>CM074782.1:12541472-13190486 GCA_037355745.1 Pseudo-nitzschia multiseries | reverse complement strand
AAAAAGCACTTCATTCCTATTAACGAACGTGACGTTTTGGTAAAGGAAGAAAATCTGTCTTTCCCCATGCTGAAGAACCAAACTTATCGATCCGTTATCCAGAACTAGAACAAGTGGTAATATTGATATAGATGAACCCACCACGGCCAGTGGTGGATCAATACTTGGAAGAGAGATGGAACAAAGATAGAAATGAAAAATTTTGGTGCTGATTATTCTCTACATGGATGGAATTGCAATCAACAATAGTGGTCAAATGACACTTACCCCACTGAACATGACACTTGGCATATTCAATACCCAAACTTGGAACTCTTGGCCGATGCATGGGAGGCTATATATTTTCACCCCACAGTACACGTGGATAAAGGTGACAAATTTGATTGACAATGTGGACAATCTTCACTCTGGCCTTCATGCTGTGCTTTCATCTTTGAAGATGCCTGTAACCTAATGGATGGTATCAAATGGTCTAATTTTTTTGCTGGGGGGTAGAACAAGAAGAAATGGTCTGTTTGAGTGAAATTTGCAGGATGCTTATTTCATTGGTCTTTTTATACTAGCCCCAGCACAACAACTTGCTTGGACATATCAAATGACCAATACAAAGATGATCTGTAGACATTGCAATTGTCCAAGGCATTTGGTAATAACACTCATGTCAATGTTCTGAAAGTTTCCTGTTTCAGTAAAAAGTGGGAAGCTGAAGGTGCGTGTGTAAGGACAATAATGGGGAAGAGTACCATTCCCTCCATCTATAGAAGATGTCCAATTTACTGCTCCTATGGGGGACAAAGGAGTAAATGTTGAACAGTATTTCAGAAATGTGTCCCACCACCATGTACATAATGGCAACACATTTTATGATCTTGATTTTGGAGAAATCACACATAATACTCATCTAGCGTCACCAGGAGAGAGCCTCCATATGCACCAACTTGGTTGTGTGAAGAAAGCAACGGGGACCTTCCATGAGGATTTTTTAGGAAGTAACAAGCGGCTACTTGGTGACATGGACAGGATAGCGAGTTAATATGGTGCTTCTGTTCAGAGGCAATCCAATCATGACTTTCAATTTGTTGGAATCAATACATACAACAAAGAAGGAGGGAAACCAATACATTGACATGCTTTACATTCAGATGTTTGTACTTCTGACCATTGAAGTTTGTGAATTGTTGTTGTCTCATAGAACAACAACTAATCTTGAGAACAGGAGCAGAAAGTGTAAGGAAGAAATAGATAGACATATTTACACCCTTGAGTTGTTGTTGGGTATGGAAGAGTTCCTGAAATATGCTGGAACATTTGATCAGGTTTTGAAACAAGACAAGAAGGGTGTTTTAAATCTTGACAAAATGGTTGTTCATTCCATTAATTGTATAAATAACAATCTGCAACAAAGTAAGGGAGAGGGGAACAATCTGGTGAAGAATCACATGTATTTTCATTAATCACAGTACATGACATTATTTGGTCCTCCAACAGGATGGGACTCTGCAGCTAGTGAGAGCAAACATAAAACTGAAGTGAAGGCTCCCACCAAGAGAATCCAATAGATCAAGTCGACACTAATCAAGCAAACCTGCCAGTAATAAATGGGGTATTGTACTATTGATCAACTTTACCGTGAATTCAATTTGTTTGTACACAAATCTACGACAGGAACAATTCACCATACTGTGGGTGGTTGGTCAGCTGGATCAAAGTTTTTGATTGGTCTTGTGGATGGTTTGCCTTGCATGAAGTGGGAGGAGGAGAAAAATGCATGTGTACCTTGGTTTCCATCGGATGTTCTCAAATTTTGCTGCGACATGGTTCTTCATAGTTACACGTCTTAAGTAGTAGACACATAGTTACATGTCTTAAGTAAGATGCATAAGTATGCACATTGCGTCTGTTTTTAGATGCATAAGTATGTGTCTTGTGTCTGTTTTAAGAAGCATAATGGCTTCACGGTTTTTGAATGATTACTTATGAATGCTGGAAACAACGAATCCCTGGTTCGGAGACGCATAGCATACGCATACTTATGGATTTTCAAAAAGATGCATACTAAGGCATAGATACGCGTCTTCAGAAAGACGAATAAGGCATAGTTATGCATCTTAGACGCGTGCTTATACATCTATAAAAAGTTTAGACGCATAATTATGCGTCAAAAAAAATTTAGACGCATTGTTATGTGTCTTTGAAATTTTTTAGAGGCATAACTAACCGTTAAAAGATAACATCTATTAATGTCTTTAACGCTTTGATTTTGAAAAGACTCAAACTCAATGGACATTTTGAAAACCAAGTGGGTGTACTGGTACCTAAATCGGGCTAAAATAAAAACCGTTGGATGGTCCTGTTGGCATCAGCATGATTTGAGGATCCACAGAGCACAAGAGGTATGACAGTTATCATGGGAAGAAGTTACTTTTTTGTGCCCACCCATCGTTTAAGTGTGGCAAATGTATGGTACAACTGGGCAAATTTCCAATTAGACCTCCTGGACGGACGTGGACTGCAAGTTTATCCATGTCAGATTCTGTGCTTGTTTCATCTTGAAGGTCCTTTCCCCCCTGGAAGTTCTGTCAGCCGGTTTGAACTAGTGCACGATGGTTACTGCGCTGTTGCTTGTTGCTTTGTTTCTGTTGACGGAATATCAAGCAAGAGGGAGAAAAAGAAAAAACACTGTCACGGGTTTGTGAAGCAAGGGGAGTTGCAAAATAAAGTATATTTGTTTGACTGGAATGCCATTGAGTCGGAAGTCGCGGTGGTCAGAATTTGTGGTAGCAAAGACCAATACTTTGTCCTTGGAAACCGTGAACAATGATTGTTTGGACAAATTCCGGTCTGTTGTGCGGAACCGTGTTTCAAACTTCATTGGCTGGAATGGTGTTGTAGGGTTAAGAGTATGAAATGGTGTTGCAGAGACAATTGTCTGGAATGGCATTCCACACTTCTCGTTTATACACGTTAGTTTGGAAATATGTGACTTAACTTTTAATTATTGACTGAAAATGTTTGGAATGACAATTATTACTACTCTTTCATGTGTTACGTTGCGTCACAACTGACTTGATCCAGAATGCTGCAGTAGAACTACTTTAGTCATTACCGTACTAAGTTCTGGACTTTTATTGCTGGAAGTTTTGATAGAATCTGATCCAATGTGTTGAACCATGTTTCAAAGTTCATTGTCTGGAACTACGTTACAGGGTTAAGTGTCTGCAATGGCGTTGCAGATTGAATTGTCTGAACGGCAATCCTGACTTCTGAATTTGTAACAAACAATATTTCACCTCAAATTAAATTGTATACTTCCATTTTTATCTATGTGACTTAAATGTATTACTAAGTAGTGACACGTATTGCAATAACCATTATTAATAGTGTTTCACGCATCCCCATGCTCCGCGAGGAACAGGAATTCTGTTGTGCTCCTCCAAATCTTCAGGCGAATTCCAATGCTTGTGGTAAAGATGGAGACAGTGCTGAACGCTTCTTTTGTTTTGTCTCTTTCCTCCTTTGGGTCTTTGTCCCTTAATTGTTTGAGTTTCCGCTTTCTACTTTTGACAGTTTCTTTGATTTGTTCATGAATGCATCCTGCTGCGTTTTCTTTCCATGTCTTGGGCCGGTACCTTTACCTCATCCACTTGTTCTGTGTTGGTTGCATACTCCTCAGTGGGAATTCATAGATTAAGTTTTTCAAACATTCCTTCATCATTACATACTGAGTAGTCATTATCCACCAATCAGTGGATAGGACCCTCGCCAGACAGGGACGGTTCCCTGGATGAAAATGTATACATCCTTTAATGTGCTTTTTCACTGGCTGTGTCAGCTGGCATCATTCCATTGCAGGAAAATATGTCCATTCTGTTCCACTCTGTTTTGTTCTTGAAAATTCCAATGTCAATGGAGTTGGAACAGTGGATGTCTGCCTTCCTGTTCAGTGAGGGGTAACCGCATAGAAGGTACAAAAGAATGATACCCATACCCCAAATGTGGTCCGTGGTGTAAGTGTCTCCTTTGTCATGGTCCAGGACTAATTTGTAGTGGGTATAGTCCAGGCCCTTTTTCCAAATCAAGGAAGCTTCTTCTTCCTCAAATCTTCCTTTTCTGCTGTTCAGCCTTCTTCTCACCATATTCATCAGCTTGCATTTGTCCAGGGCTGTGAGTACCAAATGTCCATTTCTGTTGCATAGACAGTCATATCCTGTTTCAAAATGGTAAGAAAAGGGTTTAGGCCTTCTGTTTGTACTTCATCTATATGTTTTGTGTAGCAATCACCCATTACAGGAAATCTTTTGTCGGTGGGGCAAAACCCGGTATCATTAGAATTGGTTGAGTAGTACAAATTTGCCAATTGTTCCTTTACAATGATTGCCTCTTTGGTCTTTTCGCTCCCCTCTTTCCACAGAATTGACCATAGGCAGGAAAGATTCCAGGGTGAAAATGTTTAGGTGGCTCCCTGGGTGAAAATGTATACAATGTTTTATGTGCTCTCTTGCTGGCCGCGTCAGATCTTTGCTGGGAATGGATGACCATCCTGTTCCAATCTCTGTTGTTCTTGGGATTGAACTTCTGGTCCAATGCCAATGTTGTTGTAGCATGTGATGTCCTCTGTTCCTTTCAGTGCAGGATAACTGCATAAAAGGTAGAAAACAATGATACCCATAGCCCACATGTGGTCCATAGCAACATTGTCGCCTTCCTCATGATCCTGAAACACATCTGAACTTTTTCCCAAATCGACAAAGATTCTTCTTTGTCAAATTGTCCTTTTTTGCTGTTGAGTCTTATTCTCACAGCACCAGTCTGCTTGCATCTGTCAAGGATTGTGAGTACCACGTGCCCATTTACGGCACATATCGCGTCAAATCTGGTTTCAAAATAATATAAAAACAGATTTAGGTCTTCATCTTACAGCTCCTCCGTCCGTTTGTTGTACTTGTTGGAAAACATAGGAATCTGTGGTGGTCTTACTGTATCATTGTGGCAGATTCTGTTTTGTGTTTCATTTTCCTATTACTCATAACTTATGAGGGTTGGCAAGTAATTGCCGTGCACTCAAACCAACACTGTTCAACTTGTTGGACACTACCGATGTTGACCAAAATGGACAAGACATTGTTTCTTTGGTACACTGCTGTAATACTTGTAATACTTGATTTTGAGAGATGAGATACGAATTGCATACAAATGTAGTAGCCAACTGGTGAAGTCAGCGTTAATGTGTAGAACAAGTTGTTGACCTTTTGACATGTTAGATGCCTGTCATGAATTTTGTGGGAACTTCTTGCATCTGGTTGGTAAGACCAAGCATACATGAACTATGACCAGTTGGTGCTTTCAGCATCTTTTGAATTGCGTGGCACTTGCGCATTGCATAATGGATCCTTCCAATTTAATAAATTGGACAACGTGGTGTACAAAGGTGTATTCACCACAATACGGTCAAACGGGTACCAGGTTGTGTGGGGTGTGCCATCTGGTTTTTCTTGTACACCATGTATCCAGGAAACACAGGAAATGAATCATTATTCTTAAACGCATAACTCTTGATTATTCCTATCCTGGGGGGTGACATCTTGATGATTGTAACCTCACTACCAAGAGCAGCATAACAAGGAAACTTGATCTTTGGATCAATGTCAGATAGAAACACCTTGATGTTACCAGCCAATTGTTCTGTACCTCCGGCGGCTGGGGGGCAAGGAACTTGAATAAGGTAGCCTAGATTTTCAACATGGCCCAGGTTTGGAGAAACCTTTCTCTCCTTGTGTTTGTTACATAGATTTAATTGCTCTCTTGTCATCTTTTACGTTTGTGACCCATGTGCAAAAACAATCTTTGTGTGTTGGGCTTTGGTGGTGGCTTCTTATTGTTTACGTTGCCATCCCCTTCCAACTCATTTGTGAATCCTTCCCCATCACTTTTCAATTGTTTGTTAGGGTCTTCAGCATTTTTGTTGAGTGGATCGGGTGGTACTGCTTCCTGTGACACATCATCGATTGTCAAACCAAGGAGCTTGAAAGAATGACTTGGCTCCACCGTGCCCCTTGTTTGTGAACATTAGCCATCCAACAGAGTACAATTTTGCTCTCGAGCAACTTTGTCCGACGTTCCAAATTTCCGATGTTTCAGTACTAAAATCACGTAGATTTCTACACAAATCTCCCCTGCCATATCTTGCCCACTTCTCCACCGCCACACCCGACACCAGGCCCTACACATACTAACCAAGACCCGGCCTTTTCGATTTTGCTATCAGCTTGATCAATTGGCGCTTTCCTTGGCCTCTGTGGTTGCCAATTCACCATTGTTGGTCGTCGTCATTGTCACGGTGGTCGTTGGGCTTGCAAACCAACACTAATTTCCTACACTGAATCCAGTATCCCTTCTACCTACACTGAATCCTGTAGACGAGTACTAACCCCACAAAGCTACTTCTTCGATCTGTTTCCGCGAAGCGCTACCACTTCGATCTGTTTCCAAGCTTCTCCCCCAAGGCTCTTAAGTATCTTTACTTAACAGCTCTATCCTGTTACACTCAACGTTCTTCATTCCTCAAGCTTCTTTTGAACTGTTTCCAAGCCCCCTAAGTGTTTTTCACTTAACGTTTTGGTTTCCGCTAAAGTTGACGAACATACACATACGGTACCCCTCCCTTCTAGAAGGTTCCTTCGTCCTGACCCTTAAGTATTTGCAAGTTGAGGTTGCGCTATACTTTATATAACCCTCTGGTTCTTCAAGTCTCTTTCCCTGTGAGATAAGAGAGGTCTCACAGGTTGAGCTTCAAGTTCCCATCAATCCTCCCCTGATCTCTAAGTGCGAATTCACTTATGGCCCTGGCCCCTAAGTGTTTCCGCTCAAGGCTCTCCTTTCCACATATACCTTTCAGGTGTGCCCTACAGCTGGCATCTGTTTTCACACCTACAGCCCCTTGGCTCCTAAGTGGTTTTGATTAGAGGCCGATTCTACATAGGACCCTTCTTCCAGTGTACCACCCGGTTCTTCAAGTCTCCTATGAGAGATAAGAGAGGTCTCACAGGTCGAACTTCAAGTTCCCTTCTGTTCCTTCCCTGACCTTTAAGTGTGAATTCACTTAAAGTCCTGTTCCCCAAGCAGGTGTGCCCTACCGCTGCCATCTGTTTTCTTATCTACAGCCCCTTGGCTCCTAAGTGGTTACGATTGGTGCCCATTTCTACAAAGGATCATCCTTCCAGTGTCCCACCCGGTTCTTCCTGTCTTAAGAGAGGTCTCACCGGTCGAACTTCAAGTTCCAGCCTACATACCATGTGCCCCTAAGTGTTGTTCTTTGATGGTTCCCCGTCACACAAACGAGATTCAGGGTTATTTCAGAATCACGCGCATATTTGGGTCGAACTCCACTGGTCCCCCTTTGTAATTTCACCCTATTTATTAAAATTAATGTCGAACTCATAATATTTTTATGCACATTTCATTTTCCTACCCCACTGGCATCTGTTTCCAAAGTAGTGGCATGTTACTGAATTTTATGCCTGAAACAAACAGTGCATGGTCGCAATTTTTCAATCTCAATCGTTTCCTCATTTCTATTGTTATTACTGGCTATCGTACTAACGATGGTGACGATACCTAAATATCAGGTATATTGTTTACGTTGCTACCGGGACTCTCCTCTGATCACTACTGGTTACGGAAAGCAGAAGGTTACCAAGAAGAAGAAACCCCCCTTGTTTACAGCGCGACGAAGAAAGAAAACGGGAGTAGTTGTTTCTCCCGGTCTTCGGAACCATATTGTGAATGACGCATCATGCTATTCTTATTTCACGCAATCTTCGGGGATAGTAGATTTTGCATCTTGCGTATTCATTAGAAAAAAGAGGAAGAAGCTTGAGGATGTTAGTCAACAATTAGGTCTAACGAACACCCGTAACGGTCCACAGAGTAGTGACGGCGCATTACCAGAGGTGCTTGACAATCAAGTTATGTATGACCCTTCTGTCGAATCGATTGGGCGTGCCTTGATTGGTCAGGAATTATCAAACATAGACGATGACAATGATTCTGTCTCCGATGACAATTTTTTCTTTCCTAACAATGACGATGAGGAAGAAGGAAGTGAGATCATAGAGGCCCCCCACTCTTTGATTGTCAATGATGAAGAAGGCATCAACATTGATGTTGACGATTCCCATCGTGCTTCAAACACGCTATTAATTACGACACCCAATGTAGGTAGGAACATATCTGACGAATTGAAGGTCAAGATCAAGTTAATGAAAATCATGCGGAATCATAGCATACCCTTAGTTGCCGAGAAGGAATTGTATGAATGGGCTATTGAATCGGAGCGGCTTAATTTATTTTCATGGACTAAAGGCAATCTCATAAAGACCAGGGCAAGTGTTATGAAGGAGATTTCCGCAACTGTGCCTGAAATAAAAGGCGATGGGTTTGAACCTCATCTTATTGACTGGTGTTCTAAGAAATCACAGAATGCTGATGTTTCCAGTCGCAAACAAATCTACGTCCCGGTCGTTCCAAAAAGCACTTCATTCCCTATTAACAAATGTGACTTTGGTGAAGGAAGATAATCTGTCATTCCCCCATGCTGAAGACCCCACCTTACCCGTCCGTTATCCAGAACTTCAAGGGAATATTGATATTGACGAACTGCATCACGGTGAATGGTGGATCAACACTTGGGAGAAGAGATGCAAATCTGGATCGAATGAAATTCTGGTTCCTATTATTCTCTACATGGATGGAATTGCAATTGACAATAGTGGTCAAACCACTCTTACCCCACTGAACATGACTCTTGGCATATTCAACACCCTAACTCGAAACTCCCGGCCGGATGCGTGGGAGGCTATATACTATCACCCAACATGTCCCGGCGATAAAGGTGCCGAATCAATTGACAATGTGAACAATCTTCACTCTGGCCTTCGTTTTGCTCTTTCATCTTTGAAAGATGCCTGCAACCAAACGGATGGTATTGAATGGTCTAATTTGCCGTGGAACAAGAAGAAATGGTCGGTTCGAATGAAATTTGCGGTTGCTTATTTCATAGGTGATACTCCCCAGCACGACCAACTTTGTGGTCATTATCAAACATCGAATTCAAAGATGATCTGTAGGCATTGCAATTGTCCCAGAGCACTTGGTATTAACGCTCGTGTGAATGTTTTGAAGGTTCCTGTTTCAGTTGAAACTGGTAACATGCAAGTGTCTAAGCACCAAAATGGGGAAGAGTACCAATCCATTCGGCTCTGGAACATATCTGATTTTACTGCTCCAATGGTTGGCGAAGGAGTGAATGTTGAACAGTATTTCAAAAACATTTCTCACCATGGTGTACATAACGGCAACGCTTTTTATGATCTTGATTTTGGGGAAAACCCACATAATATTCATCTAGCGTCTCCCGGAGAGAGACTCCATATGCACCAACTTGGTTGCGCAAAGCGTGCAGCAGAGACGTTCCGCGAGGACTTTTTAGGCAATAACCAGCGGCTTCTTGGTGAGATGGAAAGGTTAGCCAGTTACTACGGTGGTGCTGTCCAGAGGCAATCCGATCGTGACTTCCCACGAACCAATTTTTCAGAATCAATACATACAGCGAAGAAGGAGGGTAACCAGTACATTGGAATGCTTTATATTCAGATGCTGTCACTTCTGTCTGCTGGAGGTCGTCAATTGTTGTTGTCTCGAAAGACTCCTTCCAATCTCGAGAACAAGAGCAGAAAGTGTGAAGAGGAAATTGACCGACGTATTTACGCCATTGAGTTGTTGTTGGGTATGGAAGAGTTCCTAAAGTATGCTGGAACGTTCGACGAGGTTTTCAAACAAGACAAGAAAGGTGTTTTGAATTTGGACAAAATGGTTGTTCTTTTCATTAACTGTATAAATAACAATCTTCAACGAAGTAAGGGAGAGGGTAACAATCTTGTGAAGAATCACATGTATTTTCATTTATCACAGTACATGAGATTATTTGGTCCTCCAACTGGGTGGGACTCTGCCGCGAGTGAGAGCAATCATAAAACTGAAGTGAAGGGTCCTGCTAAGAGAACTCAACGAAACAAGTCCACACTTATCAAGCAAACTTGCAACCGAGTGATGGAGTATCGAACTATTGATCGACTTGACCGTGAATTTGATTTGTTCGAACATAGACCCATAACCGGACCAAATCATCCTAAGGAGGGTGGTTGGTCAGGTGGGTCTTCGTTTTGGATTGGTGTGATGAATGGTCTCCCTTACATGAAGTGGGATGAAAAAAAAAACTCAAGTTTACCCTGGTTTCCATCTGATGTTCTCAAATTTTGTTGTGACGTGGTCCTACCGGCTGTGGGCAGCAGCAAGGTTTTTGGAACCACGGAGCACAAGAGGTATGACCAATCTCGCGAGATGAAATTATTGTTTCGTGCCCACCCATCGTTTAAGTCTGATTCTGGACAATTGTCCAATGTATGGTACGATTGGGCTAATTTTCAACTCGACCTCCTTGATGGACGTGGACTGAAAGTTTATCCATGTCAGATTCTGTGCCTGCTTTACCTCGAAGGTCCGTTCCCCGTGGGTAGCTCCGTTAGTGGTTTCGAATTAGTGCACGATGGTTATTATGCCGTCGCTCGTTGCTTTGTTTCTGCAGACCCCATACCGAGCAAGAGGGACCAAGGAAAAAAACACCATCATGCGTTGGTAAAGCTAGGTGAGCTTCGGAACAAATTGTATTTGTTCGACTGCAACGCCATTGAGTCCGAAGCTGCCGTTGTTAGAAACCATGGTAGTCCTGACCAATATTTTGTGCTGGGTAATCGTGAACAATGGTTGTTTAATTTCCGCGAGACAATGGCTTCACTGGAAAAGAAGGATTTACAATCAATAGTACGAGATGGTGAAAACAGCACATGACTTCAATGAACAAGTTTATTATCTTTTCCCGTGTTTTGGATTGTATACTAGTATGGTACAATCATACCCCCCTTCTCAGATGTATTTTGCGTTTTTTTATTTTCTGTAACGGCGTTGCACCAAATGCCCTTTTCCCGTGTTTTGGATGGTATACTAGTATAATACAATCATACCCCCTTATCATGTGTATTTTGCGTTTTTCTATTATCTGCAACTGCGTTGCACCAAATGCCCTTTTCCCGTGTTTTGGATGGTATACGAGTACGGTACAGTCGTACCACCCTTTTCCTGTATATTTTGCGTTTTTCTATTTTCTGCAACGGCGTTGCACAAAATGCCCTTTTGCCGTTTTTTGGATTGTATACTAGTATGGTACAATCATACCCCCCTTCTCATGTTTATTTACCGTTTTTCTATATTCTGCAACGGCGTTGCACCAAATGCCCTTTTCCCGTTTTTTGGATTGTATACTAGTATGGTACAATCATACCCCCCTTCTCATGTTTATTTAGCGTTTTTCTATATTCTGCAACGGCGTTGCACCAAATGCCCTTTTCCCGTTTTTTGGATTGTATACTAGTATGGTACAATCATACCCCCCTTCTCATGTTTATTTAGCGTTTTTCTATATTCTGCAACGGCGTTGCACCAAATGCCCTTTTCCTGTATTTTCGACGGTATGGTACTAGTACGGTACAGTCATAAATTTTTTGTCATGAGTATCAAGTTATTATTATAATTGATTACTTCTTAGTATAGTTTTGCGCGATACATAGGCGCTCATAATATAACACCCTTCGTATTTGGGATTCGAACAGCTATGAAACACTAACGGATTAAAGAGCAGAGTATCCCCAGAACGCAACGGCACTTTGATGCGGTACGTTGGGAAGACAAAATAATAAATCACTTCGTCAGCATGCACTCCCGACGGAGCTATGACTGTTAAACGAGTATAATACATGTCATCATCAACATGGCATCGAGAATGGTAATTTCGACCAATCGAAAAAGCTAATGCCTGTTTCCCAATGGCATTGAGCTGCGTACGAGTCAGAATCTGAGACAACACATCCATTTCATCCTCAACAAATGGTTCGATGTGTGTTAAACTATGATGCATATGCTTCACAATTCTCACTGTCGTGTGTTCCAGCTCCAGTTTCATGTTTGGTTTCACATGACTTTTGAACACGTACTCACCATTGTTGGAAGACAATCTTTCTGGTCTAACTCCAATGATAGCATAATCATCGTTGATACTGCCGCGCTTCTGACCTCTGGCAACTGTCGGTTTGGATCCAACAATTTCCGGAGCAAACTTTCTTAACAGTTTGATATTATTCTTCGTAGCAAGGTGTCGCTTGGCAAATTTTCTGGAAACTTTTGCGAAAATGCGCAACGACGGATTATTCTCGTCAAACGCAACAATATGCTCGTCGTTCCTACTATCCAATCTATCGAATTTATCTATCAACAAAGCCTGTTCCAGTTGATACTTTTTCTTTCCTCCTATTTTGCCACCCCAGTTTGTCTCCATGTATTTTCCTTTGACCACAGTTGTTCTGTCTTTGTTTTTCAACGCTATTGTACTGACACAATCTTTGCAAGTACTACGCCTATTTGTCCTTTCGTTCTTCATTGGTTTTATGTCGGACAACTTTGTATAAGTTTTATGGCTCGTTGACACCGGTGCTGCAATCCTAAGAAAGTTCGATGACATTCTCTGCTTTCTTCTTTTCTCATGTTTCCTATCTCTTTTTTGCTTCATAGCCCGGTCCGAGAACTGATTTCTTGTCATGGTTGGAGTACGTGTAGCAATTCGAAGCCAATGATTCGTTGCTGTTGCTCTCGCTGCCGCTTGCTGCTGTTGCTTTCGCTGCCTTTTTGCTGCTGTTGCTCTTGCTGCCGTTTGCCGCTTGCCGCTGTTTGTCTTGCTGCCGCTTGCCGCTTGCCGCCTGCCGCTGTTTGTCTCGCTGCCAATTGCCGCTGCCGCTGTGGCTCTGGCTGCCGATTGCCGCCTGTGGAGGAGGACTCGCTGCCGCTTGCTGCTTGCCACTTGCCGCTTTCCACTTGCCGCTTTTCGCTTGACACTTTTCGCTTGCCGCTGTTGCTTTCGCTGCCTTTTTGCCGGTGTTGCTCTTGCTGCCGCTTGCCGCTGTCGCTGCGTGCCGTTGTTGCTCTCGCTGCCGATTGCCGCTGTTGCTCTCGCTGCCGATTGCCGCTGTTGCTCTCGCTGCCGATTGCCGCTGTGGCTAGCGCTGCCAATTGCCGCTGTTGCTCTTGCTGCCGATTGCCGATTGCCGCTGTTGCCGCTGTTGCTCTCTGCGGTTCGACGAGTCGTTGCCGTTATCGAAGATCCTATTCGAATATTTGATATGATAATTGAACAAAATGGGTGAGTATCTAGTATTGATGTACTACCTAGTAGAGTAAATAATAACAACACAATAATATAGTAATGTACATGCCGATCGATTCGTAGTAATTATCACCAACCGGGACAATTGGCCACACCTACAGGGGAAGATGACGGTGCACGTCAAGGAAAGATTTGCCACACGAGGAAAGATTGGTTCTTCGGATCCGTTGTTTCCAATCCCTTGTTTCAAATCCGTTGCTCCGATACGGTCCTATGAAAATGAGAAGAAAAATAGAATGAAGAAAATACATTATAAGGAATGCCAGAAGAAGTAAGATCATTGTCTTTCTCCTCTCTCATTCTTACCGTTGCGATTGCCAATGCACCTCCAGCGACACCAGGAAAGATTCGCCGAGCCTCTATTGTTCCGATTTGTTATTCCGATCCGTCCCTATGAAAATAAGAAGAAAAAATAGAAGTGAGGGAAAAGAACATCATCATCAATGCAACAGGCAGGCAGCAATGTCTATCTATCTCACGCTGTTGCCTTCCACTTGGTGCTGCCTTCGATTCCAATCGTTGTTGCCAATATGTTGTTCCGACAATCGTTGTTGGTGCTGCCGTTGATTTGCAGACTTCTAACTCCTATGTCACGAAAAACAGGGACTTGTTCCTGTTGATATATAGGCAATTGATGCAGATTTTGTGCTTTCAAGATGTTTATGTAAGGCGGCCGTCCAAACAAGAATATCTTTCCAGCAACTAATCCCTAATCGAATGCTTTCTACTTCTTTTGCAGTACAAGGCTGTTATATCGGACTGAAATATCTGAGAACGGATCGTTGTGCTCGTGATATCGTCGCCCTAAGGCATGTGACGAAGAGGGTCGGATCCCACGTTCTCGGACGGAGTGTTGTTGGAAAGAAACAACACTCTACTCAGATAAGTTGGAAATTTATGTTTGTCGGAAAGTGAAAAAAAGTGACCGAAGTTAGTGAGCATACTTTCATTGTAAGCTAACTACTCCGTACAAAGTACTTATATCAAACTTCGAACGTAAGGACGACATCGGTTCGTGTCCGATAGATCAAGTATCAACATTCGAACGTAAGAATGACACCACCAGTTCCATACATTTTCTGCTAAGTAAACAACTTCGAACGTAAGAATGATATTGGTCCGTTAAGTATTATGTTCTTTTTTTTTTTTGCAACGGCGTTGCAACAAATGGTATTTTTGGTATTTAGCGTGATAAGAATGATACCACCAGTTCCATACATTTTCTGCTAAGTAAACAACTTCGAACGTAAGAATGATATTGGTCATTTAAGTATTATGTTTTTTTTTTTTTTTGCAACGGCGTTGCAACAAATGGTATTTTTGGTATTTAGCGTGATAAAAATGATACCACCAGTTCCATACATTTTGTGCTAAGTAAACAACTTCGAACGTAAGAATGATATTGGTCCGTTAAGTATTATGTTCTTTTTTTTTTTTGCAACGGCGTTGCAACAAATGGTCTTTTTGGTATTTAGCGTGATATGGATCATACAATTACATTGGTCCGTTAAGTATTTTACTTTTTGTTAATTTTGCAACGGCGATGCAACAAATGGTATTTTTGTTATTTAGCGTGATATGGTTCATACGTAGTTAGCGTCATGGTTCATACGATAGTACTGGTCATACCAAAGTACCTTTGTACCCCACAAAATGCACCAAATCATCGATCGGACCATTTTTTTTTTTTGACAACGGCGTTGCAACAAAAGCCCTTTTTAGTATTTAGCGTGAAAAGTTTCATACGACTGTACGTTTCTACACAAATTGCACCAATTCAGCGATCGGATCATTTGTTTTTTGGTAACGGAGTTACACCAACCAATGCCCTTTTCCCTATTTAGCGCTACTAGGTGTTCATACTACTGTACTTTTGTACACACAATGGAACAATTCAGCGATGGGGCCATTTTCCAAATTTGAAAATGTTCCTTTTTATCTTTTCTTCTTCTCACCTTTCATTCCACCCAAAAAACCCTTTTTTTCCGTTTTTCGGGAACGGCGGTTCCAGTTACAAAAAATGGTTTTTTGATCCCAACGGATTCACAGACAAATCCCCGCCCTTGCATTCGTCGTTGCAGGTTTTATTTGTCCAATTATTGTGACGATATTGTTTAACTCTTTCTCAGGTTAGTGGTAGAACGTCTTTACGAGAACAAGGACACGTTTACGGGCACCTTCTACGTTTTCGATTTTTTGAGAAATGGTTTTTGAGACATGATTACCACTATCGCGTCGCTACGTGAGTGGTGATATCTGGTGAAAGAAGTTTCAAGTTGTACTACTATCCTTCTTTCATTCAATGTTTGCTCGTAACTCGGGTAAACTAGATTCACACAACAGTGATTCTCATTGTTTTCAAACAATAAAAAGATTGTCTCAAATACTGATAACATTTTACATTGCCAATGACACCTACAACTAATAGTGCTCGCAATCGCGGTGCCAACCCAAATTCAAATGAGAAAACGCCTACGACTAATAGTGCTCGGAAGCGCGGTGCCAACCCAAATTCAAATGAGAAAACGACAAGTTGTAAGAAGGGTAGATTGAAAGACCCACCAACCAATAGTCTTGACAAACATGATACCGATCAAAGAGATCATCGACAGGCAGTAATTAATAACCTTACAAAGGCTTTGAAGGGTGAGTCATATGGAACAGAGGAGTTTGTGAGGAACCTCAGTCTTGAGGTTACAACATGTTTCACTGCATTGTTGACGAGGGTTTACCTTGTATCAAAAATTATTGAATCCGAACCTACACCAGATTTCCGGAAGTCAATGTCTACTACTAACTCTGCGGAAAAGAAGAAGGGGAAGGGAAAGAAGAAAAAACCCGATACAACCTTAAGTGACTTAGGGCCTATTCCCCATCAAATAAACGTCATGGTGGATTTATTTTTGTTTGAAATTGACAACGGTATGACTGGAGTGTTGAAATTTTTGAGCAGGAAGCAATTAACCGATAGATTCAATGACTACGACATGGCGAACAAGTGGGATAGGTTCGAGTCACTGTTGAAGAATGTTAACGACACATCAGGCGTGGATGCTATTTATGGGCGCAACGTCGTCAACTACGTTACAATGAAGAAGTACATGATAATGTACCGTGAGATATTGGTTTGGTACATGAAGAATGTGAAGTATCCACCTGGGTCGGATATTTCGTCTGAGGATTTGTGTTTCCATACCAAAGGCGACAATTGTTCTCCCAGTCAGTTGAAAGGATACGTCAGATCAATGAGGAACTTCTTGGACTGCCTTATGGCAAAGACCTCTCTACGTGTTTCAATGACTCATAGCTGCAATCAGGTGGACTTAGACAAACATTTCAAGAAGCAGCGTATTGAATGCTTAAAATCCTTACGAACGGAAAACATCGAGTTTAAAGAACTTATTGTGTCAAACAATAAGTTGATGAAGATTACGGAACGAGAAACTGCTTTTCAGGAGCTCATTCGTGAACATTGGTTACGCTTTCAAGGGAAGGCAAAAACCATTTGTACCATCATCGACATGAGACACGTCAACATCAAAGTATTGACACACGAAGGTTTTTATCAGTATTACTTACCCGAATTAATTAACAATTCATTCGTCTTGGGCACCACGGTACTTTCTGGGGAGAAGTGGGTTCCAGTAGGATTTCATCGACAAGGGGACACGAAAATTCCGGAAACGGGTAAAGTGTTATTACCACTCAATACTCAATTGGTTTTCCACTACGTCATCCACTACCAGCACACGGTGACAAAATATTACAACATACATTTCGATCATGATGAGGACCTTGTCACCCTGTCGCCATGCAAACATGGAACCGGAAAAATAGATCTGGCATATTTCAAGGTGCCGAAAGGAATCCTATATTTGGTGCATCAATGGCTTATAACAAAATTTGTCCAACATGGGAACAAGATTGGGGTAAACGTGGTCGATTCGTTGGAAACAGCATGTAATTTGATCATTTCTCAAGTACTATGTGCATCAATGATTCGAGTCGACGGCGTTGGTTCGTCCTTTGATTGTTCAATTGACAATGTTTGTGAGAAAATGATACCAAAAGTCTTCAAAACCAATAACCAATCATTTGTCAGTTACGATCATGTGATGGAAACCATTGAAGATTTGGTATTGACCGAGAGGAATTTTCTAAAAGGAGCAATGGTCACCGAATCGACGGAGGGAAGTGTTCCGTATTTTCAAAGGAATGATCGATTGTACATTTTCCCAACGGCATGTGTTCTGAGTAAGACAAAATTTGCCCATGTCAATTTTGACGATAAACCAGAAGAACTTGTAAGAGGTATTTTGGAACTGTCCGGATTGGAAGAACAACATAAGAATCAAACTTGTGTTACAAGATTCCTTCAATACGATGTTAACTCACAACAAGAGGTGCACCAACGAGTTTTTATGGAACACATTCCATACGTGTTCCGTGAGATATTCGTAATTGATCCGGAAGTTCTCCAACGTCATACTTGGGTGGAAACATTCATTCAGTATAGCTACCTTCCAGAAATGGGTACCATATTTACCCCGTTGACAGAAAAACTAGCAATATATTTGTTGGAAAAGTCGGATGATCTATCATCGGCTAACCTTGTAGTTCAATTTTTGGACGATAAGGTTGTCAACAATTATGGAAAGGGAACGGGAGAATTGAATCTGGCATTCGAACACCTCCAGGGTCGTGACTTTGTTTTTTACGAACCATCGGACTTTCTAACTTGGGATTGCTTCAAAAGATCCAAGGTTCAAATAAATGAGTTCAACAAATCAAATAACACATACCGGGTAGGATGGGTTACTTTCAATCTCAATACGACAAATGATTCCAAGCGTGGATTCATCCCACCCTGGGATGATAACGTTGACGGTGGCAATGTTGGCAAGACGAACAATATCAACGATGGGAGAAAGAACATCAGTGGATCGAAAGTAACCAGTAACGGTTCGAAAAATAAGCCAAACGAATCTAAAGAATCGGGAATTGACACAAGTAAGGGTAATTCCAAGGATACTGGTTTGACTGACACAACGACTAAAAGCTGTGAAAAAAAGGGTTCAAATGTAAGCGAAGAAAGGATTATAGATGTTGCGAAAAATCATCTTAACGCCACTGTAACACTGCCAGTTTATCCTATCATGATCAACGAGAAGGAAACCAAACGTGAATTCGAATGTTCTGTGCTGTTGAAAGATCAGGATCCAGAGATATTGTTTCCTATTTACGAAGTAAACGAACAAGTTCGTTATACTCCAGAAAAAAACGGACCAGTTGAAATTGGAGAAGTTTATAGGTACGTTTTCGGAGACTACGACCAATATGATCGAGTGGCGGGTTATATATGTACTTTCCACAAACGTAAGGTGGGGGAGAAACGACAATTTTGCCCATACTTTCAGATTTCCGGCATGAAAGAAACCAATCCTCGACGCATTAAAAGAGTATCGGATTTAGTAAAATGTTTCAGCAAGGATGTTGGGATTAGTGACACGACGGATGGAAGTGAGGAGGTATCCGATTCATCTTCTGACACAACCACAACCGTGTCAGAGTTCAGCACCAGTTCCACCAAATCATCCAAGATTGGATGAGTGAGGCATACTATGTTACACCAAATGCAAGCATCCGTTTGTAACTTATCCATTATCCTTCATAGTTCTTTATTCAATCAATATTATGCGAAATATTGATCATGAAATTGCAGCCTAATTCGCACAATCATAAACATACTAACTAATATTACTAGGACTAATAAATTTTAAAACTGACTCAAGTATAAGTAGAAGATTTCTGGTCAATTCTGTTTCATGTAGCCAATGCCACACATTTGCACTCCAAAACTGCCTAGGAATCACTATTTGGGTACATGCAGCAATGCCAGAGGGGACTAAAATTGTTCTAAATCTCATCCTGAAATTGCAGTCAATGGCACTCATTTGCACTCTAAAACTGACTAGGACTCAGTATTTTGGTACATGCAGGTCCAGGGACAAACATTATTCTAAAATTCATACAGACTAAAGTATCAACCTGTTTCTTGTCCGGTTTGTTTCATAGTCTCCCCAATCCATAGTATGAGCAATATTCATCCTGAAATTGCAGTCAATGCCACACATTTGCACTCAAAACTGACTAGGACTCACTATTTTGGTACATGCATGTCCAGGGACAAACATTATTCTAAAATTCATACTAACTAAAGTATCAGCCTGTTTCTTGTCCGGTTTGTTTCATAGTCTCCCCAATCCATAGTATGAGCAATATTCATCCTGAAATTGCAGTCAATGCCACACATTTGCACTCAAAACTGACTAGGACTCAATATTTTGGTACATGCATGTCCAGGGACAAACATTATTCTAAAATTCACACTGACTAAAGTATCAACCTGTTTCTTGTCCAGTTTGTTTCATAGTCTCCCCAATCCATAGTATGAGCAATATTCATCCTGAAATTGCAGTCAATGCCACACATTTGCACTCAAAACTGACTAGGACTCAGTATTTTGGTACATGCATGTCCAGGGACAAACATTATTCTAAAATTCACACTGACTAAAGTATCAACCTGTTTCTTGTCCAGTTTGTTTCATAGTCTCCCCAATCCATAGTATGAGCAATATTCATCCTGAAATTGCAGTCAATGCCACACATTTGCACTCAAAACTGACTAGGACTCAGTATTTTGGTACATGCATGTCCAGGGACAAACATTATTCAAAAATTCACACTGACTAAAGTATCAACCTGTTTCTTGTCCAGTTTGTTTCATAGTCTCCCCAATCCATAGTATGAGCAATATTCATCCTGAAATTGCAGTCAATGCCACACATTTGCACTCAAAACTGACTAGGACTCAGTATTTTGGTACATGCATGTCCAGGGACAAACATTATTCTAAAATTCACACTAACTAAAGTATCAGCCTGTTTCTTGTCCGGTTTGTTTCATAGTCTCCCCAATCCATAGTATGAGCAATATTCATCCTGAAATTGCAGTCAATGCCACACATTTGCACTCAAAACTGACTAGGACTCAATATTTTGGTACATGCATGTCCAGGGACAAACATTATTCTAAAATTCACACTGACTAAAGTATCAACCTGTTTCTTGTCCAGTTTGTTTCATAGTCTACCCCATCCATTGTATGAGCAATATTCACCCTGAAATTGCAATCAATGCCACACATTTGCACTCTAAAACTGAGTAGGACTCACTATTTTGGTACATGCATGTCCAGGGACAAACATTATTCTAAAATTCACACTGACTAAAGTATCAACCTGTTTCTTGTCCAGTTTGTTTCATAGTCACCCCAATCCATAGTATGAGCAATATTCATCCTGAAATTGCAGTCAATGCCACACATTTGCACTCAAAACTGACTAGGACTCAGTATTTTGGTACATGCATGTCCAGGGACAAACATTATTCAAAAATTCACACTGACTAAAGTATCAACCTGTTTCTTGTCCAGTTTGTTTCATAGTCTCCCCAATCCATAGTATGAGCAATATTCATCCTGAAATTGCAATCAATGCCACACATTTGCACTCAAAACTGACTAGGACTCAGTATTTTGGTACATGCATGTCCAGGGACAAACATTATTCTAAAATTCATACTGACTAAAGTATCAGCCTGCTTCTTGTCCAGTTTGTTTCAGCACAGTGTACCCCATCCATAGTATGAACACTATTCATCCTGAAATTGCAGTCAATGCAACACATTTCCACTCTAAAAATAAGTACTAGGACTCACTATTTTGGTACATGCATGGCCAGGGACAAACATTATTAGAAAATTCATAATGACTAAAATATAAGGCTGTGACTTCTCAATATGGTTTCATAGTCTCCCCAATCCATAGTATGAGCAATATTCATCCAAACATTTCAGAAAATAACACACTTTGACACTCAAAAAGTAAATGAGAAACACTAATTTGGTTACTTGTTCATACAAAAATCAAAAAACTAATAACCAAAATTTACGGAGACTACCCTTGGTACACCAGATCTCAACGGAGGAATCGATCCACTGGACACGTTCACCACTATATCAACAACCAATTATACGTGATCGGGAAAAGTTACACTACATAAAGCTAGTCTGTTTTTGAACCACATAATTGGTGTGCACCGTCCCAATACTACAATAATAAAAAAATTATACAAAAGTAATACGTAGGACACACCTCGGACATATGTCTACGGGGGAATCGATCCAATGGACACGTTCACCTCTACCGGTATATCAAGAACCAATCTTATCCAAAGGGGAAAAGTTACACTACTTAACGCTAGTCTGTTTATGAGTCAGACAATTTATGTGCGTCGTACCAATACCATATTAAAAAAATAGTACCAAGGAAGTACGAAGAATACATCTTGTACACATCTCTATGGAGGTATCGATCCACCGGACACGTTCATCTCAACGATATATCAAGAACCAATCGCATGCAGATGAGGAAAGTTACATTACTTAAAGAAGCTTGTCTGTTTTTGAATCAGACTATTTGCGTGCACCGTCGTAGTGTTGGTACGGGTACGTAAAAATAGTAAGAATTATGCGTGAACGGGAAAAAGCAGCCACAACCAAAAACTGCAAGTTACAACGCCTGGAGAAAACAACAAATACCAACTTTATGATGCGGCGTGGGAGTACGAACGTTAGGTGTACTGTGGTACAAATAGGTGCATGACTGCGTTACAAATGGGAAATAACAGGAAAATGAAAAGCAAAACACCGAAACCGACACACAGAACAACAGTTGTGCCAACCCGGGGTACTGTCTTCTCCACGGATTACAACAAACAGATGCACGAGCTAAACCACGATGATGTAAACAACGACGGAAACCCGTTTCTATATCATTTCGAAACAGGATTTGATGCCTTGTGTGCCAAAAACGGACACTTGGTTAACACAATCCTTAGTGGATGCCAGAAGATAGAAGAAGTGCGACAAAGACTAAACAGCAAAAAAGGACATTTCGAGGAGGACGAAGCTTTGAACATTTGGGAACAATGCTTCAAGTACATAACCGAGGAAGTATTTCCCGACTACAAAGAAGGGAACACTGACGGGATGGACCATGTATGGGCAATGGGAGTCATTCTTGCATACATTACATGTGGTTATCCCGCATTGAAAACATCGGAAGACATTAAGTGCTACGACAACGTGGGTATTGGACCGGAAGTAAAATCAATAGAACGAGAGAGAATGATACAAGACGGTCGTACTTTCCCGGCAAAAAAATGGAGTAATCTGACACCGGAGGCAAGAGAACACATAAAAGACTGTATACATTACCACCCTGGGAACCGTCCTTGTATGACGTACATTTGGTTCAACAACTGGCGCAAAATGACGAATGAGGCAATCATCGAAACTGACAGATTGGAATGGTATTGCAGATCAAAAGACGATAACGAGTGGTACTCAACACAAGAAATATTGCCGCCAATTAAAGAAGAGAACATAAATAACAAAAACACGGAAAAAAAATGTACCAAACATAAGTGGGATTCCTTCATGAACAAAGCAAGAAAACAGTCAAAAAAGAAAAAACGGAAGGTAAAAGAAGTGACAAACAGGGGGGGAAAGAGCGAACAAGACGAAAACGAGTGGAAAATTGAGAAATGGCTAAGTCTTTACGAAAAACGTTGGAATTCGCCGGAAGATTTAGAGGAATATAACAACTATCCCGTTCCTTGTGGAGCATGGGGACGCGTGAAACACTAACTCTGCAACTCTGTAAGGATTCCATTACAAAAAAAAACAATGACAATATCGAAGGTATCGCCGGTACAAATTAAGTGCAAAAAATAGAACGGAAATTATGTAAAATATCACCTAAAAAAAATATACATTCAAAAAAATACTCATCAGAAAGCAACAAAACAACAACAACAAAATTCCCGCCGTTGAACCTACAAATTGTGATCCAATCCATAATTAATTAAGGGGGGAGTGTCAACCACCCAAAATATAGAATTTACTGCAACGCCGTTGCAGAAAATTGAAAAACAATAAGTAGATAAATAAATATGGAATGATATGGTACCGTAGGGTAAGTACGGTAGGGTAGGGAAGAACAAAATGTTCGGGTCCGCGCCAAAATTTTGAGGACTCCACATTCCAGAATATCACGGCACGCTCGAAAATAAGATAGGCAGGCGACAGTACAAGAACAACACTCACAGATAGTACAATTAGTTGAAATACAGCTATTCCTTGGAGACAGTAAATCAAGAGCTTACAGTGTGTACAGTAGGAATGAAAAAAAAATACCAAACGATTCCTACAAACAACATTATTATCATAAAAATAGCGCGCCAAATCAATGAAAGGTAAAAACGGTAAGTTGATGTGCACGAGTTAACAAAAAAATTATGGTGGAACTGAGTACTATTTGCAGTCCGGTGACAGGTAGAACCATTGTTACCCATAACACAAACAGCCCAAACAGCAGTGTATCGGGAAGTGACCGAACAAACACAAACGATAGCCAAACATATACAACCACCAACAGTAGCAACAGAAATATTCTACTGACAACAAAACAATACGATAACGATAACTTGGAAAACAACATTGTCAAACACGTCAAAGAAAAAGCATTCAGGAAATTTAAATTCCCGCCAGAGATTACATTCGTTAAGGCGACGATATTCAAAATTGTAAAACAAGCGAATAACAATGAAATACCAAATACAATCGATATAAAAGACCAAAAGTGGAGTGGAATTTATTGCCGAGCAGTGACTGCGTGTAGGCACAATGCTCAAACTCTTGCCAGGAAAAACTACAAAGGTACGCAACCAACAAGAAAATGACTGCCGGCATGCAATCGTTCATAATCCATTCTAACATTTTGGTCGTATTAACACTGACACGTAGACGATAAAAGAAACAACCAGATACCAGATAGTTTCCCAGGAACGGTTCTAATCACGGACACACAAGACGTTAACTCAGAAAATAGGTACCAATTGCACGAAGACTATCGGCGGAAAAATTCACCAGAATTCAAATACTTCATGAAAAGAATTCTTGGAGCTGTGTCACCAAAACAGACAGACTTCAAAAGAAAATCAGTCAGAATGACAATCAGTACCATTTTCACACCAAGCGATGAAGCTTTTGCATTGCTTTTCCTTTACAACGACTACGACTCGTGGATAAACACAACAAAGGGCACGAGGTTGAGAAAAAAATTCACTGACGGTAAGTCTGGAAATAAGGAGGGGTGGAGTAACGAGGGACAAGATCTTTACGAATACCTAGTAAGCGAATTAGAAGAACGAAGGGAGGAACAACAGTCAAAAGAATTAGAGACGGAAATACTTAAAATGTACCAAAAGCAAAATAGCAATCGTAAACAACAAGATAAGGAGGAGAACAAAGAGGGAAAAACACGGAAGCGAAAACGTACCTTGGTTGAGATTCTTGGCGAAGATGATGAGGACTACAAATTTTTCATGGAATACAATAAAAACGAACAAGAGTAATGGATGATATCAACATCAATAGTAGAACGGCTAGTTCATTATTATTTTATGGTTTGCACAATATTGTTCCGGGTCTTCTGTTCGAATATAATACAATAAACAAGATAATTTCAAAGGCTGATAAAATACTTTCGTATTTGTTACAAAATATGTTTGTTGTATTTCCGTATTTGATAAGCGTAGCGTGAATATTGTAAAATGTCGGAGAGTATTGCAAATGCGGATAAAATATTTTCTTATTAGTACAAAAATATGGTTGTTGGATTTTGATATTCGAAAAAGATAGTGTGAGTAACGTGAAAGTGACGTAACAGAATACATTGCTGGTTATCAAGAAGCTCGTATATTTGTTCAGAAAATGGTATCAACGCTACGACAATATCAGTGTACATAGAGGATATTATTACAAAAGATGAGTTTCGTGTGGAAAATAACAAAAATTCAATGGCGAGTAAATATTAACGGGGTAAGCATGAAACAAAATTGTAGAATAGAAAAATTTGGAAGCAACCATGAAACAAGGGGTGAAAATATGGATAGGAAAATAGTCCTACTTGAAATTGTTGCGTGCAAAAATAGGTAGAGAATTATTTATTGTGCGCGCAACAAAATGTTTCGGAATATTTTAAAATATCGCACGAATTTTACGAAAGCACGAGCATCGTTTATGTGACGCCATCCTACATAGGACCCCTCCAGTGTACAGCCTGCCTTGTTCTTCTTCCTCCAAGACCATGACCCCTGTGCCCCCCACTAACTGAATTCCACTTAGGGGCTTCCATTTCCTTACCGTAGGACCAGCCCGCCTGCTTCTTCCACCAAGTCATGCCACGCTGCTCCTACATACCTACGTGGGTAGGACCCCAGTGTACCCCCTTCCTATGTGTATACCCTTCCTACCATATTGTTGTCGGCTATGGCGGCAAATTGGATTGACGACGCTTCCGATCTCTTGCTTCTTCCACCAAGCAAGCAGTGCGGCGCTTTGCCCTTCCTATGTGTATCCCTTCCTACCGGTACTGTTGTCGGCGAAAACCCTTCCTAGTGCTGTTGTCAGCGGCAAATTCGATCGACCACCCCGACGCCAACCCTTCCTACTGTTGTTGGCGGCAAATTTGGTCAAAGAACTTGACGTGCCGGTGGCAAATTCGATTACCGTACGATCTCTTGCTTCTTCCACCAAGCAAGCAGTGCACCGCTATGCCCTTCCTATGTGTATCCCTTCCTGATTCGATCGAAAAACTTGACGATGACACTTCCTACTGTTGCCAGCGGCAAATTTGATCGAAAAACTTTTACTTCGATCGAAACTCAACGACGACCCTTTCTACAGGTGTCGGTGCCCTTCCTACCGGCGCAAAAATCCATCAAAGGTCGGTGGCAAATTTGATCGAAAAACTCCGACCCTTCCTACTGTTGTCGGGGGCAAATTTGATTGAACGCACCTCCACTACTCAAACTCCCCCACCTTGTTCTTCTTCCTCCAAGACCATGGCCCCTGTCTTCTTCCATCTCACATACCGTAGGACCAGCCTGCCTGAGTGGTGCCATGCGGCGCTGCTTCCTATGTGTATACCTTTCCTACTGTATGATTGTTGGCAGTTGCCTTCTGTTAGGCTTCTGCTTGAGGCATTAGTCATCAGTTTGTTCTTTGTACCCTCCCTTCCAGCCCGCCCTGTTCTTCTTCCTTCAAGACCATGGCCCCTGTCTTCTTCCATCCCACATACCGTGGGATCAGCCCACCTGAGTGCAGCCATGCGGCGCTGCTCCTCCTATGTGTATCCCCTTCCTACTGTATGATTGTTGCAGCTGCTTTCTGCTAGGCTTCTGCTTGGCACATCATTTGTCAGTTTGTTCTTTGTACCCTCCCTGCTTGCTTTCAGGATTCGTTTGAAAAATGTGTTGTTCTACAACTTGGGGCTTGAACTCTCTTTGATTGAGGTGACGTTAAAGTCTGGATACAGACTGAGTAGTTTAGATCCACCTTCGGTGGTTAAGGTTACTTAAATAAGTATATTATTATTAGCCATCCAACAGAGTACGTATTGTTATTTTTGCTGAATAATTCTAATTGATGAATTTTTTTTTTAGGAAGTCCCACTTTGCAATGGCAGCCGCACTGTGACAGTGAAAACCTGGAACAATGATCTGTTCGAAAAACTTGACTTAAAGAAAGACCATAGGATTTCAAATTCTTTTCATTGTCTTCTGATACAAAGTCAACTTCCAAGTTTGCCTGAAGAACACTTTTTTGGTGGATTAATACTTCATGTAGAGGTTCCGGAGTCAAAGGAGTGAACATTTGTTCCCCAATCCGTAGGTAATTGTACATAGTGAGAAACTTCAGGGACCTCGTGAAAACGTTACTGCCGCAAATTAGTATTTCTGGGCGGGTGAGAAAAATCTCACAAAACACGTGTCTTGTGTGCTTGTAGAACAACTGGTCCTCCACCTTGTATTGGCAGTTCTTGTCAAAATTAAGGAGCCTTGTAACCTGAAAGGCATTTGTCCTCTTCTTGTAAAGGGCAAGTTGCCTTTGACTTGTCACCTCTTTGGACATTAGAAGTTCTTGGGTAGTCAGTTTATCAAATTGGATGAAACTCCTGCCACTTGTGGTGTAAATGTAAAACCAATCATCGCGGAAACCTCCACCTAAGGTGAAATTGGACAATGATTGGCACTCTGCTTTCAAATATATGTCCATCTTCTTGATTGCAGTGTCGAGGTTAAGAAATCTTTGTGTTGTGTCAAATACTGCATCAACTATTGCTTTCACAACCATACTCCGATCCACCAGCCCACCTTCAACTGTGGGATCATGTGACAACAGACTTGTTAGAACATTGTTGAGGAACTCCTCCCACAGAATATTCAACATTTGAATGTAGTTGGGCATCAAAACAATATTATCACCCCAACGCAAAGTCAGGTTTAAATGTTGTAACAATGTCTTTATGTGCTCTTCATGTTCTGGATGCAAGTTAGCAACAAATATGTCCCATTTGGTACTCAACTTCTAAGTAGAAATAGTCACCAAATTTTTATGAAAGGCAACAACTACTTTGTAATACTTGTTCAAAGTTTTCCTGTGCTCTACAAGCTTTTAAAAATGAAGAGAAGATAGCAGTGTAAATCCAATTCTGTTGACCAAATTTTCCGTCCCTATGTTGTCCCGTCCAACCACAAATGAACACAAATAAAGATCTGGAAGGAACTTCTTGTACAATTTGTCATCAAGGAATGGCTCATCAACAAAGTGGTTAAGGTTAACTTCATGAAAAATGCTTTTTGTTGTTCATTGGAATTCTACCCACAAAGACATGAGGACCTTGTGAAATGCAAGATCTCTCTTTGACACATTGGATGGCCAATCCAACTTGAGGTACTTTGCAGATTTAGTGGAAGGGACTAACTCTACTGATGGACCTGTCTTTGTTGGGGCTAAGACTTCCCTGCCCTGAATTTGTTGGATAGACTTGTTGTCCATTTTTTCAAAGGAGTAGCTTGCCAAAAGAAAATGTTGGAGTGTGTGTTGCAACGAAAGATCATCAAAGAAAGAGATCTTCTCGCGGACGTATTGCCAGCCTTTAGCAAAGTTGCTATAATTTTTTTTATAGAAAAATGGACCTTGATCTGTATTTGGAGGTGCAGGTGGGAATTCAACAGAATGAACGTACCACCAGAGAAGGCTTAGGTACACTTTCATGCACTTCAGTGTGGTTTTGTAGCTCACCACATTGGTTGATCAAAGCACGTGCAATTTTCCATCAAGTAATTCGTCTTCTCCTTTGATGTGGGTGTACTCTGTTATACCAGTACTATCATCTGTATGGATAACGGAGTTCAGCGCTCTCTGAAAGACATGTCATTTATCTTTCATATTGTAGTCCTTCAAACAAGTAGACAGTTGGGTTGCATCCAAGATATTGACCTTGGTTTAAAACATATCACCAGAGTCATGCAGGAAACGATTTACCATCACATCAACAACCCTTGGAATAACACCCAACACCACTGGTCCATTCTCACTCATCACCATCTGGCTGAAGTCAGGAGGGGCTCCAGGAAAAAAGAGACTGGTGACAATGAAAACCTTATTCATCAATTGGTAGAAGACCAGTTTGACGTCCCAACGTATGGCAGTAATCAATTTGTCAGTCAAAACAGCAGAGAAGCCGCCAGAACGCTGGTTGTGAAGGCAAGCTTTGACACGTCTTTTCATTGCCTCTACATGAACCTTGTATTCTGATTCATTCTCAAAAATGTCAGACGGTAAAGTATAAACAGCGTAAATCACGTAAAGTTACCCCTGCTGTTGGAACCACAATGTTTCCTGCTTCACCTCCACGAGATGATGTAGCTATGGAGGCGGCCGCAGCTACATGTGCTAATGGAACCACAATGTTTCCTCCTAACAGTTGCACAGACCGGTTCGGCTGTGGCTGTGGGTGCCAATGGTGTTGGAGGCATGGCATGTAGTTCTCGAGTTTCAGAAGAGGGAGCGCATGCAACTGTGGGTACTGTGGCTTTTGGAATAACGCCGTTGCCTACTTCAGATTTACAAGACGCTGCATCTGTGGCTATGGCTGCTCCAGCAACTGCGGCTGCCTCTGGAACTTTTGCAGACAAAGTTCTATTTTTGGCTGTGGCTGCAGCTGTGTCAGCACCTACAGCGACCTCGGGAGCTTTTGGAGACAAACTTCTTGTTTTGGCTGCAGCTGCAGTTATGGCTGCATTTGCATCTGCTGGTGGAATAGTTTTGTTTTCTTCATTCACTCGGCAGTGCGGTGGAACTTTTTGAGACAAACTTCTTGGCTACATCTGCATCTGCATCTGCATCTGCTGGTGGAATAGTAGTGTTGTTTTGTCCATCCACTCGATGGTGTGTTGAAACTTTTCAAGACAAACTTCTCACCTTGGCTGTGGCTGCAGCTGTATCCTCATCTGAATCTGCATCTGCATCTGCTGGTGAAATAGTGTTGTTTTGTCCATCCAATTGACCATGCGGTGAACCTTTTCAAGACAGACTTATTGTCTTTCTTTTCCTTGTTTCTGGCATTTTTTGATTGGCAATTGATAAAACACCAAAAAATAAGTTCTGTCCCAGCAATCAAGCTTGATAAAATTTGCTAATAAATGAGAAAAAAATGGTAATTCATCCTCCACATTATCGCACAAACTCCCTGGTTTACCAAAATAACGTAGCTTTGCACATAACAAACCAGATAACAGATGAAATCTATAACATGTTGAAGCCAATGTTTAACCACAAAACCTGCAAAACTGCAGTGCCGTTCCAGCATAAAAGTTTAAAAGTTACAAAAAGAAACAGACAACAATTGAAAATCATGTAACACTGTTGCACAGTTTTTAGATTTTTTGTTCACTATCCGGCTGTAAAATGTAAAAATCTGCAACTGCCATTTCAAAACAAAAGTTTAAAACTAAACAAACTGACTAAAACATAACATAATGGGATGAAACATCCTTGCACAATTTTGAGATTTTCCATTGGCCAATTTGAACAAGTTTCAAACAGAAAGCATGAAATGCCATTCCAGAACAAAACTTCTGCAACACTGTTGCATGATGGTTGTCATCAAAATGTACAGAAATGGATTCACCCCTCCAACATAAGTTCTTACTGTAATACATTACTAGTTTCATCATAAATCCAGACTCACAAGATATTGCTATGCCCCGGGTTAACATTATAAGGGTGGAACAAACAGATTGTTGGGGTAGGGAACACAATAATATTGTGGTCGGCACCAGGATTTTCAGGGCACCACATTCCAGATTGTCAGGGCATGCATGGACAAAGGATAGGCAGGTGTCAGTACCACCACCCTCACAAGTGCAACAATACAAGAAATAGTGATACATCACTCCCCATGTTGCACTAAATCAAGCACTTATGACAACTAATAATTTTAGCACAGATATTTCCAACAGTATGAATGACAAAAAATCCACATACTTACTCCAAAACAAATGAACTCCCATAAAAATAGCACACCAAAACACTGAATAGCAAACATAGTAAGTTTCTATTTGGGATTTAACAAAGAAATAATGGTACAACAAATTTGTAGTCCAGTGCAGGGTACAACTGTTGTTATAGATAGAACAGACATCCCAGCAAGCAATGTATCAGGAAGTGAGAAGACAAGCGCAAATGATAGCCAAACAGATACAACCACCTACAGTATCAACAGCGATGCTGGCGATGCTGAAGCAATGTTGGACAGACAACAAAAGAATAAAATGAGAAAAGCATTAAATAGTGCATTACTGAGTACGTAGGTACCATCTTCTTTATGCAAAACTTTGTTTGTCGGCTTTTGGTATTTCATATTTATTGTGTAAGTATTGTGAAATAGAAGTAACATAATAGATTGTCGGTTATCAAGAAGTTCATACATTTGTGAATAAATTGATAATAACACTACGGCAATCCCATTGCAAAAAAAAGGAAAGTATTACAAAAAATGAGTTACATAAGGGAAGAACAAAAATTGGCTGGAGTCTAAATTATTACTGGGGTAAGCATGAAATGAAGTTGTGCTATTAAAAAATCATGAAGAAACCATGAAAGCAGGGTGAAACTATGAATGCAAAAATAGTCCTCCTGGAAATTGTTGTGTGCAAAAATGCATAGAGAATTATTTTTCATGCGCGCAACAAACATTTCCTAATTTTTAAAAAATAAATCGCATGGATTTGACGCAAGTATGAGCATTTGTTAAGTGACAAACAATGTTCTTGTCACATCCTTATTCCTTACTTTGCTGTCCAATAAAGGAAAGATTACAGCCTCAGTACACATGACCTTTATCAAAGGCAAAATCAACCCTGCCAACATTCTACCGGTACAAAGAAAAACGTAAAATTGATGAGAAACAATCATTTCCTTGCAAAAAACACATGATTAGTAATCCAAACATTAAGGGTTGTACTACTACGTCGTACTACAGTATTCATACATGTAGAGAACGAGCATAAACTGACACAAAAATTTCCTCCAATAATTGTCATAGAGGAGGTGTGGGACATTTGATCAGAGCAAATACCCGAGAACCTTAATGGTGGTCTACATTCTATCAAGAGCAATGAACGTCATCAAAGTGGAAGTGGGTGCCCAAGAACCTTTTCAAATTACAATGAAAACAGGGAAGTATAGCTGCGCCTTTCCCCAGCAGGTCTTCTAGGATTTCCCTAATCAAGGATCAGAAGACGAACCAGATCTATACCTAAATTAGGAGCCAACCGCTTAGCATTAATCACTATTTTCTATGTACAAAACTATTGTAACAATTCAAACAGCAAAGTTATGAAGCAAATCTTGTTTTTGTTGTGAACAGCCTTTGATAAGGTGTATATTAGTACATTTGTAAGGACAATGTCCCAGACTGCGACTTTTTAGATCGATTTTTACAGTGATTCTTTTCACTCCATCACGGGCACGATGTGAATCGAATTTATTCCCTAGGACTATCTTCAACCCAGTTCAGCATTAGTCGATCTCCTAGCATCCTCCCTGTATCATTTCCATTGGCCCTGTTGCTTTGTTCACCAAAACGAGAGATTTCTTGGTTTCGCCCCTTGTCGATAGAAGAGTCCGCTATCTTTCTCTTTGTAGAAAATTTCTCCGTTGTCATAAATGCGATCGCCATATTTCTTGTCAACATTGAAATTTATGTCGTCTGGGAGTTCATCTTCCGTGTATGGATCGTCATAGTATGGATCGTACTCCACACCATACTCAAGTTCAAACTGATTAATTTCTTTGTCACTCATTTGATAGGCTCTGCTCTCGGCATCATCATAATCGTCCTCCAATTCTCTATCCATCACTTTCACACGACGGCTGCTACGGAATGATCCTTCCATTTCTTCATTCATGGCTCGTTCTCGTTCTTCTTCTTGTCGGCGTGGTTTTCCATAAGCGCTCCACTCAAGAGCTGCTTCTTTCTGTCGCAGTTCAATTTCGGTCAACGTCGGATCATCTCTCAAACGTTTCTCGCGCGCCTCCTCTAAACGTTGTTCCCAGGCCGTCTCTTCTAGGCGATACCGGGCAAATTTCTTTGACACGTCCAACAAAATACCAAGCATTGGGAAGTAGAATACAAAAAAATGGTCCGGGACGTCTAGCAACACATTCAAAGAAGTAGAGCTCGTGATTGCAGTAGGCATGATACTTATGGGATAGTGTTTCGTATCAACATCTCCTTTTCTTTTCAATGACGATGGTGAGTTCAGCAGTGAATTCGTTGCGCACGTCGATGATTTCGATGGTGGCGCAAACGCTGCAACACAATCGACGATGCCAACGGCGACGATGAATCCAAGAAGGATAAATTTCATGGGATGTGAAAGGCCGTACATTGTACCGACCTGATAAGTATGGTTACTTTCTTGGTACTCCGTACTTGTCACTGTGTTTACCCATACGCCGAAGAACAGGTTTCTTCTTCTCTAGCGATTAATTTACTACTCCGGAGTAAGATTACTTCGTACAATCGACGAGGGTGTCATTAGTATCCACCGTCAATCCGATAAGCGAGGCACAGGTCCAGGAAAAGACATCATGATTGATGAATGGATTTGAGATTGTTGATTGACCACGTTGACGTCCGTCTGTTATTCGTTAGATTACACGTGTAAGATAAAATATTTTTCAACGCTCTACCGTAACGGTACCGGTACGAATACCGGTTCGTACCCGGTACGGTAATGAAAATCTTGAATCATATCCATCATAACGTATGTTGCAATCATATCACCATACGTTTCCGTTGCTCAGTATTCAACGACATCTACCGGTACCGGTACTACCGTACCGGTAGCGGATAAGATTACGGTAGCTACCAGACAAAGAAGAAAATTGAATGACATTGACAGCTCTGCACTCAGTCTATCAAAGCTGGAGAGTTTCTATCATTAGGTGGAGTTGAAGGGAAGGTATTCTGAGTGCCGGAAGCAGGAAACCAACTCCCAATCTGTGTCTGTTTGCGCTGGAAATTGATATGGCGATTGGCGATGGCCAAATTTCTGTTTCCTGCAATCGCTTGGTTTGATTTTGTTTAACGCTTTGTTTTTTTCGCTGCTGCCGCACCAAAGAAACTACCTATCGACTTCATGCCTTTCGTGTTCACCTTGGCCAAGCGCTTGTTTCCTGAGGTCCGAGCTGCTTCCCTGTCTTTTTTGCTCGCCGCAGCTTTGTTCGCGGAAGATCCAGTAAGGTCGTCCTCGGTGAGCACGGCCGGAGCCGCTCTTTTGCTGTCATTGGAATTCTCGCTAGCCGTCATTTTCGATTTCGTGGTATTCGTTACTTGATCCATTGTATATCCCACGTGTTCGACGAATTTCTTGGACCAACTGTCCATTGAGATAATTGCAAATAATTTGCAAGCTCTCCGTCGTGAGTGCTTTTGTATCCAATTTCGTTGTGGTGTCGACCTTTTTTTCTTTTGAAGCGGGAGGAGATACAATTCCGATTGGATTGCCGAAATTAAAGTTTGAACTCACGGATCCCCCCATTGAATCGTCGTTCTTGGCCCCTAGCAGAGAATATTTTTCTTCATTGAATCTTTCGCCTTCTTTCTTCTTGGCTTATCAGTGATTTCAAGATGCGTTCTTGCTTTTTCTTTAACCAATCGAGGGACTTTTGAAAATTGAATTTAAAATAGAGCTCGTCGTTGTCAAACACAGAACAAATGTGTTGGAGTTGCTGTTCGGAAATACATCTCGCAACCTCCGATGATAAGTTACTCTGCTCTAAAAACTGATCGTAGGGTTGCCACGATTGTTTTCTAGGTTCCTGCTGGCTATTGTTACCGGCACTCCCCGATCCGTGATCTTCGATCGCTTGTGTTGCCAAATAAAAAAAGAGCGGGTCTACTCGATTGATGACGTACAAATCACCATCTTTCACAATGTGTCGACCCACGATGAAGCTCGAGAAATCCGAGGGTATGGTTTGTATTTCCGCAATGCACATATCTTCTGCAGCACTTTTCGAAGATAGGATGGCATACTCACGAAGATCGCCTGTGCCAGGGTCCTTCAATTTGACGAGCGTTCCGATCGTCTGACCCGTGGGTAGAGGTTGCTTCTGCACTGCCACGATCCACTTTTTGCTCTTGTTGTAATTGTCCGTCATATTCGAGAGCCAGTTACCTTGCACCTACAAGGAAGACGTCGAATGGATATGGAAGCAGCTTCGGATTTGTACTGGTATCATATCGATTGGATGATGTGTGATTGCAAAACAAAAAACCGAAGAACCTACCGGTACCGGTAGTAACAGGAGCGAGTAGATTACACGCATACTGTCTTTCCATACCTTGTTGTACGGTACGTACGGTAAGATTACTGTACGATTACCTGTACGAAAACCTTGTGGAAGTGCTGGTACGGTATCATGCGAATTACCACAGTATGATTGTTGAAATTTATTAGAGGACCCAATGCTATTTTTCAAGGCGCGCCAAAATTGACTTCTAAATCGCGAATAGGTGGATACAGGTACTCGTACTCGTACGTACGAGCAAGTACGAGTACGCACGGTACGTAGCGGAACGTACAGCCGGTACAAACCCTTGGCGCGCCCCATATCTCAGATTTTCATACCGTATTGCTTCCCCCTTAAAAGTGGTACCCGGTCAATCTCTAACTTTTTTGGTAGCTACATTCATACACTTTGTGCATACACTTGTCCTACACTATGTCACATAAACAATGCTCATGCTTTCGTCAAATTCGTGCGATGTGTTTAAAAAATTCCGAAACGTTTTGTTGCGCCCACAAGAAATAATTCTCTACATATTTTTGCATGCAACAATTTCAAGGAGGACCATCTTTGCAACCATAGTTTCAGCCCCCCGTCACACAAACGAGATTCGGGGTTCTTTTGGAATAACGCGCATATTTGGGTCGAACTCCACTGGTCCCCCCTTGTAATTTCGCCCTATTTTTTGAAATTAATGTCAAACTTGTAATATTTTGATGCACATTGCAATTTCCTACCCCACTGGCCTCTGTTTCCATTAGTGGCATGTTACTGAATTTGATGCCTGAAACAAACAGTGCATGGTCGCAATTTTTCAATCTCATTTGTTTCCTCATGTTTATTGTTATTGCTGGCTATCATACGATGTAAGTAACGATGGTCCACACTCCTAAATATCAGGTTTATTGTAAATGTTGCTACCGGGACTCTCCTCTGATCACTATAGGTAGGGAAAGAAGAAGGTTACCAAGAAGAAGAAGCCCCCTTGTTTACAGCAAGATGAAGAAAGAATACGGGAGTAGTTGTTTCTCCCGGTCTTCTGGACTATATTTCACATAATAGGGGTACATGTTATTCTTAATACTACCGTTGTTTGGGGGTAGATGATTTTGCATCTTCCTTATTCATTAGAAAATCGAAGAAGCTAGATGTTAATTTCCTTTTGAAACTGGCTGTTGAGCTGATTCAATCCAAAGGCAAAGAAGAGCAACAGGAGCTTTCGCTGCAGGCCGGTTGAGGCGCTGGTCTGTTTTGTTCTAATATTTCTCTGATATCCACTACGACTGGATGCTAATCCAATCAGATCTATTCTGACTATCGACAACCGACGCAATCAGATAGATCTTAGGCTTGTAGTTCTACACCGACGCAATCAGATAGATCTTAGGCTTGTAGTTCTACAGTAGGACGCAAGAACGTCCGGTGCAAGGTTTAAGGTTGAATAATCAAATAATCTAAAAGTATGAGATAAAGAGATGATTCTTGCTGGAGAGCAAGTATCTCTTTTAAAGATCGTGTTGCCGCTAATACAACATGATACGTTACAAATATACGGTGGAATACCGTGTTACGGAGAATATCGTGTTGCCGCTAATACAACACGTACGGTATTCTGTACAGCAAGAAAACAAGTTCGTGAGCAGAGGATTGAGAAGATGACTTGTATACACCAAGGGATGCATGGAACGCAGATCTGGCCGAGCTTTCCTCAGCAGGTGAGAGGACCTGCTCAGCAGCAGGTGAGGGGTCCTGCTCGTCAGTATGGTGTTCATAAGCCCGACGTGTGATTGGTTTGCTAGAATTGGGATCTGGTGGTAATGCAGCGTCAAGTAGCTCAGACCTGAGGCAGGCAACTAGGCGCTTCTTGTCATCAGCTGTGAAGCCAAGCCAGTGCTTCATACCATGCTTGGAGAGAGTTTTCCAAACGGCAGATGGCAGTCTTGTGGTTGGGTCTGGTGTTCTTCCAGCCTTGTAAACAGCGTAGTCTTGGTAGTCACCATCAAAATCAATAGGAGGTAAATATGAGACCGAGTCGTCGGTGATAGCAGAATATGTGGATTGTGTCATAGAGGATAAATCATGAGTATTGGCCTTGACAGACAGTCGATTTCGAGGTTGGGACAGTGATGCCTGGGAATCCAGTCTGGTTGCTTCAAGGAGGAGGATATTTTTCAATTCACTGATGGCAACAGCTTCATGCTGTCTAAACTTAATCAAATCCTGTGCTGCAGGGGGATCGTCAACTTTGTAGAACTGTTCACTGAGTTGGAAGCTGCTACTACAGGCCTTGCAAAGGTGTGTTTTGACAGTATCAAAATCAAGTGGCCTCTGTGGATCGCGTAGCGTGTTGAGGTGTTCCAACTGGGCAAACCACTGGGTGATGAACTTGACTTGGGTATCTTTCCATGTCCTCAAGTCAATGTCCAATAGGTGTTGCATCACAATGGAAGTGTCATATACTTTGGATTTGGATCTGTCATGCAATGAGACAAAATCAAAGAAGGCTTGTCTGCCATCTCTTGAGGAGGTATGGCTGAGCACGCAGGAGTAGGAGAGATCACTCTGGAGGGCATGTAGGACAAGAGTCCAGAAGAAAGCACACTGCTTGTCATGGAGAGCCTTCTCATACCCGATGAGTGGTATATCAGGCCAGTTTGGATCGAGAAATGTATGAGTATCTATATCAGATGTTTCCAGCTTTGCTTTGAATTTGACAAGCCAGCGCTCAAACCGTGCATCGTTTTGCAGGGTTGGGAATGTGGTTTCATCCCTTGATTTCTTGGTCCAGGATTCATATCTAAGCTGTTCGATGGGCTTGGAGGATCTTTCCTGTTGTCGATGAGATGTGCCGGTACTGTTGCGCGTGGTGGTTTCAATATCCGTTCCAGATCCTCTTCTGGCTCTGACAGCCCCACGACAGTAGCTCTTAAAGGCGTCCTTGGTATAATGGGTTCTATCCTCGCAGTCTAGTCCTTGTGCTGTGAGATGTTGCCCGAAGTCGATGACTTGCTGTATGGACATCTGTACATGTCGATAAATTGGTGTTCTTACTCCCCTTTCAAGAAAAGCTAGATCACCAATGTTCTCAATGTACAAGAAGTCTAACCATGTCTTGAGCCGTCCGGCAATGAGCGCCTCGCACAGGGTGTCATTTTGTTCCCTTGGTACATCAAAGGATTCATGCAAGAAGGTAGCTAGTGGTCGGTCAAATGATGGGAAGAGGTGTTCGGTAGGTGTGTCCTCTTCTTCATTGTCCTGCCGGGTTGGGCTGTCCTGTGGGTCAACCATGTCGGTCGCAGGCAGTAGGGATGTGGTTGCAGCGCTCCCAGGTTGGAGTGTTTGGAATCCAGTGGACCTGCTTTGTCCTGTCAACCTGCTTCGCGTTCTGGCGGCGACAGGGATGTCGGGCATGAGAGAATGGACCCAATGTTGACTGTAATGCTACTAGCGTGTCCAATGTATCGGATCAGAGAACTGTCGATCGTCGTCCGTAGTCGAGTCGATCGATGATCTGTGTCGGATTGGTTGTTGTTTTGTATCGACGTGGTGAAGTGACGAAAATTTTCTTCCGTCGCGTTTTCGTTTTCGTCTTTTGTATGCTGTTGTCTTCCTTTGCAAGCTTCAACAAGCTTGCGACTGTTAATCTGTTAATTTCCTTTTGAAACTGGCTGTTGAGCTGATTCAATCCAAAGGCAAAGAAGAGCAACAGGAGCTTTCGCTGCAGGCCGGTTGAGGTGCCGGTCTGTTTTGTTCTAATATTTCTCTGATATCCACTACGACTGGATGCTAATCCAATCAGATCTATTCTGACTATCGACAACCGACGCAATCAGATAGATCTTAGGCTTGTAGTTCTACAGTAGGACGCAAGAACGTCCGGTGCAAGGTTTAAGGTTGAATAATCAAATAATCTAAAAGTATGAGATAAAGAGATGATTCTTGCTGGAGAGCAAGTATCTCTTTTAAAGATCGTGTTGCCGCTAATACAACACGATACGTTACAAATATACGGTGGAATACCGTGTTACGGAGAATATTGTGTTGCCGCTAATACAACACGCACGGTATTCTGTACAGCAAGAAAACAAGTTCGTGAGCAGAGCTCCGAACCTCTGCTGTCTTTTCTTGAAAACAAGATACTTAACAGAGGGTAGCATATGCTAACATCTGTCATGTGTTCTTTCTTGGATCACTAAGTATCGAACTCGATCGTAAGAATGAGCTCGGTATTGACGATCGATTCTTCTCCTCCAGTTAAGTATCGAATATTGGTCGTAAGAATGAGCCCGGTAATTTTCGAGGTCTCATTAATTTCGATCTCGTACCTCTACCAACTTAGACACGAAAGGAATTTAATACTAGAGGATGCTAGTGAGCAATTAGGTCTAACAAACACCCATAACGGTCCACTGAGCAGTGGCATATTACCCGAGGTGCTTGCCAATTAAGTTATGTACAACCCTTCTGTCGAACTGATGGAGCGTGCTTTGATTGATCAGGAATTAGTCAACAATGAGGATGACGATGACTCTATTTCCGATGATGATTGTTTTTCTCCTAATGATGATGATGAGGAAGAAGGAATCGACAGCACAGAAGTCCCCCCCTCTTTGAGTGTCAATAGTGAAGGCAACAACATTGATGTTGATGATTCCCATTGTGATACAAACACGGCAATTATGACACCAAATGTTGGAAGATACACATCAGACAAACTGAAGGTGAAGATCAAGTTAATAAAAATCATGCGGAATCATAGCATACCATTAGTTGCAGAGAAGGAATTGTATTAATGGGCTATTGAATCCAAGCGGCTTAATTTATTTTTGTGGAAAAAAGGCAATCCCGTAAAGACCAGGTCAAGTGTCATGAAGGACATTTATGCAACGCGATGGGTTTGAACCTCATCTTATCAACTGGTGTTCTAAGAAATCAACGAGTGCTGACATTGCCGGTTGTAAACAAATCTATGTCCTGGTCATTCCAAAACTTACTTCATTCCCTATTAACGAACGTGGCTGTGGTCAAGGAAGACAATCTGCCTTTCCCCCATGCCGAAGACTCAATCTTACCAGTCTGTTATCCAAAACTACAAGGTAATATTGATATGGATGAGCCCCATCACAGTGAATGGTGGATCAATGCTTCGGGAGAAGAGATGCAAAACCAAATCGAATGAAATTTTGGTGCCTATTATTCTCTACATGGATGGAATTGCAATCGACAATAGTGATCAAACCACTCTTACCCCACTGAACACGACTCTTGGCATATTCAACACATTAACTCAGAACTCCCGGCTAGATGTCTGGGAGACTCTATATTTTCACCCAACAGGTGCACAGCGATAAAGGTGACGAATCGATTGACAATGTGAACAATCTTTACTCTGGCCTTTGTTTGGCTCTTTCATCTTTGAAAGATGCCTGCAACCAAATGGATGATATCAAAGGGTCTAATTTGCTGTGGAACAAGAAGAAATGGTCTGTTTGAATGAAATTTGCAGTCGCTTATTTCATAGGTGATACTCCCCAGCACAACCAACTTTGTGGACATTATCAAACAGCAAATACAAAGATGATCTGTAGGCATTGCAATTATCCAAGAGCGCTTGGTATTAACGCTCGTGTGAATGTTTTGAAGCTTCCTGTTTTAGTTAAAAGTGGTAACATGCAGATGTCTAAGCACCAAAATGGGGACGCGTATCAATTCCGTTCAGGCTATGGAATACATCTGATTTTACTGCTCCAATGGTGGACAAAGGAGTGAATGTTGAACAGTATTTCAAGAATGTCTCCCACCACTGTGTACATAATGGCAACACTTTTTATGATCTTGATTTTGGAGAAAACCCACATAATATTCATCTAGCGTCACCAGGAGAGAGACTCCATATGCACCAACTTGGTTGCGCAGAGCGTGCAGCGGAGACGTTCGGTGACAACTTTTTAGGCAATAACCAGCGGCTTCTTGGTGAGATGGAAAGGATATCCAGTTACCTATGGTGGTGCTGTTCAGAGGCGATCCAGCCATGACTTCCCACAAACCATTTTTTTTGGAATCAATACATACAGCCAAGAAGGAGGGAAACCAGTATATTGGAATGCTTTATATTCAGATGCTGTCACTTCTGTCTGCTGGAGGTTGTGAATTGTTGTTGTCTCAAAAGATGCTATCCAATCTTGAGAACAAAAACAGAAAGTGTGAAGACAAAATTGACAGACGTATTTATGCCATTGAGTTGTTGTTGGGTATGGAAGAGTTCCTCAAATACGCTGGAACGTTTGACGAGGTTTTCAAACAAGACAAGACAGGTATTTTGAATCTTGACAAAATGGTTGTTCTTTTCATCAACTATATAAATTACAATCTGCAATGAAGTAAGGGAGAGGGTGACAATCTGGTGAAGAATCACATGTATTTTCATTTATCACAGTACATGAGATTATTTGGTCCTCCAACTGGATGGGACTCTGCTGTGAGTGAGAGCAATCATAAAGCGGAAGTGAAGGCTCCTGCTAAGAGAACCCAACGAATCAAGTCCACACTAATCAAGAAAACTTGCAAGCGAGTGATGGAGTATTGAACTATTGATTGACTTGATTGTGAATTTGATTTGTTTGAAAATAGATCCATGACAGGACCAAATCATCCTACAGAGGGCGGTTGGTCAGCTGGATCAAAGTTTTTGATTGGTGTTATGGATGGTTTGCCTTACATGAAGTGGGATGAAAAGAACACAAGTGTACCCCGGTTTCCATCAGATGTTCTCAAATTTTGTTTCGACGTGGGCCTTCCAGCTGTGGGCACCAGCACGCTTCGTGGATCCATGGAGCACAAGAGGTATGACAAATATCGTGAGATGAAGTTACTATTTTGTGCCCATCCATCGTTTAAGTCTGATTCTGGACAATTGTCAAACATATGGTACAACTGGGAAAATTTTCAACTAGACCTCCTCGATGGGCGTGAGCTGCAAGTTTATCCATGTCAGATTCTGTGCATGCTTTACCTTGAAGGTCCTTTCTCCGTGGGAAGCTCCGTTAGTGGTTTCAAATTAGTGCACGATGGTTATTACGCCATCGCCCATTGTTTTGTTTCTGCGGACCCCATACCGAGCAAGAGGGAGAAAGCAAAAAAACACCGGCATGCGTTGGTAAAGCAAGGGGAGTTGTGCAACAAATTGTATTTGTTTGACTGCAACGCCATTTAGTCTGAAGCTGCTGTTGTTAGAAACCATGGTAGCCCTGACCAATACTTTGTCATGGGAAACTTGTAAACAATGGTTTTTAATTTCTGTGAGACAATGGCTGCATTGGAACAGAAGACTATAGAATCAATAGTCCGATATGGTGAAAACAGTGCATGAATTTAACAAATAATTTTATAATAAAAGTGATACTTTGACTTAAATCGATTGGCTTATTTTTCGTTTTTCAAATATTCTGCAACAACGTTGCAGGAAATGCTCTTTTCATTTTTGGGGGAGTACTATTGTTTTTCGAAATGTTGCGTATTTATCGTTTTTGAGGAACCCCCCTTTTCATGTGTATTGTGCAATTTTCCACTTTCTGCAATGGCGTTGCACGAAATGCCCTTTTTCGGGGGTACAGTCAGCCAATTTAGTTTTTTTTTGAAACGGTGCAATTTTGAAAAGGCCCCCTTAGTGGAACTGCACTCCAATTTCTGCAACGACCTTGCAGGAAATTTTGTTTCTGTTGTTTTTGTTGTACTTTAAACCCCTTAAGGAATTTTCAAAAAGGTTCAATTCAGTTCAATCCACCCCCTAATTGCAGACCTGTATTGATCTCCTCCTCCATGCTGTATTGATTGATAAGTTCTTCCTACTCCGTGCCGTATAGATCTTGTATTGATCTGAATTTCATTTCCGTTCCGTATCAATTTATGGATGGTTGATTGCTCCTTGGGTGTCAATGAACAGTCCATGGACGACAGGTTGGTTTGGCTAATTCAATTATTGTTTAATACTATTATAGAGGTGTACTTCTTAGCACAGTTTTTGCAATACGTACACTGACATGATATAACACCCTTCGAATTGGGGATTCGAACAGCTACAAAACTCCAAAGGATTAAAGAGCAATGTATCCCCTGATTTCAATGGCACTTTGATTCCATAGGTGGGGAAAACAAAATAATAAATCACTTTGTCAGCAGACACATGTGATGGAGCAATGACTTTTAAACAAGTATAATGCATATTGTCATCAACATGACATCGTGAATGATAATTGCGACCAATCGAAAACGCTAATTCGTGCTGCCCAATGATATTTAGCTCTATACAGAAAGAATCTGAGACAACACAGTCATTTCATCCTCAACAAATGGTTCCACGCCAGTTACACTATGATGCATATGCTTCACAATTTTCACTGCTGTCTCTTCAAGCTCTACTTCTTCTTTCTGTAACCTGTATTGATTGGAGGAGAGTCCAAGTAGCAGTGTTTACAATAAACCTGATATTTGGGAGTGCAGACCATCATTAGTACGATAGCCAGTAATAACAATAACAATGAGGAGCTGATTGAGATTGAGAAATTGCAACCATGCACTATTTGTTTCAGGCATCAAATTCCGTAACATGCCACTGAATTGGAAACAGATGCCAGTGGGGTAGGAAAATGTACTGTGCATCAAAATATTATGAGTTTGACATTAATTTCAATAAATAGGGTGAAATTGCAAAGGGGGACCAGTGGAGTTTGGCCCAAAAATACGTGTAACTCCAAAAGAACCCCGAATCTTGTTTATATGACGGAGGTGGTGCAAGAGCGTATCCCAATGCTGATACAAATCTGACCTACGGTACTACTACCTACAAGCATCCACTCACAAGCTGATCCAAGCAAGGCTCCTTCTACGTGCAAAATCATACCAATGACTTGTTCCAAGTGGAAGATGAAGATAAATTCAACGAGAAGAATGGTTGGTGACAGGGATAAAATAGCTGATAAGTGGCTGTTTGGTGTGTAAGGCAGAGAACATATTATGTTCTTTGTCAATGGATATTATTTGGGTCTGTGTTGTCTATAGTAGATCATAACAGTAGTATAGTACCTAAGTATGAAAAGTGTAGATTTGTACCTTTCAGAAGTGTAAAGTTGACCCCAGTCCTGTCGTATGCCTCTAAATGAAGAAGGTAGTAATACAAGAACGTATAGCTATGCATGATTGAAAGTGAACTAAGATTAAGATTATGAGTTTATGCTTGCTAAAATCAGCTAAGCATTGAAAAGCGTGCGTTGAACTTTTACAAGGTTCTTGCACATGCTAAAACTAAGATATGTATTTCATCCGGTCTTCAATATTGAAGTGCCAGCTGGTGTGTCATTTTTGACTGACATCAGAATTTGGAGCAGTTCAAGTTTTCTTGAATCGTGGGAATTCAATCGTGAGAGGGGGGGGGTTGAATACCACAGGTCCTGAACAACACACAGACACTTCCTCAGTCATGAGTCACTGACACACTCCTTCAGTCCAGTCACGCATCACTGACACATTCCGTCAGTCATGAGTCACTGACACACTCCCTCAATCCAGTCATGCGTCATTGACACATTCCCTCAGTCATGAGTCAATGACATCGTTCCCCATCATCTGTAATTGTTCAATCGTATTCGAACATCAAATAGAACCTTCTCCTTGAAGTCTCATCCAAATTCCGATTATCAAAGAACCCAGTTCTTTTCCAATCATATCACTAAACTAGCTGGGAAGCTTCTCAAAGTATCTCAAAGTCATAGTAGACACTAAAACTCAATAGCACACAATTTCATACACAGCGTAGTTCATATTGAATTCAATCGCAATATCGCTTTGAAATTTTTTTATCGATAAAAATATCTAAAAACTAACAGTAACGTCTAACTCACCATGTCTGCTGTTGCTCAACTTCAAGCTGCCAAGCAGGCTCCCTTTTTCTTCAAACCTGTGCTTCGCTATGAGGATTACCCCACGGTTTGCCTGGTTCACAGCGTAACAGTAACCAGGTTCATCTCCAGTGCCCCTTCTGCAGCATCTGCGGCATCCACCCCTAGTTTAAGTGTCTACTATGACTTCGAGATACTTTGAGAAGCTTCCCAGCTAGTTCAGTGATACGATTGGAAAATAACTGGGTTCTTTGATATTCGGAATTCGGATGAGTACTTCAAGGAGAAGGTTCTATTTGATGTTCGAATACGATTGAACAATTACAGATGATGGGGAACGATGTCATTGACTCATGACTGAGGGAATGTGTCAATGACGCATGACTGGATTGAAGGAGTGTGTCAGTGACTCATGACTGACGGAATGTGTCAGTGATGGGTGACTGGACTGAAGGAGTGTGTCAGTGACTCATGACTGAAGTGTCTGTGTGTTGTTCAGTCCCTTAAAAGTGACCAATCAGATTTTGACTGAATCGAATCACGGTTGCTTGCTAATTTTGGTACGTACCGTTACCTAAATTTAGGTACTAATTGTACCGTACAAGGAATCATGCCGTTGCGTTCGGTTGCGTTCATGATTATGTGACTTCATTTTGCTTCGTCATCGGAGCTCCCATCGTTTCTTTCTTTCGATAAGCGCAACGGAGGAGAAAAGTATTCGACCGCATTGCATCGGTAATGGTATCGCTGTAACCTGTAATCTATCAAACATCCTAATTGACGGAAAAGACATACCCGAAAGAAATCTTGAGATGATAACTTTTACGAGACGCACCCTAGGCTTCCTCTACTTTCAGGTTGCGCTTTTGATCCTGCAACCGGACTTGGCGACGTCGTTCGGATCACAGGGGCGTTTGAGCACTCGTCGTTCGTTGGAAAGAGAATACTCGTTCGGTTTTAGAAATGCGAGAGTGATGAAAGAAACTGTGACGACGAAGAGGGATTCCTTCGTATCAACTCGACCGAGTTTTCATGGAAGTCGGAACGTTGACACGCGTTTGAGCATGGATATTGTTGGCGTCTCACCAGAGCCGATCCACACTGCCTTTTCCTTCGCAACCTTCGGACCCCAACCTTTTTGGCTCCTCATGATCCTGCTCCCCAACAATCAACTTACCAAAAAATTGATGGGAAGAGTGGGTAAGATTTGTTTCGACTGCTTCGAAATGCTTTCTTTTGGTCTCCAATGAGTTTGTTTTCTGACAAGGGTCGACGGATCGGTACCGTTCATTACCTTTTCATCATTTTCTTCCCTTTGTCGTCGTTGCAGATGTCGTCATTTTCTTTTGCTTGGTTCACTTTTTTATTGTATCGGCATCGATTGTGCAGCCCGGAGCAACGGCACCCCTATTGGAATGCAACGACGTCTTCGATCCTGCAAAGGATTCCCAAGCAGCTTTCATGAACATGGTTACGAACTACCCTAATTTCGTTGCAGAAGAATGGCCCCATGTTCTGACGTGGGATTTGTTTGTGGGACGATACATCTGGTTGGATGGATTGAAGCGCGGTGAGTTGTGTGCGAGGTTTTGTGTTTCTCGTGTTTCGACCAACGAACAAAATCAATGGAGAAATGTGTACACGCATCTCTAGTAGGATCCGTAGGGTGGCCATCTCACTGCTTTACTTCACCCTCCCTTAATCGAAATACTATAAAACAGGTATCTTTACGTCCCACTCGGTCTTATTTGCGAATTTGATCGGACCTCCTGGTCTGTTGCTGCACTGGGTTACTTGTCTGGTGACAGGGAAAGGCTTTGGTGGTTCGAACGAAGCACTCGAGGAGGAATAAGTATGCATTACATGGAATCTAAGCTAGACTCATTCAAAATTGCTCTAGGGTTTGTACAATTAGGTGTGGACAAGGAAACTAGTTGGCAGAATGATTCCGTACTAAGATATATTGGGCTGCTGAGGTCATAATTAGCCTACATCCTTGATTCATGCCATTTCATGGGTCACATCGGCAAAGTCTCGGAGCGTCTGTGGCCTCCTACACATGGCCATTGCAATTGATGGGACCATGGACAATATGATAGTCCAGAAATCAGAATGGAGCACAGGCGGGGTCATAAGGAGGTCTGATATAAACCAAAACATTACGGAGAAGAAGAGAAACAATCTGTAGTCATGATGCACTCCTCGAGGAAACGAAAATAAGTGCAAGAAGAAGGTGTCCTATTTGTTGTAGTATCTGCTCTGGGTTCTTGGGAACACCTTCATCTGAAAATTGAAGAATGTATCAAATCAATACAAGTACAGAGTAGATTACTTAGACTGACATGGGTAGTTGAGGTAATGATAGTATCAGTCAGTATTATTTTTTGGACTACTAGTTCTTCCGTATCTTTGATGGTTTGTTGTTTGTCTTCACTGGTAGTACCAGGTAATCTTACGGGCACACTCGGTACTTGTACGTACAGTCAACGTTTGTTGGGCAAGGCATTGGACAAGCCAAAGCAGGACGCGTGGGAGGCATGCTCCTCCGCTCAATTCAAGTCTATGACTCGCGTCAATGATTCAATTCTATGATTCAAGTCTATGATTCAATTCTGTGGATCAAGTCTATGATTCAAGTCTATGATTCAAGTGTACGATTCCTTTCAATGATTCAATTTTATTATTCACTTCAAGGATTCATTATTCAATTCCATGATTCAAGTCTATGACTCAATTCTATGATTCAAAGTCTGTGATCAAACAAGTCTATGATTCAATTCCATGACTCAAGTTGATGATTCAATTCCATGATTGAATTCTATGATTCTTTTAAGAAGTGTTTATTTGCTCCGTTGCTGCATTCCACACTGTGTACAAAATACCACAATAAATACACAGTACAAAAACCATGTACAAGTCTACAGGTAATGAACATGTGTGTGCTCCGTACACTGAAATCTCTTCAAAAAAAGAACAAGTGAAAAGACCCTGCAAACACAGCAGAAAAACCCTCAAAGACACGATTTATTTTTGACAGGAATTCCGATCATCGAAATCACCGATGTCATTAACTTCCATTTTGACAACCCTGCAACAACCCTTCTGTTTCTCCTTCACTAGAACAGACCATGAAGGTTCACCACCATACAAATAGTACAAAAGGACACCAACTTAAATACCTACACATTACTCTACTTCATTTTTGATTGGGAAGGGTATTCAAACGGCACAACGACAACTACGGGCCCTACTACTCCGACCCATCTCTTTCCCCTTGGATAAAGGAGAGAATGGAGGCAGACATGTACAAACCCTACCAGGTTTGAACACCAGTATGTTACTCTACTGATTTGTTGACCAGGAATAACAATCAAAGGGCGATCGAACGGCAAATTAGGAAGATAGGAACACCATTTCCATTTTGACGACCATTCTATTTCTCCTACTGTAGAACAGACCATGAGGGCTCACCACTGTACAAATAGTACAAAATGACACCAACTTGAATACCTACACGTTATTCTACTTTGATTTTGATTGGGAAGGGTATTCAAACGGCAATCAAGTGGCGTTTTGGAGCGGCGTTTCAAGCAGCGTTTCAAGCAGCAGGAAGCCAGCAGCGAGCATCGGCGTTTTGGAGCAGCAGGAAGTCAGCAGCAAGCAGTGGCGTTTCAAGCGGCGTTTGGAGCAGCAGGAAGCCAGCAGCCAGCAGTCAGCAGCAGCGTTTCGAGCAGCGTTTGGAGGAGCAGCAGGAAGCCAGCAGGAAGCCAGCAGCCAACAGTCAGCAGCGTTTTTGAGCGGCGTTTTGAGCGGCGTTTCGAGCAGCAGGAAGCCAGCAGCAAGCAGCGGCGTTTTGGAGCAACAGGAAGCCAGCAGCCAGCAGCCAGCAGCCAGCAGCCAGCAGCCAGCAGCCAGCAGCCAGCAGCCAGCAGCCAGCAGCCAGCAGCCAGCAGCGGCGTTTTGGACCGGCGTTTCAAACAGCAGGAAGCCAGCAGCGAGCAGCGGCGTTTGGAGCGGCGTTTTGGAGCAGCAGGAAGGAAGCAGCCAGCAGTCAGCAGCGGCATTTTGGACCGTCATTTCAAACAGCAGGAAACCAGCAGCAAGCAGCGGCATTTGGAGCGGAGATAGCAACTAGCGACAGCAACTAGCAACAGCAACTAGCAACAGCGAGGACTAGCAAGAGCAAGAGCCACTAGCAATAGCAATAGCGACTAGCAAGAGCAACAGCGACTGGCAAGAGCAACAGCAACAGCAGTAGCAATAGCGACTAGCCAGAGCAACAGCGACTAGCGAGAGCAACAGCGACTAGCGAGGGCAACAGCAAAAGCAACAGCGACTAGCGAGAGCATGGAAGGGCTATCCTTTGTGTACGCCTATCTCTTTGGCGCCTTTCATCTTTGTCTTCGTTGTCCTCTAGTAGAGACAAGAAGCAAACAAGCCACTTGAGTAACATAAAAATGGTTACGTTTTGAGCAGCACAAGAAGCCAGCAATAAACAGCAAGCAGCGGCATTTCAAGCGGCGTTTTGGAGCGGCGTTTCGAGCAGCATTTCAAGCAGCATTTCGAGCAGCAGGAAGCTAGCAGCAAGCAGCAAGCAGCGACGTTTGGAGCGGCGTTTTGGAGCAGCAGTTTCAAGCGGCATTTTCGAGCAACGCTTTGGAGGAGCAGCAGGAAGCCAGCAGCGAGCAGCGGCGTTTTGGGGCAACAGGAAGCCAGCAGCAAGCAGCAGCATTTCCAGCAGCGTTTTGGAGCAGCAGGAAGCCAGCAGCAAGCAGCGGCATTTCCAGCGGCGTTTTGGAGCAGCAGGAAGCCAGCAGCAAGCAGCGGCGCTTCCAGCGGCGTTTTGGAGCAGCAGGAAGCCAGCAGCGTTCCAAGCAGCGTTTTGAAGTAGCAGGAAGCCAGCAGCCAGCAGCGAGTAGCGGTGATAGCGTCTAGCGATAGCGAGAGCAACTGCAACAGCGAATAGCGAGAGCAACAGCAACAGCAACTAGCACCAACAGCAACAGCGACTAGCAAGAGCAACACCAACAGCAAGAGCCACAGCAACCAGCAACAGCAACAGCAACTAGCGAGAGCAACAGCGACTACTAGCGAGAGCAACAGCAACTAGCGAGCGACTACGTCCGATAACTATCACGCGACCCAACGCGACCCCTCGCAAGCCCTATTTTCAGAAAATCGACCCTGCGTTTGTTATGCGCAAGGGAATTTTTTTAATTCACAATTTTTGTGGTAAAGATTTTCGACCCCCCTCAGGTTGCGACCAAAATTCTCCCTGATGACTCAAAATGTCCATTGATCTCTCCATTTTGACTAAATTGATTTAAAAAATCTATTTCTCACTACCACACTTTCTAACCTTAACCCAAGATATGAAATAAAATTATTTTCAGAAGTGTTTGTTTGCTATGTTCCCGCGTTGTTTTCTACGGTACTGGTATGTCACGTTGTGTCTTCTTTCATACCATCGTGCCTTTTACTGCTCGCTCCGATAGCATCATGCTCGTTTTAACAAATTTTTTGTAGAAATCTACAGCACTACCTTCCTACATGATTTCACAACCATTATCCCTTTTTCCTTTTTTTGGAACGGCGTTCCAAAAAATGCACTTTTCGTAAATATGTGTCTGGTTGTTTTATGTTAGTAGTAGTAGTACTAGTAGTAGTAGTAATGTAGGTATGATAGTAACGACTTCTTTTGGGGTGGTGAAACATTTTTTTGTACAATTTATGTCAACAATCATGGAACGGCGTTTCAGAATTCTCTACCCGGAACGGCGTTTCAGGCTTTTGGGTTCGAATAATGTTTAAAATTGTAATCTCTGTGCCAAACTTCCTAACCTTAACCCAAGTTATAAAATAAATAAAAAATTCAGAAGTGTTTGTTTGCTACTTTGTACTATGTTTCCGCGTTGTTTCTATGTCACGTCGTGTCTTCTTTCATACCATCATGCCTTTTCATGCTTACTCCGATAGCATCATGCTTGTTCTCGTCATGTTCATTTAACACCACCATCGCAACCATTTCTTCCCCTCCCTTCTTCCAATAGAAGAATATGTCACAACCTAGTAAAAGTTGCCGTCACTTCAAGAGTGGTTGTTATACAAAAATACCCAAATCATTTATCTGTCGTAGCTGCTTGTCCCATAAGGGCAAGTCAAAGACATTCATCGGAAGCAGACAAGATTCCACTTCACACCAATCATACCGATATGTATCACGAGGCCTGTCACGTCACCTTGATTCAATACCTGTTTGCCGTGCTTTCTATTTAAACCACAACCTAATGGAATTTTCATCATCTGCCAAAGAAGAATCCACTACTACAGCTTGTCATACCCCTTCACAATATGGCCTGACATTGACGGAGAATGGTCCAATTGTTCCTTCCGCTTCTGTTGCTGCCGCTCACACTAACAAGGCATCCTCTAACGAAACGTTCAACTCTGTTCTAAACAGTCAGGTAGTACGCAACTTATTTGTTCCACCAATGGATTGAAATGTAATGGAATCACAGTTGTTTCCTTCAGAAGACAACAGCAACAACGATGACATGGTTATTCATGAAGAAATTTGCCTTCCTATTCAGAACGATAATGGTATGGATGCTGCAGAACCCACCGCATCCCAACCAAACATCAATGAAAGAGAGCAATTGATCCGATCCCATCTTTCTTTTTCACCTACCAATAGGCTCATTGCTGAAATAAAGCTCATGAATCTAATGACGAAACACAAGTTACCTCTAAACACATTCAAATCTATTTTTCAATGGGCAAACGAATGTCAAACTATTCATGGTGTTGACTTTAGCTCTACCTACCCCCGCCATCGAGAAGCCATATTTAGTGAAATCAAGTCCAATTTGGGTATTTCAGAGACTAAGTTCGAGCCACACATAATTAACTGGTTACCTTGCAATTTACCCACCCAAATATTTGTTCAATCCTTCCCAGACGCACTTCATTCCCTTCTGACCAATAAGGAATTGATGCAAGAAACCAATTTGTCTTTTCCGAATGTCGAGACTCCTCTTTCACCCGAAAAACAACCCACCACTCACCAATGAAACATACACAACAGAACTACACCACGGCTCTTGGTGGACAGAATCGTGGAAACAGATCTGCAATGAAAATGATGAAATCCTTGTTCCGATCATTTTCTACATGGATGGAATCAGCTTGGATGCACATGGCCATCTGTCACTCACTCCTCTCAACATGACTCTTGGTATTTTCAATACTGAAGCAAGAAAACAACCTGACGCTTGGACCACAATTTATTTTCATCCCAACACTGAAATTGAGAGCATAAGACACACGAAAAAAAACCACGGCGAAAGATAATATTCAAAATCTACACACTGCGCTTGCATCGGCTTTGCAATCTTTCAAGGAAGTATGTGAAATGCAGGGCGGGTTGGAGTGGGATTATCTTCCGTATGCAGAAAAAGTGTTCAAAGTGAAAATGAAATTTGCGATTGCATATGTTGTTGGTGATACAGAACTTCACGACAAACTATGTGGAAAGTATGGATACTACACGCAAAAGGTGAAGAAATTGTGCCAACATTGTACATGTCCTACACGTGTCATCCATCAACCAAAAGCCCAAGTGGAGGAACTGACTCGGCTCTGGGTTCCAGAAGATTTTGAATCCCCCCCAAACAATTCTGCAAGGGAATACAAGGAGTACTTCAAAAGCATTTCGCACCATCCCATAAAAAATGCTTTTCACAGCCTCAATTTTGGTAGTAACGTGAACAACATTCACTTTGCTACTCCCGGTGAGTGTTTGCATATGCATCAACTGGGTGTAGCACGTTGTGCAGTAGAATCACTCAATTCATTGTTAAAAGGTAGTCCTAAGTGTTGGTATGCCCCTGATTTAAACACAAATGGCACATCAGCTACTATTGGTTCACTCGCGCAGTTATAGGGTGCTCTTTTGTCAAGGCAATCGGACAGAGATTTCCCCAGAACCAAGTTTTCCAGTCAGCTTCTCTCCATTACCAAAAAGGAGGGTAATGATTATTCGGGAATGCTCATTTCCATTCTGATCACCCTTTGTTCCGATGTGGCAATAAACATCATCAAGGACGCGACATTTATTCAGAAACAAGTAGAGGTCATTCAACTGATCCTCTCCATGGAAGAATTCTTGAAGCATGGGAATATAACCATTTCTGGATTGGAAAATCTCCCCAAGATGATAATCCATTTTATCAATTGTATTAATTCTACCTGCCTCAGAGAGGGAATGGGTACAAAACTGATCAAAAACCATCTATACTTTCACCTTGTTGAGTACATTAAACTTTGGGGACTTCCATGCGGATGGGAATTCTTCTTATTCGGAATCACACCACAAAACTGAAATCAAAGCACCCTCGAAGAACACTCAACAGAATGCTTCGACATTAATAATGCAAACGGCAAAGCGACAGGAAGAAAAAATGCTGCTACGAGTAGCTACTTCCAAGTTCAATTTAGTGATGGCAGAAGATGTTTCTAGTAATTGAGTCCCTCCCGAAGTTTCTGGTTCAAAATTTCATTCGTTCATTAATGACGATGGGGCAAGTACTATGAGATGGGTTAGGTCCTCGAACAAAACAAAACCCTATATTTCTCCCATCATGTTGTCTTTTGTATGTCAGAATGTGCTTCCACTTTTGGAGGACTCTACGTTTGTGAAAGGATTTACTGAACATAACAGGTTTGACGAATGCACACAGCAAAATTACTTGTTTCGGAGCCACCCTTCATATCGTTCCGATGGTGGCCAACTCAACTCTGTCTGGTATGATTGGGCCTTGTTTGATGTCGACGCATGTGAAATACCCTGCCATATTATGTGTTTCCTTGAACTCTACAATCTGAAGCAGCCTTACTCATTTGTTTCTGAGTACCAAATTGCCGACGAAGGCATTTATGCAGTAGTGACCAAGCTTAAATCCACTCCACTACCAACAGGCTTCGTCGTTTGTGACCAGAGGTGAAGTAGACGCCAATTCCCTGTTCTTATTTCATGTTGACAGCATACTTTCCGATGTAGCAGTTGTCCCAGAACTTGATGCAATTGGTACATTCTTGCAATCAAACTCATATCTAGTAGTTGTGCCGAATCGAAGGGCTTGGCTGGATGAATTCCACAAGACAATGTCTTCTTTGCCTAATGAAGAGGCACTCTACTCCCAATAGCACTATCATTGTTGAACAGGACAGCGACAATACTGATGATGCTACTAATTCAGGTGATGATTGTTCAATGACATTGAATGATGATGACGATAGTGAGGTCCTCTCTGACACATCCAATACTTAATTGTTTACCTAGTACAATATTAGTAATAAGTTAGTATTACTGAATCGAATGCTCCTCTGTATCGATTGTAACATATTTCTTGTACGTTTCGATTGATAGCTACTCCGAAATGATTGGACAATGTTGCAGGAAAACAAACGAAGTGAATGGAACGTTTTACTTTAAATTATTGTTTAACATATTATAGAGGATTAGCTCTTAGCACAGTTTTTGTGGATACATAGGCGCTCATAATGTAACAGCCTTCATGTTTTGGATTCAAACAGCTATGTGATACTAATGGATTGAACAATAGAGTATCGCCTGACCTCAATGGAACTTTCACTCCATACGTGGGGAACACAAAGTAATATATTACCTCGTCATCACTTACATGTTTTGGAGCAATAACCGTCAGCCTCGTATAGAACATATCGACATCAATATGGCATTTTGAGTGATAATCCTTTCCAATAGAAAAGGCTGTTACATGATGACCGAATGCATTCAGTGTTGTACGACTAACAACCTCATTCATCACATTCGTTTCAAGTTTGATCAATTTTTCCATTGGACTCAAACAAAGCTGCATTTCCTTTACAATGTGTAGGACTGTCTCTTCAAGGTTTTCTTTTGTTGTCGTGTCCACGTTGTATTTGAAAACATACACACCATTTCCCGAATTCAATTGATTTGGTCTCATCCCAACAATAGCATATCCATTGTTGACCTTCAACGTGGCTTCTTTGGTTTTATCTCCAACAGGTGTTTGTAAGTCTGGTGTATTGTTGTCGATGGTGCTGCGTTTTTGAAAAAATTTGAAGTCATTCTCTGTCTACTTCTTGTACCTTTCTGTTGTCTCTTTGCTCTTTGTTGTTTTGCTCTGTCTTCAATTAGCTTTGGTTTTCTTTTGAATCCCTTTGTTCGTTGTCGCCGCCGACGCATTGCTGACAATGACATCTCCAACAACAATGTAATTGACGAATCGAATTGGCGTTGGAGTATTATCGTTTTAGGGTCAAGTTTTTGGAACGTCGTTTTGGATTTAGTTGTCTGGAACGGCAATTTTGACTTGAACGTCTGCTGTATTGGCGTTTCAGGGTCAACTTTCTGTAACGTCATTTCAGATTTAGTTCTCTGGAACAGCAATTCTGACTTTTGTTGGTGCTTTGATCGTTCCGGCTTGCCGCTGTTGGTATCGCTGCTGCTTGCCACTGTTGCTAATCCTGCAGAACGTCTGTATTGTCGTTTTAGGGTCTAGTTTCTGGAACGGCATTTTCGGATGTAGTTGTCTGCTGGGACAGGCAATTCTGACTTGAACAGTCTGCTGTATTGGCGTTTCAGGGTCGACTTTCCGGAACATCGTTTCAGATTTAGTTCTCTGGAACGGCAATTCTGACTTTTGCGGGCGCTTTGATCGTTCCCGCTTGCCGCTGTTGCTATTGCTGCCGTTTGCCACTGTTGCTAATCCGCAGAACGTCTGTATTGTCGTTTTAGGGTCTAAGTTTCTGGAACTGGCGTTTCAGGATGTAGTTGTCTGCTGGGACGGCAATTCTGACTTCAACGTCTGCTGTATTGGCGTTTCAGGGTCAACTTTCTGTAACGGCGTTTCAGATTTAGTTCTCTGGAATGGCAATTCTGACTTTATCGGGCGCTTCAATCGTTCCCACTTGCCACTGTTGCTATCGCTGCCGCTTGCCGCCGTTGCTAATCCGCAGAACGTCTGTATTGTCGTTTTAGGGTCTAGTTTCTGGAACGGCGTTTCGGATGTAGTTGTCTGCTGGGACGGCAATTCTGACTTCAACGTCTGCTGTATTGGCGTTTCAGGGTCAACTTTCTGGAACGTTGTTTCAGATTTAGTTCTCTGGAACAGCAATTCTGACTTTTGCGGGCGCTTTGATCATTCCTGCTTGCCGTTGTTGCTATCGCTGTCGCTTGTCACTGTTGCTATAGCTTCCGCTTGCGGCTGTTGCTATAGCTTCCGCTTGCCGCTGTTGCTAATCCGCAGAACGTCTGTATTGTCGTTTTAGGGTCTAGTTTCTGGAACGGCATTTCGGATTTAGTTCTCTGGGACGGCAATTTTGACTTGAACGTCTGCTGTATTGGCATTTCAGGGTCAACTTTCTGTAACGGCGTTTCAGATTTAGTTCTCTGGAATGGCAATTCTGACTTTATTGGGCGCTTCGATTGTTCCCACTTGCCGCTGTTGCTATCGCTGCCGCTTGCCGCTGTTGCTAATCCGCAGAACGTCTGTATTGTTGTTTTAGGGTCTAGTTTCTGGAACGGCGTTTTGGATGTAGTTGTCTGCTGGGACGGCAATTCTGACTTCAACGTCTGCTGTATTGGCGTTTCAGGGTCAACTTTCTGGAACGTTGTTTCAGATTTAGTTCTCTGGAACAGCAATTCTGACTTTTGCGGGCGCTTTGATCATTCCTGCTTGCCGCTGTTGCTATCGCTGTCGCTTGCCGCCGTTGCTATAGCTTCCGCTTGCGGCTGTTGCTATAGCTTACGCTTGCCACTGTTGCTAATCCGCAGAACGTCTGTATTGTCGTTTTAGGGTCTAGTTTCTGGAACGGCGTTTCGGATTTAGTTCTCTGGGACCGCAATTTTGACTTGAACGTCTGCTGTATTGGCGTTTCAGGGTCAACTTTCTGTAACGGCGTTTCAGATTTAGTTCTCTGGAATGGCAATTCTGACTTTATTGGGCGCTTCGATCGTTCCCACTTGCCGCTGTTGCTATCGCTGCCGCTTGCCGCTGTTGCTAATCCGCAGAACGTCTGTATTGTCGTTTTAGGGTCTAGTTTCTGGAACGGTGTTTCGGATTTAGTTGTCTGGGACGTCTGTGTGGTCGTTTTAGGGTCAAGTTTCTGGAACGGCGTTTCAGATTTAGTTGTCTGCAACGCCAATTCGGACTTTTGAGGGCGCTTTGATCGTTCCGGCTTGGTGCTGTTGCAATCACTGCTGTTGCTATCCCTGCTGCCTATTGCTGCTGTTGCTCTTGCTGTCGCTTGCCGCTGTTGCTCTCGCTATTAAATTCCTTTCGTACGTATGTAAGGGAACCACAGGCCGGTACTTGAACTTACGTAGATTCCTACGTAATTTACAGTACTACAGCTGGAGTGGTACGATAATACCGATCGAGTCATATGCACCTCTGTAAGCAAGATTGGAGTATCTCTGTAAGCAGGATCGAGTCATATGCACCTCTGTAAGCAAGATTGGAGTATCTCTGTAAGCAGGATTAGAATATTCTTCTCAAAGGCCAAATGACCGGGAAGGCCCATTCTTTCCGTAAACAGGATTGGAGTATTCTCATATCTATGGTAAATGACCGGGAAGGCCCATTCTTTCTGTTTTTACGATCGAAGTTCGATACTTAAGATCGGAAGCAAGATTCCTTTTGTTTTCATGACCAAAACAAAGTGAATTGCCTGGTTCTGGTATAGCCATTTTGATACTCCCAATCATGTGTTTCAATACTCATGATCAAAAGGGAGGTTCGAAGAAGCTTCTTGTAACAGCTGTTTTCGATGATCACGATTAGAAGGAAGCTTCTCATGATAGCAAGTGATTCTACAGTGCTGTACGATTAGGTGTACTGTATTCATCACTGCATTAAAAGAGATATCATGCTCTCCAGCAAGATTACTCTCTTATCTTATACTTTTAACATTCAACTGATTTATATCCCAAAATTCACACTAGTTGCTACCAACTACCTGTAATCTACATTACTAAGGTCTGTCTCGCTGTATCTGAATAAGTTCACAGTAAGAAGAGATCTGGCGTTTCCATAGTCTCGCCTGTAGTCCGATTATCCGTTGCCGAAAGTATCCAACCACAATTGTCACGCGCTAGAGTTCAATCGTTTGTCTACTAACACACTAACGCAGCGTTGCTGTTCTTCAGAAGCCTTTGAATCAGACCCTTAACGGACTGGATTCAGAAGGAAAATAATAGATTAACAGTTGCAAGCTCAAAGGCAGCTTGCATAACATTCCGAACAGCCGCAACCAATCCTGACAGCAGATCGATCAATTCGATAGTTCTCTGATCCGATACATACAAGAAGACACAAATCGGACAAGCCGAAGTCTTCATAGAAGCCCATTGCATTGGACACGCCAATAACAATCTCTCCATCCAAGAATCTCACCTCCAATAGATTCCATTTTCCTCCGTGTTCACGATCCTTGGTGACCCTACCATTACCAAGATACCGACACCACATCAACAATTATGATGCTTACGATTTGATTCTACGATCAATCACCCTTTTTGATACACAAGAATCTACAAACAACGATTCCTCTCGCTGTTGTGGACACGCCAGTACCATTCTGGTTATTCGAGCAAAACCATCGTATTGTCTTTCGCAAACTCGTTCTTACGATCAACTCTTTGCCGCCGCCGCCGTCTACGACAGCAAACGTAAACGAATTTCCTCCGAACAATAAGCCACCTCGCTTTGGCCATCAACCAACGGCAACGTATCATCGGAATCGGCATCAGCTCGCCATTGCAAATACGTTGGACAATGATACCACCCTGCTCCGCATCTCTTAGTAGCGACGAAGTTCTTCAATTTTCACTGAAACAAGGACAACATATTCGACGGCATCGCCCGCTTGTTTCTACAACAACAACAACAACAACAACAACGCAACGAATTTTCGTTGCTTCGCCATTTCAAAGGCCCGTCGTATACCATCGAAATCGGATTACTCTCGTTATTCCGGACTTACCGGTACCATCCTGGTCCTCTAACTCCCAATATTAACAGCGATATCAAACTTCCCTTGACACAGGTCCATTCGACAAAACCAAAATCAACATGGCGTCCTTCACAAGAACGTTGTATTCGCAGCACATATCCACGACACAACGTAACACAGTTGTTGACGCTAGTGCGCACATCCATCCATCCAAGGTGCCGGATGCAGATCTCAAATCTCTGTTCCCATCATTTGATTTGAAACTTGCTTGTATCCTACATTTAACTTTGGATGTTCCTCAAGAAGCATGCAACCACATTTGTGAGGCTCTCATTATAGCAGGAGCAACCACCTGGACCCAATTCATTTGTGACATTTATGAATATGGTTATATTGTTGACCTAGAATACCAAGCTCAGACCGGCCCCCGTTCTATCAGTATAAAAGATCAACGCACATTAACTACATTTGTTGATCTTATAAATGATATCATTCCCCAAGCTGGCTGTCACTGGTACGACCATCATCAGTACACTCGGGATGTTTTCCTTGCATTTTGCGATACTCGAGACCGGTCTCCTGGAATGGCTGCTATTCAAAACAAGGCTAATGCTATGATTCCTTTGGCACCATTGTCACAGGTTGCTAAAGTTCCTCTGGCATCACAGCCCAGCGAACAAGTTCAACCTTGCCTGGCAACACCAGTCTCAACGCTGGTGTCATCTTCAATATCTTTTTTCGAAACGCCTGCCATCTCTACTACTATTGCCAACAATGGGAACCCGCTTGGATCTTCTGAAATGCATAAGTTAGCTCGCCCCAATACTGATCTCGTCCCTGCTTCCACACGTACTCCATCCTACACTTGGACTTACTTCCCCCGCACTGAATCAGTTTGCTTCAGAAGAATTGTCTCTTCAACCATTTCCATTGTCCACCCAGACACTCCACCTGGTGATGCCTCTCATATTACAAACCGTGCGCGTCACTCCCCACGTCCTTCCCTTAAGCCTTCAACTCACTCAAGATGGACATTTCATCCAAAATCTGCTACTGTGACATTCTACCGTTCACCCAAGCAATTTTCTTATCACAAGCCTAGTACTTGCATTCCTTCATTGCAACTTCCACCATCTATGGCACTTTTTCAGCATAGTGCCATTCCAAGCTCAATCCATGCCTACGCACGGCAGGGTACATCTCCTTGTTGCCCAGTTCAGCAGCCTATTTATGGGGCACATTCTTTAACCTATGACTCGCCTGCTGTGTGCATCACCAAACGACATTGTGACGCTATCAAGCTCAAGCTGTATCACCTACATGCTACTCTCTTGTTTGCTAACTGGACCTATGATGAAGTCACTTGACATCTACGTTACTACGATTCGATTCTTCGGTATTTTGATCAATCGATAGTATACCACGATTTGATCAAGTTCCTCGATCTCTGATCAAACGTATGACTTGCTTCTACGTTTGATGTTTTGGAATCTATTTCTACGATTAGATCTACGATCCAATAATCATCCTCATATATCGATTTCTATATGAAGCACCATGACTTGATTTATCCAATCACACGATTTCTATCCAATACGATAGATACTTGCCATATCGTCTTTCCAACTATCTTGCAGGGGAATTTTCTTCTGTACAAGACAGCCATCATGACTATTTGCAATTCTACGTTGAGATTTCTACGCTTCAATCCATGATTTGTCTCTATGATCGATCGTTTTCTTTGACTTGGTATATGATCAATCTACGATCCATCAATCGTCTCCTTCTAGGATTGATACTGGAATTCGATTCAAGATTTCTACAATCTGATTCTACGCTTCCAGTTTCGAATACGATTTGGTTCACCTCAAGAATGGTCCCTACAAATCGATTTCCTACAAATTGATTATGGTATCTACAAATCGCTTCCTTACAAAGCGATTATGGTTCAATCTATTGTTCCACATTCGATTCATGGGGCATCACAATCTCCAATTAGATTCCCCGATCAAGCTTCGATTATGATTGTATTTGATCAATCGCATCCTCCGATTTGATTCTCCGATTCAATCTACTACGATTCGATTCTACAACTTGATTCTCAAGCTGCGCTTGTCTTCTATGACTTGTTTCCAAGTATCCAACGATTGATCCAAAATCTAGGGTTGAAGTTGGTACCTACGGATCGATTTCATATATGACCACAAATCGATTCATTTCAAGTTGGTATCTAATGTTCCACATTCAATTCTATGAATAGTCTACGATCCAAATCTACAATTAGTTGATGCCCATCATGGAGCATCTTAATCTATGCATCGATTGATCCAAATCTACGATTAGCTGATGCCCATTGTGGAGCATCTTAATCTATGCATCGATTTCTACGACATGATCAATCAATCTCTATGATTTGATCAGTCAAATGATTCTACGTCTCCGTTCTGCATTCCTGTTTTGATATCCCTCGGTTTACACGGATCAATTCTCTAATTTGATTCTCCAAGTTGGTATATACGACCCGATTCCTACGCTTGCCGCTGTCGCTATCGCTATGTGCTTTTATCGTTCCCGGTTGCGGCTGTTGCTGTTGCTGTTATCGATGATCCTATTCAAATATGTGATATGATAATTGAGCAAAATGTGTGAGTATCTATTGATGTACTACATAGAGTAAATAATAACAACAGAATAATATGATAATGTACATGCCCATTGATTTGTAATTATCACCAATCCAGGAAAATTCGTCGCACCTACAGGGGAAGATTCGTTGCTTCCAATACGTTGCTTCCGATACGTTGCTTCCGATTAGTTGCTTCCAATCCGTTGCTTCGGATCCGGTCCTATGAGAATAAGAAGAAAAATAGAAGGGAGGAAATACATTATCAGCAATGCTGGAGGCAGTCTAATCATTCTCTATCTCTCTCAATCGTACCGGTAAGTTGTTCCGATCCGTTGTTCTGATCCGGTCCTATGAAAATAAGAAGAAAAACAGTAGGAAGGAAATTCATTATCAGCAATGCCAGAGGCAGTATCATTGTCTAGCTATCTCACATCGTTCCCTCCTTCTATCTCTCTCATTCGTACCGTTGCTTGTTCTGACTTGATCCGTTGTTCCTATCCAATTTGTTATTCGTTGTCGTTGTTCTTGCTGCTGCCATAGATTTGTAGAATTCTTACTCCTATATAACGAAAAACTGGATCTTGATCCTGTTGATATAAATACACAAGGGATGCAGATTTGTTACTTTTCAAGACGTGTTTGCGGGCCCTCAAACAATATCTATCAAGCAATTCCTCTCTTATCCTGGTCTCTATTGTCTTTTTTCAGCCAAGGCAGTTGTTTCGGACTAAAATATCTCGAGCCTGAATTCCCTGTCTACTAGTGATCATTGCTGATCAGTTCAGTGGGATCCCGCATTCTCAGACGGAGTGCTTTGTCGTACAAGTACGGTAAAGCAACTCTGCTCAAGATAAGTTTGGTAAGATTATGAAGGGAAAGAGTATTTTTTGACTCGAAAAGAAAACAAATTCACACTGTAAAATCACACTGTAAAATCACTCTGTAAAATCACACTGAAATATCACCACACTGTCAAATCACACTGTAAAATCAGTTCAAAAAAAATGTTTTCGCTGTGTGTGTGTGTGTGTGTGTGTGTGTGCATGTGTGTTCGAAAAAAAAGAATCAATACTTACTTACCTGTCAGATCTACCGCAGTAAATCTAGAACAATGAAGAATAATTCCATTTTGTTAATTAAAAATAAGAACGTTAAGTAAATAAATCGCCCCCGGCGCTCGTTTTGAATAGAGAACAATAAAAAATAGTGCCCTGAGTTTTATTGTTAACGTTCTCAACTTGTGATACAGTGAGATCTTTTATGTACCGGTGAGGTTGTACGTACGATACATGTGTGACGGTGATCTTACTGGTAATGAATTTGCCTAGTTTTGTCCAGCACTATCCTACGACAGTAGCTACGTACACAGAAACCGTTGTGTCCAGGTATATTACAATAGTAGTAGTAGTAGTAGTAGTAATGTAGGTATGATAATACTAATTACTTCTGTTTGGGTTGTTGTGAAAGTTTTTTTTGTACAATTCATGTCAACAATCATGGAACGGCGTTTCAGAATTCAGTAACCGGAACGGCGTTTCAGGCTTTGTGTTTGCAGCATGTTCCAATTTGAAATCTCAAAATGAAGTAGTACATAAGGTTGGGTGGTGAAAAGTTTTATTGTACAATTCATGTCAACGGTGATGGAACGGCGTTTCAGAAATCTGTAACCAGAACTGCTTTTCAGACGTTGTTTTCAAATCATGTTTCAATTTGAAATCTCAAAATGAAGTACTACGTACAGTTGTGTGGTTAAACGTTTTCTTGTACAATTCATGTCAACAGTCATGGAACGGCATTTCAAAGTTTGTGTTCAAATTAGGTTTCAATTTCAAATCTCGAAATTACTGGGTTTTAAACTATTTGTCGGAAAATCTTAACATAGATTACCGTATCTCAAAATGGATGATCGGTGTTTTCGTATCATTGTGGTTTGTTTTGGTAACGTTTTCACTTTTCGTTTGCAATGCCGTTGCAGGTTGTACTATTTGTTTACTGTAAAAGTGGAAATATTTGTACATTGTTGCATGATGTTTGTTTGTCGATAGAGTTGCTGTGGTTTGAAGTTGAGTCGATCCTGTTTTTTGTTTCCTCATTTGAGAATTTCTTGATATACGGACCGTTTTTCAATCAACGATTTAAAGACAATGTAAAGAAAGGGAAGCTATACGTCCGGCAGATGGTCTCGTTCTTTGAAGGTCTTTCCTTTCACCACGCATTGAGGCATTTTCTTTCATCTAGTCACTCCTTTCAACAGTTGGTCATTCAAATCAATCATATTAGGGGTCAGGAAGTTGTAAGTGCACCAACAAGAGAAGGTGTCGGAGCAGTCAAGTTAGTGCCCTTGACTGATTCCCCAAAATACCTCAAGTTGGAATGGCCATCCGATGTGTCGAAGATACCCCTTGCGTTTCAAAAGGTCCTCATGTATTTGTGGGTATGCTTCCAACGACAGAAGGCACGAATTTTTCAAGAACTCAGCCTTCACCACTTTGCCGATGAGTCATTACTACATGACAATTTGTACAACAAACTATTGCCCAATCTCTATGAGTCTTCGTTTTTGGTTGGACGGTACAAAATACCAGGAGTGAACAATATGTTAGGGATTATTCGATTCAACCTGTTATCTTCTCTTCACTTTTGCAAGATTATGGAGCACCAGAAAACTCTTAACAAGTGTTACAGAGTAGGCGTTGACTTTGCCAAACAATTGGTCACTCTTTCTACTGCAAAGAAACCGGACGAACGTGACATATTTGTGGACGATTTCGATCCTGACGACGAAGTTCACGTGAAGACATTGTTGCAACATTACCTCCTGAGTTTGTCCTGTGTTGACAATGTTGTTTCCACGCCAGACCAACTTGAACAGGTGAATCTTGTTTGCGACGAATTGTTTGACTATGTTCTAACACCTCGTTTGTCCCGTGGTCCTAACGGTACATTTCAAAGGCAATAATGAAGGCTGTACTTGGCAAGGAAGAAAAAACTTTTTTTAACGTTGACAACACACATGAGTGTCTGGACAAATATTTGAAAGCAGAGCGAAAGTCATTGTCGTTGAACTCTAATCCAGGTGAACCTCACCGCAAAGATCGGTTATTCATTTTTACCAATGACAATCCTCGATCCGTTCAATTTGAAGAACAAACTCCACCTGAGCTTGTAAGAGGTAAGGAGTGTCAACATACTTACCCTATCGCAAAAGAGGACTACAGCGTATCCGTGACAAGGTTCCTTAATTTTGATGAGAACTGCACGTACACGGTGGACGACCGATTGTTCTGGGAACATACAAGATTCGTATTCAGTGATATTTTCATCACACGACCGGAAATACTACTCAAAGGTTGTAAGTGTTTTGAGAGGTCTTTGCGATTTCTGACAACTTACAATTATCTACCCGTTGGGGGCCAATTGTTCATCCCCTTGACGAAGGAACTTCTGTGTTTGGTTTTCCAGAACAAAAAATACGTGTTGGAAGCAAACTTGGAAGTAAGTTTTGTTTCAGGAAATGATGAAAAGACTTTACAATCCGATGGTGACTCGTTGATCCAACTATTTGAAAAAATCAAGGTACCCACGAGTCAGAGTTACAGAGCTACCGACATTACAAATTGGGACTTCATGAAAGTGCACTTGAAGAACTTCGAGACATTCATCGAAGACAATGACACGTATTCCGTCCAATGGCTAGTTTTCACTAACAAAGGTCTCAATGAAGTGGATTCATTTTTTCAATTTCCTTGGGAAGACAAATCGACCGACAACTCTAGTGAATCCTCAATTGATGGAGGTAACACAAACTATGATGATGAAGAACAAGACAACGTAGAAGTAGTGAACGGCAATGCACCTCCCACAGAACCAAACACAGTTAAAGAGAACGCATCCGCGAAGGCAAAGAAGAAGTCGTTCTTTAGGAAACCAAAAAAAAGAAACAAGACTGCATCAGACAAATCCAATGGAGAGCTGAAGTACAAGGAGAGGAAGGTTTCTCCGAACCTTGGCCATGTTGAAGATCTTGAATACCTTCTACAAGTTCCTTGTCCAAAACCAGACAACGTAGTAACACAGAAGCGCTCTGGAAACGTTAAGGTGTTGTTCGCAGATCCTGATCCGGTGATCTCGTATCCTAAATTCGCAATTGGTAGTGAGGTTACAATCACGGGTATTCCAGCACCTGGAACTGGTGTTGTGAAGAGTTATGCATCGAAGAGGAAGGACCATTATCCTCAATACCCTGGATACATGGTGCACAAGAAACTACCGGATGGTACAACAGTGAAACGCGCAACCTGGTTCCCTTACGACCGTGTGGGGTCGAATAAACCACAGTTCACCAAGTTGTCGGAGGTCTTCAAATAATGAAACAATGCTGTATTGGGTAGACGTTCATAGCCTTGGGCACGCACCACCATAGAACACAAGAGCAAAGAGTGCCAAAGCGGGAAAGAAGTTATCATAGTAGTACAACGTCCTCACTACTAGTAGTTCTTCTTCTCCACATTGGATTCAGATTAACCAAAAAATGATTTTGTAGGTAAGAAATAATCATAAGTAAAATTTAATAACTAGTAGTAGAGTACTACAACACGCAGTAGATCATTTGAATCTTTTCATATTAGTCTACTATTACATGTTCTTGTAATACTGTACTCCTACATGCGTGTTCATAGTGGTTAGTAGTTCAAAGTTTTCAGAAGGTTGTACCTAATACTAGTACTACTAGTATTAGTACTAGAACCAATACAGAATTCCAATCTGATAGCATCATGTTTTACAACAACAGGGTGCATTTTCAGTGAACAATGAATTGAACCCAGTCCATAACATGAGCAGTATTGATGATGAAATTGCTGGCAATGACACATAGTTGCATTTGAAAACTTATTATGAATCACAGTTTTTGTAATTGGATTATGTCCTGAGACAATAAGTAGTATTTCAAAATTCATACTGTGTAAAAGAGGAACCACCTTCAAAATAATACTGTTGGTTTCATAGTAATCCACATAACAAGAAGTGTTAGCAATATTCATGATGAAATTGATGGAAATGACACATAGTTGCACTCTAAAAATTATTATGACTCACAGTTTTGGTAATTTTATTATGTCCAGGGACAATAAGTATTTCAAAAATCGTACTGTCTAAAGCACTATCAGGTTGAAAATTAAACAGTTATTTTCAGATTCTATCACATACATAGTGTTAACAACATTGATGATGAAAAGTTACTGTTATTGATAAGATTAATCATCAAAGAAACTGAAGTGAGTTATAGGTGATAGTTTGGGTGTAACCACCTAATTAGTGCATTTGGGTACTACATTTGGAGGAGAAATACACACTAATTTGCATTTAAAAATTCCAAAAACAGATAATTTGTGTGATTCAACCATGAAGTATGGTTCCTTTTATGGATATGATGAATCATGAAAGAAACAGAAGGTAGTTATCTGTCGTGGATTGTATGTCACCAACTAATCAGTGCATTTGGGTACAGGATTTGGAGGAAAAATACACACTATTTTGCAAGTAAAAAATCCCAAAACAGATATTATGTGTGATTTAACAATAAATATTGTTCCCGTTATGGGTAAGATGAATCATGAAAGAACTAGAAGTGACTAATCTGTCATGGTTTGTGTGTCATCACCTACTAATTAGTGCATTTGGGTCCTGGATTTGGAGGAAAAATACACACTAGCTAATTTGCAATTAAAAATTCCAAAATCAGATATTTTGTGTGATTGAACCATGAATATTGTTCCTGTTATGGGTAAGATGAATCATGAAAGAAACAGAAGTGAGTTATCAGTCTTGAATTGTGTGTCACCACCTAATTAATGCATTTGGGTACAGGATTTGGAGGAAAAATGAAACACTAATTTGCAAGTAAAAAAATAAAAAGAAAGATATTTCGTGTGATTGAACAATGAATATTGTTCCTGTTATGGGTGAGATGAATCATGAAAGAAACAGAAGTGAGTTATCTGTCGTGGTTTGGGTATCACCACCTAATTAGTGCATTTGGTTACTGGATTGGGAAGAAAAATACACACTAATTTGCAATTAAAAATTCCAAAATCAGATATTTGGTGTGATTGAAAAATGAATAATGTTAATGTAATGGATAAGATGAATAATGAAAGAAACAGAAGTGACTTATCTGTCATGGTGGTTTGTGTGTCACAACCTAATTAGTGCATTTGGGTACTGGTTTTGGAGGAAAAATGACCAGTGACCAAAATTATTAAAACATTCATACAGACTAAAGTATCAGCCTTAGAATTGTCAATATACTTTCATACTCTAACCAATCCATAGAATGAACAGTATTCATCCTTAAACTGCAGAAACTAACAAACTTTTGCACTCAAAAACTTAGTAGCAATCACTATTTAGGTTACTTCATGATACAAAAATAAAGAAATAGAACTAGTAGGAACAAAAAGTAATGAGGAAAGTACTACGTATGGACCGTTCTAAGGAGGAGTCAAACCACAAGACACAGTGACTTCAATATAACCCAATCCTTGCGAGATCACAAAATTTACATTACTTAAATAAGTGCGGTAAGAATTATTCCTTAACAGTTTACAACAAGTAATTGAACAAAAATACCTCAGTATTTGCCCAACGTAAATCATTATTACAAGGAAGAGCAAAATGGAGAACACAACACCACAATCAGCGTACAAGAGGAAGGTTTTGAAGCCTAGGTATCTTTTGGATTCGGCGGAGTACTGTGCAAGAAGGACTGAGCTAAATGACAGTGACAAAAACAACGAGAGAAATCCATTCTTTTATCATTTTGAAACTGGGTTCGATGCGCTATGTGCCAAAAACGGCAACTTGGTACTCACAATACTTAATGGATGCAACAAGATAGACGACGTTAGAGATAGACTCAACAGCCCAAAAGGGCATTTCGATGAAGAAGAAGCTTTAGAAATTTGGGAACAATGTTTGAAGTACGTAACTGAGGACAAATTTCCTTTCTACGAGGAAGGCAACACTGATGCCATTGACCACGTGTGAGCTTTGGGTATAATTATGGCACACATTTTATGCGGTTATCCAGCATTGAAAGGAACGGAGGACATACAGTGCTACAACAACGTGGGTATTGGACGATCAGTACAATCAGGAGAACGAGAGAGGCTCGAACTCAATGGTCATACATTTCCACCCCAAAAATGGTGTAACCTGACGCCGGAAGCCAAAAAACACATAAAGCAATGCATACATTTTCACCCGGGTAACCGTCCCTGTCTGACAACCCTTTGGTTAAACAAGTGGCGCACAATGACTGAAGAGGCAATCATTGAAAAGTACAGTATAATGTACATCAAAGAAACCGAGGACGGAAAGGAACGAAACGAAAGAAACGGAGAAAAACAACAAGAATAAATACAATTGGAATTCATTCATGAACAAAGCAAAAAAGCAGTCTAAGAAGAAAAAAAGAAAACTCAAACAATTTGCAAACAAAGAGAAAAGGAAGGAAGAGGATAGAAAGGAGAGAAACATTGTGCACTGGCTACAACTTTACAAAAAACGTTGGAATTCATCGGAAGATTTAGAGGAGTACAACAACTATCCCGTTCCTTGTGGTGCGTGGGGACGTGTGAAATAGTACTAGTAACAAGCTTTATGGCAAAACTTACCCCTACTTAGGAATACAGTGCACGATCCTGTCCTCATTAAATACGTAAATATAAAAATTAACTACTGTGAAAAACGTTCATTACAAATGAAAAAGTCAGAATTGCCGTTCCAGACAACTCAATCTGAAACGCCATTCCAGAAATTTAACCCTGAAACGCCAATACAGACGTTCTGTGGATTTTCCCTAACAGTGAATTGTTATCTCCAACACCGTTCCAGACTACTTAACACTGAAACGCCGTTCCATATATCGTGCTTATTTTCCATTACAGGCTCATCAATGCAACGAGTTCCTTACAAATGAAGAAGTCAGAATTGCCGTTCCAGACAACTTCATTGGGAACGCTGTTACAGAAAGTTAACCCTGAAACAAAAATACATACGTTGTGCGGATTTTCCCTAACAGAGAATTGTCATCTCCAACACAGTTCCATACAATGTGCCTGTTTTCGGTTCTACAGATTTCAATATGCAGTGGTGTGATACGGTAGGATGGGGAACATCAAAATAAATTGGTATCGTACAATCTAGTACAGGTAGTACTACTTGTGTGGAAATAAGAAGTGAATGTAGGGAGAAAAAAAATGGCGCGGCTAGGCAGACAGTTCTTTTTGGTTGGCCTGCGCTCACAAGCCCGCTTCCACAAAGAGAAATGTATTGCAAATTGATGACTTCGTACAATCGATGCAAAAACAAGGCAGCATAAAAATTCACAAAATTGCCAAAAACACAGACAATTGAAAAAATATAAATACAAGATGCCGAAACAAAAATGGTCCAACCTACCCAAGGCAAAAATAACTCGTCTCCAAGAAAAGAAAATAGCAGATATGGCAAACGCAGCCAGGGACGGAGACAATAGAGATAATACCAAAAATACAAGCATTACTACCATGTCCACAGAGAAGAACACAACAATTGCAGCAACACAAAAAGGCACCACTACGGCGGAAAGAGAGACACCACTAAAAAGAAAAGCTGAAAACATTAGCATGATGGACAGCAGGGACAGTGAAAGTGACACTGACAGTGACACTGATTCGAGTTTGGTTAGTGAAGACAATGATGGGAGCTCCAACAAGAATAAGGATACTAGAGAAAATACCAAAGAGAAAACAAAACAAAAAACTACGGAGGGCGGACAATAGAAAAAGGAAAACGTGAACCAAACGGTGAAAACATTAACAGAAATAGCAAATGAGAATCCAGATCTAATAGAGGATATCCTGAAAAGGGTGAGAGCTGGTAAGAAGGGAGACAATTCTGAAGAGGATGCTGCAAAAACTACCAACACGGTTCCATTGAAAACAGTGCGGGGCGGCGATAGCGTTGATAAAGTGAGTACATTGAGTTGTGGAACTATACATAGTATGAAAACGGAAACTATGAAACTATTGAAAACACATAAAGATACAATTGAAGGGCAGGTGAGGGCCTATGTGAAGAAGGAATGGTATGGTGGCCTGAAATTTATGACAACAAACACACTCTCCAATAAAATAATTGTGCAAGGAATCGATGCGTGTGTAATATCCGTTCCAAAAAATATACCCATTAAGAAATTCTGTGCCTACTTTGATAATGCAGTACCAAAAGCCCTGGCAAAATTGAGGCACAATAATCAAGCATTGGCTAGAAAAAATTGGTTTGGTAAGTGACGGCGTAATCATTGAATCATCTGGAAGTTATGGTGCTTTCGATGTTCTTCAATATGTGCCTACGACCGACGTACAACTAACCCCACCATACTATGATATCATACTGCCATTTGTTGTCATCACCGCAGCTGATAGTGAAATGGCAAAAGTGCCGGCATCATTCCCTGGTACTGTAGCTCTAAATACGGACTCGATGGAAATTCTGGCGAAAGAGTACCGGCGATACGGAAATGCGGATAATGAAGAATTTTATTATTTTGTGACAAGAATCCTGTCTGCCGTTAATCCGGGAAAGACAAACTTTAGGCTGAGGAAGACAAAGGATCTTATTAATACCATCTTTACTGTTACAGATGAGGCTTTTGCCCTTATGATAATTGACAACGAGTACAGCAATTGGGAAAAACAGAAGCAAATGAAACTTGATGGAACATACACGACACAAAAGAAAACAAAATACATGAAAAAAAATATTGCGATTCAACAAGTGGAAGTGCAAATGGATGGGACAAAGAAGGACGGAAAGTGTTCACTAAATTGTGCAAGAAGGTACAAACGTTAAGAGAAGATCCCGAAGCAGGTAAAAATTTGGAGAAGATGATGCTGGAAAGATTCAACTGGGAAAGCAATCCTACCAGTACTGTATCAAAAAATGGTGGCACTGTTGCCAGTAGTCTTGCTGAAGAGGAAAGTGAGGATGACAACTATATTGATCCGGCATGGATGCGATTGCTTGACAAAATGGAGGAAGTTTAGGCCTTGTTTTCAGAATCGATACTGTTCATTGTGTCAGTCCATTCACTAATTTGACGCGGGATGGTTCACACCTACGACACGGGAAAATCTTTGGGGAAAGTGATTAGGGTAAAATGTACATATTCTACATACATTGCATACCATTGCAATACATCGTATATTGTGTGACACAACCGATTAAAATGTATGGAAAGGAGTACTCATACATATCATACATATTTTGCATATGATAGTACTAGACAAATTCTTGACCCCAATAATTCAACTGTAGTGGTAGGTAGTCGCAAGCGATGATATTAAATTTTAAGGGTTGGGTGTCGCGAGAACAAATATTAAATTATAAGGGTAGGTGTGTCAAGAGCACTAATGTTAAATTGTAACGGTTGTGTGTCCCAAGCATAGAAGATACATTTTAAAGCGTAAAGTGTCACAAGCCTAATTAATAAGTTATAGGGGTAATGTGTCACGAGCAACGGAGATACATTTTAAAAATTATGTGCCGCGAGCACTAATGTTAAATTATACTGGTTGTGAGACGTGACCTTCCGTATTTCATTTTTGTAGGTGTGATTCGCAAACGTACAGGTAGGTACTATTAAAATTTAATAATAATTATTCATGACCCAAGGGAAAAAATTATCCCGAACCAGGTATTGAGAGTTATGAGGGCGGGCTTGATACTGACCCAGTGAATCACAGGGGGGCTTGGGTGTGAGTCATGACCATGCGTATTTAATTTTCAGTATGTGCGATTCACGAACGTACGGGTAGGTGAGATTAAAAATGAATAGTAATTATTCATGACCCGAGGAAAAAAATAATCGCGAACCAGGGATTGAGAATACGAGGGCGGGCTTGATACTGACCTAAGTGAATCACAAGGGGGACTCATGTTAAAATTAAACACAAAAAGGGGTTGCAACAGTACCTCGCGACAAAAAAAAAAGGGTTCGCGTGACAGTTATCGGACGCAGCGAGAGCAACAGCAACAGCAACTAGTGAGAGCAACAGCAACAGCAACTAGTGAGAGCAACAGCAACAGCGACTAGCAAAAGCAACAGCAATAACAACTAGTGCCTAGTAGCAAGAGCAACAGCAATAACAGCTAGTAGTGCCTAGCGAGAGCAACAGCGACTAGCGAGAGCAACAGCGACTAGTGAGAGCAAAAGCAACAGCAACTAGCGAGAGCAACAGTGACTATCAAGAGCAACAGCAAGTGTAACAGCAAGAGAGCTCATTCTATTCTCCCACCAAATCCACCATCCAATCAATTGAATCAAACCCTCCCACCAAATCCAATTGATTGAATTGAGTCCACCATCAAGTCCACCATCCAATCCATCCAATACCCACACCAACATCATCAGTGTTGCCTTGTTGCTTGCTCTGTTGTGTCGGATCGATTCAATGCTGACGATCCCTTGCCATTGTGGCCGAACGTTACGATCCTCCAGGGAAAATGCTGCACCTCAAGGGAACCCTAACCTCTTTTTACTGTGATAAAAAAGAAATAATAACAGAACGGTATTGTTAGAATAATGTTTCAAATTTGTTTGCACCTCATCGGCAAATTCATTCCTTGTTGTTGTTTACCAATTCGTACCGTTTGCCAATCGATTTGTTGTTCGTTGTTTGTTGTTCTGATCCGTTATTCCAATCCGATCCGTTGTTACGATCCGTTGTTACGAATCCAGTTGTTACGTTGTTACTGCTGCTGCTGTAGATTTGCAGACTTCTTACTCCTCTATCACCAAAAACTGGATCTTGATCCTGTTGATAGATAGGCAATGGATGCAGATTTATTGCTTTCAAGACGTATATGTAAGGCTGCAGTCCAAACAATATCTATCCAGCAATTCCTCTCTCGTCCAATGCTGTCCAATTCTTTTTTCAGCCAAGGCAGGTATTTCAGACTAAAATATCTCAAGCCTGAATTCCCCACCTACTAGTGATCATTGCTGATCAGTTCAGTGAGATCCCGCGTTCTCGGACGGAGTGCTTTATCGTACAAGTACGGTAAAGCAACTCTGCTCAAGATAAGTTCGGTAAGATTATGAAGGGAAAGAGTATTTTTTGCCTCGAAAAGAAAAGAAAATCACACTGTAAAATCACACTGTAAAATCACACTGTAAAATCACTTTTCTTTTTGTCGTTGTGTGTGAGTGTGTGTGTGTGTGTGTGTTCGATAAAAAAACTACTTTTCGCTGTGTGTGTGTGTGTTCGAAGAAAAAAAATTGATACTTAACCTGTTAGATCTAATGCAGTAAATATAGAACAATGAAGAATAATTTGATTTTCCTAATTAAAATAAGAAGGTTAAGTAAATAAATCGCGCGTCACGCGCGTTTTGAATATAGAATAACAAAGAATAAGCACGCGCGACGCGCTCGATATAGCCCTTATTTTTTAGTTAATGTTCTCATTTTGTGATACAGTGAGATTTTTCATGTACCGGTGATAGTGCTGAGATTTTTCATGTACCGGTGCTGGTACGGTAGTACGTACCACATGTGTGATGGTGATCTTACTGGTAATGAATTTGCGTAGCATTCTACAACAGTAGCTTTGTACACGCTTTTCGTGGTAGATAATTACTGGTATTGAACTTGCGTAGCTTTCTACTACAGTAGCTTTCTACACAACTTTTGTACTAGATAATTTCTGGTAAGGCATTTGGGTAGCATCCTACGACAGTAGCTTTCTACACAATTTTTGTACTAGATAATTTCTGGTATTGAATTTGCGTAGATTTCTACTACAGTAGCTTTCTACACCATTTTCGTACTAGGTAATTTCTGGTAACGCATTTGTGTGGCATCCTACGACAGTAGCTTTCTACACAATGTTCGTACTAGATAATTTCTGGTATTGAATTTGCGTATCTTTCTACGACAGTAGCTTTCTACAACATTTTTGTACTAGATAATTTCTGGTAACGAATTTGCCTAGCATTCTACGACAGTAGCTTTTTACACCATTTTCGTACTAGACAATTTCTAGTAACAAATTTCCGTAGCATTCTACGACAGTAGCTTTCTACACCATTTTCGTACTAGATAATTTCTGGTAACAAATTTGCGTAGATATCCACAGCAGTAGATTCCTACACAATTTTTGTACGAGATAATTTCTGGTAACAAATTTGCGTAGAAATCTACAGCAGTCACTTTCTACACCGTTTTCGTACTCGATAATTTCTGGTAACAAATTTGTGTAGAAATCTACAGCACTACCTTCCTACACGATTTCACCACCATTATCCCTTTTTTCCTTTTTTTGGAACGGCGTTCCAAAAAATGCTCTTTTCTTAGATATGTGTCCGGGTGTATTATGATAGTAGTAGTAGTAATGTAGGTATGATAGTAATGACTTCTGTTGGGGTGGCGAAACGTTTTTTTGTACAATTCATGTCAACAATCATGGAACGGCGTTTCAGAATTCTCTAGCCCGGAACGGCGTTGCAGGCTTTGTGTTTGAAGCATGTTTAAATTTGAAATCTCAAAATGAATGTTACTGCTGGGTTTTAATGAAAAGAATTCACCGTGTAAACGCGTATTCACACGTACTGAAGAGTCATGAAGGCAAATAACCTTATTCGTAAGGTTATTTAACCTGAGTGAATAATCGTCGGCGCTTCGATCATGTGGATTGCCTCTTAGCGGGATTTGTCCCATCAGCTCACTCTTTGAAGAATTAACAACTCTAAAACACTACCATGCCCTAAATTTACGTACATTCTAGTACTAATTCTACACGATGAGATACAATTACATGTGATATTCCGATAAGAATATCACGGCAAATTATACGGTAAAAGACCGACCGAAGATAGCTGGTTTTAACGTGTGTTTTGTGTCTTCTGATTACGAACATTATTGTGGCAAATTACACGGTAATATGCCAATAATTCGATACGGACGATGACGAGAGTAATTAACCTGTCGATCATCGAAGATGATCAACGCATACCGGTCGATGATTATTCTTACGATTCTTTTGTTTTATAACTATTACGACGAAGTTTTCTTAGTTTATCAGACCCAGCGTCTACGAGCTGTGGCCAGCATCCTACAATGCTGAGGACCAAATGGCGTTTACTGAGAGAAACACAGTTGAGCTCGAAGATAAAACCGGATTAGCCTGATCAGCAACCGGCATCAACCCTCAAGGATGTAAAAGAGGCAGTTGCTTGTGGAGCCCTGGAAGAGACCAACACCAGGGCGGTCTCCCTGAAAGAAGAGACCAAAGACCCGAACCACGGTGGTAGGCTTCACCGGGTTTCGAGATCCAGCAAAACAAGCAAGGGAAAAGGGCTGGACGATTGATTGAGAAATCGCCCAGGTTGGCATCAGCTGAAAGGAATCAATATCCAAGAACACTGATCTTTCACTGAAAACAAGAATGACATGAGCCAGAAGATTGAGCCTCAAGTATTCTGATTATGGTGAAACAGATTGGACGAAACAGATTGCAAAGAGCATCTGCTCGCAAGAAAATCCAAAGATATGGAAACGAGAACACTAAATCTCAAACGCACTTGGGAAATCCAAAGATCCAAAACAAAAAGAGAACACTAGATTCTCAGAAAACAATAGGATGAATATTCATCAGTTTTCACCACAGAAAAACAGAATGAGCAAATCCTGAGACTGGATAGAAAAGCTCACAATCTTAAGTTGCAACAAAAGCAAAAGCTCAGACAAATACAAAATAACCGGAACGAAAGCTCGATCCGAATATACATATACATATACATATACACAAACAGATAAGCAAATCACACAACAGTCACCCAACATTTAACCAACCATCTCACATCCAATCCTTTGACTCGATTACACTCTCTTTCCACATACCCCTTCGATTAAACCTTTCGATCGCAACTCCCATCCAAATTTCAAACGAATACTCCAAAATGATTACTCCAATAAGATATTCGAAATCTTGTCTCCATCATGGCTCCAGCAAAAAGAAAAACAAGAACAAAAGCAAAAGCAAAGCCAAAAGATGATGATGACTATGACCCCAATGACGAGGAAACAAAAATGGATGTGGAACAGAATCTACCAGAATCTGATAGCGACGATCAGAGTGACGAAAAGGATATGCTGGAATTAGAAAAAGAAGAGGACATATTGAGTGATTCCCACCAATGATAAAGTAATAAAAGTTTGCGACCAAAGTAATAAATCTATTCACATAGTTAATAGATTTATTAATTATTGAATAGAATTTAGCAGTCGAGACTGTCTCTACTGCCAGATTTTATTAACTGAATAAAAACAGAATAAACTCGAACGGAATCACTAAAATCAAATATTTTAGTCCCCAACGCACGAATGAATCATGTGGTGGCCAAAATAGGCCGGTAGGTGGCGCGGTTAGTGATTGAACAGACAGTTACTGTTTCTTATTTAGAGATTCCGGATTCCAAATTTGCTCCGAGTAATAGTTAATAAAATCTATTCATCCGTTGGGTGCGCCAAAAATCTATTCAATCTATTCACTCGCTAATATTTTTTTATTACTTTGGTCAAATCATTGGTGGGAATCACTCATTGAATGAGAAAAGAATCATGCGTGTAATAGAAAAGGCTATGACTGATCCAGAAATGAACTCAACTTGGAAGCGAGTCATTGACCAAGAAGTAAAGAAAAGGATCAGAGCATTACAAGACGCTGCAGATAGGGGTAGGAATCCAGATAATGTTAATAGCAGTGATGAAAGCAGCGATGATAACGAAAAACCAACAAGATGACAATTCAAGGTCTGAACAATACAACAGGAGGTCATCCCAACTCAAAATAACAATCAGGGGATTCAACAATGGAAGATTACTGAACCCAGAACAGCTTGCTTTCAGAAGCAGCCTAATGGATTTTGGTATCAACTACAAATCAGCTGAAGAAATTATGAGGGGAGGAATGTCTAACATTCGTGAAATTACAGATCCTCAACAAGGAAAGCATCAAATCATTCATGCATGGATTGAAATCAATCAGTCCAGACTGTCCTAAGCCAAAAAACATTCATTATGGTAACAGGCTATCATCAAGACTTCTCACATGGGCAAATTGGGCTTGCTATCAACCATTGATTGGAGTTAAACCAAGAGCCATTGACTGGAACAGCAAACCCAAACAATCTAGAACTGCAACAATTCAGGATCAAGATGATGGAATCAAGTGTGAAATCACAAGAAAAAGCAACTCCACCTGAGTGAAAGGACCTTACAAAATTCAGAGAATGGGAGGAAGGATTTTCGTCAAAACTTGAGATACAGATTCAACTCTGAAGGATTCCCAATCTTATATGTCATAAGACCCCAAGAAAAGGAAGATGTTGATGGTGAAGCCAGGTCTGGCACAGTCGGACAAAGTCCAACAGATGTTTACCCAACTTGGAGTGACTACAATGAACGCTGTGGCGTTTTGTCAGGTCATCAATATGATGAAGACAACAATGTTGTATGGAGGTTGTTGTGTGATGCAACATGAAGAGGGCCGGGTTGGGAATATGTGGCACATTTCCAAAATACTGAATTGAACTCAGGGCATGCAAGAAATGCATTCATTTCATTGATGCAACATGCTTAGTATACTGATACCAATATCACAATGGTTCTGAACAAAACCTACCAGGAAATGAAAGAATCACACTACACCGGTGACAATGCTAAGAACTATGATTGGAACAAGCACAAAAGAAACTGGACTGCATTCCATGGAACAATTCTGAGATTTGAAAAGAACCACAATGAAAGGAGATTTGTCTGGGACTTCATTAATTCAATCAGCGATGAGCGACTTGATGCTGCTAAAGCTGATGCAATTGATGAGAGCAAAGATTACCAAGACAATTTCAATGAATGCTTGATTTTATTCACCAATTGACTTGGATTGAAGAAGCTTGCAAATGGAAAGCATAAAAGAGGCTCTAGAAGTGTATATTCAGTAGGCACATCAAGCAATAAAAAGCAGAAAACAACTGGAACGTTCACTAGGGAAACTTGAGAACAAGCCTTATCCAACAAGTGTTTATAAAACAATGTCAAAAGAACAGCGTCAGGAACTATATCAGATGAGAGAGGCAAGTAAGAAAAAGAGGGCTCTTAAAGCTGCTGAGACCAAGAAGGCAAAGGAAGCTGAAAAGGATGGTGCTGGCGATAGCTTTGGTTCAAAATCTAAGAAATGACATCATAACCGGACACTAGAAAACAAATGTTTAAGAATGGTGAGCCGGTCATTATATAAGATGAATATTCCACTAGATTTTGATGATGGAGAGAATGAAGATGGATACTGTGAGTTAGACTCGCATGCTGACACCACGGCAGCTGGAAGCAACATGATATTGCTTAATCCTGATCAGATCACAACACACGTTGATGTTGCCCCTTCTTCTGAAGAATACAAACCAATCAAGAAAATTCCAATTGGAAGTTGCACGGACTGCTTGGACAAGTCCAACATCAGGTCAAGTATACATTATTGTATTTCACCAAGCGCTGTACTTTGGAAACAAATTGGAGAACAGCTTGATATGCCCAAATCAAGTGAGGGATTCTTGCAATTTCAACTCTGTTGAAGAAACTCCTCGTCAATTTGATCCCAGGTCCAAGCATGGAATTACAATCCAAACCCCAATGGAAGATGATGATCCCAAGAAAGTTTTCATAAAACTGAGTATGAGAAATGTGATTTCATATTTTCCAACAAGGAAGCCAACAAGAATGGAGCTTGATGAATGTGAGCATCTGATTGCCACAAATGACACCCCATGGGATCCTCACTCACTGAAGTTTAGGATGGCTGAGTTAGCAATTGACAATGGTGATCCAATTTCAGGGGACCAATTCAGCGTTCAAGCCATGTCAACTGAAGATGCAAGTTCAGTGGTAACAGAACCAACAAGTAACGTCACAGGCATGTTCCCCAAGACTAGCATAGAGTCCAACCATCCAAGTCTCATGCAGCATTGTAAACTCATGAGGTTGCACCAGATATCAACCAGAAGAATGCTGAATGAATGCCAGATAGCAACAGATGGTAATATTTCTCATCGGATTTCTTCGGTGACAACAAGGTTTCAAGAAGCAAATATTTCAAGCGCGCAAAGGAAAGACCAGTTTTTATTTGATGATACAGAATTTGACTTCACAGAGGCCCCTGAGAATGAATCAAAACAAATTCCCAGCCTGCAAGAAATTGACAATACACTTGAAAGGAGATCCCTTGATAGAAGAAATCAATGGGGACCATCAGTGACAACTATTGAAGGTCCAAACAAAGTAGACTGTGAACGCCTAGCCAAGACTTGGAATATCAGCTTTCAAAAAGGCAGAACAGACACTGAAGGTCACGACTCAGAAAGCCCTGAGGAATTTTCAATTACCTTTGATGAAGCATCTGCCAACACAGCACTTAAGAAACAAGAGAGTTGCTCAGGGAACCTGGTATACTGATACTTGGCATGCCAAAACCACGAGTATTATGAGACAAGAAAAGTGTGCACAGGTCTTTACAAATGGGAATGGGTTTGAAGTATTTATACCAATACAAGATAAGCCGCAAGCTCATCAAGGATTGAAAATATTCATCCATGAAGTTGGAATTCCTGAACACCTGATTTCTGATGGTGCCCCAGAACAAGGAGGCTCACCAAGAACATACAAGACCCACTGGAATTCAATTGTAAAACGCAACCACATACATCAAACGTTCATCCAACCACATTGCCCATTCCAAAATCGAGCAGAGCAAGCAATAGGCCATCTTGGTAGTGCAATCATAACCAAGACAGCAAAGAAGAAATCACCAAGAAGGTTATGGTCATTTTGTGGCGAGCTATGTGCTTAATATCAGGCAAAGGACTGCATCAAGCAATCCTTCTTCAATGGGAAGAACCCCATTTGAATTGGTGCATGGCTATAGGCCCGATATAACACTATACACATCATCAGAATGGTATGATTTCATATTTTATTTTGATAAAGGTGATTCTTCAACTCGTGGAGTCAAAAGACTGGGACGATGGCTTGGACCTTGTGGAAGCAAAGTGGGTGGTGGTGATTGTTTTTGGATCTTGACCGAAATCAGCAATACCAATCTCTACAAACTCAATAAGGCCAGTAAAGGAATTTGAATGACGAGATCGTGATGTTCTGAGAAGAATGGAAGCAATTGATAAATCAATTGAATCCAAGATTGGTGATGAAGTCAAAGACAGCGCATCATACTTCCAGGAAAATTATCCAGAACCTCAAGAAGAGCTATTTGATGAACAACCACTGAGATCATCTGATCTGAAACTCAAAATGGCTGAGCCAGAAGCGTCAGTTGAAGATATTGATGAACCAGATGAGTATCTGGGAAATGAAGTGATCATTGAAAGAAATGACGAAAGGCTCAGGTGCATTGTCAAGGATAGGGTACGCGATCTGCAAAACCAACCAATTGGAGTAAGAAATGAGAATCCAATACTTGACACGAGGTTATACAAATTGCAACTACCTGATGGCACCATTGAAGAATACACAGCAAACATTGTTGCAGAAAGTCTCTACAGTTCTGTCGATGATGATGGACGAATGTTCACCCTGTTGGATGAGCTAATTGGTCATGAATGCGACAACACTGCTTTAACTGATGAGGAAGCCACAACCATAGCCAAGGCAGAAAAAGCCACAAGCCAACGACCAGGGGCTGGAGAATTTTAGCCAGTTGGAAAGATGGAACCGAATCTTGGTGCTAAGCTTAGTGATGTCAAAGAATCATTCCCAGTGCAGCTCGCAGAATATGCAACCAACAATAAACTTGAAAAGCTACCAGCCTTCAGATGGTGGTTGCACAAGATATTGAGAAGAAAGGAACGCATCCTTAAAGCTGCAAAATCAGCTAAGTACTGGTTGAAAAGTCACAAATATGGAGTTGAATTACCACATTCAATAACACAAGCACTGGCAATTGATAAGAAAACGGGTACAGACCACTGGGAACGCGCGATTCATAAGGAAATGACAAACAACATGGCAGCTTTTGAGTTTTCTGATGATGATGTTATACCAGTTGGTCATAAGGAGATCACAACGCACATGATATTTGATATCAAGCTTGGATCCCTAACAAGGAAGGCTCGGTTAGTGGGGGATGGGCACAAAGTTCCTGCAGTGGCAAAGGAAAATACTTACTCATCTGTCCCCAGTCGAGATTCAGTGAGAATATTCTTCTTGCTGGCGGCGCTGAATGATTTGAAGGTTCTCTCAGCAGACATTCAAAATGCATACTTGACAGCCCCAATAAAGGAGAAATATTTTCTGCGGGCAAGAGCCGAAGATGGGTTCCCTCCACACCTTGCAGGCCAGGCCTTGCAAGATAGTTCGGGCACTATACAGGATTACCAGTTGCAGGTGCGTCATTCAGATCATATCTCACAAAACACTTGAGAGATCTTGGTTATTCCCCTTGTAAAGCAGATCCGGATGTGCACTTAAGAATTGAAACCAGAAAAGATGGATCAAGATATTGGGCAATGTTGATTGCTTATGTTGATGATATCTTATGCTCTGGTGAAGATCCTAAGTTCCAGCTAGAAAATATTGAACAAAAGTTCAAGTTGAAGGATGATACCATTGAAGAACCAACTCTGTATTTGGGAGCTGATATTGGAAAGTTTTACTTTGAAGGTGATTCAAAACCAAGATGGTCATTATCAAGCACCAAATATACAGCGAAAGCTGTCGCGGCTGTTGAACAAGAGCTTGGAACTGAAAAGTATGGTTACAAATATTTACCAAAGTCTGCATCCAGCCCACTGTCGCACGATTACAGGCCAGAGATTGATATATCAGAGGAACTGAATCCTGAATTGCAAAATTACTATCAAGGTTTGATTGGAGTTCTCAGATGGATTTGCGAACTAGGAAGGCTTGACATTGTAATGCCAGTATCTCTGATGTCAAGGTATTTGGCTCAAGCAAGAATGGGACATCTGAACCAGTTATTTCATATATTTGCATACTTGAAGAAATATAACCGGTCAAAATTGGATTTTGATGATCCGGTACCAAGTGTTGATGAGAGTATATTTCAAAAATGTGACTGGTCTGAATTTTATCCTGGCGCCACTGAAGTCTTACCAGCAAATATGCCTGAAGCTTTGGGAAAACATGTAACAATGAGTTGTTTTGTTGACACAGATCATGCTGGATGCAAAGCAACAAGAAGATCTCATACTGGTGTCATTATATTCATTAATAATGCGCCAATTATTTGGTTTTCCAACAGACAAACAACAGTTGAAACATCAACTTTTGGATCCAAGATCGTTGCATTGAAAATTGCAATTGAGTTGGTTGTAAGGTCTAAGATACAAGTTGAGAATGATGGGTGTCCCAATTGACAGGGAGCACCAATGTGTATTGTGATAATGATTCAGTTGTCACAAATGTTACACTGACCTGAAAGCCCATGCAAGAAGAAACACAACAGCATAGCATACCACAAGGCCCGAGAATCCATTGCAGCAGGAATCATCAGAGTTGCAAAAGAACCAGGCTCAACAAATATTGCTGATTTGCTTTACCAAGCTCATGAGTGGAGCTGTGTTCCGAGAACATTGTTCCCGATGCATGTGGTAAGTTTGTTTTGTTCTGAGCGTTCACACCAAAACAACAGTGTAAATCAATCATTCGATGGAATGTTCGATCGATCGTTCGATCGAAGCAACAAGTTGATTTTTTAAAGATCGATCATGGAATAAAAGAAAATGGAAAATTTGATCCATGGATTACAATATATCGATCGGGCAAGAATCAGGGCAAAATGACTTGATACAAGCCAGAACGAATGGCAAAATGCCTCCCCATTTTTTGATAGGGCCTCTGATAGTAGACTGGATACAGTTTGGTATTCAACACACAACAATGACTCACGATGAATAGGTTAAGTCATATAATCCAGCCGCTTAACGGTTGGAGGATTTACAACTGAAGGGGACTGAAAAGAATTCACCGTGTAAACGCGTATTTGCACATACGAAGAGTCATGAAGGCAAATAACCTTATTCGTAAGGTTATTTAACCTGAGTGAATAATCGTCGGCGCTTCGATCATGTGGATTGCCTCTTAGCGGGATTTGTCCCATCAGCTCACTCTTTGAAGAATTAACAACTCTAAAACACTACCATGCCCTAAATTTACGTACATTCTAGTACTAATTCTACACGATGAGATACAATTACATGTGATATTCCGATAAGAATATCACAGCAAATTATACGGTAAAAGACCGACCGAAGATGGCTGGTTTTAACGTGTGTTTTGTGTCTTATGATTATGAACATTATTGTGGCAAATTACACGGTAATATGCCAATAATTCGATACGACAATGACGAGAGTAATTAACCTGTCGATCATCGAAGATGATCGACGCGTACTGGTACGATGATTATTCTTACGATTCTTTTGTTTTATAACTATTACGACGAAGTTTTCTTATTAAAGAAGTGGTCGGAAAATCTCAAATTTGCAATTAAAAATTAGAAAATCAGATATTTTTAGTGATTAGTCCATGAATAGTATTGTTCCTGTTATAGATAAGATGAATCATGAAAGAAACAGAAATGAGTTATCTTTGATAGTTTGTGTGTCACAAACTAATGAGTGCATTTGGGTACTGGATTTGGAGGAAAAATACACACTAGTTTGCAATTAGAAATTAGAAAATCAGATATTTTTAGTGATTAGTCCATGAATACTGTTCCTGTTATGGATAAGATGAATCATGAAAGAAACAGAAGTGAGTTTTGTGTCATAGTTTGTGTGACACAAACTAATGACTGCATTTGGGTACTGGAATGGGAGGAAAAATACACACTAATTTGCAATTGAAAATTAGAAAATCAGATATTTTTTGTGATCGGTCAATGAATATTGTTCCTGTAATGGATAAGTTGAATCATGAAAGAAACAGAAGTGAGTTATATGTGATGGTTGGTGTGTCACAAACTAATGAGTGCATTTGGGTACTGGATTTGGAGGAAGAATATTGGGTAATGACTCTCAAAGTTTTTGGTGCTGTGCATGAATATATTTCTCATGACTCATCTGATGCATATTGGGAACAACATTGCCACACATAATGCTGAAAATATTGTGGTTTGCGTCTCCAAATGACACTCAAGAGGGTATTTTTGTTGCAAATCCAGGGCACAAACTGACTTATTGGGTAATGACTTACAAAGTATCCGGTCCAGGCCATGAATAATTTTTTCATGACTCCTATGATGCATATTGGTAACAATATTGCCCCACAGATTGCTGAAACTGTTGTTGTTTGTCTCTCCAAATGGCACACAAGAGAATATTATTGGTGCAAATCCAGGGCACAAAACGACTTATTGGGTAATGACAGGCAAAGTATGAGGTCAAGTCCATAATAGGAAGAACATTTACTTTGTATAATCCAATCACCAAAAACGTACTTTAATGAGTGTCAAATGAAAATAATTCATAAGTTGTTTAATTGAAATGGAGGTGCTGTTTTTTTATTATTCTCAGACAAAAAAGGGGTGCGGATATTACCAGTACCACTACTAGTTGTAGCTAATATTGCGTGCAAAAAGGTACATAGTTGGGTACTGTGCAAAAAGTGTATGTAGGTAGGTACCATACTGACCCAAGGGAGTTTCAAACCACTGACTGGCTACCAGATTCTACAGATGGGCTGGGAATTTAGATACATAACCTTTGTGTAATCACAATTTCCTCTTTGAAAAAATTATGGCGCGGGAGGGGTGGCGTGCACTCGTACATGCTTTACTTATATAGAAAATAAAGGCCATGCACAAGCCAGGCACATGGAAGAAGTCAGGGTGCATACTACCACACACAACACACACAAAACCACACACACATGAATAACTGTATACTACACACAGAACCACCGCACAAAACGCAACACATGCTTCTTGGTTGGCACAGGTTTTTTTGGAAGCAGGGAAAATGAATGTTGTCCGACAGTCACGAACAACAGAAAAACGGAACAACCGAACAACAAAGAAGAAACACTAGTCAGTGACAATAACAGCAATTCGTTGGAGATTCTATTTGTTTCTGATCTTTCTTTCATTTATTTTTCTTCTTATTTTTATTGAAATGGAACAACAATCAAACAAACCAATGAGGGAAAGAACGACACTCAAAATGGAACAACGGATTTAAAAAAAAGGAATGACAGAATGGAACAACAGAACAACAGCAGTGAGTGACAACGACGGCAATTTGTTGGAGATACTATTTGTTTCTGATCTTTCTTTCTTTCATTTTTATTTTTATTGAAACAGAACAACAATCAAATGAACCAACAAAGGAAAGGAGGGCACTTAAAACAGAACAACCAATGAAACAGAACAGAACAATGGAACGGAACAATGGGACAGAATGACAGAATGGAGCAACAGAAAAGTTCACAAAAAAAACTGTACACACACAGAAAACTGTACATACCCCAAATCAAAACCACACAAAAAGCAACACATCCTTCTTGGTTGGCACGGTATTTAAAAAAAATGAAAAGCACGGAAACAACGGATCGGCAATGAAAGAAAACAATGAGAAACACTAGTGAGTGACAATGACAGCAATTTGTTGGAGCTTCTATTTGCTTCTGATCTTTCTTTCTCTTATTTTTATCCTTCAGGAACAACAAACCAACAAAAGGATATCAGAAGGACGAAGGGATGAAACGGAATGACAAAACAGAACGATCAAACGGAACAATCAAACGGAACAGAACAGTGGAAGCGAGGCAAGTGTTTGCTAGATTGTGCAAGAAGGTACAATTGTTAAGAGTAGATCCCGAAACTGGGTAAATTTTTGAGAAAATGATGCTGGAAAGATTCAAGTCAGAAAAAAACCCTACCGGTACTGTATCGAAAGATGGTGACACTGTTGCCAGTAGTCTTGCTGAAGAGGAAAATGAGGATGGACAACTATATTGATCCTGTATTGATGCAATTGCTTGGCCAATTGGAGGAAGTTTAGGCATTCTTGTTGTCAGAATCGTTAGTGTTCATTGTGTAAGTCCATTCACTAATTTGACAGCGGGTTGGTTCACACCTACGACACGGGTAAATCTCCGGGGAGAGTGGTTAGGGTAAAAGGATACATATTATACATACATTGCATACCATGGTTGCAAATAGTAGATTGTGTGACACAAATGACTAAAATGTACGGAAAGATGTACTCGTACCTATCATACATATTTTGCATATAATACTACTAGACAAATTCTTGACCCGAATAATTCAACTGTAGTGGTAGGTAGTCGCAAGCGATGGTGTTAAATTTTAAGGGTTGTGCTGTCGCGAGCAATGGAGATACATTTTAAGGGTTGTGTGTCGCGAGCACTAATGTTAAATTTTACTGGTTGTGAGTCATGACCTTGCATATTTAATTTTAGTAGGTGTGATTCGTGAACGTACAGGTAGGATATTAAAAATTAGTAATAATTATTCATGACCCAAGGAAAAAAATAATCGCGAACCAGGGATTGAGAGTTAGAAAAAAGAGTATGATACGAAGCCACTGAATCACAGGGGGGGCTTGGTTGTGAGTCATGACCTTGCGTATTTAATTTTAGTAGGTGTGATCTGCGAACGTACTGGTAGGTTATATTAAAAATTAATAATAATTATTCATGACCCAAGGAAAAAAATAATCGCGAACCAGGGATTGAGAGTTGGAAAAATGAGCATGATACGAAGCTACTGAATCACAGGGGGGGCTCGTGTTAAAATTACACACAAGCAAGGGTTGCGAAAGTACCTTGCGACAAAAAAAAAAATGGGTCGCGGGACAGTTATCGGACGAACCTATGACTCAAATCTACAATTCAATTCTGTAACTAAATTCCATGATTCAACTCAATGGACGCTGGCCAGAGCCCACCCAGACATCTGCATGGATGCTCAGGCAGGCCCTGGCCAAGCGAGGGGCCCAGACAGAGGGGAGCAATGCCCAGAGACTCACCATATTGTCCCGCAGCCCTACACAGCAGGCCTGCGACTAATGAGAATGATATGCATCAAGAGCAAACTAACTAAGCCACACACTGCACGCTACACACGTGCACATTGCGGCACACTAAAGGATATCTCCCAGGACTCCACCAACACCCGTGGACCCAAACCAGCATTCTGAAATGCGCCCAGTCACACAAAATCTGCACCCTTGGGCAACACCTACCTCAAAATTCTTGGCCTCCCGTGCAACGCTTCTGTCCAATACATTCTCCAAACCTCCCCTAAGATCCCTTTTTCCTACATTGACACTCATGGCACCATCCAGGCCACCCATTCCCTGGTCCTGTGGTCCAACCCCGCTGGCGTTTCCCATCTGGTTGTTGTATTAAATTCCTTTCGTGACCAGAAGTACCAAAGCTACCAGATGGTAGATATCCTATTTGTACAAATCAATGAGTCCCGTAACAACCAAAGTTATCGATTCCCACGGATATCGATTCCCACGGTGCATCGATTCCCATCGCGCATCGACGGTGAGCAATCCCTGTTTTATAGTATTGCCATTGTTCTTCGATGAGCAAACTCTGATTTCATAAAATATCACACAAGCTACGGGAGCAATTCCTGATCTTAATGATAAACATATCATGAAGTCTTCCTCAAGGAACAAGAGAAGAAAACCGTTGGCGTGTGATTCTGACACAATATATATATATATACACATACAGATATATACGGTCAACGACCAATACATGTACGGAAATAATCAGCGAGTAATCTCATCACTACGCAGCAGCAGTTGCAACGTATTCATCTCAATAAAAGAGACATCTTGCATTTCGGCAAGATTTCACTTTATCTCATACTTTTAACATTCAACTGATTTATATCCCAAAATTCACACTAGTTGCTACCAACTACCTGTAATCTACATTACTAAGGTCTGTCTCGCTGTATCTGAATAAGTTCACAGTAAGAAGAGATCTGGCGTTTCCATAGTCTCGCCTGTAGTCCGATTATCCGTTGCCGAAAGTATCCAACCACAACTGTCACGCGTAGAGTACAATCGTTTGTCTACTAACACACTAACGCAGCGTTGCTGTTCTTCAGAAGCCTTTGAATCAGACCCTCAACTATTATTTTCCTTCTGAATCCAGTCCGTTGTGAGTCCGATTCAAAGGCTTCTGGAGAATAGCAACGCTGCGTTAGTGTGTTAGTAGACGAACAATTGTACTCTACGCGTGACAGTTGTGGTTGGATACTTTCGGCAACGGATAATCGGACTACAGGCGAGACTATGGAAACGCCAGATCTCTTCTTGCTGTGACTTGTTCAGATTGCAGCGAGACAGACCTTAGTATGTAGATTACAAGTAGTTGGTAGCAACTAGTGTGAATTTTGGGATATAAATCAGTTGAATGTTGAAAAGTATGAGATAAAGTGAAATCTTGCCGAAATGCAAGATATCTCTTTTATTGAGATGAATACGTTGCAACTGCTGTTGCGTAGTGATGAGATTACTCGCTGATTATTTCCATACATGTATTGGTCGTTGACCATATATATCTGTATGCATATATATATATATATATATATATACTGTGTGAGAATCACACGCCAACGGTTTTCTTCTCTTGTTCCTTGAGGAAGACTCCATGAATTGTTTATCATTAAGGTCAGGAATTGCTCCCGTAGCTTCGTGTGATATTTTATGAAGTCAGAGTTTGCTCACCGAAGAACGATGGCAATACTGTAAAACAGGGATTGCTCACCGTCGATGCGCGATGGGAATCGATGCACCGTGGGAATCGATATCCGTGGGAAGCGATTACTTTGATTGATACGGGACTCATGGATTCGTACAAATAGGATATCTACCATCTGGTAGCTTTGGTACTTCTGGTCACGAAAGGAATTTAATACTCCCCATGTCTCCTTGTGAAAGGTCATCACGCTCTACATGATGCTTCCATCGTCTTGGAGAAGGTCGCCAGTATTCCCACAAAAGTGGAAGATGGGCTTGAGCAATGGATACACAACTGAGTGTCCCCAATGCTTGGTGAGAATATCTGCACAGTTATCCTTACCTGGGATGTGCATCATTAAAATGAAACCTCTCGCTATCATGCTCCGTACTGTAGTGAAACGATAGAATGTTATGACGCTTGTGCAACCTTGCGTAAGGGAATGTTGACGTTTGGATCATCTTTTCGTTGTCACCCCAAGAGTAGAAGATATCATGGACTTGTGTGCCGAGGTATCGGAATGAGTGGCGTAGATTGACGATCTGTTCGATGCAAGTTCTTCCTGCAACAAATTCAGCTCCAAAGGTCGGCTGTTTCCGTAGTAGACTGTTTCTTCGAGAACCACATCATGGGAGTCTTGTTCGCGAAATGAAGAATGCCGGTTACAGCCTTACCACTGAGAATATCATGCATGAGGTTGGCGTCATAGAAATGTGTCAACACTACTGTCTTCCTGAGTGGTGCAGGAGCGTTGTCGGGTAGCTCTTCAGAATGCTCCCCATAGACAGTGTTGGACCAATCCATGGTGTCGGGTTTAGTCAATATAAAATCTGGGGGTTCCACGTGGAATCTGATTTTAAAATGTCTAAACTTGGAGATATATCCATAGATACGTTTGGCACGTTTGAGATGCCCATCTCGTGGTTGAGCTCTGAAACTCGAGAGTGTCATCACGGCTGTTTGTACATTGAAACGCCCAATAGCGATGATCCATTGGAGTGAACCGATCATACTTTGGTATTTCTGTATACCAGTTTCTTCGAGAAAGGCTGAGGAGTCCAATTCAGGATGATCGTTCTCTGCAATGGGTGATTGGAACCTAGTGTTAGGTTTGCATCCAAACATTTGTTCGTAAGACGCTTCCATCTTTTCGATGAACTTTATGGGATTCATACAGAGGACACCATGCGCGTCGCGCTCAAATCCGCAACCTAGGTGAAAGTTCATAGGTCCGGATCCCTTCAGTTTGAAGTTATATGGTGACGACTGCAATATCTTCAAGAAGGAATTGGGATCTGCCATGCAAAGACATAGGTCATCGGACATATGTGCATATAAGTTCATATACACGTTCACCATGCTTGTTCGTTCCAGGCTTGAAGAATATTTCCGGTTCTGCGTGGGATCTTTCGAAGCCGAGTTCGATGAGACAAGCCGCGAGTAAGTCTCCAAAACACTTGCCCGAGGATCTGAGGCCATATAGGGCTTTGTAAATGATCAGTAGGTGACCTTCCAGCGATCCGAATTTGGGGCCTGCCTTGATGCATACTTTCTCACAGGTAACTGCTTCTAGGTAGGCATTACCTATGTCGGTACCCCATGCTTCCAGGTTGTTCAGTTCAGCTAGGAATAGGCACATACGTAGGCCGCGGAGAGATACGACACCTGCGTAAACACTGTGGATAGGGGCCTCAGTGAGATTACCGTTAGCCACGAGATGAGCCTTGTGTCTACCGTCATGCTTGACAGCATATATCATGTGTACCTTGATCTGTTGAAACCCGGGAGGAATGGAGCTTGTCTTGTACACGCCTTTATCAATGAATGTATTGTATTCATTGAGTTGTTCCATTTCCAGAGTGGTGGCATCTTCCCATTTGGTGTTTCCGTTGGCTTGATCAAACCGGAGGGCTTCTTCGTGGTTACGAGGTACTTTGAATCCGTATTGATACTGTGGAGTTGTACGGAAAGAACGAAGTTTGGCTTGGTGCACGAGTTGGTCAAGTTTCTTGGTTCGTCGTGCTAGATTGGTGATTTGCTTTAGGCGTTTCCAACCCGGGAGGTCAAGCAAGTTGTTGTCTTTCCCATATTTCGCAACGGTGACAGGGTCATCAGCCGCAATATTGGCTAGAGGTTCATATGCTCGTTCCATATTTTCCCATTCAATCCAGAGGTTATACTTGGAACCTTTGTATTGAGGATGTTTGTTATCCAGCGGACCTTGGTGTCCTAGGATGCGGCGGAATGACCAAAGTTTGCCGTCTTCTTGGGTTGAATCACGATGGATGTAATTGACATCATTGTATGCAATGATATCATTAAGTTCGTCATCAGAGTGTTTGCACTTGAACTTGATGAAGTCTTTGTTGCGTTCAAGACTGTCTTCTACATCTACGATGGTAAGACGCTTTTGAATGCCATTGGGGTTGGTTACAAGGAAGGATCGTCCTTGTAGATTGGCAATCGGGACCGTAGGAATGGTAATTGGTTTACCATCATCATCAAATTGTGCATTGCCTTCTTCGTCGGTAACAACTACTTGTGATGGGTCTACTGAAGGACTAGCGGGGTTGGTGTGTGGAGTTGTGACGTCACTAACATCAAAGTAGGCTAGCTCCGGTGGATCAAAATCATCTTCAGTTGGAGAACGCCATCAGATGTCTTGCTGAAGATGTGTGTCGTAGGAGGACCATCAAAACTCTCCCCATAGTTGTTAGGGAGTGGAGAAGGTGACCAGCTTGGACTGTCATCGACCTTCTTATAAAGAAAGCTTGGTAACGAGGGGTGGGCGGGTGGTTGAAGAATAGGTTGAGTGCCAGATGCGGGAGGTGTTGTACCTGGTTGTTTGTTGGGTACAGATGGTATGGTGTCATCGGCGGTGTCAGAATCAGTGGGTGAAACGCCAGGAGGAACCGAGTTGCCTTGTTTTGTAGAATCGTCAATGGGGTTATTCTTAGTGGTATGCTCCCCATGTTTGAATGCTGGAGCGTCTCCAGTGGCGTATAAACGGGGCAAGAAATCCTTGGCGTTACGCCATTTGATGAAACCATCATCAGTGAATAGGCCCGCGCGTTTGTTGCGTGACTCAGGCGTAAGAGCAGAGCGTACACCAGGACCGGTCAAGTAACTTGTTGGTAACTGGATCCCAGATTCGGAAGCAGAGTCCATTGCCAACATGTTTGGCGATGCCGACGAAGTGACCTAAACGTTCGTTGGACTGGGTACCGAAAGGGGAGTCGTTGGTCTTGAAATAAACAGGTTCGAACCAGAAGAAACTGGTGTATGCGCTGATGTCGCCACGTGTACCGGTAGCAATGAAGACCGGTTGTTTGTCTGACAGAGTAGGATCAGAAATAATATTGAGGAGACCAGCGACGTACGTCATGCACAGTAGCCATAGATGTGGTGGTGTGCCTGTACGATCCATGACGCGATTGACAATGCGTTTGAACGTTTGATATCGCCGTTCAAATTGATTCTGGTGTTGGTGATAAGGTTCACTTTGCCAGAGTCCAATCCATAGAATTTTGAGATAATTGACGACCTTCTTACTGGATTGATAGTTACCGTGGTCGCAAAGGAGGCGCATGGGCCTGCCCCATTTTCGAACAAAGTTCTGGAAGCAAGATAGAAAATCGCCGGTGGTACGCATTTCTTCAACGTGTATAATATGTGACTTTCGGCCGAAGAAGATCTGAGCAATCTTGGAGCCACCATCAATTGCTGGGACATCCGAATAGACAGCATTGGACATAACGTCGTCATTGAAGGGTCGAACGTTCATGGCCGGTTGTGGGGAATGGAAACGTTTGAAAATGTTTCCATCAGGGCTAACCGCTAATGAACCATATTGTGTTGAGTTTTCAAACTGTGGCTTTGATGCGATCTGTGGAAACCCAACAAAAGAAAGGTTTCAGGGATAAGTAGTCATGTTCGTTGGGGTATCTCTCACGGGGCGTAGCTGCAATACGTGTAGTATCACTGGCAGTACAATCCGTCGGAAACGCAGTGACTGTCCCAGAGGTTTCAGGTAAAGTGCAACATGCGAGGCGTTCCTGGTGAATGTAGTCAGGTGGAAGTAAGCCAAAATGAGGGATCATTGGTTCTATGATCATCAATAGGAAGGAAGGGAGATCGAGTGGATTGGCTGGAATATGAACTGAGAGACGTGACCGTGGAAGAGCCGGGGGATACAGAAATATCTAATCCTTCAAGACAACGTGGGTTTCCATATTCGTTGTAATCGGCATATGGGAGTTGCTGCGGCTGAGGAGGATATTTCTGGAGAAACTGTTCATCTTTTGCACTGATTGTGGTATCAAGAACAGATGGGTCCCAATGCTTATCTGATGTCATGATAACATGTGGGAGCGTGTCAAACTCAATAGTCGTGTACTTTTGCATTGCAAGGTATGGTAAACCATGTCGGATGCTAAGGGGCAGTGCATATCCATCGGAGGTGGTGATTACCTGTCCACCGCCCGCTTTGATGGATGTGTCATCGACAGTGGAAAAATATGCTTCCATCTGGCCGGAGGACAATATAGAAGGGTGTCGGCCTGTATAGGCACATTCATTGAAAATGAGGATGACAGGACCTCTGTTCGATATGGAATAAGCTCCGCATGTAGCAATGGGAATATTTTGTACCTGGTGATTGTTAATGCCTGTGACATTGACATATCGTGGTGGGATATCCTTGGAGATGAGACATGCATCATTGCCGATGATGCAACCATTTGCGCCACGATCGACCATGGCGAAACCAGGACTAGTAACCGTAGTTTTGTGTATGCGATATGTGTACGATGTTACTGGACTATCATTAGGAAAGGTCAGATCATCGTCAGGATTATACCACTGGTGAAAATTGGCGGAATAGGAGGATGTTCCTACAGGTATTTGGGAGTCACCGTCCTTTTTGTACCGAATGTCAGAGTTTTTGGAGAGGAATCGAGCGGGATGCGCGGGTGACACGGAAGACTTGAGAGGTCGTTGGTCCTTGGATGAAGAGGTTGTTGATTTGTATACACCTAATGATGCATGGAAAACACCTCTACGATCATTTTCTACAGCAGGATGTAGGTCTGCTGCGGAATTGACATGTTCATCTTTGTTCGAAGTATCGTCTTCTCGGAATGATACAGAGTGTCCATGTTGATATGCCTTCCGGGTGATGGGCTTGACATTGTTGGGGTCAGGTTGATCCTTTGAGAGTAAGTCGTGTCGTAACAATGCAACCACGATTTTCTTGCCTTCCGGAGAAAAACTTAGCCAATTCTTCATGTCCTGACGTGACAGGGCCTTCCATATGTTTGTAGGCAGCCGCTTGGTAGGGTCAGGGGTACGTCCAGCCTTAAATACCGCATAGTCTTGATAGTCTCCTTCAAATTCGATAGGGAGAGCATAGTCATCATGGTTTTGGCTTTGTTCAGATGAGAAGTCAAGAACGTGTGCACGTACAGTCGACCGAGGAGCTGCCATCACGGACTGGGAATCAAGTCGAGTTGCTTCAAGTAGGAGCGTGATTTTAAGTTTGTGAATAGCAGCTGCTTCAGCGACTGCATCTGTCACGGTGCTATTTGTCCCACCAGGATCCTTGACTTTGGCAAACTGTTCACTTAGCTGAAAGCTGGAATAGCATGCCTGACATAATGCTGATTTTGCAGTATGGTACTCAAGGGGCTTGTTGGGAGGACGGAGCTTGTTGAGGTGATTTAATTCATCAAACCAATGTGTAATGAATTTCACTTTGGATTCTTTCCAATTGCTGAGATTCAACTTTAGCAACGCTTGTAGTTGAGTCGAAGTTGTCATATACCTTGGCTTTTGACTCGCTGTGAAGGTTTACGAAATCAAAGTATGCTTTACGTCCATCACAAGTGGTAGAATGGCTGTGTACACACAATGCAGATAGATCGCTTTTGAAGACTTCCAACATTAGTACCCAGAAGAAGGCACACTGTTTGACGAAAAGATCACGTGTATAACCCTGAAGTGCAGCTGGAGGCCAAGTTTCATCAAGGAATGTCTCTGTGTCGATGTCGTATGCCTCGAGTTTAGCTTTGAAACCGACGAGCCAATGTTCAAATCTTGAGTCATTCGTGAGGGGCGTAAAAGACTTTTCATCCCGTGCTTTTTGGCACCAAGATTTGTACTTTACCTGCTGAGGTGACTTTTTGTTACTTCCTGGCGGAGGAGGTGGAGGGTTCAGAGCAGATTCGTTCTGCATGCGTAGGGCACGTTCTATGCGGAATGGTTGGAATTCCTTATATGTATATGATTTTACATCTTTCCATTCTTTCTCGTCTTCTTGTAGATCGATAGCGAACTCCGCAAGTGCCTCTATGATCCTTTGAATGGATCGAGGGATATGCGTTGGTAGTCCTCGTCCCTCAGTATAGGTAAGCTCGCGTGCAAAATCCGGTTCGATAAGTGCGTCGAGGAATGCATTCCACTCGAATAATCCTCCTTCCTTGAGAGCTAAACACAACTTATTATTTGCCTCACTTGTTACGAGGAGTAGGGATACGAGTATCGTCTTCATATCAGTATCAAAACTGGGAAAGTGGTTGGCAGTAGTAACTTTGACATCACCTGTGTTGTTCTCGCCCCCAAATACATTGGCGGGCATTACCGGTATGTTCGGCATTTGTGACGGTTCCGATCCTTCAAAGGAATTGCGCGGTGACTGAGAATGAGAACTGCTTCGTGTACGATGTGCGATTGGCATATGCCAGCGTAGGGATTGTATTCAATTCCGTTCCTGTTCCTTTTGTGTGCAAGCCACCTTAGAGCTTGCGACTGTTAATCTATTATTTTCCTTCTGAATCCAGTCCGTTGAGAGTCCGATTCAAAGGCTTCTGGAGAATGGCAACGCTGCGTTAGTGTGTTAGTAGACGAACGATTGTACTCTACGCGTGACAATTGTGTTTGGATACTTTCGGCAACGGATAATCGGACTACAGGCGAGACTATGGAAACGCCAGATCTCTTCTTGCTGTGACTTGTTCAGATTGCAGCGAGACAGACCTTAGTATGTTGATTACAGGTAGTTGGTAGCAACTAGTGTGAACTTTGGGATATAAATCAGTTGAATGTTAAAAGTATGAGATAAAGTGAAATCTTGCCGAAATGCAAGATATCTCTTTTATTGAGATGAATACGTTGCAACTGCTGTTACGTAGTGATGAGATTACTCGCTGATTATTTCCGTACATGTATTGGTCGTTGACCATATATATCTGTATGCATGTATATATACTGTGTGAGAATCACACGCCAACGGTTTTCTTCTCTTGTTCCTTGAGGAAGACTCCATGAATTGTTTATCATTAAGGTCAGGAATTGCTCCCGTAGCTTGTTGTGTGATATTTTATGAAGTCAGAGTTTGCTCACTTGAAGAACGATGGCAATACTGTAAAACAGGGATTGCTCACCGTTGATGCGCGATGGGAATCGATGCACCGTGGGAATCAATATGCCGTGGGAATCGATTACTTTGATTGATACGGGACTCATGGATTCGTACGAATAGGGCTATCTACCATCTGGTAGCTTTGGTACTTCTGGTCACGAAAGGAATTTAATAATTGTTGTAGCACTTTATGTCTTCTGTTGTTTTCAATGCTGGATAACCACTTGAAATGTATGCTAGAATGACTCCCATAGCCCACACATGGTCAATCCTGTCAGTGTTGCCTTCTTTGTAGTTGGGAAATACTTCCTTGGTTATGCACTTGAAGCATTGCTCCCAAATTTTCAAAGCTTCATCCGTCCTCAAAATGTCATTTTTTGCTGTTGAGTCTTTTTCTTACATCTTCGATCTTCTGGCATCCATTAAGGATTGTTATTATTTTCCTTCTGAATCCGATTCGTTGAGAGTCTGATTCAAACGCTTCTGAAGAACAGCAACGCTGCGTTAGTGTGTTAGTAGACGAACGATTGTACTCTACGCGTGACAGTTGTGGTTGGATACTTTCGGCAATGGATAATCGGACTACAGGCGAAGCTAGGGAAACGCCGGATCTCTTGTTGCTGTGACTTATTCAGATTGCAGCGAGACATACCTTAGTATGTAGATTACAAGTAGTTGGGAGCAACTAGTGTGAATTTTGGGATATAAATCAGTTGAATGTTAAAAGTATGAGATAAAGTGAAATCTTGCCGAAATGCACGATATCTCTTTTATTGAGATGAATACGTTGCAACTGCTGTTGCGTAGTGATGAGATTACTCGCTGATTATTTCCGTACATGCATTGGTCGTTGACCGTATATATCTGTATGCATATATATATATATATATTGTGTCAGAATCACACGCCAACGGTTTTCTTCTCTTGTTCCATTAGGAAGACTTCATGATATGAACGGAATTGAATACAATCCCTACGCTGGCATATGCCAATCGCACATTGTACACGAAGCAGTTCTCATTCACCGCGCAATTCCTTCGAAGGATTGGAATCATCACAAATGCCGAACATGCCCACCAATCTATTTGGAGGCGGGAACAGCACGGGTGATGCCGAAGCCGCTGCTGTCAACCATTTCTCTAGTTTTGATACTGATATGAAGCTGATACTTATATCTCTATTCCGCGTATCAAAAGCAGCAAATAACACCCTGTGTTTAGCTCTCAAGGAAGGAGGATTATTCGAGTGGACGGCCTTTCTCGACGCACTTATCGAACCGGATTTTGCACGCGAGATTACCTACACTCAAGGAGGACCACCAACACATCTCCATCGATCCATCCAACGGATCATAGAGGCACTTGCAGAGTTCTCTATCGACCTACAAGAGGACGAGAAGGATTGGAAAGATGTAAAGTCATATCCATATGAAGAATTCAGAAAATTCCGTTTGGAACGTGCCATCCGTATGCAGACCAAATCTGCTCTGAACCCTCCACCTCCTCTGCCAGGAAGTAATAAAAAGTACACCTCAGCAGGTAAAGTACAAATCTTGGTGCCAAAAAGCACGGGATGAAAAGTCTTTTACGCCCCTCACCGAATGACTCAAGATTCGAACATTGGCTCGTCGGTTTCAAAGCTAAACTCGAGGCATACGACATCGACACAGAAACATTCCTTGATGAAACCTGGCCCCCAGCTGCGCTACAAGGTTATACACGTGACCTTTTCGTTAAACAGTGTGCCTTCTTCTGGGTACTAATGTTGGAAGTCTTCAAAAGCGATCTATCCGCGTCGTGTGTACACAGCCATTCTGGCACACGTAATGGACGTCAAGCATACTTTGATTTCGTAAACCTCCACAGCGAAGTCGAAAGCCAAGGTATATGACAACTCGACTCAACTACAGGCGTTGCTAAAGTTGAATCTCAGCAATTGGAAAGAATCCAAAGTGAAATTCATCACACATTGGTTTGATGAATTAAATCACCTCAACAAGCTCCGTCCTCCCAACAAGCCCCTTGAGTACCATACTGCAAAATCAGCATTATGTCAGGCATGCTATTCCAGCTTTCAGCTAAGTGAACAGTTTGCCAAAGTCAAGGATCCTGGTGGGACAAATAGCACCGTGACAGATGCAGTCGCTGAAGCAGCTGCTATTCACAAACTTAAAATCACGCTCCTACTTGAAGCAACTCGACTTGATTCCCAGTCCGCGATGTCGGCTCCTAAGTCAACTGTACGTGCACATGTTCACGACTTCTCATCTGGACAAGGTCAAACCCATGATGACTATGCTCTCCCTATCAAATTTGAAGGTGACTATCAAGACTATGCGGTATTTAAGGCTGGACGTGCACCTGACCCTACCACGCACCTGCCTACAAACATATGGAAGGCCCTGTCACGTCAGGACATGAAGAATTGGCTAAGCTTTTCTCCGGAAGGCAAGAAAATCGTGGTCGCATCGTTACGACACGACTTACTCCACAAGGACCAACCCGACCCCAACAATGTCAAACCCATTACCCGGAAGGCATATCAACATGGACATTTGGTATCATTCCGAGAAGATGATACTTCGAACAAAGATGAACATGCCAATTCCGCAGCAGATCTACATCCTGCTGTAGAAAATGATCCTAGAGGTGTTTTCCATGCATCATTAGGTGTATACAAGTCTAAAGCCTCTTCCTCCAAGGACCAAAGGCCCCTCAAGTCTTCCGTGTCACCCGCGCATCCCACTCGATTCCTCTCCGAAAACCCTGACATTCGGTACAAAAAGGACGGTGACTCCCAAATACCTGTAGGAACATCCTCTTATTCCGCTAATTTCCACCAGTGGTATAATCCCGACGATGATCTGACCTTTTCACACGATAGTCAAATAACGTCGTACACATACCGTGCACACAAAGCTACGGTCACTAATCCTGGTTTCGCCATGGTCGATCGCGGTGCAAATGGTTGCATCATCGGCAATGATGCATGTCTCATCTCCAAGGATATCCCACCACGATATGTCAATGTCACAGGCATTAACAATCATCAGGTACAAAACATTCCCATTGCTACATGCGGAGCTTACTCTATATCGAATAGAGGTCCCGTCATCCTCATTTTCAATGAATGTGCATATACAGGCCTGACACCCTTCTATCTTGTCCTCCGGCCAGATGGAAGCATATTTTTCCACTGTCGATGACACATCCATCAAAGCGGGCGGTGGGCAGGTATCACCACCTCCGATGGATATGCACTGCCCCTTAGCATCCGGCATGGTTTACCATACCTTGCAATGCGAAAAGTACACGACTATTGAGTTTGACACGCTCCCACATGTTATCATGACATCAGATAAGCATTGGGACCCATCTGTTCTCGATACCACAATCAGTGCAAAAGATGAACAGTTTCTCCAGAAATATCCTCCTCAGCCGCAGCAACTCCCATGTACCGATTACGACGAATACGGAAACCCACGTTGCCTTGAAGGGTTGGATATCTCTGTGTCCCCTGGCTCTTCCACGGTCACGTCTCTCAGTTTGTATTCCAGTCACTCCACTCGGTCTCCCTTCCTCCCTATTGATGATCATGGAACCAATGATCGCTCATTCTGGCTTACCCCTACCGACTACGTTCACCAGGAACGCCTCGCATGCTGTACTTCCCCTCAAATCTATGGGACAGTCACTGCGTTTCCAACGGACTGTACTGCTAGTGATACTACACATATTGCAGCTACGCCCTGTGAGCGATACCCCAACGAAACATGACTACTTATCCCTGAAACCTTTCTTTTGTTGGGTTTCCACAGATTCGCATCAAAGCTACGTTTGAAAACTCAACACAATATGGTTCGATGGCGATTAGTCCTGATGGAAACATTTTCAAACGTTTCCATTCCCCACAACCGGCTATGAACGTTCGACCCTTCAATGACGACGTTCTGTCCGATGTTGTCTATTCAGATGTCCCAGCAATTGATGGTGGCTCCAAGATTGCTCAGATCTTCTTCGGCCGAAAGTCACATATCATACATGTTGAGGAAATGCGTACCACCGGCGATTTTCTATCATGTTTCCAGAACTTTGTTTGAAAATGGGGCAGGCCCATGCGCCTCCTTTGCAACCACGGTAACTATCAATCCAGTAAGAAGGTCGTTGATTATCTCAAAATGCTATGGATTGGACTCTGGCAAAGTGAACCTTATCACCAACACCAGAATCAATTTGAACGGCGATATCAAACGTTCAAACGCATTGTCAATCGCGTCATGGATCGTACAGGCACACCACCACATCTATGGCTACTGTGCATGACGTACGTCGCTGGTCTCCTCAATATTATTTCTGATCCTACTCTGTCAGATAAACAACCAGTCTTCATTGCTACCGGTACACGTGGCTGACATCAGTGCATACACCAGCTTCTTCTGGTTCGAACCTGTTTACTTCAAGACCAATGACTCCCCTTTTGGTACCCAGTCTACCGAACTTCTTGGTCACTTCGTCGGCATCGCCGAACATGTTGGCAATGGACTTTGTTTCCGAATCTGGGATCCAGTTACCAACAAGTTACTTGACCGGTCTGGTGTACGCTCTGCTCTTACGCCTGAGTCACGCAACAAACGCGCGGGCCTATTCACTGATGATGGTTTCATCAAATGGTGTAAAGCCATGGATTCCTTGCCCCAACTATACGCCACTGGAGACGCTCCAGCATTCAAACATGGGGAGCATATCACTCAGCGTAGCCCCAATGCAGATTCTACAACACAGGGCAACTCAGTTACTCCCCCTCTTGGCGTCTCACCTGCTGATTCTGACACCGCCGATGACACCACGCCCTCTGTACCCAACGAACAACCAGGTACAACACCTCCCGCATCTGGTAATCAACCTATTCTTCAACCACCCGCCCACCCCTCGTTACCGAGCTTTCTCTATAAGAAGGTCGATGACAGCCCAAGCTGGTCCCCTTCTCCACTCCCTAACAACTATGGGGAGAGTTTTGATGGTCCTCCTACAACACCCATCTTCAGCAAGACATCTGATGGCGTTCTCCTTACTGAAGATGATTTTGATCCACCGGAGCTAGCCTACTTTGATGTTAGTGACATCACAACTCCACACACCAACCCCGCTAGTCCTTCAGTAGACCCATCACAGGTAGTTGTTACCGACAAAGAAGGCAATGCACAATTTGATGATGATGGCAAACCAATTACCATTCCTACCGTCCCGATTGCCGATCTACAAGGACAATCCTTCCTTGTAACCAACCCCGATGGCATTCAAAAGCGTCTTACCATCGTCGATGTAGAAGACAGTCTTGAACGCAACAAAGACTTCATCAAGTTCAAGTGCAAACACTCTGATGACGAACTTAATGATATCATTGCATACAATGATGTCATGAATTACATCCATCGTGATTCAACCCAAGAAGACGGCAAACTTTGGTCATTCTGCCGAATCCTAGGGCACCAAGGTCCGCTGGATAACAAGCATCCTCAATACAAGGGTTCCAAGTATAACCTCTGGATTGAATGGGAAATTATGGAACGAACATATGAACCTCTAGCCAATATTGCGGCTGATGACCCTGTCACCGTTGCGAAATATGGGAAAGATAACAACTTACTTGACCTCCCGGGTTGGAGACGCCTCAAGCAAATCACCAACCTAGCATGACGAACCAAGAAACTTGACTGACTCGTGCATCAGGCCAAACTTTGTTCTTTCCGTACCATCGAACTCGGCTTCGAAAGATCCCGCGCAGAACCGGAAATATTCCTCAAGCCTGGAATGAACAAGCATGGTGAACGTGTATATAAACTTATATGCACATATGTCGATGACCTATGTCTTTGCATGGCAGATCCCAATTCCTTCTTGAAGGTATTACAGTCGTCACCATATAACTTCAAACTGAAGGGATCCGGACCTATGAACTTTCACCTAGGTTGCGGATTTGAGCGCGATGCGCATGGTGTCCTCTGTATGAAGCCCATAAAGTTCATTGAAAATATGGAAGCGTCTTATGAACAAATGTTTGGATGCAAACCTAACACCAGGTTCCAGTCACCCATTGCAGAAAACGATCATCCTGAATTGGACTCCTCAGCCTTTCTCGAAGAAACTGGTATACAGAAATACCAAAGTATGATCGGTTCACTCCAATGGATCTATTAGAAGTCGAGAATCCTCTCTCTATTCTATGCCCATGATGAAAAGTCAGAGGTGCATGCAGTTACTGTATTAAATTGGTGTTAATAATAATTATGAGTACTACTGCTATCTTGTATGTGTGGGCGCTTGATACCTATCTGTGTTATCACCAGTAGAGGTACAAGCTGAGGTGCGGCGATTCTGATACGACGCTGATTCCGATACGACGCTGACACCCCTCGAGGTGCAAGCAATGACGTCACTGACAGGCGCGCGCAATGCGCGCGCACTTGAGGTGCAGAATCTTCTTGCTGGCACTCGAGGTGCGAACTTACGTTCGTACGCGCACTTGAGGTGCGAACTTACGTTCGTACGCGTTTTACACTTCGGACACACCCTTGCAGATATGTTATCTGCGCCCACTTAGTTGTACTTATATAACCTTCTGTCATCCGCGTACGCACTTCGCGAATGTTCTTTACATATGCCATGAACAATAACTTCGTTTCGGTTTCGGTTTGCGCACCTTTGTTCATCGGCACTTGCAATAAAAAGTATCCACCGACGTTGTGTCGTTCGTTCATCAATCGTCGGCTTCGTTGTTGTGTCTTCCTTTCCGGTTTCGATTCGGTACTGGAGAGGAAGGTGTTGATGTTGCAGTAGCTATCAAGGCACCACCCTTGGAGCTGCATGCGCCACTAGAGCGATTCTGTTTTGTTGTTGCTCTAGGAGAAGTTGTAGGAGGATTACGATCCCTCTCTCAACAAGAAGGTTGACGGGCGTCGATGATTGTTGCCGTGGTTTTCCCTGCAGCGGCGCTGTTTCGGTTGCGCTCTGTGTATCGTTGACGTCCGGATAATTATTATTAACTATTAGAAGTCGAGAATCCTCTCTCTATTCTATGCCCATGATGAAAAGTCAGAGGTGCATGCAGTTACTGTATTAAATCGGGGTTAATAATAATTATGAGTACTACTGCTATCTTGTATGTGTGGGCGCTTGATACCTATCTGTGTTATCACCAGTAGAGGTACAAGCTGAGGTGCGGCGATTCCGATACGACGCTGATTCCGATACGACGCTGACACCCCTCGAGGTGCAAGCAATGATGTCACTGACAGGCGCGCGCAATGCGCGCGCACTTGAGGTGCAGAATCTTCTTGCTGGCACTCGAGGTGCGAACTTACGTTCGTACGCGCACTTGAGGTGCGAACTTACGTTCGTACGCGTTTTACACTTCGAATAGGATCATCGCTATTGGGCGTTTCGATGTACAAACAGCCGTGATGACACTCTCAAGTTTCAGAGCTCAACCACGAGATGGGCATCTTGAACGTGCCAAACCTATCTACGGATATATCTCCAAGTTTAGACATTTTAAAATCAGATTCCGCGTGGAACCCCCAGATTTTATATTGACTAAACCCGACACCATCGATTGGTCCAACACTGTCTATGGGGAGCATTCTGAGGAGCTACCCGACGACGCTCCTGCACCACTCAGGAAGACAGTAGTGTTGACACACTTCTATGACGCCAACCTCATGCATGATATTCTCAGTGGTAAAGCTGTAACCAGCATCCTTCACTTCGCGAACAAAACTCCCATGATGTGGTTCTCAAAGAAACAGTCTACTACGGAAACGGCGACTTTTGGAGCTGAATTCGTTGCAGGAAGAACTTGCATCGAACAGATCGTCGATCTACGCCACTCATTCCGATACCTTGGCACACAAGTCCATGATATCTCCTACTCTTGGGGTGACAATGAAAAGATGATCCAAACGTCAACATTCCCTTACGCAAGGTTGCATAAGCGTCACAACATCCTATCGTTTCACTACGTACGGAGCATGATCGCGAGGGGCTTCATTTTAATGATGCACATCCCAGGTAAGGATAACTGTGCAGACATTCTCACCAAGCATTGGGAACACTCAGTTGTGTATCCATTGCTCAAGCCCATCTTCCACTTTTGTGGGAATACTGGCGACCTCCTTCAAGACGATGGAAGCATCATGTAGAGCGTGATGACCTTTCACAAGGAGACATGGGGAGTATTAAATTCCTTTTGTGACCAGAAGTACCAAAGCTACCAGATGGTCGATATCCTATTCGTACGAATCAATGAGCCCCGTAACAACCAAAGTTATCGATTCCCACGGATATCGATTCCCATGGTGCATCGATTCCCCTCGCGCATCGACGGTGAGCAATCCCTGTTTTATAGTATTGCCATTGTTCTTCGATGAGCAAACTCTGATTTCATAAAATATCAGACGAGCTACGGGAGCAATTCCTGATCTTAATGATAAACATATCATGAAGTCTTCCTCAATGGAACAAGAGAAGAAAATCGTTGGCGTGTGATTCTCACACAATATATATATATATATACATACAGATATATATGGTCAACGACCAATACATGTACGGAAATAATCAGCGAGTAATCTCATCACTACGCAACAGCAGTTGCAACGTATTCATCTCAATAAAAGAGACATCTTGCATTTTGGCAAGATTTCACTTTATCTCATACTTTCAACATTCAACTGATTTATATCCCAAAATTCACACTAGTTGCTACCAACTACCTGTAATCTACATTACTAAGGTCTGTCTCGCTGTATCTGAATAAGTTCACAGTAAGAAGAGATCTGGCGTTTCCATAGTCTCGCCTGTAGTCGGATTATCCGTTGCCGAAAGTATCCAAACACAACTGTCACGCGTAGAGTACAATCGTTTGTCTACTAACACACTAACGCAGCGTTGCTATTCTTCAGAAGCCTTTGAATCAGACCCTCAACGGACCGGATTCAGAAGGAAAATAATATGTTGCCCACACTGACTCCATCCAAGCCGAGACACTTGCCTCTTTCCCTTCGGCCACCTTCAACAACTTTGTCACCTGCGTCGCCCTAAAGAACACTGTGGCCCTGTTCCACACTTGAATGGACGCCGCCCTCCTACCTGACGGCTTCTCCAGTGTCACGGACCCTGCCTCCCAAGTTGGGTCAGAGCCCCTTCACCATGATTGCTCTGCCGACACTGTGCCCCAGTTTGTGTTTGTCCCCCTCCTTTGGCCAACCACCCTCGACGTCCCCATTGACCATCATCCCATCAACAGTCCACTCCCAGAAGGTTCTTAGGACAAAGGGTTCACCACCTGGCTTAGCGCTATGCACTTCCTCACCACCAAAAACCAGGCGTCCAACCTACATAACCAACACTCCTTGTTTGATGCCGCCAACTGGTCTGCCCCCGGCCCCGGCCACATAATCCTCTCCCAACTCGGCCATGAAGCCATTGGTTTCTCCACGGCCACAGTCAAGCTCAACCCATCAGCCCGAATGCCCAAGTGCCGCGTGGCCTGGTGCCTTCCCTTCATCAATGATGCCTGCCTCTCCTGCCTCTGGACTGTCTGTCTGAGCCTTCCTGACACCTCCTCAGGCCCCCAGCAGCATACACAAGCAGCACACGGCGCCAGTACCAACGACATCCACGACATAGTTGCCGCCACTGTGTCGTCATGCACAGCAATGATGACTTCTGCCAACGCACACACACTCTGCCCATTTGCATGAAGCTGAGGCCCTTCACGTTGACAAGGCAGCCCACCGCATCCGCCACACCCATCACACTCTGCAAGAAGGACTACACTCTTCTTTCTTGATGGGTTCCAAATGGCATACTCTGACAAACTCATTGCAGGGCACAACTTCCTGCTCCTGTTCCTCCGTACTCTGTCCCATGACGCGGAGCACAGCCTTGTCTACAAATGTCTACTTTCACTCTTGCACCTGTTCCACTCCCCCCGCGTCCAAATGATCGCATCATGCTATACCCACGTACCTAACGTACGTAAGACATACCTGATACCTGACACATACCTAGTACTCCGGGTAGATGTTACAAAGTACAGGTAATTACTACGAATCTAACAACAATTGAGACTGACGCTTTTTGCAGTGGAGTTGTAACCAATTTACATCCAGTTTATATCTAGTCTGTTAACAAATTGTTACTAAATAAATTATAGAAACCCCTTACATGCTCATACTAAATAACAGTTTACATAACAATTTTGGAGTCAGTGGAGAACTCTTAAGAAATACTTCAATTTTTGTTTATTATTACCAGTACAAAAATCTTTTTGATGTTAATTGGATGTAAGTTGGTTTCATTTTGGTTGCAAAGCGTACAAGTACTACTGCTAGTACTAACCATTTCCCCCCTGTTCCGATGTTAATTGGATGTAAATTGGTTACAACTCCATTGCAAAAAGCGTCAGTCTCAATTGTTGTTGGATTTGTAGTACTACTCCTACGTAGAAGTAAGAGTTTAGGTGTTAATTTCAACACATTTTTGTCAACAGGTTATGAGCTATTACTTTTGCGTGGTGTTTCCCGTGTAATGAAAAAATTAATAATATAGCCACCTGTCACGGCTGGATTATCTCCATTAATATGCCCAGGTAAATGTTGGCACTACATGAATAGAAGCATTAGTATCTGCATGGTGTATTTGTAGCTTATTTCATCAAGCGCGTTGGGAGATCTGAATACATTTTATCACAGAAGTAAGCATTCTGAGGTTGTTTCACTTTGTAACATACCAAAATTTGCACCTAAACTCTTAGTTGTTACTTCGTCTGTAGCTGTTACAAAGCAGTACAAAGTACTCGTACTCGTAAGATAGTTGTCAGGCATCTCCTAGCCTACCAGGAGTCATAATAATAGAGGGGTGCCATACGCTGTCTGCCCATCGCCCATTTTGAAAAATTGGGGTCCTTGAAACCATGATAGGAGGATTTTGTTAAATACTTCCCCAGCTAAATTTTTAAAAGTCTGTTTTTACTGTATAATGCTAGTAAAACTACTACACTTTCAAATGATAGCAACTCCATCAAAAAGCAATATTAAAATTAGTTACAGGGTTCAGTCTAGACCATTTTTTATGAGGAAACTGAATATTCAGCGCGTTTGGGCTGATTATGCACAGAAATATATTTATTAACGATTCAAAATTAGAACATTTTTCTTACACATTTCAACCTAGTTTAAGAATATTATCTTTCTTTCGACATCCTTATTGAGGATGGATTACCATAATATGAAAGTAGAGTGAGAAGTAGTTGATGTTTCTTTTACTGATATTTTTATAACTTCAACACTTTAATATTCTAACTACATGCATTTTATTCTTTCTTCCTTTCCTCAATGCTCCTGCCAGCATGATCACTGTTGCTACTAGCTCTCTTTCTTGAACCTATAACATCAATCTCATCTCTCATTGTAAGATTTTTCCCTTATACTTGGTCCCTCTTGCAGTATGCTCCTCTCTGTATGCTCTGATCTCCTCACTGAATCTGGCATTGATCACCTTGTCAACAACCAACTTTGCAAGATATTGTGAGAAAAAAAGCAGCGAAAACGGATGACGGACAGACTATTTCTGGGTTTGGAATCATTTTTGGTGGGACTGACCAGCGAAAACGGATGATGAATAGACTGTTTGTGGGTTTGGAATCATTTTTGGTGGGACTGACCAGCGAAAACGGATAACAGATAGACTGTTGAACCATTTTTTGGTGGTCACCCCACACGTGCTTGTCAAGAAGACCGCAGATGAACAATACAGCCAAACACCACTTCTTACTATGTGTCTCTCAAGAGTATAAGGAAGGTGTGTGTGTAATATGAAGGTCAGAAAGTGATTGGAAGTATCTTTGGGAATCAGGTGTTTCAGTCACTTTTACTAGTAAAATGTAGAAGTAGTAAAAATGGTGATGAAAAAAATTGGCTGGGGAAGTTTTTTCCAAAATCCTCCTACCGGTATCATGGTTTCAGTGGAAACTCGTTGTGTCGCACCCCTCTATTATTACCGTATGACTCCTGTCTCCTATTCCTACGGTATCGTATTCATACCGTAGCGTACGAGTACCGTACATACGGTACGTTCGTAGGGAATCAATCAAAAACTAGTTTTCGAAAGGACAGAATTAAACTTTTTGGCGGTTAGATTCAGCAATACCAACCACCAATCATGAGCATGCGAAAAGCTGTACGAAAAGCATCCACAGATCATCAGAAATATAATTTTGTGAGAGATCTCTAGAATATCATCATCTAACATCTTTGGGCCCCTGGAAATCACGAATGTGCCCATTAATTAATAATCTCACACCAACCGAGTCAGGGTAGACGAAACATATTCTTTCTAACACCGATACCCCCGATCCCTCTCTATCACCAAACCAAGACGAGATATCTATGGAATTTTATCCTGACTCTACTTGAACATGCCAGGAAAAGCAGCGGTCAAAACGAAACCCGAGACAGTCGTTTCGTTTTCTAAGGATGCCATCAAGGAATCGACTAATAAGTTGATCTCGCCCGTGGATGCGCCTCGGACCAAAAGTAAATTTCAATTGGGCAGAGTCCGAGCAAGTCCATATGGATCTTGTTTGGATTCAATGAAAGGGGGAGAGGGTACTGCCGCTTGGGAGGAATGGCGCGCAGAACATCTTAAACCTTTGCAAGTCCCACGTGAAGGCTACGGTCACATATTCGGCCAGGAAACAATCGATGAAGTCGACGGAACCGATTTAGGAGACGGAAGTCCAGAAGTATCTGCTACTGGAGATCCATCATTAAAAAATCCTCATGATTTTGGGTCCACCAAAACTCCCGACGACGCTCCTGTAGGTTCGTTGAAAGACAAATGGAGATTACTCCCCCATTTTTTGAAGATGCGTTCCTTGATGCGACAACATATTGATTCCTTTGATCACTTTGTGAACGTCGAGATGAAACAGATCGTTCAATCGCCAAGTGCTCGGGAAATCCGATCCGAGCACGATCCGAACTTTTACCTGCGATATACTGACTGCTGGCTGGGCGAACCAAGCGTCGAGGAAGACTCTTACGCCATTTCCATAGCGACCCCCTTTCAATGTCGGCTTCGGGATTGTACATACTCGGCACCTATTTACGTCAACGTGCGATATACACGTGGACGGCAAATCGTTGTAAAACGCAAAGTGAAAATAGGGCAAATGCCGATCATGTTGCGCTCGCAGAAATGCATTTTGTATGGTAAATCAGAGCACGAGCTGGCGAAGTTGAAAGAATGCCCATATGATCCAGGTGGTTACTTTGTTGTCAAAGGCGTTGAAAAAGCTATTCTAATCCAAGAACAACTTTCTAAGAATCGAGTCATTTTGGAAAAAGACGCTAAGGGTGAAATTTGTGCAAGTATCACTTCGTCAACACACGAGCGCAAATCCAAGGCGTACATTTCCATGAAAAATGGGAGGGTCTACTTAAAAAATAACACATTGGGAGAAGACATACCGATTGCAACTGTCTTGAAGGCAATGGGCATTGAGAGTGATGTTGAGGCGGTACAACTAGTGGGAAGTGAATCATATATTGTCAATGCTTTAGCTCTGTCTTTGGAGGAGTCAAGCAAAATGGGAATCCACACCCGACTTCAGGCTCTCAAGTTTATTGGCTCGAAAATCAGACGTAACGCGAGCTCTTATCGCAAACCGATGCCTCCCGAGGATGAAGCAAGAGAAATTCTAGACCGTGTTGTTCTGAGTCATGTTCCTGTACACCATTTTGATTTTCGAGCAAAGGCGATTTACGTCGGGCACATCACACGTCGGGTTCTTCTCGTTCATCTCGGAAAAATGTCGTTAGACGATAAAGATTACTACGGAAATAAGAGATTAGAATTGGCTGGCAATCTTTTGTCTCTACTCTTCGAAGATTTAGTTCAAAATTTTCAGCAAGGATTTGAAGCGACAAGCTGATATGGTCCTTTCCAAGCCCAATCGAGCACAGGCCTACGATGTTGTGAAATCGATCAGACCCGACACTATTACAAACGGTATGATCAACGCCATTGCCACAGGAAATTGGGTTTTGAAGCGATTCAGAATGGATCGAGCAGGAGGTAAGGCCATCATTTATATCTTCCATATTCCAATTTCGTCATAAACGGTACCCGTATCTCACACGAACTTTTTGACCTAAAAACTGGTCTACAGTTACCCAGGTACTGTCGAGATTATCATACATGTCTGCGATGGGTATGATGACCAAAATTCAGAGTCAATTTGAGAAGACAAGAAAAGTCAGCGGTCCGCGTTCGTTACAAGCTAGTCAGTGGGGTATGCTTTGTCCTGCAGATACACCAGAAGGAGAGGCATGTGGTCTCGTGAAGAACCTCGCATTGTTAGCCCATATCACAACTGACGAGGATACGCAGCCTATTGAACGCTTGTGCCGTGATCTTGGAGTTGAGGATGTGCTTCGTATGTCTGGCCATGAAATCAATTCCCAGCAGGCCTATTTGGTTCTTTTGAATGGTTTGATTCTGGGCGTCCATACTCGACCAATTACTCTAATTACAAATCTCAGAAGACTGAGAAGAAGAGGTCTGGCTGGAGAATTTGTTTCGTTTTACTTGAACAAGGAACAACGGGCTGTACATATTGCGACAGATGGAGGGCGGGTTTGCCGCCCTCTTGTTATTGTTGATGAAAAGACTGGTTTACCTAGACTCAAGCAGGAACACGTTGAGGGGTTAGCTCTTGGTACACTCAACGTTAGAGACTTGCTCGAAAGAGGTATCGTGGAATATGTTGATTGTAATGAAGAAAACAATACCCTCATCGCAGTGACGGAAAGAGACTTGGAGATTGCTCGCAAACAAGGGCTCGAAAGCCGCAAAATGCAATACACACATTTAGAGATCGACCCCTTCACTATTCTTGGCGTCGTCGGTGGGATAATTCCGGTAAGTTTAATTTTGAATCATGGTGAATTTTGGTCGCTGAATCATTGAGATCAAACGGAACTCACGGTTAGTTGTATTTCATAGTACCCGCATCACAATCAAGCGCCGCGAAATACGTATACTGTGGCGATGAGTAAACAAGCAATGGGAACAATTGGAGTAAATGAATACGAGAGGATGGATGGTTTGATTTACACACTGGTGTACCCTCAAAAACCACTTGTAAAATCTCGAACTCTAGACTTAGTAGGCTTCGATAAGATTCCGGGCGGACATAACACATGCATTGCAGTAATGAGTTTCAGTGGATACGATATCGAGGATGCAGTAATTCTTAGCAAAGCAGGAATTGACCGAGGCTTTGGAAGGTGTATTATCTTGAAAAAAAGCCAAACCAGTGTTCGAAGATATGCCAATGGGTCGATAGATAGGACTTGTGGACCACCCGATATAAGCAATTTCGCGGATGGTGAAGACGACAAACGATACTCAAAGTACAAGGCAATTGACCAAGATGGAATTTGTATGGTGGGAGAAAAAATGGAAAGTGGGAGCCTTATGGTGAACAAGGAATCGCCTGCAAATACGACGGGTGATATTGGTGGGGCTGACCTTGGCTTGAACATGGGTATGTCGGCCGCAGTTATGCAGTACAAACCATCGCCGTTGTCGTATCGCGGTCAGGTTCCATCCCATGTAGATAAGGTCCTTATCACATCAAACGAATACGAGCAGTTTTTGATCAAAGTTATGCTTCGACAAGTTCGAAGACCAGAAGTTGGCGACAAGTTTGCTTCTAGGCATGGCCAGAAAGGTGTTTGCGGTCTGATTGTTCCACAAGAAGATCTGCCGTTCAATGATTTTGGACACTCCCCTGACTTGATTATGAACCCGCATGGTTTTCCTTCTCGGATGACCGTTGGTAAGCTTCTAGAGCTTCTTGTTGGAAAGTCCGGCCTGTATGAAGGCCGCCAGGGTTACTCCTCTGCGTTTGGAGAAGAGTACGGCTCTGCGGACACTGCGGAAGCAACAGCCGAGGCTCTTCTTCGAAACGGGTTGAACTACACGGGTAAAGATACATTTTACAGTGGCGCAAGCGGCGAGCCTCTTGACGCGTACGTCTTCTCGGGACCTGTGTTTTATCAAAAGCTGAAGCATATGGTTCTAGATAAAGCACACGCACGTGCACGAGGACCTCGTGCTGTATTGACTAGACAGCCTACAGAAGGTCGAGCGCGCGATGGTGGCCTACGACTAGGGGAAATGGAACGTGATTGCCTCATCGCTTATGGGGCTTCCAATCTTATTATGGAAAGACTAATGCACTCTTCCGATGCGTTTTCGGCTAATGTTTGCCTGACATGTGGACTCCTTCAATACGATGTAAGTGAGAATTGATGGTGAAACTAAGGATATTACTTGTCATCGGAGAATAATCAAGAAACTCATCCCTTACCTTTTGATTTCTTTGCGTTAAGAATTGGTGCCAGTACTGCAGAACTGGCGAAAAAGTAACCGACATTCGATTGCCCTATGCCTGCAAACTACTATTTCAGGAACTTCAGTCAATGAATGTACTTCCGCGATTACGACTCGAAGATGTATAGCTCTTTCAGTTTAGGCCTACACGCATTTGATTGCCAGATGACTTCTTAATATTAAGTTACTTTCGCCACCAGTCTAGCGTTTTCTTTAAGATCGTTGTCTTCAGCTTCAGTTCCAGTGATCCAGTCAGAAAGCAGTTCACCATAGATTCCGTGATACAGTATTCCTCTTCCGCTTAACCCCGTAAAAACCCAAGAGTTGTGATGATAATCGGTTTCAAGCTTTCCAAATATAGGCAACCTACCACGAGGTCCTCTATTGCTTTGGACGCGGCACCCAGTGGTGACTTTATCTATCGTCCCCTTATCCCATATTCCCGATGCAAAGTGATATGATCTTTCTTTTAGCTCCAACTCAACTTCATCAGGCTGCAATGGTATACCCTTGAACTCGTGCGTTGCGCCTTGGAAAAGTAAAATGTTGTCAGATTTTTCATGATTTTTCGACCAAAGAAATCCAGGTACAAATGTATGCTATGCTTACCTATAAGGACACGGCCGTTTTCCAACAATGGAGATACATATTTGCCACACAACACTGCATTCCAAGGGACCTGATCGTCAATCGTCATCTCGATAGATTGACCACGAACCAAAGTAATTGGAAAGTCATTCTGGTGCATAAGAGAAGATTCGAAAAGTCCAGATCCGGCTGCGAAAACAACGCAATCAAAGTCTTTTAAAATGTCTTTCCATTCGTCAGCTCTCGATGTTATGGACGTCTTCGCGTGTAACCCATTGTTTCTCACCGCTTCCAATTGATTTACAGTATGACCAGAGCCCCTTGAGGTAACTTTGCATATGTACAACCTTGCAATCCCCCGATAACCGGAGAGCGCCTAGTACATTTTTTTCACCACTAAAATAGTTTTCTTCCCAAATGCTATTGTCATCACACTCACGAATCGCAGAATCAGGTTCGATCCAAGTGGCTAGCTCGGGCAACATGGCAGCCGTCTCTCGAAACTTCACAGCCTGGCTTTCTTTCGTTGCGATACGGTAGATATTGTTCCTCAGTACTACATTATCTTCAAACAGAGATGCCGCTTTGACTAGCTTGTTAGCTGATGCCAAGCCCTCGAATCCTTTATACGCTAATTTCCCTTTCGGACTTAAAGGGTGCAGCAATCTAGAAACCATCCGATACAATGAGCCAATCATCAGCCAATTGAATTCACGGTTCCCAATACACCTAATCCGCAACACAACATATAAACTTACCCTCCAGCAACTGCCGAAGCTCCCCCAGTTCCAGGATCACGTCGATCAATAATAGTAATATCAGTAGAAGGTGATTTTTCCAACAGATGGTAAGCAGTTGATAGCCCTGCTAAACCCCCTCCAATAATCCCTACCCGATGGCCCATAAGTGGGTGATAGTTTCGTATAATCCCGTTTCTGTCGATATCGAAACTGACGACCTGATTGACCGGCAGCAGACCGCGTCCCCCCTGAAGATCTTTACTGAAGTATTGCTTTCGCAATGTTCTCTTGTTCGCTAGAAATGCCGTCACCCTTTGTGGCTTGGATATGTTAAGGGTAATAAAACATACCATCATTGAAATAAATGCACCAATAATAAAGGAGGGCATACGATGGACTCTTTTCAACAATAGTCGCCCTTTTCTTTCCATCATTTTTTTCTCTACGCAATACATCGAGACAAAACGAGGAATTGGGAATACAAGGTGTACTTTTTCCTACCAGAAATTCGAACGCCTTTTTATGACCTTCCTCGAACTAATGTAGTTTGTGGGCTTACGCAACGCCTGGAAGTATTGCTTCAGTATCAGTGGTGGGCTTGCGTATTGTTGATTGTTGATTTTTGAGATGATGTTCCGGTCTGGATCTTCGACGCGTTGTACAAGCTTTGCTCGAAAAACTCGATAAAATGTGATTTGGTGTTTTGTATTTTTAGTGGCATCAGATTTCTTGACGAATTCAAAATAGAATCTCGTCAGTCAGTCGCTTCCGAGTCGAGTTAGTCAGTGAACAAACCAAGAGGATGTCGGGATGTCGAAGCTACCGTACAGGTACGTACGGTACGATACAGTAAATTCAGAATTCACGATGCAGAAGAGAATGCACACAACGAGCTACAAGTACAGTACGAGTAGTACCGGTAGGTACGGTATGACCCCGATCCATGGCATCATATTATTGCCTTCGACCCCTACCGTACGGTAACGGAGTCATTACCGGTTAATACGTCGGCGAGGACATCATGATCATGATCAACGAAGCTTTTGTATGAATGAGGGCTTAGTAATGATTCTTCATTTTCTTGATCTTTCGTGACATCAAACTTTGTTCGAAATGGAAAGAATACCGTGCAAGTACCGTACGGTAGACCTCTACCGGTATTTGTTTTTCCGGTCCCGATGCATCTTTTTCTCTTAGAAAACAATAGTACCGTACTGTATTAAGTGAAGCCAGTTCTGTCCGCCCCTAAATTGAATGAATGTCCAATTGGAAATCGAATTTGCAGAACCCTGAAGTCATGAATTGAGATTACTGTAGTTCAATCTATCTCAAGTTCTGATCGGCGAGTGCATTTGGTCCATTTGCAAAGCAGAGTATACTGAAATTTGGTCTTGCCGAAGCTTTCAGCTTTGTCCGAAGAAGGAAGCACATGAATTCATTAACGAGAATTGCTTCTGCACGGACGAAGCATGGGTTTCTCATACGCAGCGCATTGGCTGCAGGAAGTTTACTCTCCATGGTGTTCGTAACAAAAGACGAAGAAGCAAAGGTAGACAAGAAAACTCAGTGGAGAACGGGACTTGGGGAAGGAGTCAGAACTTCCTTGCGTAGTAATGATTTCGTGACAACCTGCAACTTTGACTCTTACCCTTCCAACGCACAAGGCCCAATTCGCTTACGAAGAACATTGAGTCAAATCGAAATGGAGAGAGTTAAAAAAAACTTACAAAATTTGTACGATGTGGATTGGAAAAGTCCTCTCGGCGAGGGAGGATTTGGAGCCGTTTATTTGGGCCAGGAAAAGGAGACTGGCGATTTAGGTAAGAATTAGTTAGTTTGCTGTCTACTAAGGGTAAGCAACAAACCGTTCTTGACAATTCAATGATTCGATGTCGATTTCTTATATGTGTTGCTACATCTTTCATTGTCAGCGGCTGTAAAAGAGATTTCGAAAGAGTATACCAACGATAGTTCATTTCAACGGGAGATGGACGCATTTTTGCACATTCGAAAGGCCGGTGGGCACCCAAATATTTGTGGCATGCGAGAGAATTTTGACGAAGGTGATTTCTACTATTTGGTTCTAGATTTGGTTCAAGGTGGAGAAGTGTTTGATCATTTGATCAAGGATGGAGCATACAGCGAAGCAGATGCGGCAAGATTAGTTCGAGAGGTGGGTTCGGCACTCTCTTTTTTGCATGGGATTGGACTCGTGCATTCGGATTTAAAGCCAGAAAATCTGTACGTACATACCCCCCCCCCCCCCACCCCCACCCCACCCGACAGTATATCCATATCAGCATTTTGGGGCCACTCCTCATGCTTTTGTTTATTCGTATTAATACTGCAGGATGCTTAGCTCGAAGAATTCCAGCGACGCTGTAATCAAAGTCGTAGATTTCGGTTGTGCAGAAATCATTGACAAAAATAGTCCCTACTTTAGCCCCGACGGAATCGAATATGTTGTGAACACGCCGGGATATTCGCCACCTGAAGTAGTCGGTAGGGAGAGAAAATCGACTCATCTGGAGCCTTCAGCTGACATGTTTGCTATGGGTGTTATTATTTACATCATGCTCACAGGCATACATCCCTTCGATGTCACAGGTCAATCAACAGATGAACAGATGAACCAGAGAGTCCTTCATAACGTGTTGCCACCGTTACATAAGTCCCCTATTACTGCCCACTTGTCACCATCTGCGATTGATTTAATTGAAAAGCTTATCGATTGGGACCCGAAAACACGGATGACTGCGTTAGAATTGTTGAATCATCCGTGGGTCAGGGGAGAAACAGCATCAACAGGAAAGATTGCAAATTCCGATAAGAAATTGAAGGCATTCCGTAAGTACAAATCTGGGATTGAAGCCGAAGTCTTTGCCAGTATGGTTCAATGTTCTGATGATATGGAGGCAGAAGATGCGACAAAGAAGATGTCTTTGATCCAACGATCGTTTCAAAAAATTGATTCCGAAAACAGAGGGTATATCACGACGAAAGACTTGAAAAAACTAGAATCAAAAAAGTTGAAGGAATCCTTGCCTGAGAAGGACAGCGAAGAAGATTCACATCTTTCGCTCTCTGGATTCTCAGACTTGTTGTCCGAGCATATGAAGAACGTATATTTACCCGCCGGTCATGTCATTTTCAAGGAAGGAGACGAGGGCGACAAAATGTATTTTATAAATTCCGGACGTGTAGAGATCACGACAAAAGAGGGTTTCAAGACAGCTACTGGACAAGGCGACTTTTTTGGTGAAGGAGCGTTGTTGAATAAACAGAAGAAACGCAGTGCAACAATCAAATGCATAACACCCCTTCACGCCATCGAAATCGGGAGAGATTACTTCGAAAAATACCTATCGGATGGCTTTGAAACAGAAATTGCTATCGTAGAGAGAGACCGTTCGAGACGACAAAATAGGGCAAAAGCGATTCTCAGTCTTCAAGACCGCCTGATCGAGGATACACTTCAAAAAGGCGATTATGTGTACTTACAGGGAGAAGAAGGGAAAGATATTTTTCTCCTAGAGGATGGTGTCGTTGATATCGACGTGGACGGACATTATGTGTACACAGTGCAAGAGGGTGAATTGCTAGGAGAATATGCTTCGGTGTTTGGTCGTCCAAGAAACACGTCTGCGCGATGCGTGAGTGGCCACTGCAAGTTGCATGTTATGGAACCAAAAGACTTTGACAACATAATGAGCTCCAATCCCAATGTACGAGATGGACTTCGTGATGTGGTATTTCGAAGGGAACTGAAGAAGGCAGTCGCCTTTGCAACGGAGAAGGCCTTCCCATCAACGGAAAAGGAATTGAAAGAAGCCTTCGAAGCCATTGATGAGGACGGATCTGGGGTAATAGATTTGTGCGAAGTTGACGACTTGCTGAGAAAAATGGACAAAACTTTCACCGATGATGATATTGCTCAAATTTTGAGTTCGGTGGATCTCGATGGCTGTGGACAAGTCGAATGGACAGAGTTCAAAAGAGTGTTTTTGATACCGAAGAACGTGAAATTATAGTTGTCCAAAAGGCTACTTACTTGGCAATCAAACAAACTTTTTTCATATTAGTGATTCTATGAAATACTGAAGTAGACTTTAATGCATTCCAAGTTTGTCATGCGTACCGGTACCCGATTTTTGTCTGTGGATGATTCCAAATGTCCGGTCCGGTACCGGTACATGTGGTGATTTTGTGCATATTGGGTGACTCCCGAAATCATTAGGACAACCTTGCTCCGTCAGCATTAAAAGTGGGGAGGAGAGGCGCTTCTTCTTCTCCAAGAACAGAATAGGGTGCCGAAAGGACAAGGAACAACACTTACTATGTACAATGCTACTACAAAGAATAAAAGAGGTTGTCAATCGGAGGTCATGGTACCGGTTTGGGACATAATTTTCATCATGGCACCATCACAACCACAGCCAGCCCCATGCACTAGTAGTAACTAAACAAAGGCTGAAGTCATGAACATGCTCAACTGTATGAGAAAATTTCTTCCTATCGGGCCTGACCAATGGGAACACGTTGCTTAACTCCATGCTGAAAACTATCCTCACTTCAAAAGGGATGTGGATTCCATCTGCAGGAAGTACCAAAAGCTTCACCAGAAAGCCATTCCTACAGGATATCCAAATATCCCAGACAAAGTAACCTTGGTAAAGGAGATCAAATACTTCAATGGTCGAAAGTCAGACCTCGGTGATGGAGAGGAAGAGTTTGGTTTGGAACAAGGATACACAGTTAATGAAGAGACTGACTGCAACAACAACAACTACCCCCACCCCATTTGGGAACACAAGCAACGACACAATTCCTCCCTTTGGTCAGCCTTCCCAACTCACCTCTTCCTACTCAGTTGAATCCCCCACCCTCGCCAGAAAATCAGTAATTGCAGAAGCTCCTCTTTCTAAGGATTATAAGGTTCATGATGATCTTCCGATCTCCAAATTTCTCTACTAGGGCAAGCTTGTCTTTCAACCTCAGAAAGGCTCCTTGAATCACCCTCGCCCCCCATTCTGACAGCTGCCCAAGCGCCGTTGCCTCCCTGTTCAATGAAATGTCATTGGCAGTATCTGGGTCCATTTGGGAGCTTCGAATTATTGAATTACTAAACCGACCGTGAAGATACACACAGTAAATACACATGTGAAGAGTCGGTATATGGTATGGGTATATGTGCCGGGGGTACGAATATTCAGTGGTACTACCCCAGGGTGCTTACGATAAGTAATAAATCAGGCACATACCATGATAGGACCATACAGGATTCCATACATAAGCTCCAATGAGTATCAATCGATACTTAAGGCACTGAACAGAGGTACGATCTACCCGGAATAATGATCGCGAGACCGATACGTACACTCACAAGATGAAGCAATAAATTAGTAATTGAGAGATTAATATGGTCAGGAGACAATCCATTCATAATCTTATCGATAACTCTTTCCAACAACGTAACAGTAACAGATAAAATAACAAGAAATAACTGCAGTAGTACGACCTTTGGTTCTATTAGTTATTGATAAGATTATATCAGCAATTAACTCAGCCAATGCCAGAAGGGAACAATACAGAACCCAACAATTCTCCAGTCCACAGAGGAGTCACTCCAGACACCAGCATCGACACTGAACACGAACTCCGATATCTACGCGGGCGCCTAGAGGATCTGACCGAAGACAACTACGATCTGCGAGAGTATACACTCAATCAAACTACTCAACTACAAACCCAGAATCAGTTATTGTTGGAGTACACAGAAGAGAGTGACACTGACAACAGCGACGACGCCATGAGCAAGAAAAAGGACTACGCGGTGCTGAAGGACCTAATGGAGGCCGCACAGCTAACACCAATTTCCGTGCCCACCAGCGTCGACGTGTACGAATTCAAGAAGGCCCTAGCTAATGCATTAGCCAAAGTAACCTCGACCAAATACATACAAGGAGGAGGGCACGCCTTCCTATTGGAGACAGCCAAACAATACCGTACCCGCGAGAGGAACCTGGACGCGGTGTACCCTACTGCGCCCACAGAGCCCCTAGAGCTCGATAGCACAGTGGACCTCACATCAGACGCCTACAAGCTATGGAAGCAATGACCTGCGCTCTATGTGGAATGGAACAAATATGACAGGGAGGCCTTATTGCTGACAGATAAGAAGTTCCCGACCATGCTCCACGACCTGAAAGATCCAGGGCCAGAGGCATTCCCGAGAGGCACCACCGCAGCTGGAGGCCTTCCAACACATGGAGGAGGACCTATGTTCGCCTGATGTACAGCGCGACCTGACAGCGGACATTGCTAAGAAGATGAGGGACCTGAAGTACACCCCTAACCCCTTAGGGCCCAAGGAATATTTCCGAATCCTCACCAAATACCAGTACCAGATCAGCCTCCTACCAGCCACAGCTAAGGTGACCGCCGCGCAGATAATTGACCACGCCCACTTGGCCTTCAAGAAGAGCAAACACGACCACATTACCCTTCTACGGGTGGAGGAAGCATGGAATGCCCACAAGGTGACCCTGGACACAAATGACCCTGAAGTGGAATTGACACACTACAAACGCTTTTGGGGACGTAGGCTCAAGGAGCTATACAGCAGCTACCACGCCACCACCGGCTCAGCAAACATGGTAGACATACAGAATGACCAACGCTTTCCTGTCATAGAGGACAACCAACGCGCACTGGCCAGTGTGTGCCAGGACCTGAAGTCCCACGCGGAAACAGCGACGGCGGCCTCCACACTGAATATGTCCAACCAACAATTGGAATCAGCATTGTCCACCCTCACCAGGCAAATGGGACTCGTCCGATAACTGTCACGCGACCCTTTTTTTTTTTGTCGCGAGGTACTGTCGCAACCCCTTTTTGTGTGTAATTTTAACACGAGTCCCCCTTGTGATTCACTAGGTCAGTATCATGCCCAATTTTCTAACTCTCAATACGTGGGTCACGTTTATTTTTTTCCTTGGGTCATGAATAATTATTATTAATTTTTAATAAAACCTACCCGTACGCTCGCGAATCACATTTACTAGAATTAAATACGCAAGGTCATGACTCACAACCAAACCCCCCCTGTGATTCGGTCGCTTTGTATCATGCTCATTTTTCTAACTCTCAATCCCTGGTTCGCGATTATTTTTTTCCTTGGGTCATGAATATTGATTTTTAATTTTTAATATCACCTACCCGTACCTTCGCAAATCACATTTACAAAAATGAATTTTGCAACGTCATGACTCACAACCAGTAAAATTCAACATTAGTGCTCGCGACACGCAACCCTTAAAATGTATCTCCATTGCTCGCTACCCACTACCCTTATAATTTAATATTTGTGCTCGCAACAAACAACCCTTGAAATTTACTATCATCGCTTGCGACTACCTACCACTACAGTTGAATTATTCGTGTAAAGAATTTGCCTAATAGTACTATCGTATGCAAAATATGTATGATATGTACGAGTACTTCTTTCTGTACAATTTAATCGTATTTGTCACACAGAACGAACCCTCGTCAAATTAGTGAATGGACTGACAAAATGAACAGTATCGATTCTGAAAACAAGGCCTAAACTTCCTCCATTTCGTCAAGCAATTGTCTCCATGCCGGATCAATATAGTTTTCATCCTCACTTTCCTCTTCAGCAAGACTACTGGCAACAGTGCCACCATTATTCGACACAGTACTGGAAGGATTGCTTTCTGAGTCGAATCTTTGTAGCATCATTTTCTCCAAATTTATACCCATTTCAGGATTTTCTCTTAACGTTTGTATCTTCTTGCACAATTTAGTGAACACTTTCTGTCCTTCTTTGTCCCATCCATTTGCACTTCCACTTTTTGAATCGCAATATTTTTTTTTCATGTATTTTGTTTTCTTTTGTGTCGTGTATGTTCCATCAAGTTTCATTTCCTTTTGTTTTTCCCAATTTCTGTACTCGTTGTCAATTATCATTAGGGCAAAAGCCTCATCTGTAACACTAAAGATGGTACTAATAAGATCCTTTGTCTTCCTCAGCCTAAAGTTAGTCTTTCCCGGATTAATGGCAGACAGGATTCTTGTCACAAAATAATAAAATTCTTCATTTGCCGCATTTCCGTATCGCCGGTACTCTTTCGCCAGAATTTCCATCGAGTCCATATTTAGAGCTACAGTACCAGGGAATGATGCCGGCACTTTTGCCATTTCACTATCAACTGCGGTGATGTCATCAAATGGCAGTATGATATCATAGTATGGTTGGGTTAGTTGTATGTCTGTCGTAGGCACATATTGAAGAATGTCGAAAGTACCATAATTTCCAGATGACTCAACAATTACGCCGTCACTTACCAAACCAATTTTTTCTAGCCAATGTTTGATTATTGTGTCTCAATTTAGCCAGGGCTTTTGGTACTGCATTATGAAAGTATTCACAGATTTTCTTAATGGGTATATCTTTTGGATAGGATATTACACACTCATCGATTCCTTGCACGATTATTTTATTGGAGAGTGTGTTTGTTGTCATAAATTTCAGGCCACCGTACCATTTCTTCTTCACATATGCCCTCACCTGTCCTTCAATTGTATCTTTATATGTTTTCAATAGTTTCATAGTTTCCGTTTCCATACTATGTCTAGTTCCACCACTCAATGTACTCACTTTATCACTGCTATCGCCGCCCCGCACTGTTTTCAATGGTACCGTGTTGGTAGTTTTTGCAGCATTCTGTTTAGAATTCTCTCCCTTCTTACCTTTGCTCCACGTTTTCATCCAATCCTGTACTAGATCCGGATCCTCATTCGCTATTTCTGTTAATATTTTTTCGTTCTCGTTTTTCTTTTTCTGTCGTCCGCCCTCCGTAGTTTTTTGTTTTTTTTTCTCTTTGGTATTTTCTCTAGTATCCTTATTCTTTTTGGAGCTCCCATCATTGTCTTCACTAACCGAACTCGAATCAGTGTCACTGTCAGTGTCACTTTCACTGTCGCTGTCGCTGCTGTCCATGATGCTAATGCTTTCCGCTTTCCTTTTTAGTGGTTTTTCTCTTTCCGTCGTGGTGGTGCCTTTTTGTGTTGCTGCAATGTTTGTGTTCGTCTCGCTGGACATGGTTGTAATGCCTGTATTTTTGGTATTATCTCTAGTGTCTCCATCCCTGACTGCGGTTGCTTTTTCTGCTATTTTCTTTTCTTGGAGACGTGTTATTTTTGCCTTGGGTAGGTTGGACCATTTTTGTTTCGTCATCTTGTATTTCAAATTTTTCAATTGTTGGTGTTTTCGGCAATTTTGTGAATTTTTATGCTGCCTTGTTTTGTGATCGATTGTACGAATTCAGCAATTTGCAATACATTTGTCTTTGTCTAAGCGGGCTTGTGAGCGCGGGCCAACCAAAAAGAACTGTCTGCCTAGCCGCGCCATTTTTTTTCTTCCGTACATTCGCTTCCTATTTCCCAACAAGTAGTACTAGTAACGGTACTAGATTGTACGATACCAATTTATTTTGATGTTCCCCATCCTACTACGAGTACCGTATCACATCACTTCATATTGAAATCTGTAGAACCAAAAACAGGCACATTGTATGGAAAGGTGTTGGAGACAACAATTCTCTGTTATGGGAAATCCGCACAACGTATGCATTTTCGTTTTAAGGTTAAGTTTCTGTAACGTCGTTCCTGATTGAGTTGTCTGGAACCTCAATTCTGACTTCTTCATTTGTAAGGAACCAGTTGCATTGATGAGCCTGTAATGGAAAATCAGCACGATTTTTGCCACGGCGTTTCCGTGTTGTGTGTTTGGAACGGTGTTGCAGGTAACAATTCACTGTTTTGGAAAATTTACAGAACGTCTTTATTAGCGTTTTAGGTTTAAATTTCTGGAACGGCGTTTCAGATTTAGCTTCCTGGAACGGCAATTCTGACTTTTTCATTTGTAACTAACGTTTTTCACAGTAGTTAATTTTTATATTTACGTATTTAAGTACGACAGGATTCTGCACGTATTCGTGGTAAGTAGGGGTAAGTTTTTCCATAGTAAAGCTTCTTGTTACTAGCACTATTTCACACGCCCCCACGCACCACAAGGAACGGGATAGTTATTGTATTCCTCTAAATCTTCCGGTGAATTCCAACATTTTTCGTAAAGTTGTAGCCAGTGCACAATGTTTCTCTCGTTTCTATCCTCTTCCTCCCTTTTCTCTTTGTTTGCAAATTGTTTGAGTTTTCTTTTTTTCTTCTTAGACTGCTTTTTCGCTTTGTTCATGAATGAATTCCAATTGTTTTTATTGTTGTTGTTTATCTTCGTTTCTTTGTTTCGTTCCTTTCCGTCGTCGGTTTCTTCGATGTACATTATACTGTTTTTTTCAATGATTGCCTCTTCAGTCATTGTGCGCCACTCGTTTAACCAAAGGGTTGTCAGACAGGGACGGTTACCCGGGTGAAAATGTATGCATTGCTTTATGTGTTTTCTGGCTTCCGGCGTAAGGATACTCCATTTGTTTGGTGGAACTGTATGACCATTGAGTTCGAGCCTCACTCGTTCTCCTGATTGTACTGGTTGTCCAATACCCACGTTGTTGTAGCACTGTATGTCCTCCTTTCCTTTCAATGCCGGATAACCGCATAAAATGTGTGCCACAATGATACCCAAAGCCCATACGTGGTCAACGGCATCAGTGTCGCCTTCCTTGTAGAAAGGAAATATGTGCTCAGTTACGTACTTCAAGCATTGTTCCCAAATTTCTAAAGCTTCTTCTTCATCGAAATGCCCTTTTGGGCTGTCGAGTCTATCTCTAACGTCATCTATCTTGTTGCATCCATTAAGTATTGTGAGTACCAAGTTGCCGTTTTCGGCACATAGCGCATCGAACCCAGTTTCAAAATGATATAAGAATGAATTATTCTCGTTGTTTTCGTCACCGTCATTTAGCTCAGTCATTCTTGCACAGTACTCCGCCGAATCCAAAAGATACCAAGGCTTCAATGGCTTCCTCTTGTACGCTGATTGTGTTGTTATGTTCTCCATTTTGCTCTTCGTTGTAATAATGATTTACGTTTGGCAAATACCGAGGTATTTTCGTTCAATTACTCGTTGCAATCTGTGAAGGAATAATTCTTACCGCACTTTAAGTGGTGTAAATTTCGTCATCTCGCAATCACCGGGTCAGGATCTTCGAACAACACCTTCACGTTTCCGGAGCGCTTCTGTCTTATTACGTTGGCTGGTTTTGGGCAAGGAACTTGCAGAAGGTATCCAAGATCTTCAACGTGGCCCAGGTTTGGAGAGACCTTCCTCTCCTTGTACTTCGGCTCTCCATTGGATTCGTCTGATGCAGTCTTGTTTTGTTTTTTTGGTTTCCTGAGGAACGACTTCTTCTTTGCCTTCATGGATGTGTTCTCTTTAACTGCGTTTGGTTCTGTGGGAGGTACGTTGCCGTTTACTACTTCTACGTCGTCTTCTTCTTCATCATCATTGCTGCTTGTGTTACCTTCATTAATTGAGGATTCACTAGAGTTGTCGGTCAATTTGCCTTCCCAAGGAAATCGAAAGAATGATTCCGTTCCATGGATCTCTGTGTTAGTGAACACTATCCATCGTACGGAATACGTATCATTCTCCTCGATGAACTTCTCGAAGTTCTTCAAGTGTTTCTTCATGAAGTCCCACTTTGCAATGTCGGTAGCTTTGTAACTCTGACTGTTGGGTACCTTGATTTTTTCAAATAGTTTGATCAATGAGTCGCCATCGGATTGTAAAGTCTTTTCATCCTCTCGTGAAACAAAAGTTACTTGCAAGTTTGCTTCCCACAGGTGTTTTTTGTTATTGAAAACCGAACACAAAAGTTCCTTTGTCAAGGGGACGAACAATTGTCCCCCTTTAGGTAGATAATTGTAAGTTGTCAGAAACCGCAAAGACCTCTCAAAAAAATTAGAACCTCCGAGTACTATTTCCAGTCGTGTGATGAAAATATCACTGAATACGAATCTCGTATGTTCCCAGAACAATCGATCGTCCACCGTGTACGTGCAGTTCTCATCAAAATTAAGGAACCTTGTGACGGATAAGCTGTAGTCCTCTTTTGTGATAGGGTAAGTATGTCGACTTTCCTTACCTCTCACAAGCTCAGGCGGACTTGGTTCTTCAAATTGAACGGATCGAGCACCGTCACTGGTGAAAATGAATAACCGATCTTTGCGGTCAGGTTCACCTTGATTAGAGCGCGACGACAAAGAACTTCGCTCTGCTTTCAACAAATAGTCCAGAACCTCATGTGCATGGTCAACGGTAAAAGGAATTTCTTCTTCGTGGCCAAGTACAGCATTCATTATTTCCTTTGAAACCATATCCCTACTAACCGAAACACGTGTACCGTCAGCATCACGTAACAAACGAGATGTTAGAACATAGTTGAGCAATTCGTCGCAAACAAGATTCACCTCTTCAAGTTGGTCAGAAGTCGAAACAACATTGTCAACACAGGACAAAGTCAGGATGTAATGTTGCAACAAAATCTTCATGTGAACTTCGTTCTCTGGATTGTAATCGTCCACAAATATGTCACGTTCGGCCGTTTTCTTTTCAGTGGAAAGAGTGACCAATTGTTTGGCAAAGTCAACGCCTACTCTGTAGAACTGGTTAAGAGTTTTCCGGTGCTCCATAATCTTGCAAAAGTGAAGAGAAGATAACAGGTTGAATCGAATAATCCCCACCTTATTGTCCACTCCTTGTATTGTGTATTTTCCAATCAAAAACGAAGACTCATAGAGATTGGGCAATAGTTTGTTGTACAAATTGTCATGTAGTAATGACTCATCGGGGAAGTGGTCAAGGCTGAGTGCTTCAAAAATTCTGGCCTTCTGTCGTTGGAAGCATACCCACAAATACATGAGGACCTTTTCAAACGCAAGGGGTATCTTGGACACGTCGGAGGGCCATTCCAACTTGAGGTATTTTTGGGAATCAGTCAAGGGCACTATCTCGACTGCTGCGACACCATCTCTTATTGGTCCACCAACAACTTCGTTACCCCTAATAGAATTGATTTCTTTCACCAAATCATCAAAGGAGTGACTAGAGGAAAGAAAATGCCTCAATGCGCGGTTAAAGGAAAGACCTTCAAAGAACGAGACCATCTCCCGGACGTATAGCTTCCCTTTCTTTACATCGTCTTTAAATCTATGATTGAAAAACGGTCCTTCTTTTTCCGGTGAAGGCGCAGGGGGGAATTGGACACAACGTACGTACCAACGCAGTAAGCTTAAATAAACTTTCATGTATTTCAGTATGGTGTCGTAGTTAACCACATTCTTTGCCTAGACAGAATGCGACGTGCCTTCCGATAATTCGTCTTGTCCTTGAACCCGGGAGAATTGTGTTTCGCCTTCCGTTGTATTTTCATCGACTTTGATAACGGAGTTGAGGGCTGACTGGAAGGAGTTCCATTTTTCTTTCATTTTGTACTCCTTGAAACGAGTTGTCAGTTCCTTTGCATTCAAGATACAGACCTTCTTTGTCAACTGCGACCCGGAGTCACGTAGGAAAAGATTTACCATCACGTCAACAACCCTTGGTATAGGACCCGAGGATGGTTTGTCTGACGTTTCTTGCTCTCTGAAGTCAGGACGGGTTCCGGAAGAAGAAAGTTTAGTAACAATGAAAATCTTGTTCATGAGATGGCGGAAGACAGATTCGATGTCACGACTGACGGCAGTGATGAGTTTGTCCGTCAAAATATTCTCAGAGAATCCGTTAGGACCCTGTTGCTTCAGACAAGCTTCGACACGTCTTTTCATTGCATCCGTGTGATCCTTGTATTGGGAGTCATCATCAAATAATTCCAATGACAAACTTCGACCGCCTACATTTCCCGTAGACGACGAAGGTTGAGTGGCACCTGTGACTGCTTGATGTGGTGTTTCGGGAACGACTGCTGGTATTTGTACCACTTGAGTTCTTTTCTTATTCTGTGATGGTCTTTTTGATGTGTGGTGTCTCCTCTGCCTGGGTTTATCGACTGCACGCCCTTGACTGACCGGATGAGCTTTTGGATCGTTTGCAAACAACGTTGTTGGGGTATTACCTGAAGGTCTGTCTTGGTCTGCGGCTGCCCCTTCATCTTGTGGTGGAGTAGATGATGGAGTACCGTTGACTTGTGCCGCCGCATTTGCGCCGGCTACATTGGTTGGAGTTGCGGCTGCATCTGTGACTTCATCTGGTGGTGAATTAGCCTTGTTACGTTTAGCGCTACTTCTTGTAAGTCTCGGCATTGTTTGATTGCTAATTGAGAGAACAAATAAAATTGTGTGAAAAGCAATCTAAGTTGCTACAAGTGTTTTTTTTGTCGCGTATCAAGAGATTCGTAAATGAGGTAACGGAAAACAGAGTCGACTCAACTTCAAACCTCAGCAACTCTAACAACAAACAAACATCACCCAACAATGTACAAATATTTCCACTTTAACGGTAAACAAATGGTACAGCCTGCAACGCCGTTGCAAACGAAAAGTGAAAACGTTACCAAAACAAACCACAACGGTACGAAACACCGATCATCCATTTTGAGATACGGTAATGTATGTTAAGATTTTCCGACAAATAGTTTCAAACCCAGTAATTTGGTGATTTGCAATTGAAACCAAAATGGAACTCAAACTTTGCAACGCCGTTCCATGACTGTTGACATGAATTGTCCAAGAAACCGTTTCACCACCGAACCATACGTAGTACTTCATTTTGAGTTTTGAAATTGAAACATGATTCGAAATTTCAAATTGGAACATGATCCAAACACAAAGCCTGAAACGCCGTTCCGGTGACTCAATTCTGAAACGCCGTTCCATGATTGATGACATGAATTATACAAAATCACCCTTCACAACCGAAACAGAAGTCATTAGTATTATCATACCTACATTAGTACTACTACGTATACTACTATCGTATTATACCTATACACAAAGGTTTCTGTCTACGTAGCTACTACTGTCATAGAATACTGGTGGACAAAACTAGGCAAATTCATTACCAGTAAGATCACCGGCACACATGTGTTGTTGTTAAGAAGTACAACCTCACCGGTACATAAAAGTTCTCACTGCATCACAAGTTGAGAACGTTAACAATAAAACTCATTGCACTACTTTTTATTGTTCTCTATTCAAAAAGAGCGCGGGTGGAGATTTATTTACTTAATGTTCTTATTTTTAAATAAGAAAATGGAATTATTCTTCATTGTTCTAGATTTACAGCGGTAGATCTGACAGGTTAGTAAGTCTCGATTCTTTGTTTGGAACACACATGGCCACACACACACACACACACACACAGTGAAAACATTTTTTTTCGAACTGATTTTACACTGTGATTTTACAGTGTGGTGATTTTACAGTGTGATTTTACAGTGTGATTTTACAGCGTGAATTTTTTTTCTTTTCGAGTCAAAAAATACTGTTTCCCTTCATAATCATCTTACCAAACTTATCTTGAGCAGAGTTGGTTTACCGTACTTGTACGACAAAGCACTCCGTCCGAGAACGCGGGATCCCACTTAATTGATCAGCAATGGTCACTATTATGCAGGGAATTCAGGCTCGAGATATTTTAATCCGAATAAACTGCCTTTGCTGGAAAAAGAATTGGACGGCATTGGACTGTAGAGGAATTGCTGGATAGATATTGTTTGGACTGCAGCCTTACATATACGTCTTGAAATCAATGAATCTGCATCCATTGCGTAGATATATCAACAGGATAAAGATCCAGTTTTTCGTGAGAAAGGAGTAAAATTGAACAACGTATCGGCAACAACAATTTGACCGACAATTTTCCCCTGTAGTTTGAGAGAACGATTCGGAACAAAGTATCGGAACAACGGACGGAGGTACGGCGAACAACTATTGTAAGAACAAGCAAGAAGGGTACAAATGGGAGAGATAGGCAATGATTACAATGCCACCTGCATTGCTGATAAGAATGTATTACCTCCTTTTTCTATTTTGCTATTTTCATAGGACCGTATTGGAAACAACGGATCGGAAGGCAACACTGGGTCGAAGGCGGAAAAAACAACAACGTAAGATAGAGGGAAAATGATGCCTACATCCTGCATTGCTCATGATGTCCTCCTTACTTGTGTTTCCCTCCTTCTTATTTTCATAGATACGGATCAGTAGAACAATCAATTTGAGACAACGTCGGACAAGGCGGACGCAGGATCGTAACAATTTGATCGGACGAATTGAACGCAACAACAAAAAGAAGGCCAACAGTGTAGGTTAGTGACATGTAGATTATACTATTCTTTTGTTATTATTTACTCAATGTAGCACATCCATAGATACTTACCCATTTGGTTCAATTCACATATCATGATAAACTCAAATACAATCGTAGACTACGGCAACGACATAGAGCAACAACAGCAACCGGAAACCTAGCGACAGCGATAGCAAAAGCAGCAAGCGAGAACGATCCAAGCGGCCGCAACCCGGAACCATCGAACCAACAGCGGCAGCGATACCAACAGCAGCAAGCGGCAACACCAATAGCAACAGCAGCAATAGGGAACAATCCAACCGCCCGCAAAAGTAAGAATTGCGGTTCCAAACAACTCATTCTGAAACGCCGTTCCAGACAGTTTACCCTGAAACAAAAATACAGACACAATTACCGTTCCAGAATAGTAAGTCCGAAACGCCATTACAGAATCTTGACCCAGAAACGCCAATACACCAGACGCTCAAATCAGAATTGCCGTTCCAGACAACTCAATCTGAAACGCCGTTCCATAATCTTGACCCGGCAACGCAAATACAGCAAACGTTCAAGTAAGAATTGCCGTTCCAGACAACTCAATCTGAAACGCCGTTCCATAATCTTGACCCGGCAACGCAAAAACAGCAAACGTTCAAGTAAGAATTGCCGTTCAAGACAACTCAATCTGAAACGCCGTTCCAGTAACTTGACCAAGAAACGCCAATACACCAGACGTTCAAGTCATAATTCCCGTTCCAGACAACTCAATCTGAAACGCCGTTCCACAAACTTGACCCAGAAACGCCACTACAGAGATTCTGCGGATTTTCAAGCGGACGAAACCGGGAACAAACTAACCAACAGCGGCAGCGATATCAACAGGTGGGAACATTCGAAGCGGCCACAAAAGTCACAAATGCCGTTCCCGACAACTGAATCTGAAACACCGTTCCACAAACTTGACACGGAAACACACTCCATGGGCAAATCGATTCATCGTCTTCCTCAAACATCTTATCTGCAAAGAGTCCGGCAACGGTCACACAAGAATGGCACCCGGTGCAATGGGATTGACTACAACAACAAAGCAATTGGCAACAAATTCAATGAAGCAAAAATCAAAGAGGAAACGGGGGAAGACAGAGAGAAAGAGAATGAAATCAAAATTTCTCAAAAACGGAGAAACGTCATCATCAACAATCCACGTCCGAGAACTGTTTCTCGACCCCCCGCGGGCTATCGCGCGCTATTTTTACAATTCTCGACCCTATTTTTTAAATTTCCTACCTTTTTAGGTCGCGTGTCTACTAAAATACCTCGGGCGTTGCACACCTTTACTTTTGAGACAAATATCTCGTCACTCCTCAAATAAAATAACTATTTTAGGGTTAAGGATATCATATTCGTTTCGTGACAAGCACTATTTTGTGTACAACTTGTGCACGAATGACTTATTTCATTTTCTCAACATGTTTCCACCATACCGGTATAATGGGCTCCGACCCAAATCCTCCAACTCCAACTCAAATCCCAGCTCCAACTCCATGTCAACTCCAAGTCGAATCCACCCCAGGCGGGCTATTGCACTCAAGGGTTTTGTTCGTGTTTAACGCCAGGAAGATCCGCTGTATTTTCAGAAGCTACACCGTCGGAATTGCCACTCCAATGTTGTTCGCTCCTCTCAAATAACCCGCTTTGTGGATAGATGCTGCTGGTTACATTCGGATCGACTTGATCATTGCTAGTAGGATCGACGCTTTCAATTTTAACGTTTGGATCATTTCTTTTTTCTTCACGAATCTTACGAATCATTTTTTGGTGTCGATTAATCTCTTTCTTGTGATAAACAACCATTTTCCAGTGTTCTTGTTCGAGATTGGCTGGGTGTTCCTGAATCACCTTTTGTAGTTTGTAAATTCCCTCCATGGTTGGTTCGACTGTCGATTGGATGATTAGTATTAGTAGTATCAGTAGAGTAGATTATCTATTCGAAGATTAGGTCGTAGTAACACCTAACACGTTGGTATTTGTTTTCCTCGTCGGAAAGATAATGAAATAATCAATTATAATGATGAAGTACTAGCGAAAATAATGTATTACTAGTATCTACTAGTAATAACTCATGCAAAATAGCATACTAGTTGGTTTTACCGGTACATGAAAGTCGGAATCAACTCGATCGTAATCAACAAAACAATTGTCCACGATTTCCATTTCGATAATCAACAACGCAATTGTCCACGATTTCGTACTAGTATCTACTAGTAATAACTCATGCAAAAATAGCGTACTAGTTGGTTTTACGGGTACATGAAAGTCGGAATCAACTTGATCGCAATCAACAAAACAATTCTCCACGATTTCCATTTCGATAATCAACAACGCTATTGTCCACGATTTCCATTTCGATTCACATTTCCGTGCACCTTATGGAAGAACTGACGCGCCTGCCAACAAATGTTTGGAATAACTGATGGGATTGACCCGTCCGGCGCTGTGTATTAACCCTCTTAAGGAGTTGACTGTACGTACTGTTCACTATTAAACATATTGTACGAGGAATGTTGCAATCATCACTAAGTAGTAATTACTTTACGGACCATTTTTGCAATCGAAGTACGGTAGTAAGGAAATCTACCGTACAAGAAAACACATCACACACAAAGTAACACATGTAATTTTTTCCTTTCAACGATTCATCTTTGTGATCTCCTTCGTTTCGACCCCATCTACTGATATTTTCCTTCAAACAACTCCGCAACATCATGCCTCCTGTTATGAAAACCCCTCTTCTATTCTACTGCCGTTGTTGCGCGCTGAATGGCAAAAACTCCAAGTTTTTAGGATATAAATCCACGGCAAACAAGCAGGGTACTTTGAAATACGTCTCCGTTGGCCTAAGAAGACATCTTTATTGTCTTGATGAGTGCCGGGATTTCTACCATAGTCAGGGTCTAATTAAACGAAAGATCTATAACCTCTCCACCTCTATCAAAGTGCAGCCTACCTTGCCGTCTGTTCAACATTCTCCGTCTGATTTTGGGATAACTATGACACAAAACGGTCCATCTGTTCCCCCTTCCCATCTCTCCCAGCAACACACTGTCACAAGTCAGTCAGCGACGGGTCTTCATTCTGTTCTAAACCAACAGATTGTACATGATGTCTTTTTACCGCCAATGGATCGGAACGCCATTGAATCTTACATGGCTGTTTCTGCTGTTCAAGATGAAGATGCATTCCCGCTGAATAATGATATCGACAATTCCGATGACGAGGATGACAATGACGATGACGTAAATGAAAATAACGACAACAATTCTACCAACAACATTGATTGTGGAGACAACGAAGAAGATAACACTAATGGTTCTGCTGTTAATGTCGTTACTGCTCAGCCCGCCCCTCCACCACCATCTTTTCATGAAAGCATTAATTTGAACGAAAGAGAGGATGCATTTCAAAGCCACACAAAACTACCGCCGCCCCCTCATCTTCTTGCTGAATTGGAACTCATGAATTTAATGGCCAGACATAAATTGCCACTGAACACATTCAAATCCATTTTCCAGTGGGCAAAGAAAAGTCAAATGAGACCGGGTTTTGATTTTTGCGATGCCAAAATTAGATCTCGGCAAGCAATTTTTGACAATCTCCAATCCAATCTTGGTCTCTCCGATATGAAATTTCATCCTCATATACTGAATTGGTTACCTGATAATAAGCCCACTCAGGTGTATGTCCGTTCTTTTAAGGATGCCATTTATTCTCTTCTTTCTGACCAGCAGCTAATGATAGAAGAAAACCTCTCCTTTCCCGACTATTCCACCCCTCTGTCTCCCGACAATAATCCTGAGTTGAATCCTAATTCTGTAATCTCAGAATTGCATCACGGCTCGTGGTGGAAATCTTCTTGGAAAGAAATTTGCAATCCCAATTCGCAAGAAATTCTTGTTCCTATTATATTTTACATGGACGGCATATCTTTGGATGCGCACGGACGACTTACGTTAACACCATTGAACATGACACTTGGTATTTTTAATGTGGAGACTCGTTCTCGACCTGAAGCATGGACAACTATTTACTTCCATCCCGACCCCGAATGGGAGTCAACCAGACACTCTCGTCCTGCCACTTCAAAGGAAAAAATTCAGAATCTTCACAATGGTTTGGAAGTAGCGTTTCGTTCCTTCAAAGCCGCGTGTAACGAAGACGGTGGTATCGAATGGAATTATCTTCCGTACGCAAATCAACAGTGGAGGGTAAAAATGAAATTTGCCATTGCCTATGTTATTGGCGACACAGAACTTCACGATAAATTGTGTGGAAAATACGGCTCCTTCAATAAGGGTGTCATGCGGATGTGCCGTCACTGCAACTGTTATTCTCCAAACATAAACATTCCTTCTGTTCAACCTGCAACAAAGAAGTGGTCACCTGTTGATTTCCATTGTTTTCCCGGCACAGATCTAAATGATATCAATAAGAACTTCAAAAACAACTCTCATCACAACATAAGGAATGTATTTCATGATTTATGCTTTGGTACTAATCAGAACAACATTCATTTTGCAACTCCCGGTGAATGTTTGCACATGCACCAGCTTGGTACTGCCAAACGGGCCATCGAGTCAATTGAATTGTTGCTCCGCGGAAGTGTTCCATGTGTTTATGCCCCCAATTTGAAGCACGGTGTGGCTGTTGCTAACAGTATTGGCCATTTAGCACAACGGTACGGTGGTTTGTTATCACGCCAGTCTGATAGAGATTTTCCTCGCACCAAATTTGGGACTCAGCTATTATCAACTACGAAGAAAGAAGGGCATGATTTCTCTGGAATGCTTATTTCTCTTCTGATCGCTATGGTTTCCAAACACGGATCTGACATTATTGGTGACCATCGTTTTGTAAAGAAACAGATAGAGGTAATTCAGCTAATTCTATCAATGGAAGAATTTCTTAAACACGGTCGAATGAAATATGGTTCCTTAAAGAATCTCCCAAAAACAATTGTTCACTTTATTAATTGTATAAACTCAACATGTCACAGGAAAGGGATGGGAACAAAACTAATCAAGAATCACCTGTACTTTCACCTACCAGATTATATCTCTTTATGGGGGAGCCCCGCAGGCTGGGATAGTGCTCCGAATGAGTCTCACCATAAAACTGAGATTAAAGCTCCTTCCAAGAACACGCAATGTAATGCTGCATCACTAATCGGTCAAACGGCGAAGCGAAAGTCCGAGAAAATGATGCTAAGCCAGGCAACATATCACTTCAACTTGCATCCGCCTGATCCTCCTCCAATTGAACGACCTGATGGTGGCGGTTCTCATTTTCATATAATGAGAACCGAAAATGGGGAATCAACAATGAAGTGGCTTCGTTCTACGAACAAAAGCAAACCATTTTTTCCTTCTGACATACTCGACTTTGTTTGTGATTCTGTGCTACCTTTATTGGAGAATCCTTCACACATTTGTGGAGTTACAGAGCACAATCGTTTCGATGTTGCTTGTGGGTCTAATTTTATATTTCGCTCGCATCCTTCATATAGATCGGATAGTTCTCTGCTGAACTCCGTCTGGATGGATTGGTGTTTGATGAAATTGGACTTTGATTTAAATAACAATCCCAAGCTCATACCGTGCCATCTGGTATGCTTCTTAACTGTACAGAGTTTGAAGCAGCCATACAGTAGTATTGGTGGCTATCCAATTGATACAAACAGAATGTATGCTGTGGCTCGTCGGTTTCAAGATGTGCCTAAGAAAACAGCTTCTGAATTTGTCCAACGTGGTCGCCTGATGAATTCACTGTACCTATTTCATGTCGACACTATCCATTCCGAGCTGGCAGTTGTTCCAGAGCAAGGCCTTGATGGGTCCATAACCAATTGCGATTGGCTAGTGATATCGAATCGGATCTCATGGCTAAATTATTTTGAAAGCAAAAATGCTGCTACACCACCGTCTTACGAATCTTTGTACAACGCATGCACACTACAGGACGACATCCAGTTGGAACCGTTTGAGATGGCATTGAATGATAACGAATCCAGTGATTCTCTATCCAGTTCAGAGAGCGAAAGCTCGGACAGCAGTTCCGATTGAGTACCAAGGGTGAATGTACCGGCTAACTTTAAACTATTTTTTAATATTACTATAGAGGGTTAGCTCTAAGCACAGTTTTGCGAGATACATAGGCGCTCATAATATAACACCCTTCGAATTTGGGATTCGAACAGCTATGTAATACTAATGGATTGAACAATAGAGTATCTCCTGACCTCAATGGAACTTTCACTCCATACGTGGGGAAGACAAAATAATAAATCACCTCGTCAGCAGACACTTCCGCCGGAGCAATTACTGTCAAACGAGTGTAGTACATGTCATCGTCCACATGGCATCTAGAATGGTAGTTGCGACCGATCGAAAATGCTAAGGCCTGCTGCCCAATTGCATTTAGCTTTGTACGAGACAGAATCTGAGACAACACATCCATTTCCTCTTCAACAAATGGTTCGACGTCAATTAAACTATGATGCATATGCTTCACAATTTCAACTGTTGTCTCTTCTAGCTCTAGTTTGATGCTGGGATCGACATGACTTTTGAAAACATACTCACCAATATTTGAATCCAATCTTTCTGGTCGAATTCCAATGATAGCATAATCATCATTGATACTGCCGCGCTTAACCCCTCTTCCAATGGTTGGTTTTGCTCCAACAATGGCAGGAGCAAACTGTCTCAACAATTCGATATTATTCTTCGAAGCGAGGTGTCGTTCCGCAAAATGGCGTGAAACTTTGGCAAAAATTCGCAATGATTGTTTAGAATGATCAAACGCAAGAATATGCTCATCCTTCGTACTATCCAATGTATTGTAGTTTTCAATTGACAAAGCCTGTTCCGGTTGATACTTCTTCTTTCCTCCTATCTTGCCACCCCAATCTGTCTCCATGTATTTACCTTCCACCACAGTTGCTCGGCAATATTTTTTCAGGGCTATTGTATAGACGCCATCTTTGCATGTTGAACGCCTATTCTTTTCCTTCTTCCTCGGTTTTATCCGAGACAAATTTGTATAAGTTTTGTGGCTTGTTGACACCGGTGCAGCAACCTTAAGAAAATTTGAAGACGTTTTCCATTGACTTCTGTATTCCTGTTGTCTCTTTGCTCTTTGTTTTTTGGCTCTTGCTGCAATGTTCTCTGGTGATCTTTTGAATCCCATTGTTGTTGTAGGAGATGAATTGTCGTTGTAAGATGATGACGAATCGATCTGCTGGTGGACGAGTGGAAGACCAATTGCCGTTGCTGTTGCTGACGATGCCGATGGATTGATGTTGGATCGATTGGTGTTGCCGACGATTGGTGTTGCAGATCGATTGGTATTGCGGATCGATTGGTGTTGCAGATCAATTGGTTTTGCAGATCAATTGGAGCGCCGGTGCCGGTGGAGGAGGAGCGTTTCGGAGGAGGAGGAGCGTTGCTGCTTGCTGGTGGAGGATGAGCGTTTCGATGATTCGTTGCCGAGCGCCGGTGGAGGAGCGTTTCGGTGATTCGTTGCTGCTTGCTGGTGGAGGATGAGCGTTTCGGTGATTCGTTGTCGCTTGCCGGTGGAGGAATAGCGTTTCGATGATTCGTTGCCGAGCACCGGTGGAGGAGGAGCGATTTGATGCCAATGATTCGTTGCCGCTTGCCGGTGGAGGAGGAGCGCTTGGTGTTCGAGCGATACCTGTTGCAGATCGATTCGTGTTGCAGATCGATTGGTGTTGGATCGATTGGTGTTGGATCGATTCGGATCGATTCGGTGCCAACGATTCGTTGCCGCTTGCCGGTGGAGGAGAAGGAGGAGCGTTTCGATGATTCGTTGCCGCTTGCTGGTGGAGGAGGAGCGATTCGATGCCAATGATTCGTTGCTGCTTGGAGGAGCGTTTCGCTTATTCGTTGCCGCTTGATTGGATCGATTGGTATTGGATCGATTCGTTTTGCAGATCGATTCGTTTTGCAGATCGATTGATTGGTGTTGGATCAAATGGATCGATTGGTGTTGGATCGATTCGTTTTGCAGATTGATTGGTGTTGGATCGATTCGTTTTGGTGTTGGATCGATTTGCCGTTGCGGATCGATTTGCCGTTGCAGATCGGTTGGTGTTGGATCGATTGGACGTTGCGGATCAATTTGCCGTTGCGGATCAATTTGCCGTTGCAGATCGATTGGTGTTGGATCGATTGGACGTTTCGGATCAATTTGCCGTTGCGGATCGATTGGTATGGTTCCCGCTTGCTCGGTTCCCGGTAGAGGTTCCTGGTGGCTTTGCCAACAATCCTATTCAAATATATGATATGATAATTGAACAAAATGGGTGAGTATCTATTGATGTACTACATAGAGTAAATAATAACAACAGAATAATATAGTGTACATGCCGATCGTAATTATCACCAACCAGGAAATTCCCCGCACCTACCGGGAAGACGGAAATTTCCTCGCACCTACACGGAAGACAACAATTCACCTCAAGGATTCCGATCCGTTGATTCCGATCCGTTGATTCCGATCCGTTGATTCCGATCCGACCCGTTTGTTTTGATTCGTTGCTTCCGATCCGGTCCTATGAAAATAAGAAGAAAAGCCAAAGTTAGAAAATACATCATCTGTAATTTGGTTCCAATTTCATTCATTCTTGTTGCCGTTTGTATGTTTACCGTTTATTCGTACCGTCGTTCCGACAATCGTCCGGATTCGTCAACACCTACAGGGAAGATTTGTTGCTTCTGATTTGCACGGGGAAGATTTGTTGATTCCGATTCGATGGTTGCTTCCAATTCCGACAATCGACCCGATGAAATTGTTGTTGCTGCTGCTGCCGTAGAATACTTCTTACTCCATGTCACGAAAAACAGTATCTTGTTCCAGTTGATATAGAGGCAAGGGATGCAGGTTCATTGATTTCAAGACGTATATGTAAGGCTGCAGTCCAAACAATATCTATCCATCAATTTCCCTCTCGTCCAATGCTTTCTATTGTCATGCAGTACAAGGCTGTTATTTCGGACTAAAATAAATGAGAACGGATCGTTGTGCTCAAAGAGGGTCGGATCCCACGTTCTCGGACGGAGTGTTGATTGCAAGAACCAACACTCTACTCAAATAAGTCGGATGTAAGAAGGCAGATTATGAAGTGTATTTATTTTTTGTTGCGAGGTAGATTGTTTTTTTTTGTTGCGAGGTAGAAAAAGTGATTTTTTTGTCGCGAGGTAGAAAATAAAATTACTGTGTGTTTGTGTGAGAGAGTTTTTTTTTTTTTTTTTTCGCGTACGATTTTCTTTTTCCTTGTAGATCATGTAGAATTCTACATGATTTGGTACAAGTGTAGAATCCTACACGTGTTTAGTAGTACTGTGATCCATTTGAATTTTTTGAACGGTCGAACATTGGAATTTTTTTAACGTTCGAACGTTAGAATTAATTTGGAATTAGTACTGAATCTACATGCTAGCTAGTACTGTGCTGTATGTGATCCGTTTGAATTTTTTGAACGTTACGTTCGAACGTTCGAACGTTCGAATTCCAAATGTGATCCGTTTGAATTTTTTGAACGGTCGAACGTTGGAATTTTCTTATTAGTACTGAATCTACATGCTAGTACTGAATGTACGTACATGGTACAGGGGGGTAAATAACTTGCGAGAAGTCCACATATACGAACAAATAATTACTGAATTTGCGAACAGGATGTAACCCTAACCATATTGGGAACAACTTTGCCACACAGAATGCCAAAAATGATGTGGTTTGACTCTCCAAAGGGCAAGCATGAGGGTATTTTTGGTGCAATTGCAGGGCACAAACTAACTTATTGGATAGTAATGACTCCAAAAGTATCCGGTCCAAGCAATGAATACATTCATCATGACTCATCAAATGCATATTGGGAATAACTTTGTCACACAAAATGCCCAAAATGTTGTGGTTTGAATATACAAATGGCAAACATGGGGGTATTTTTGGTGCAATTCCAGGGCACAAACTAACTTCTTATTGGGTAATGACTCAAAAAGTATCGGGTCCAAGCCATGAATACATTCATCATGACTCATCAAATGCATATTCGAAACAACTTTGTCACATAGAATGCCCAAAATGTTGTGGTTTGACTCTACAAATGGCAAACACGGGGGTATTTTGTGTGCAATTCCAGGGCACAAACTAACTTATTCGGTAATGACTCAAAAATTATCTGGTCCAAGCCATGAATACATTCATCATGACTCATCAAATGCATATTGAGAACAACTTTGTCACACAGAATGCCCAAAATGTTGTGGTTTGACTCTCCAAATGGCAATCATGGGGGTATTTTTGGTGCAATTCCAGGGCACAAACTAACTTATTGGGTAATGACTCAAAAAGTATCGGGTCCAAGCCATGAATACATTCATCATGACTCATCCAATGCATATTGGAAACAACTTTGTTACATAGAATGCCCAAAATGTTGTGGTTCGACTCTACAAATGGCAATCATGGGGGTATTTTTGGTGCAATTCCAGGGCACAAACTAACTTATTGGGTAATGACTCAAAAAGTATCCGGTCCAAGCCATGAATACATTCATCATGACTCATCCAATGCATATTGGAAACAACTTTGTTGCATAGAATGCCCAAAATGTTGTGGTTTGACTCTACAAATGGCAAACACGGGGGTATTTTTGGTGCAATTCCAGGGCACAAACTAACTTATTGGGTAATGACTCAAAAAGTATCTGGTCCAAGCCATGAATATATTCATCATGACTCATCCAATGCATATTGGAAACAACTTTGTCACATACAATGCCCAAAATCTTAAGGTTTGAGTCTCCAAATGGCAAACATGTGGGTATTTTTGGTGCAATTCCAGGGCACAAACTAACTTCTTATTGGGTAATGACTCAAAAAGTATCTGGTCCAAGCCATGAATACATTCATCATGACTCATCCAATGCATATTCAAAACAACTTTGTCACATAGAATGCCCAAAATGTTGTGGTTTGACTCTACAAATGGCAAACACGGGGGTATTTTGTGTGCAATTCCAGGGCACAAACTAACTTATTCGGTAATGACTCAAAAATTATCTGGTCCAAGCCATGAATACATTCATCATGACTCATCAAATGCATATTGAGAACAACTTTGTCACACAGAATGCCCAAAATGTTGTGGTTTGACTCTCCAAATGGCAATCATGGGGGTATTTTTGGTGCAATTCCAGGGCACAAACTAACTTATTGGGTGATGACTCAAAAAGTATCGGGTCCAAGCCATGAATACATTCATCATGACTCATCAAATGCATATTGGAAACAACTTTGTTACATAGAATGCCCAAAATGTTGTGGTTCGACTCTACAAATGGCAATCATGGGGGTATTTTTGGTGCAATTCCAGGGCACAAACTAACTTATTGGGTAATGACTCAAAAAGTATCGGGTCCAAGCCATGAATACATTCATCATGACTCATCCAATGCATATTGGAAACAACTTTGTTACATAGAATGCCCAAAATGTTGTGGTTCGACTCTACAAATGGCAATCATGGGGGTATTTTTGGTGCAATTCCAGGGCACAAACTAACTTATTGGGTAATGACTCCAAAAGTATCTGGTCCAAGCCATGAATATATTCATCATGACTCATCCAATGCATATTGGAAACAACTTTGTCACAAACAATGCCCAAAATCTTAAGGTTTGAGTCTCCAAATGGCAAACATGTGGGTATTTTTGGTGCAATTCCAGGGCACAAACTAACTTATTGGGTAATGACTCAAAAAGTATCTGGTCCAAGCCATGAATACATTCATCATGACTCATCAAATGCATAGTGCGAACAACTTTGTCACATAGAATGCCCAAAATCTTAAGGTTTGCCTCTCCAACTGACAAACATGAGGGTATTTTTGGTGCAATTCCAGGGCACAAACTAACTTATTGGGTAATGACTCAAAAAGTATCCGGTCCAAGCAATGAATACATTCCTCATGACTCATCAAATACATATTGGGAACAACTTTGTCACACAGAATGCTGTAAATGTTGTGGTTTGACTCTCCAAATGGCAAACATGGGTGTATTTTTGGTGCAATTCCAGGGCACAAACTAACTTATTGGGTAATGACTCAAAAAGTATCTGGTCCAAGCCATGAATACATTCATCATGACTCATCCAATGCATATTGGGAACAACTGTGGCACATAGAATGACCAAAATCTTAAGGTTTGACTCTACAAATGGCAATCATGGGGGTATTTTTGGTGCAATTCCAGGGCACAAACTAACTTATTGGGTAATGACTCAAATAGTATCGGGTCCAACCCATGAATGCATTCATCATGACTCATCCAATGCATATTGGAAACAACTTTGTCACATAGAATGCCCAAAATCTTAAGGTTTGACTCTACAAATGGCAAACATGGGGGTATTTTTGGTGCAATTCTAGGGCAAAAACTAAATGATTGGGTAATGACTCAAATAGTATTGGGTCCAAGCCATGAATGCATTCATCATGACTCATCCAATGCATATTGGAAACAACTTTGTCACATAGAATGCCCAAAATGTTGTGGTTTGACTCTACAAATGGCAAACACGGGGGTATTTTGTGTGCAATTCCAGGGCACAAACTAACTTATTCGGTAATGACTCAAAAATTATCTGGTCCAAGCCATGAATACATTCATCATGACTCATCAAATGCATATTGAGAACAACTTTGTCACACAGAATGCCCAAAATGTTGTGGTTTGACTCTCCAAATGGCAATCATGGGGGTATTTTTGGTGCAATTCCAGGGCACAAACTAACTTATTGGGTGAATGACTCAAAAAGTATCGGGTCCAAGCCATGAATACATTCATCATGACTCATCAAATGCATATTGGAAACAACTTTGTTACATAGAATGCCCAAAATGTTGTGGTTCGACTCTACAAATGGCAATCATGGGGGTATTTTTGGTGCAATTCCAGGGCACAAACTAACTACTTGGGTAATGACTCAAAAAGTATCGGGTCCAAGCCATGAATACATTCATCATGACTCATCCAATGCATATTGGAAACAACTTTGTTACATAGAATGCCCAAAATGTTGTGGTTTGACTCTACAAATGGCAAACACGGGGGTATTTTTGGTGCAATTCCAGGGCACAAACTAACTTATTGGGTAATGACTCAAAAAGTATCTGGTCCAAGCCATGAATATATTCATCATGACTCATCCAATGCATATTGGAAACAACTTTGTCACATACAATGCCCAAAATCTTAAGGTTTGAGTCTCCAAATGGCAAACATGTGGGTATTTTTGGTGCAATTCCAGGGCACAAACTAACTTATTGGGTAATGACTCAAAAAGTATCTGGTCCAAGCCATGAATACATTCATCATGACTCATCAAATGCATAGTGCGAACAACTTTGTCACATAGAATGCCCAAAATCTTAAGGTTTGACTCTCCAACTGACAGACATGAGGGTATTATTGGTGCAATTCCAGGGCACAAACTAACTTATTGGGTAATGACTCAAAAAGTATCCGGTCCAAGCAATGAATACATTCCTCATGACTCATCAAATACATATTGGGAACAACTTTGTCACACAGAATGCTGTAAATGTTGTGGTTTGACTCTCCAAATGGCAAACATGGGTGTATTTTTGGTGCAATTCCAGGGCACAAACTAACTTATTCGGTAATGACTCAAAAAGTATCTGGTCCAAGCCATGAATACATTCATCATGACTCATCCAATGCATATTGGGAACAACTGTGGCACATAGAATGACCAAAATCTTAAGGTTTGACTCTACAAATGGCAAATCATGGGGGTATTTTTGGTGCAATTCCAGGGCACAAACTAACTTATTGGGTAATGACTCAAATAGTATCGGGTCCAACCCATGAATGCATTCATCATGACTCATCCAATGCATATTGGAAACAACTTTGTCACATAGAATGCCCAAAATCTTAAGGTTTGACTCTACAAATGGCAAACATGGGGGTATTTTTGGTGCAATTCTAGGGCAAAAACTAACTGATTGGGTAATGACTCAAATAGTATCGGGTCCAAGCCATGAATGCATTCATCATGACTCATCCAATGCATATTGGAAACAACTATGACACATAGAATGCCCAAAATCTTAAGGTTTCACTCTCCAACTGACAAACATGAGGGTATTTTTGGTGCAATTCCAGGGCACAAACTAACTTATTGGGTAATGACTCAAAAAGTATCGGGTCCAAGCCATGAATACATTCACTGACTCCAAAAGTATCCGGTCAAAACTATGAATACATTTATCATGACTCATCAAATGCATATTGGGAACAACTTTGCCACTCAGAATGCCCAAAATGTTGTGGTTTGACTCTCAAAATGGCAAACATGATGAGGGTATTTTTGGTGCAATTCCAGGGCACAAACAGTCTCATTTGGTAATGACTACCAAAGTTTTTGTACCAGGCCATGAATGCATATCACATGACTTACGAAATGCATGTTGGGAACAACTTTTAAATGCATATTGGGAACAACTTTGACACACACAGTACAGACAATGATTGTGGTTTGTAGATACAAATGGCACACAAGACAGTACAGGTATGTTAGGTGCAGCAGTCTACGAGATTCTACATGTGACTAGAGGATTGAAATACATAACCTTAGTGTGATCAAATGTTTCCCTTCTGAAAAAATTATGGCGCGGGAGGGGTGGCTGGCACAGGTACGTGATCTACTGCTACAAATATAACAGCGCGCCCAAAACCAGACAACACACAGAAGATGTTCGGGCAAACAACATAGTACAGAACCCACGGAAAAATTCTACACACAAAACATCGTACACATACTACACGAAACACCGTACACAACACACACACACACGACACACACAACACACACAACACAAAACACCGTACACAACCCGACAAATTATTAGTACACACACAAAACCACACAAAAAGAAACACATGATTCTTGATCGACACCGTATTCAGAAAATAAAATAAAAAAATATGAATGCTATCGGAAAGACACGACGAAGCAAAAAATCCGAGGGGAAGACCCTTCGAAACAACAAAACCATCCGGCCCGGTGATCATCAAAATACAGGGGACAACAACGGTAAGAAAAAAAGAGTGAAAACAAACACCGCAATTACTAACAAAGTGTGTAACAGTAATACCACAACTATGAACGCATCAAAGGGCAACAGTAAAAAAAATGGTTCCGACAACACAATTTCTACTACTACAAACACGGAAGAACAAAACACCATCAACCAGAGTAACGAACCAGCGCTGACCATTACCAACACAACCACCACTACAGTAACGAACCAACAGAAAGAAGGAACAAAAACCAATGTGGTAGAGAAAACATCTAACGGAGAATGCTACAATTTAGAGGATGTTGCCGAACATGTCATGAAAAATATCCAATATGACAAATTGGCAGAGGAAGTGGCAAAACACTTACGGAAACAAGAGAGGGAACCACATATAGGGGTGGGAAAGGTAGTAATGGTACCTAAACAAACGGAGGCAACCATGCAGGGAGAGGGGAGTTACAATGCCGGCGACACAAGAGAACGAGCAGTAAGTACAATTACAGACGAATATGGACTTATAATAGACAACGATATGCTTAAGGCTTTGAGTGATATGAGTGAAAGAGTGGAGAAGCAGCTAAGGGATTACGTCAAAAAACATTGGTACCCCAACATGAAGTTCCCTATCAATGACAAGGTAACGGCGCTTGTAATAAATAAAGCTGTTGGAGAAAGTGCGGTTATGAAGCCACCAAATATTCCACTTGCGGCATTCTGTTCCTTTTACAGGAAACGAGTAGGGACAGTACTGACTGCATTGAGGCACAACTCACAAACATTAGCGAGAAAAAACTGGATAGGTAAATACAGGTGGGAGAATTGGTTGTTGAAATTAGGAATTTTGAGAATCTATTTTTGGTCCGACAACACTAACATGCTGCCCGTTGATACTTATGATACTTCCGTACAGACGATTACAGAAAAGGTCGAGTCCCTATCACATTCCCTGGTACTGTTGCAGTTATTCAAGACACAGAATATGAAAACACAGGTATTTTAAACCCTCAATACAGAACATACAAAGACGCGGAAGATGAAGATTTTTATTATTTTGTTACAAGAATCATGTCGGCAATCAATCCGACAAATTCCAATTTCAAACAACGGAAGGAGAGGCACTTGCTGAGTGATATATTTACTATAGCAGATGAAGCATTTGCATTGGTACTAATCTACAATGAGCATCATGTATGGGTGAACCAGCAGCGGCGAAAGGGTGATGCCACGATTCCGCGACAAAAAAAAAAATTCTGCGATTCAGACAGTGGAAGCAGAAATGGATGGATGGAGGAAGGTCGCGAGTTGTTCAGTGACTTGTGCGACAAAATTGGCGAGATGCGAAAACACCCAGAAACAGGAAGGAAATTGGAAGAAATGATGAGGGACAGATTTAGGAACGAAAGTTCGACAAATTACACCAACAATAAGCAGGGCGATGCAAATATTACTAGTAGCAGCTCCACTAATTGTAGTGGACCAAAAAAGAAAAAGAAAAGAAACGTCTATATTGATCCGGCAATAACAGCATTGATGAATGAAAGTTTATCTATGGGTGAACTAATGTAGAAAATAACAGTACATACATAATACAAAACTACTACTAATCTTGAACTTAATTTTGAGAATATTAGAAATAATGGAGGATTCGTAATACGTCGCAATAGGAATAAATCAAGCATAATAGAATCTACATTTTAAAAAGGGAATATTGTAGTCAAGAAATATAATTCACAACTAGGGGAGCAGAATCGAATTGTTGTTTGGTAGATTAATATTTTGGAATTAATACTGACTCAAGATTTCTTTTTTATTCGTGAATAGAAGTAAGTGTTGTTCGTACAGAATAATAATTCGGTTCTGCTAGAGACTGAAATAAATTATTTTTATTTGAGAGTAGAGTAATGTGCATCACGCGCACAGAAATAGTGCTGAGTTTACATATACCCTTATACGATCGTCGCGAATTTCAGGGTGTCCAGAAATATTGCCGTGTTAAAATCACGCACAAAATTTGTGCGCGAGAAGTAAATTCGAACCCCGCGAAACAGTTCTCGGACGCACCAGACTTACAAACACTTGTCGGAGATAAAACACAAGAAGCGTAAAAGTATGAAGGAAATTGTACAACATGTCGAGCAAATAGCATTGAAAACAGTTCACAAGAATGGGTTTCGAGGTAAATTCATGGAAACACGATGGGGTTTTAAAACAATTGGAGAAAGGGAATACACATCGGAAGAGGCGGTGTCTATTGATAGTTTCATGACATTGGATAGTACCGACGATAAGTTGCTTTTAGCAGTCGCCGAATCAGAACCATCATTGAGAATCTTTGCAAAAGGTTCCAAAAAATGTGCAAAACAACGCTTGGGTACTCCCAAAAATATAGAAATTACAAGAACATTTGCTGCGGAAATTGTTCAATCTAAACCCAAAATAGGCCGAGGAACCAAACGTGACAGTGTAAACAGTGGATATGGTATTATTGGGATGAGACCAAATCGATTGAAATCGGGAAATGGTGTGTATGTTTTCAACAAGAATGTGGAACCGAAAACACAAGACCACCTTGAACAGAAAGCCCTACACATTGTGAAGGAAATGCAGCTTTGTTTACGTAAAATGTCCAAATTTGTCAACCTTGAAACAACTGTGATGAATGAGGTTGTTAGTCGTACAACACTGAATGCAATCGGCCATCACGCAACGGCCTTTTCTATTGGAAAGGATTATCACTCGAAATGCCATACCGATGCTGATATGTTCTATACAAGGCTGACGGTTATTGCTCCAAAACATGTAAGTGATGACGAGGTGATTTATTACTTTGTGTTCCCAACGTATAAAGTGAAAGTTCCATTGAGGTCAGGCAATACTCTATTGTTCAATCCATTAGTATTACATAGCTGTTCGAATCCAAAATACGAAGGCTGTTATATTATGAGTGCCTATGTGTCGACAAAAACTGTGAGAAGAGCTGATCCTCTATAATATATTAAACAATAATTTAAAGTTAGACGTTCCATTCACTTTGTTTGTTTTACTGCGACATTGTGCAATCGTTTCGGAGTAGCTATCAATGAAAACGTAGGAGAAATATGTTACGATCAATATGGAGGAGCATTCAATTCTTCACTAATACTAAGTGATTATGGATATTGTAGTAGGAAAACAATTAAGTATTGGATGTATCAGAGAGGACCTCACTATAGTCATCATCGTTCGATGACATTGAACAATCATCACCTGAATTAGTAGAATCATCATTATTGTCGCTGTCCTCTTCAACAATAGTGCATTGGGAGTAGAGTGCCTCTTCATTAGGCAAAGATGACGTTGTCTTGTGGAATTCATCCAGCCAAGCCCTTCGATTAGAGACAACTAGATATGAGTTAGATTGCAACGTACCAATTGCATCAAGTTCTGGGACAACTGCTACATCAGAAAGTATGCTGTCGACATGAAATAAGAACAGGGAATTGTCGTCTACTTCACCTCTCGTCACAAACGACGAAGCTGTTGGTAGTGGAGTGGATTTAAACTTGGTCACTACTGCATAAATGCCTTCGTCAGCAATTTCGTACTCAGAAACAAATGAGTAAGGCTGCTTCAGATTGTAGAGTTCAAGGAAACACATAATATGGCAGGGTATTTCACATGCGTCGGCATCAAACAACGCCCAATCATACCAGACAGAGTTTAGTTGTCCACCATCGGAACGATATGAAGGGTGGCTCCGAAACAAGTAATTTTGCTGTGTGCATTCGTCAAACCTGTTATGTTCAGTAAATCCTTTCACAAACGTAGAGTCCTCCAAAAGTGGAAGCACATTCTGACATACAAAAGACAACACGATGGGAGAAATATAGGGTTTTGTTTTGTTCGATGACCTAACCCATCTCATAGTACTTGCCCCATCGTCATTAGTGAAAACGTGAAATTTTGAACCAGAAACTTCGGGAGGGACTCGATTACCAGAAACATCTTCTGCCGTCACTAAATTAAACTTGGAAGTAGCTACTCGTAGCAGCATTTTTTCTTCCTGTCGCTTTGCCGTTTGCATTATCAATGTCGAAGCATTCTGTTGAGTGTTCTTCAAGGGTGCTTTGATTTCAGTTTTGTGGTGTGATTCCGAATATGAATAATCCCATCCGCATGGAAGTCCCCAAAGTTTAATGTACTCAACAACGTGAAAGTATAGATGGTTTTTGATCAGTTTCGTACCCATTCCCTCTCTGAGGCAGGTCGAATTAATACAATTGATAAAATGGATTATCATCTTGGGGAGATTTTCCAATCCAGAAATGGGTATATTCCCATGCTTCAAGAATTCTTCCATGGACAGTATCAGTTGAATTACCTCTACTTGTTTCTGAATAAATGTCGCGTCCTTGATGATGTTTATTGCCACATCGGAACAAAGGGTGATCAGAATGGAAATGAGCATTCCCGAATAATCATTACCCTCCTTTTTGGTAATGGAGAGAAGCTGACTGGAAAACTTGGTTCTGGGGAAATCTCTGTCCGATTGCCTTGACAAAAGAGCACCGTATAACTGCGCAAGTGAACCAATAGTAGCTGATGTGCCATTCGTGTTTAAATCAGGGGCATACCAACACTTAGGACTACCTTTTAACAATGAATCGAGTGATTCTACTGCCCGACGTGCTACACCCAGTTGATGCATATGCAAACACTCACCGGGAGTAGCAAAGTGAATGTTGTTGACATTACTACCAAAATTGAGGCTGTGAAAAGCATTTTTTATGAGATGGTGCGAAATGCTTTTGAAGTACTCCAGGTGTTCCCGTGCAGAATTGTTTGGGGGGGATTCAAAATCTTCTGGAACCCAGAGCCGAGTCAGTTCCTCCACTTGGGCTTTTGGTTTATGGATGACACGTGTAGGACATGTACAATGTCGGCACAATTTCTTCACCTTTTGCGTGTAGGATCCATACTTTCCACATAGTTTGTCATGAAGTTCTGTATCCCCAACAACATAGGCAATTGCAAATTTCATTTTCACTTTGAACACTTTTCCTGCATACGGAAGATAATCCCACTCCAACCCGCCCTGCATTTCACATACTTCCTTGAAAGATTGCAAAGCCGATGCAAGCGCGGTGTGTAGATTTTGAATATTATCTTTCGCCGTGGTTTTTTTCGTGTGTCTTATGCTCTCAATTTCAGTGTCGGGATGAAAATAAATTGTAGTCCAAGCGTCAGGTCAATTTCTTGCTTCAGTATTGAAAATACCAAGAGTCATGTTGAGAGGAGTGAGTGACAGACGACCGTGTGCATCCAAGCTGATTCCATCCATGTAGAAAATGATCGGAACAAGGATTTCATCATTTTCATTGCAGATCTGCTTCCACGATTCCGTCCACCAAGAGCCGTGGTGTAGTTCTGTTATGTATGTTTCATTGGTGAGTGGTGGGTTGTTTTCGGGTGAAAGAGGAGTCTCGGCATTCAGAAAAGATAAATTGGTTTCTTGCATCAATTCCTTATTGGTCAGAAGGGAATGAAGTGCGTCTGGGAAGGATCGAACAAATATTTGGGTGGGTAAATTGCAAGGTAACCAGTTAATTATGTGTGGCTCGAACTTGGTCTCTGAAATACCCAAATTGGACTTGATTTCACTAAATATGGCTTCTCGATGGCGGGGGTAGATAGAGCTAAAGTCAACACCATGAATAGTTTGACATTCGTTTGCCCATTGAAAAATAGATTTGAATGTGTTTAGAGGTAACTTGTGTTTCGTCATTAGATTCATGAGCTTTATTTCAGCAATGAGCCTATTGGTAGGTGAAAAAGAAAGATGAGATCGGATCAATTCCTCTTTTTCATTGATGTTTGGTTGGGATGCGGTGGGTTCCGAACCATCCATACCATTATCGTTCTGAATAGGAAGGCAAATTTCTTCATGAATAACCATGTCATTGTTGTTGCTGTTGTCTTCTGAAGGAAACAACTGTGATTCCATTACATTTCTATCCATTGGTGGAACAAATAAGTTGTGTACTACCTGACTGTTTAGAACAGAGTTGAACGTTCTGTTTGAGGATGCCTTGTTAGTGTGAGCGGCAGCAAAAGAAGCGGAAGGAACGATTGGACCATTCCCCGTCAATGTCAGGCCATATTGTGTAGGTGAATGACGAACTGTACTAGTGGTTTCTTCTTTGGCAGATGACAAAAATTCCATTAGGTTATGCTTTAAATAGAAATCACGGCAAAAAGATATTGAATCAAGGTGACGTGAAAGGCCTCGTGATACATATCGGTATGATTTGTGTGTAGACGAATCTTGTCTGCTTCCGATGAATGTCTTCGATTTGCCCTTACAGGTCAGGCAGCTACGACATATAAATGATTTGGGAATTTTGGTATAACAACCACTCTTGAAGTGATGGCGATTTTTACTAGGTTGTGACATGTTCTTCTAATGGAAGAAGGGAGGGGGAGAAATGGTTTTGATGGGGGTGTTAAATGAACATGATGAAAATGAGCATGATGCTATCGGATCGAGCATGAAAAGGCATGATGGTATGAAAAAAGAAACGTCGTGACATAGAAACAAGGCAGAAACATAGTACTAGTACGAAGTAGCAAACAAACACTTCGGAAAATAATTTTATTTCATATCTTGGGTTAAGGTTAGGAAGTTGTTTGGCACCGAGATTTCAAATTTGAACATGATTTCGAACACAAAAGCATGAAATGCCGTTCCGGTGACTGAATTCTGAAACGCCGTTCCATGATTGTTGACATGAATTGTACAAAAAATCGTTTCACCACTCAAACAGAAATTGATACTATCATACCTACATTACTACTACTACTAGTACTATCATAATACACACGGACACATATCTAAGAAAAAAGGATTTTAGGAAACAATCTAAAAAAGAAAGAATGGTGGTGAAGTCGTGTAGGAGGAAGTTAGTGCTGTAGAGTTGTACGAAAATTCGTTAAGACGAGCATGATGCTATCGAAGCGAGCATTAAAAGGCACGATGGTATGAAAGAAGACACGACGTGACATACCGTAGAAAACAATGCGGAAAAATAGCGAACTAACACTTCTGAAAGTAAATTTATTTCATATCTTGGGATAAGGTTAGAAAGTGTGGAAGTGAAAAGTAGATTTTTTAAATCAATTTAGTCAAAATGGAGAGATCAATGGACATTTTGAGTCTTCGGGGAGAATTTTGGTCGCAACCTGAGGGGGGTCGAAAATCTTTACAACTAAAATTGTGAATTTAAAAAAATACTCTTGCGCATAACAAACGCAGGGTCGATTTTCTGAAAATAGGGCTTGCGAGGGGTCGCGTGGGGTCGCGTGACAGTTATCGGACGCTGTTAGTCGCTAGCCAGCAGGGACAGACGGAAACGCCACCTCCCAGCAGTCAACAAGCCAACCACAAAGGGAATTGATGACCATCTCAAGCCAGCAACAAACTGCCGTCCAAGTGGAAACAATACAAACACTACTGCCACTCATGCGGTGTCAACCTCTCACATGATGGGGGAGACTGTTTTCGTTTCAAGCCCAACCACCAGGTAGGGGCTACCTTCAACAACAAGATGGGCGGCTCCACCCAACGCGAGGACCGGTGGATGAAGTGGAGTCACCCCATCACCCGGGAGACTCACGATTCACCCACCTGACGGCGTGGGGAGGAGCAGCATAACATACCTAAACATAGTAATAGTCACCAGTCAAAGTCAATACTAAGTATCTTACGTTCCCCTCTGAGCATCTATAAACCCTGGTCCAAAACTACCGCCAAGCACGTCACCTTTGCCATGGCAACAACTGTCATGTCACCAGGCTACGGCGCCCTCAACTCCGCAGCCACCGATCACTTTGTCCCTGTCACATATCAGGGCGGCGCACATCAGACAACACCGGACGCACTCATTGTGGGCTGTGCCAATGGGAGCACCATGCGGTTGACGGCCACCGACGTTTTAGATCTACCACAGCTCCCACTAGGGGCACGTGGTTGTCACAAATTCGATGAAGTGGACCTTCCCCTTGTGGCAGTCCCCAAATTATGCCACAATGGGTGCCAAGTCACATTCACCAAAGACAACGTCACAGTCAAAGGCCCCTCCAACTGCACAGTGTTGGAGGGCACCCGCGACCCCTACGTGACCTCTACATGGTCCCCCTCCATCAACCCCCTCCAGATCCAGTACGCACGCCAAGCGAACCCACAACCACAGATACAGACAATCCTCCAAGGGTGCCGGCTAAATCTCCAAGGGTGGCAGACCCCCCCCCCACCATTTTCAGACAGACAGACACACACGGGGGCGGGGGCATATCAGATTCAAGCCATTCCCAAACTCGTCACGTTTTACCATGCAGCAGTGGGCTACCCCACCAAAGAAACATGGGTACGTGCCATCGACCGCGGTTCCTATGCCACATGGCCAGGGCTGACGTCCCAACGAGTCAACTGATACCTACTAGCATCAGAGGAAACCACAATGGGACACCTCCATATGGTCCGGCAGGGGATACAGAGTACGCGGCGCCCAAAGACAAACCCGACAAAAACACCAAAAACAAAGAACATGGAGACCAACACAACGCGATCCCAGGTCGGCCGAAAGAAGATACATAACATCTGTGTAGATGTGGTGTCCACGACTGAGATGCAACCAGACAACCACGTAGGTACAGGGACTAGCAACGAACCCAAGGAGCTCATTGTGTGGGACCTGCCGGGCAGATATCCAGTCACGTCACGACATGGACACCAGTACGTATTCCTCATGTACGACTACAACTCAAACTATATTGACGTGGAGCCCATCCAATCATTTAAAAGCGAGGATATACTACGTGGGTTCACAGCGTGTTATGCGCGGATGAAGGAAGACAACGTGCACGCAAAGATAGTGCGCATGGACAATGAGACCTCCAAGAAACTGATCACCTACATCACAAAGAACAACCTTGACTACCAACTAGCGTCGCCAGGTGACCACCAGCTCAACCATGCCAAACGAGCTATACAGACCTTCAAGAATCTCTTCATAGCCGGATTAAATGGAGTAGACGACGGCTTTCCGGTGGATGATTGGGATCTGTTAATACCACAGGCGCTCATTACCCTCAATTTGTTACGGGCGTCCCACACACAACCAAGATTGTCAGCATATGAGCTATGAAGAGGTGTATATGATTACAACAAGCTTTCATTAGCCCCTGTGGGCTGCAGGGTCATCATACATGACAGAGCTCAGGAGAGAGGGGCATGGCAGGACCACGGTACGCGGGGTTTCTACATCGGGCCGGCCCTGAAACACTACAGAAATTACATATGCATCGGGGAGTCCAGTTGCGCTACCAGAGTCAGCAACACAGTGGCCTTCTTTCCCAAGGCAGATATGCCACAGACCTCCTCAACGGACCAACTACTTATGATTCTACAAGATCTAAAGGAAGTTACCAATAAGCCCCATCCGCCAATCCCGTATGTGGAGCAAGGAACACAGATTAATGAGGCCCTTTGGAATATACAAGACATACTACAGATAGGGGCTCAGGAACCCTTAAATGTAGAGTCGTGAAGAACCCAAGATAAGCCCGATACAAGGACAACCTCTGTTGATGATCTACCGGGGAACACACACAAACCTCCAAGGGTGTCAGACAGGCCCAATACAAAATCAATCATTAAGCCACGGAACGTTCGTGAACCTCCACGGGTGCCGGCGCCCCAACAGCGTAGCGCCCGCCGAGGACACCCATGGGCCATAGGGACCATCATCAGGAAGAAGTTCAACAAAGGGTGGTACAAAGGAGAAGTAGTGAGCTACAACCAAACCAACCAGTACTACCTAGTAAGATTCACAGATGGCGACCTGGCCGACTACACACACGGCGAAATCTCACGGCACTACAAATCAGACCAATACTACTCCAAGCCAAAAGATAAACCCAAGGCACTTATGGGGATGTACCCACGGGACTCAGAACGTTCCCTGGTACCAAAACAGGCCCAACATGTAAAAATCACTCCATATAGGCCCCAACTAGCGTGTGGAGGATCCATCTGGGATGATGACTTAAACAAGAGGGCTGCTTACCGTGACCTCATCAAGCACCCCAAAGCTGCAATACAAGAATTATGGCTTAGGTCAGGAGAGGACGAGTTCGGCCGACTGTTCCAAGGCTTCCGGCCCAATAACATAGAGGGGATGGACGTATTGGATTGGATCAGTAGAAATGATGTGCCCATACACAAGAAGGTCGCATATCCCTGGTACACAGTTGCTATACGCCCAGAGAAGGCCGACTCCTACAGAATAAGAATCACAGCAGGGGGGGACCAACTGGAGTACCACGGAGAGGTGTCCACTTGAACAGCAAGCATGGAAACCATAAAACCCATTGGAACAGTGTGGTGTCCACCCCAGGGGCTAAGTACTGTACCGGTGACATTTCTAACATGTACTTATGCTCCACACTTGATGAACCCAAATTCGTAAAGTTCAGGTGGGACATGATTCCCCCTCATATCAGAGCAGCATACAAACTAGAGGGGCTCAAACAAAGAGACTATGTCTACGCCCTGATCAAAAAAGCGTGGTATGGACTAAAACAAAGTGGCAAAATAGCACATGACGACCTCGCGGCACACCTACAACTATATGGTTATCGGAAGGCACCCCATACTGAGGGCCTATTCCTCCATGACAAGAGGGACATCAGCTTCACCCTAGTCGTGGATGACTTTGGAATAAAATATGCTCATCAGGAAGACGTGGATCATCTGGTTGAGGCTGTCGGTACCAAGTACAACTTCAAGGTCGACTGGACGGGAAAACAATACGTGGGGTTCCATCTACGTTGGGACTACGACAAACGTGAAGTGCAATTGTCCATGGATGGTTATGTGGAGCAAGCGTTAAAGGAATTCGAACACGTGAGGCCCACGCGCACATACGCAGGACCATCACGCGCGGACGTGCCTACCTACGGCGAGAAAATACAATACGCAAAACTCAAGGATACGACCGCGTTATCGGACGAGGAGATAAAATTCATACAACAAGTCACGGGAAAATTCCTATTCTATGCACGAGCAGTCGATAACACGATGTTACATGCACTCAATGATATTGCATCAGCCAAGAACAACCAAACAGCATTAGCTGCCACAAGATATTTCCTCAACTACGCGGCATGTAACCCCGATGCCACCATCATCTACAGAGCCAGCGACATGATACTCCGGGTTGATAGCGACGCAGTGTACCTAGTGTGCCCAGAGGCCAAGAGCCGAGCTGGAGGATATCACTACCTCGGAGACGCCACCGACGATACATTCAATGGACCAATACTAGTGTTAGCCAAGATCATCAAGAATGTAATGGCATCAGCGGCAGAGGCCGAAGTAGCATCATTATTCCTGAATGCAAGGGAGGCGTTGCCAATTCGACAATGTCTAATTGAACTAGGTCACCCACAACCGGCCACCCCGTTGAAAACGGACAATAATACAGCGGAAGGCATATTAAATGGCACAATCAAACAAAAACGGTCCAAGGCTATAGATATGCAATTCTATTGGTTAAAAGACAGGGCTGAACAAGGGCAATTTAATATCTTCTGGGAACTGTGAAAGCATAATCTAGCTGATTACCCCACCAAGCACCATCCGGGCAGCCACCATAAGAAGGTAAGACCAATATATCTATATGAACCGGATAGTCCAAGGACCATCCAAGGGTGTATTGAACTACTAAATCGACCGTGAAGATACACACAGTAAGTACACATGTGAAGAGTCGGTATATGGTATGGGTATATGTGCCGGGGGTACAAATATTCAGTGGTACTACCCCAGGGTGTTTACAATAAGTAATAAATCAGGCACATACCATGATAGGACCATACAGATTCCATACATAAGCTCCAATGAGTATCAATCGATACTTAAGGCACTGAACAGAGGTACGATCTACCCGGAATAATGATCGCGAGACCGATACGTACACTCACAAGATGAAGCAACAAATTAGTAATTGAGAGATTAATATGGTCAGGAGACAATCCATTCATAATCTTATCGATAACTCTTTCCAACAACGTAACAGTAACAGATAAAATAACAAGAAATAACTGCAGTAGTACGACCTTTGGTTCTATTACAAATGAGAAATTTCTTGCCCACCAACTTGAATGCTGAGCCAACAACAACCTTTGCACCGCACTTCTCATACATACTCTCCAGCTTCTGATAGACACCATAATCTGACATGGTGCTGTCATGCCAGCTCCCTGGACAGTTTAGGATGCAAATCCGGATCCTCCCATCAGGGGCAAACACAAAGACACTGTTGATGGAGGTGGATGTTCTACATCCATTGTAATGCAGATTCTGTTTTGCCCAGTTCCTGGATTGCTGCAAGTCCACTTTGAGTCCATTGGCCGCAGACCAGACACGTTCTTCATGTAGGGGAGGGTATTTATCTCCAATAGCTTCAATGTAAACCTCTTCTTTGTCTCTGGTTGGAACAGCAACCATGGCATTTGGATGCTTCTGCAGTACATACAGAAGAACTTATTGGGAGAACTTTAACCACTTTTACATTACAGTTGAGGCAAGTCCAAATGCCAAAAAGACAGATCTGGCAACAGATTCACAAGATCTATCAAAACCGCACTAACCCAACAAGACAACATGTTGCATTTGCCTTCCTTCTCCTCCCTTTAGGTTTGTCTGAGGGAGTGAGTACTCTCTTCCAGATCTGGTTGGTTTCCTTGTCTATGGTATACTCATTGAATATGGGTTCAAAAAGCTCAAGAAGCTGCATGAGCACTTTTCTGTCAATGTCACACCAATTGAGAATACCCCGGTCATTCCTAGAGTCAAGGACATACTTGAAGAAGGAATATGCAAACCGTTGGATTGATATCTGTTGTGTTCTTCTGTTTCATCAGTGTCTCTCCTCAAGTCTTGTACTCTGGTCTTCCTCTTGCTCCTCCTCTTCCATGAGAGCTATCACAAGAGAAGTTGCTCTTTGCTCCACTGTACTGCCTGATCCTCATCCTGTTCCAGGGAATCCCAGCAAAAGATAACAAGTTACTCAAGTATCATTGGCATGTCTCATTTTGTGCTGTCTGGAGGAAAGTATGGACAAAAAGTGAGAGAGGAGAAGTTTTTTGACTCCGGAAAGCTCAAAACTTCCCGCCAAAAGTAAGAATGTATTTAATTTGGTCTGTACAAAAGTGGAATTCCTTATTTCAAAAATGATAGTGGCTTGCATCATAATGCAGGCCACCAAAATTTCATTCCCGAAAATCCAATGACCCAAATCTGGGTGTAGGTTTCTGGGTTTTGGGGAATGACCCATCATGGATTCATAAGACTGTGAGTCCCCCATTTGGAAACATCTAGTACTATCATTGGTCTTCCTAGCAATGTCACTAGAGTGATGTTTAATTATGAGTAAGAGTTTAGATGTAAATTATTATGTTTTTCAAACGAGAGATTATGAGCTTTATTTTTGTGCGGTGTTTTCCTTGTTAATTAAAAATCAGCCAAAAGCCACCTGTCAACCCTGGCTTATTTCAGTAAATAGTGCCAGCTAAAAGTGCAAAAATTGCGCATAGAACCCTTAGAATATGCTCTTTCCAATGGTGTAGTTGTAACTTATTTCATCATGGGCGTTGGGAGATACAAATACATTTTAGCACAGTAGTAAGCATTTTGAGGTTGTGTGTTTCTTCCATTTTGTGTGTGTTTGTACATGTGTGTGTGTGTGTGTGTGTTTGTTTGTGTGTGTTTGTATGGGCGCATATTTTGTGTGTGTGTGACAGGTGAGCAAATATGTATTAATTTGAGCAGTTCACCACATGTACAAAATGTACCAGTTTTTACGGTGTCATAGCATAATTTACACCTAAACTCTTACCATTGGAGATGACATAACGTGCATTTGTGGTCATGTTTTTTGTGAACCATCCAAATTGGAGCACATCAGCTGCCCTGCCAAAGAACAGGGGAGAAGGCATAATCTGACTTGACATGACACTTAATTAGTTGCACTTTGAGCCCCATTTGGGGTAGTTTTCACCCATTTTGGGGCCATTTTGGGGAACAACAAGCACTTTTTGCCCGTTTTGGGGCACAGGGCAACTAAATGATCACATAAAACAAACTTTACTTCGTCACACAAACGAGATTCAGGGTTATTTCAGAATCACGCGCATATTTGGGTCAAACTCCACTGGTCCCCCTTTGTAATTTCACCCTATTTATTAATATTAATGTCGAACTCATAATATTTTTATGCACATTTCATTTTCCTACCCCACTGGCATCTGTTTCCGAAGTAGTGGCATGTTACTGAATTTTATGCCTGAAACAAACAGTGCATGGTCGCAATTTTTCAATCTCAATCGTTTCTCCATTTTTATTGTTATTACTGGCTATCGTACGACTTCAGTAGTAACGATGGTCCGCACTCCCAAATATCAGGTATATTGTGTACGTTGCTACCGGGACTCTCCTCTGATCACTACTGGTTACGGAAAGCAGAAGGTTACCAAGAAGAAGAAACCCCCCTTGTTTACAGCGCGACGAAGAAAGAAAATGGGAGTAGTTGTTTCTCCCGGTCTTCTCGACCATATTTCACGTAATCCGGGTACATGTTATTCTTATTACTACCGGTGTTTGGGGGTAGATGATTTTAAATCTTCGTTATTCATTAGAAAATCGAGGAAGAAGCTCGAGGATGCTACTCAACAATTAGGTCTAACGAACACCTGTAACGGTCCACAGAGTAGTGACGGCGCATTACCAGAGGTGCTCGACAATCAAGTTATGTATGACCCTTCTGTCGAACCGATTGGGCGTGCCTTGATTGGTCGGGAATTAACAAACATAGAGGATGACGATGATTCTGTCTCCGATGACAATTTTTTCTTTCCTAATGCCGACGATGAGGAAGAAGGAAGTGTGAGCATAGAGGCCCCCCACTCTTTGATTGTCAATGATGAAGAAGGCAACAACATTGATGTTGACGATTCCCATTGTGATTCAAACACGCTAGTAATTACGACACCCAATGTAGGAAGGAACATATCTGACGAATTGAAGGTCAAGATCAAGTTAATGAAAATCATGCGGAATCATAGCATACCATTAGTTGCAGAGAAGGAATTGTATCAATGGGCTATTGAATCTGAGCGGCTTAATTTATTTTCATGGACTAAAGGCAATCTCATAAAGACCAGGGCAAGTGTTATGAAGGAGATTTCCGCAACTGTGCCTGAAATAAAAGGCGATGGGTTTGAACCTCATCTTATTGACTGGTGTTCTAAGAAATCACAGAATGCTGATGTTTCCAGTCGCAAACAAATCTACGTCCGGTCGTTCCAAAAAGCACTTCATTCCCTATTAACAAATGTGACTTTGGTGAATGAAGATAATCTGTCATTCCCCCATGCTGAAGACCCCACCTTACCAGTCTGTTATCCAGAACTTCAAGGGAATATTGATATTGACGAACTCCATCACGGTGAATGGTAGATCAACACTTGGGAGAAGAGATACAAATCTGGATCGAATGAAATTCTGGTTCCTATTATTCTCTACATGGATGGAATTGCAATTGACAATAGTGGTCAAACCACTCTTACCCCACTGAACATGACTCTTGGCATATTCAACACCCTAGCTCAAAACTCCCAGCCGGATGCGTGGGAGGCTATATACTATCACCCAACATGTCCAGGTGATAAAGGTGCCGAATCAATTGACAATGTGAACAATCTTCACTCTAGCCTTCGTTTGGCTCTTTCATCTTTGAAAGATGCCTGCAACCAAACAGATGGTATTGAATGGTCTAATTTGCCGTGGAACAAGAAGAAATGATCTGTTTGAATGAAATTTGTGGTGGCTTATTTCATAGGTGATACTCCCCAGCACAACCAACTTTGTGGACATTATCAAACGTCGAATTCAAAGATGATCTGTAGGCATTGCAATTGTCCCAGAGCACTTGGTATTAACGCTCGTGTGACTGTTTTGAAGGTTCCTGTTTCAGTTAAAACTGGTAACATGCAAGTGTCTAAGCACCAAAATGGGGAAGAGTACCAATCCATTTGTCTCTGGAATATATCTGATTTTACTGCTCCAATGGTTGACAAAGGAGTGAATGTTGAACAGTATTTCAAAAACATCTCTCACCATGGCGTACATAACGGCAACGTTTTTTATGATCTTGACTTTGGGGAAAACCCACATAATATTCATCTAGCGTCGCCCGGAGAGAGACTCCATATGCACCAACTTGGTTGCGCCAAGCGTGCAGCGGAGACGTTCCGCGAGGACTTTTTAGGCAATAACCAGCGGCTTCTTGGTGAGATGGAAAGGTTAGCCAGTTACTACGGTGGTGCTGTTCAGAGGCAATCCGATTGTGACTTCCCACGAACCAATTTTTCAGAATCAATACATACAGCGAAGAAGGAGGGTAACCAGTACATTGGAATGCTTTATATTCAGATGCTGTCACTTCTGTGTGCTGGAGGCTTGTCAATTGTTGTTGTCTTGAAAGACTCCATCCAATCTTGAGAACAAGAGCAGAAAGTGTGAAGACGAAATTGACCGACGTATTTACGCCATTGAGTTGTTGTTGGGTATGGAAGAGTTCCTAAAGTATGCTGGAATGTTTGACGAGGTTTTCAAACAAGACAAGAAAGGTGTTTTGAATCTTGACAAAATGGTTGTTCTTTTCATCAACTGTATCAATAACAATCTTCAACGAAGTAAGGGAGAGGGTAACAATCTGGTGAAGAATCACATGTATTTTCATTTATCACAGTACATGAGATTATTTGGTCCTCCAACTGGGTGGGACTCTGCTGCGAGTGAGAGCCATCATAAAGCTGAAGTGAAGGCTCCTGCTAAGAGAACTCAACGAAACAAGTCCACACTTATCAAGCAAACTTGCAACCGAGTGATGGAGTATCGAACTATTGATCGACTTGACCGTGAATTTGATTTGTTCGAACATAGACCCATAACCGGACCGAATCATCCTAAGGAGGGTGGTTGGTCAGCTGGGTCTTCGTTTTGGATTGGTGTGATGAATGGTCTCCCTTACATGAAGTGGGATGGAAAAAAAAACGCAAGTTTACCCTGGTTTCCATTGGATGTTCTCAAATTTTGTTGCGACGTGGTCTTACCGGCTGTGGGCAGCAGCAAGGTTTTTGGAACCACGGAGCACAAGAGGTATGACAAATCTTGCGAGATGAAATTATTGTTTCGTGCCCACCCATCGTTTAAGTCTGATTCTGGGCAATTGTCCAATGTATGGTACAACTGGGCTAATTTTCAACTCAACCTCCTTGATGGACGTGGACTGAAAGTTTATCCATGTCAGATTCTGTGCCTGCTTTACCTCGAAGGCCCTTTCACCGTGGGTAGCTCCGTTAGTGGTTTCGAATTAGTGCATGATGGTTATTACGCCGTTGCTCATTGCTTTCTTTCTGCAGACCCCATACCGAGCAAGAGGGATAAAGGAAAAAAACACCATCATGCGTTGGTAAAGCAAGGTGAGCTGCGGAACAAATTGTATTTGTTCGACTGCAACGCCAGTGAGTCCGAAGCTGCCGTTGTTAGAAACCATGGTAGTCCTGACCAATATTTTGTGCTGGGGAATCGTGAACAATGGTTGTTTAATTTCCAGTGAGACAATGGCTGCATTGGAAAAGAAGGATTTACAATCAATAGTACGAGATGGTGAAAACAGCTCATGACTTGAATGAACAAGTTTATTATCAGTTATATTTGTACTTAAATTGATTTCCATATTTTTCATTTTTCCACTATTCTCCAACGCTGTTGCAGAAAATGGGTTTTGGGGGGAGTATCGTACTTGTAATTTCTTTTTTGAAAAGTTGTGTATTTATGTTTTTTTAGGTACCCCCTTTTCATGTGTATTTTGCGTTTTTCTATTATCTGCAACGTCGTTCCACGAAATGCCCTTTTTCCGTATTTTGGATGGTATACTAGTACAGGTACAGTCATACCCCCTTTTCATGTGTATTTTGCATTTTTCTATTTTCTGCAACTGGCGTTGCACAAAATGCCCTGTTTCTGTATTTTGGATTGTATACTAGTACCGGTACAGTCATACCCCCCTTTTCATGTGTATTTTGCGTTTTTCTATTTTCTGCAACGGCGTTGCACGAAATGCCCTTTTTCCGTATTTTGGATGGTATACTAGTTTCCTATTTCTTCTCTGCTTCATAGCTCTTTCTGAATTTCTCATGGTCAACAAGGATGCCGTTGCCGATGGAGTAGTAGATGAATTGCTGAAGATTGCGGTTGCTGTTGCTGACGATGTGTCAAATCGTACGCTGCCGCGGGATGTGTTGGAGGAGGAGGAGTGATGTTGATGCCGATGCAGATGCAGATGCCGATGCCAATGGTTGAATTGTTCCTGGTGGTTGCTGTTGCTTTCGCTTTGCGTTTTGATCATTCCCGGTTTCGGTTGGTTCGATCGTTCCGGTTTGCTCAATTGCTGTTGATTGCTCTCTGTCGCCGCTCCTGTGTTGCTTGCTATCTGCCGCCGCTATTGTTGTTACCGCTGCCATTTGCAATTCAATTGTTGTTGCTGTTGCTGGTCTATGAAAACATGTAATAATTGAACAAAATGGGTGAGTATCTATTGATGTAGTACTAGTAGAGTAAATAATAACAACAGAATAATATAATCTACATGCTAACCTACACGGTTGGCGTCCGATCAATTTGTTGCTAACGATTTGTTGTTCCGATCTGTTGTTCCACCTCAACGGAAGATTCGCCGCACCTCTATTGTTCCGATTCCTGTTCCGGTCCGATGTTGCAGCCTCTAGCAGGGAAGAAGAAGATGCACCTCCAGCGACACCAGGAAAGATTCGCCGAACCTCTATTGTTCCAATTTGTTATTCCGATCTGTCCCTATGAAAATAAGAAGAAGAAATAGAAGTGAGGAAAAAGAACATCATCATCAATGCAACAGGCAGGCACCAATGTCTATCTATCTCACGTTGTTGCCTTCCACTTGGTGCTGCCTTCGATTCCAATCGTTGTTGCCAATATGTTGTTCCGACAATTGTTGTTGGTGCTGCCGTTGATTTGCAGACTTCTAACTCCTATGTCACAAAAAACAGGGTCTTGTTCCTGTTGATATATAGGCAATTGATGCAGATTTTGTGCTTTGAAGATGTCTATGTAAGGTGGCCGTCCAAACAAGAATATCTTTCCAGCAACTAATCCCTAATCAAATGCTTTCTTCTTCTTTTGCAGTACAAGGCTGTTGTTTCGGACTGAAATATCTGAGAACGGATCGTTGTGCTTGTGATATCGTCACATGTGGCATGTGACGAAGAGGGTCGGATCCCACGTTCTCGGACGAAGTGTTGCTTGCAAGAAACAACACTCTACTCAGATAAGTTGGAAAATGAGCTCGTTCAATTTGATTGGAAAGTGAACTAAATTCACTTTTCGAACAGTGTGAGTGATTTTACAGTGCACTTTTTTCTTAGTACTGAATCTACATGAAATTCGAATCTGTTTGAATTTTTTGAATTGAACATGCTAGTACTGAATGCTGTATGTGATCCGTTTGAATTTTTTGAACGTTTGAACGTTCGAACGTTCGAAGGTTCGAATTATTTTGGAATTAGTACTGAATCTACATGCTAGTACTGAATGTACCCGGTGTGTGATCCGTTTGAATTTTTTGAACAGCCGAACGTTGGAATTTTCTTCTTAGTACTGAATCTACATGCTAGTACTGAATGTACGTACGTGTTTTCCTACACGTTTTTCCCACTACATTATTTGTAGTACTGCATTTGCGTAGCAATCTACAGAAGTAGATTTCTACACGATTTTCGGTCTAGATAATTACTGGTAACAGATTTGAGTAGAAATCTACAACAGTAGCTTTCTACACAATTTTCGTACTAGATAATTTCTGGTAACGGATTTGCGTAGCATTCTACGTCCCTACCTTTCTACACAATTTTTGTACTAGATAATTTCTGGTAACGAATTTCCGTAGCATTCTACGACAGTAGCTTTCTACACAATTTTTGTACTAGATAATTTCTGGTAACAAATTTGCGTAGAAATCTACAGCAGTATCCAAATGGCACGAAAGAGACTATTTGTGGTGTAAATCCAGGGCACAAACTGACTTATTGGGTAATGACTCCCAAACCATCCAGTCCAAGCCATGAATATATATCTCATGACTCATCAAATGCATATTGGGAACATCTTTGCCCCACAAAATGCTGGAAATGTTGTGGTTTGTCTCTCCAAATGGCAAACATGAGGGTATTTTTGGTGAAATTACAGGAGGGCACAAACTGACTTATTGGGTAATGACTCCAAAAGTATCCGGTCCAAGCCATGAATAAATTTATCATGACTCATCAAATGCATATTGGGAACAACTTTGTCACACAGAATGCTGGAAATATAGTGGTTTGTCTCTCCAAATGGCAAACATGGTGGTATTTTTGGTGAAATTCCATGGCAAAAACTGACTTATTGGATAATGACTCCAAAAGTATCTGGTCCAAGCCATGAATACATTTATCATGACTCATAAAATGCATCTTGAGAACAACTTTGTCACACAGAATGCTGGAAATGTTTGGGTTTGACTGTCCAAATGGCAAACATGAGGGTATTTTTGGTGCAATTCCAGGGCACAAACTGACTTATTAGGTAATGACTCCCAAAGTATCTGGTCCGGGCCATTAATACATTTCTCACAAGTCATCAAATACATTCAGCCTGAAATTGCAGCCAATGCCGCACATTTGCACTCAAAAACTGACTAGCAATCACTATTTTTGTACATGCATGTCAAGGGACAAAAATTCTTATAAAATTAATACTGACTAAAGTATCAGCCTGAGACTTGTCAATATTGTTTCATAGTCTACCACATCCATAGTATGAGCAATATTGATCCTGAAATTGCAGCCAATGACACACATTTGCACTCAAAAACTGACCAGCACTCACTATTTTGGTACTTGCATGTCAAGGGACAAACATTATTATAAAATTCATAATGACTAAAGTATCAGCCTGAGACTTGTCAATATTGTTTCATAGTCTACCCCATCCATAGTATGAGCAACATTCATCCTGAAATTGCAGCCAATGACACACATTTGCACTCAAAAACTGACTAGCACTCACTATTTTGGTACTTGCATGTCAAGGGACAAACATTATTATGAAATTCATACTGACTAAAGTATCAGCCTGAGACTTGTCAATATTGTTTCATAGTCTACTCCATCAATAGTATGAGCAATATTCATCCTGAAATTGCAGCCAATGACACACTTTTGCACTCAAAACTGACTAGGAATCACTATTTTGGTACATGCATGTCCAGGGGGGACAAAAATTATTCTAAAATTCATACTGACTAAAGTATCAGCCTGTTTCTTGTCCGGTTTGTTTCATAGTCTACCCCATCCATAGTATGAACACTATTCATCCTGAAATTGCAGTCAATGCCACACATTTGCACTCAAAACTGACTAGGACTCACTATTTTGGTACATGCATGTCAAGGGGGGACAAAAATTATTCTAAAATTCATACTGACTAAAGTATCAGCCTGACACTTGTCCAGTTTGTTTCGCAGTGTACCCCATCCATAGTATGAGCAATATTCATCCTGAAATGGCAGTCAATGCCACACATTTGCACTCAAAAACTGACTAGGACTCACTATTTTGGTACATGCATGGCCAGGGACAAAAATTATTCTAAAATTCATACTGACTAAAGTATCAGCCTGACACTTGTCCAGTTTGTTTCGCAGTGTACCCCATCCATAGTATGAGCAATATTCATCCTGAAATTGCAGTCAATGCCACACATTTGCACTCCAAAACTGACTAGGACTCACTATTTTGGTACATGCATGTCCAGGGACAAAAATTATTCTAAAATTCATACTGACTAAAGTATCAGCCTGACACTTGTCCAGTTTGTTTTGCAGTGTACCCCATCCATAGTATGAGCAATATTCATCCTGAAATTGCAGCCAATGACACACATTTTGCACTCAAAACTGACTAGCAATCACTATTTTGGTACATGCATGTCCAGGGGGGACAAAAATTATTCTAAAATTCATACTGACTAAAGTATCAGCCTGTTTCTTGTCCGGTTTGTTTTGTAGTGTACCCCATCCATAGTATGAACACTATTCATCCTGAAATTGCAGTCAATGCCACACATTTGCACTCAAAACTGACTAGGACTCACTATTTTGGTACATGCATGTCCAGGGACAAACATTATTCTAAAATTCATACTGACTAAAGTATCAGCCTTTTTCTTGTCCAGTTTGTTTTGTAGTGTACCCCATCCATAGTATGAACACTATTCATCCTGAAATTGCAGTCAATGCCACACATTTGCACTCAAAAACTGAGTAGGAATCACTGTTTTGGTACATGCATGGCCAGGGACAAACATTATTATAAAATTCATAATGACTATAGTATCAGCCTGAGACTTGTCAATATTGTTTCATAGTCTTCCCCAATCCATAGTATGAGCAATATTCATCCAAACATTTCAGAAAATAACACACTTTTGCACTCAAAAAGTAACTGAGAAACACTATTTTGGTTACTTGTTCATACAAAATTCAAAAAACAATAACCAAAAATTACGGAGACTACCCTTTGTACACCACATCTCTACGGAGGAATCGATCCACTGGACACCTTAACATCTATATCAAGAACCAATCATATCCAGATGAGGAAAGTTACACTACTTAAAGTTAGTCTTTTTTTGATGGACTAGTACAAAAAGACGTCGGTACATTCGAAAAATGTACTCCATAGAAAATAACAAAACAACAAAAAGGGCTTTTCCTGCAACACCGTTGCAGAAAATGAAAAGACAATAGGTACAAGAATCAATGCTTGGGCTACGTACGATTACCCTCAGTGGAACCTACGGATTGTGGTCCGCGCCAAAATTTTCAGGACACCACATTGCAGAATATCACGGCACGCGCAAACAAAAGATAGGCAGGCGCCAGTAAAACAACACTCACAGGTAGTACAATTAACAGTAATACAGCACTTCCCGGGAGGCAGTAAATCAAGCACTTACAGCGCGTACAGTATGAATGAAAAAAACGTGCCAAACGCTTCCTTCAAACAACATTATTATCATAAAAATAGCGCGCCAAATCAATCAAAGGAAAAAACGGTAAGTTGAGGTGCACGATTTAACAAGAAAATAATGGTAGAACTGAGTAGTTGCAGTCGGGTGACAGGTAAAACCATTGTTACCAATAACACAAACAGCCCGCACAGCAGTGTATCAACAAGAAGTGACCAAACAAACACAAATGATAGCCAAACATATAGAGCCACCAACAGTAGCAACAGAAATATTCTACAGACAACAAAAGAATCCGATAACGATAACTTGGAAAACAACATTGTCAAACACGTCAAAGAAACAGGGTTCAGGAAATTTAAATTCCCGCCAGAGAATACATTTGTGAAGGCAACGATATTCAACATTGCAAAACTAATGAATAACAATGAAATACCAAATACGATCGCTATAAAGGAACAAAAGTGGAGTGGAATTTATTGCCGAGCAGTCACTACGTGTAGACACAATGCTCAAACTCTTGCCAGGAAAAACTACAAAGGTAAGCAACCAACAATAAAATGATTGCCGGCATGCAATCTTTCATAATCCTTTCTAACATTTTGGTTGTATTAACATTGACACGTAGACGATAAAAGGAACAACCAGATACCAGATAGTTTCCCAGGAACGGTTCTAATCACCGACACCCAAGACGTGAACTCAGAAAATAGGTACCAATTGCACGAAGACTATCGGCAGAAAAATTCACCAGAATTCAAATACTTCATGAAAAGAATTCTTGGAGCGGTGTCACCAAAACAGACAGACTTCAAAAGAAAATCAGTCAGAATGACAGTCAGTAACATTTTCACCCCAAGCGATGAAGCTTTTGCATTGCTTTTCCTTTACAACAACTACTGACTCGTGGCTAAACACAACAAAGGGCACGAGGTTGAGAAAAAAATGCACTAACGGTAAGTCTGGAAATAAGGAGGGATGGAGTAACGAGGGGCAAGATCTTTACAAATACCTAGTAAGTGAATTAGAAGAACGAAGGGATGAACAACAGTCAAAAGAATTAGAGACGGAACTACTTAAAATGTACCAAAAGCAAAATGGCAATCGTAAACAACAAGATAAGGAGGAGGACGAAGAGGAAAAAAAACGGAAGCAAAAACGTAGCTTGGTTGAGATTCTCGGCAAAGATGATGAGGACTACAAATTTTTCATGGAATACAATAAAAACGAACAAGAGTAATTGGTGATATCAACATCATTATAGTAGAACGGCTAGTTCGTTATTATTTTATGGTTTGCACAATATTGTTCCGGGTCTTTTGTTCGAATATAATACAATAAACGAGGTAATTTCAAAGGCTGATAAAATACTTTCGATGTTTGTTACAAAATATATTTGTTGTATTTCGGTATTTGATAAGCGTAGGGTGAATATTGTAAAATGTCGGAGAGTATTGCAAATGTGGATAAAATACTTTCTTATTAGTACAAAAATATGGTTGTTGGCTTTTGATATTCGAAAAACGTAGTGTGAGTAATGTGAAAGCAACGTAACAGAATAGATTGATGGTTATCAAGAAGCTCGTATATTTGTTCAGAAATTGGTATCAACGCTACGACAATATCAGTGTACAAAGAGGATATTATTACAAAACATGAGTTTCGTGTGGAAAATAACAAAAATTGAATGGCAAATAAATATTAACGGGGTAAGCATGAAACAAAATTGTAGAATAGAAAAATTTGGAAGCAACCATGAAACAGGGGGTGAAAATATGGATAGGAAAATAGTCCTACTTGAAATTGTTGCATGCAAAAATAGGTAGAGAATTATTTATTGTGCGCGCAACAAAATGTTTCGGAATATTTTAAAACATCGCACGAATTTGACGAAAGCACGAGTATCGTTTATGTGGCGTTATGTCAAAATGTGAGCAAGTTCGGAGGAGATAAATTACATAATTGGTGATAAGAATCATGAAAATAAAGTGCTCATACGAATGACACGATTATCACATTGTGCTCAATTCTACACTTGCAAGGGGGCTTGCAAGGGGGCTTGAAAAAGAAAGTGCCCTTTCTGGAGTTGCAAGTATACTTGCAACTCGGAGAAATGTCACATTCTTTTTTCTTCAGTACCAGCCTCTACACAGATGCTATAAGGATCATTCAGTTGCCCTGTATGTAACACTGTACCCGGGAGCAGGAGGCAAAAAGTGCTTGTTCCCCAAAAGGGGCAAACAGTGCCTGGAAAGGGGCAAAAAGTGCAACTAATTAAGTGTCATGGTCAGATTATGCCTTTTGTGTTCAATGCGAGCTCATCACTTTTCGCACAGGAATATACCATTTTTTCACTTAACGACATAGAATAATAGTGTTCTCTGGCATGTCAGATGCCTGTGCTCCAATCTGGATGGGACAAAAAAAAATATGACTGCAAATGCACGTCATGTCATCCCCATTGACCAACGCTCAGAATCACTTTCTTTGGCCCGTGACTCGTCACACAACGGCTACTGGAATGGACAATGAGGTACGTACACGTTACCAGTACGTACCGGTACAAGGTAAAGAAGGTACTCGAACTCCGTACCTGGTAGAGTACAGCGAGTATAGGTGTGAATGGGGGCGACCATTTTGAGACAGCTTTTCCCCCCCTCCCCCTCCTACACCCATGGATTTTGGTCCTGTTAGCCTTACTATTGATCTTACTCTCCAGCTGGAACTTCTTGACCAAAGTAATCACCGCGCCAGAATTGGCAAGGTCAAGAGCTATCCATAGATACCCAATTTGCAGGGGTTGCGCGCGCGGGAACCCCTTCAAACTTAATGATTCTTCTGGTCAAGAAAATCACGAAAAGTAAAAAAAAATCCATTAACACAACCTCATAATACCAAGTGGTCTCAACCAAACCATTCCTTAACCATAGCATTAGAGGCGCCCGCTACTTGGGGTTCCCTTCCTTACACCAAGATCAACAAGACCTGCAAGTTTCGAATCAATTGACGGAGTCCTTTAGGAGGAACGAGCTGGAACAACAGCAACAACAAGGAGACAACAAAGGGCAAAAACGTCATCGTCGTTGTCAAAGAAGCCCCCCCCCCCCCCCCTGCCGCTGCACCCCATCATGCCGCCGCGCCCCACACGGCAACAACAACAAGCGATGCTACAGTGTAATTCAATTAGGTTAATGGTGTTATCTATTTGTTATTCGTTGCGGTTAAAGTAGTTGCAATTAGATGGAGTAGGAAGCAAAGAAGTTAGAGGTTCGAACAGCAATACCGTACGGTACGAGTTTAAGTGTTAATCGGAGCGGTCAAATTTAGACCTCTTTTTTTCTATCCCCCTCCTTACAAGCATCAATTTCGGTCCTGTTAGTCTTGTTGATCTTACTCTCCAGCTGGAGCTTCTTGACCAAAGTAATCACTGCGCCAGAATTGGCAAGAGCAAGAGCTTTCCATAGATACCCAATTTGCAGGGGTTGCGCGCGCCGGAACCCCTTCGAACTTTATGATTTTTCTTGTCGAGAAAATCATGAAAAATTGGAAAAAACTCCATTAATACACCTATCAACATACCAAGTGGTCTCAACCAAACCATTCCTTAACCAGACCACCTCAGCCGCTCGCTACTCAGGGTTACCTTCCTTATACCAAGATCAACAAGACCTGCAAGCTCCGGATCGTTTGGACGAGTCCTATAGGAGAAAAGAGCTTTAACAACAGCAACTACGGATCAACGAGGAAGGACAAAAACTCCAAAAAACGACCCCCCTCCCCCCTGCATTGGAAACAAGGCCCCTGGAACGTTTTTCAACAACAACAAGCGCTGCTACAGAGTAAATCTGCTGTTATTCTCATTCATTCCTGCAATACATTTACTACAGCAACAGCTATGGTAGCAGTAGGATTTATAGCAGAGGAGAGCAAGAATCGGTCTCTACAGAAGATAGTATTGGGAAGAAGGCAAAACTCTTGTTGGAAGAACAAAACAAGGCTGCAAACCCCCCGCCGCCGCCACCACCACCGCCGCCTCCTGTTTTTGTTGGTGGATCGAATGGTACCAGCGTTTCGCCTGTAACCAATCCAAGTGGACTGATGGATCCCCCCACCCAAAAACAGAACAACAACAACAACAACAACAACAACAACAAAAGAGCCCACACAACCTCCAGCAACAGCAATGGAAGCACAGGAACGACAACGGCGCTGGTAATAGAGCCAGCGCCGGATGCAGTGGCGCCAGAAGTAAGCACCACAGCAGCAATTACAGCAGCGTTTTTGGAAAAGGAACCCCCCCCCCCCCCCCACCCCACCTTGCAAAAGGAAGAAACTAACTCCAACTCCATTGTCTTTGAAAAAAACAAGAAGGACTCCCCACCAAGCCCTATGTTCTAGAGCAAATGAGCAAGCTATAAGGATTCGATTTAATCATGCCTGGAGGGTAGCAGAGGAAAAGTTGGAGCAGCAACAGTTGGTGGAGCTCCCCAAGGGAGTAGAACAGGTCTCATCAACGGTTATCTGTGACAAGGTAAATAGGACGTACGGTACGAACATCATCCAGTCACATTGTGGAATCGTCTTTGTCAAGGACTCAAGGGTCACGGAGGGGGCGGTGGCCAGTACTTCCAGACGTGGTGGAGGATGCTCTTGGCGAAGCAATTGAAACTTATGCTACATTGACGGCGGCTCGGATGAAGGACAAACCGAATCGTCAGATGCTCATTCACAAGCTGACGGCATGCATCACTACCGGTTTTATTCCAGCACCACTTACCGACTCTGTTTCTTTATTCAAGCGCTTGGAACCTAAGTTTGCAAATGCGGTGGAAGTGTCAAACCAAAATTTGCAGATGGAGTAACGTCGGGCAATGTATGCAACGCGTAAAAATATTAACCAATGGTTTACAACCCTAAAAACTTTCTTTCTTGATATGGGTTTTGCCCACTTGCCAACGGACAAGGAGGTTGCTGGGGGACACGAGCGAAGGAGAGCTCTATTTCCCACCTGAACAACGTTGAAGGATAATGAATGTGGATGAAACGGGCCTGTCACTCGATACGACCACAAGTAAGTCCGGCGGTTGGCCCGTGACACGCTACGGACCAAGCAACAAACATCTTCCTATTGGTGCAAACCGGGCTAACAAGAGTAGTCACCACATAACTCTTATCTGTGGGAGTTGTGCTTTGGGTGATCTCCCTTCACGGAACGCACAGACTGATGGAGTACTGTGAATTGTGATGCCAGTGCTGGAATGGATGGTACGGAGTTTACAAAGGTAGTGAAGGATGCATATATGCCGTTGTATCCAGACCTCGTCGTCCCCATTCCTGGAAAGTGAGTAGTGATGCTGGTAGATTCGGGTCCAGGACGTGATGATGACGACCTACAGATTGTTACAGCAGCAGAAGGACTATACATACTCACCGGAGTTTCAAATACGACTCATATTTGGCAACCAACAGATATGAACTACGGACCATTTAAAACTTTTTTTCACAAGAACAAGACAAAATTGAACAACTCGCGGCTTGCAAGAAAACTCACAATGCGATCAGACGATATTCCACGGCTCGTGTTCAGAGGACGCAAGACACCAACTTGCACATTGACAAGCGCATACTACAATGCTTTTTCTGTCAAAAAATCCAAGGCTATCTGGCGCCACGTCGGCATCGTCCCTTTCACACGCAAATGTCTAGGGAATCGCAATGTAGCTCGTGAGGTGACGACCACCTTACTGGATGGTTCTGTAGACCATACAGCGGATCCAATGACGGCAAAGTTGCTTGACCTTGAACTTCGCAACAGCAACGCAGTAAACTATCTCACTGAGTACGTTTTGAAAGGTGAAGCATTTGCTGTAAAAGCCCCGCAAAATAACGAGAAAGACAAGATTGCATCTACAAAACCGGGTTCGAAGGAAAGAATATTGAAAATTGCAACGGCAAGGAGGGCAGGACAGAAAGTTTGAATCACGGGCGGGTTCGTCACGAGCTCATACAACATTTGGAAAGCAAAGGTGTTGAAGGAACGCTTGAACAAAATCGCCGTACTGGAGACTACAAAGGCACGTGGCGCTGATTTTGCAAAGAAGAACGGAGCAGCTGAGGCCTTAATTGCAAAGTGTGGGGGCTAATTTGCTAGGCTAGGATTACAAGCATTGAAGGTAGTGTATGAATAGAAGCTTGGAAAGAAGCTGGAATGAAAAAGGAACATGTTGTTGCTGCTTTAGTTAAAGCAAAGGATAATCCGCCGGTTGGCGCCGTTGAGTGGCGCGAGGAAGACAGCGCTGAGTTGCAGCGACTGGAGAAAGAAGATATCAAAATGAAAGAAACAGAATTGGGGGAGGCTATGGCAGAGAAATTAGAGAAGTGTGTTCAAACAATTAAGGAAGTGACTCCAGAGATGCTGGAGATGGCAGCCCTGGATGATGGGAAGATTGAATACATTAAAAGGATGCAAGCAACAAGGGTGCTGGTGGAGCAGCAGGAACCAACGCGCGATTTGGAGCTTAGAGCAGTGTAATGGGGTGTCGTCGAATCGGTGAATCATCCTCGTCGACGACACCGCGTTTCGCGTTTCGCCCTTCAAAGACGACGCCGTTGGTTGAATCACCCCCACCCCCCCAGTGTGGTGCAATGGAATTAGTTAATTTAGTATCTGTTATTTGTTTGTTATTCAGTGCTGTTAAAGTACTAGTTGCAATTAGATGGATTAGGAAGGAAAGAAGTGACGACGAATTTCAAGTTTTTTGCAATAGAGGTGCAAAAAAATCGTCTCGGAAATTTCGTTCGAAATTTCGAATGGATAGAGTTGCAGAATCAGTCATGAGACCAATTTTGATCATGAGTGTTAATTCAAGGTTTTGCTTACAGTACAAATTCTACGTAGCCCTACTTTGTCTCTTCGTCATTAACACACAAACTCGTATGTACTCCTACGAGTACGAGTAACTGTTCTCCAGATCGAGAGCATCTCTCCTTCCATACAGCACCAATTTTTAGGTAGTACTCGCAAAAAGTACGAAACTCCGAAGTAAAGGAATACGAATAGGTGTTAATGACAAAGAGACAAAGTAGGAGGCCTACGTAGAATTTGTACCAAAGCAAAATGTTCAACATAACACTCATGATCTAAATTGGTCTCATGACTGATTATTTTTATCGAAATTTCCATTTTTTCTCTCTTTATTACACGAAGTACTCGTACGAGTTTAGGTGCGAATGACGAAGAGACAAAGTAGGGCTACGTAGAATTTGTACTGTAAGCAAAACCTTGAATTAACACTCATGATCTAAATTGGTCTCATGACTGAGTTCACGATACTTTTTTTCTCTCTTTATTACGAAGTTGGTACGAGTACTCGTACTCATACCGGTACTTGTACTTGTACGAGTAAGATTTACTCTTAACACAGGGTCGAACCTCTATTCCGAACCTCTATTGCTTGAGCCTCATTGCGACTCGACTCTGTCACTTCTTTGCTTCCTACTTCATCTAATTACAACTACTTTAACAGCACTGAATAACAAATAAAGAACATTAAACTACTAGTACGTCACAATTGAATTACACTGTAGCGTCGCTTGTTGTAGCCACGTAGTATGGCAGCGGGGGGAGCGAGCGCTTCGACAAGGCGTCGTCATCAAGTTCGATTGTGTGCTGCTGAAGCTTATTTCTTCTAAACCACTCAGCCAATGAATTCGAAACTTGCGGGTCTTGTTGTTCTTGTTGTAAGGAAGGGAACCCACCAAATGCGGGCGCCTCTAATGCTATGGTTAAGGAATGGGTTGGTTGAGACCACTTGGTATTGTGATAGGTGTGGTAATGGAGTTTTTTGTGAACTTTTCGTGATTTTCTTGACCAGAAGAATCATAAAGTCCGAAGGGGTTCCGGCGCGCGCAACCCCTGCAAATTGGGTATCTATGGAAAGCTCTTGCTCTTACCAATTCTGGCGGGGTGATTACTTTGGTCAAGAAGTTCCAGCTGGAGAGTAAGATCAATAAGACTAACAGGACCCAAATCGATGGGTGTACCCGGGGGGGAGAAAAAAAAAGCTGTCTCAAAACGGTCACCCTATTTTACACACATACTCGTACTCGTACCGGTACTCGTTGTCGGAGGGAAGGTCTGAGTGTACCGTACGCGATTCTACTACTAATTACTTCGTACAACATAATAACCGTGTAGAGCTTGTTTCAATTTTTGTTCGGCGTTGTGCGTTACTAGTACCGTCACATTTTGGGCCTACAAATGTGTTTCGGCGTCGTCATAGCTCTTTGCTGGGAATTGCAGGAATCAAAATGAAGTCTAAAGAATTAAAAAACCTGCGAAAACGTCTTGCGAATGCTAATCGTTGCGATGAGCTGCTAAAAGGATTCGACAATGACACCGTAATTTCATTGATAATCAAAGATAGTGGCGAAAGCGATTTACCGAAAGGGTCCAGTCCAATTCAGAGAACTAATTTATGCATAGTGTTTTCTACCTCGAGTCATATGACAGAAGAACGATTCGAAGACTGCCTCCATTTATTCGAAAGGAACATGGGGGAAATGTACAAAAATAGCTCTTGGGGTCTCAATATGGAAGAAAAGTCGGTCGAACTGACGGACGACAAGGCACGCTTTTTGCTTGTTCTCGACGACAACGAGAAACTAGCAGCCTTTGTCCATTTTCGCTTCGAATATGATGACGAAGAGACTCCGACATGCGGCGTCCTATATATATATGAAATTCAAATCGAATCGTTGTATCGAAGATGTGGATTAGGGAAGAAATTGATGGCAATGGCTGAACGCATTGCTTGCAATCAATCAATGGCAAAGATACTGTTAACTGTTTTCAAAAAGAATCATCAGGCAATGGCCTTTTACACGGAATCATTGGGATACGTTGTGGACGATTCGAGCCCAAGCAAGTTCGGCGATCACAATGTTGACTATGAAATCCTTAGTTTGAAGATTCTTTTAAAACAAAAGGTTCGATAATTCGGAATAGAGTTTGCGTGCTCGTACTGGAGTGGCACTTGTACACAACTTTTTTCAGAGTGCGTAACTTAGAAAATATCTAAAAGAAATAGAGATTGCACTGGGAAATTTGACTCATTTTCCATTTTGTTATCACTTTAATATCGATGGCTTGTTTGCCGTCATCAAAAAGGCTTGGAGGAGAAAAAGAATTGAAAAGTGACAATGTTGTCGTATCCTCGAATAGTTTTTTTCGTGATAGAAATCATTTATGTTGTATTGTGAGTTGTGATTTCTGGGTTTTTGTCGTGTCAATCGAAATGATTGAATCAATGGTCTCAGAAAAGTATGCGTTTGGTGAATTTCTATGCTTGCGTGCTGCGTGATCGATCATGGTATGGATTCCATAGGAATCGGAAGACAGCTCAGGGTGTAGGATCCTCGAGGCTAGGAATTTGTTTGTCACCTGGCAGGGGAAATGATCTGGAAATGTCTTGGGTTCGATACCACGAAAATGGAATGATAGACAGTTTTTCCCACTTGTCTACGTATGCACGGGTCGTTAGGGTGTCGTATCCGTTCGCCTCAATCTTGTCAAGAATTTTTCCATATGCATCCAGGGCACTCTGAACCGGCAATCTACTCTCATCGGATAGCATAAATACACCCCTACGTGCTCTTTCATAGTACATTTTGGCTCGTGCAATTTGGAACTTCATCATGTTGATATAATTCTCGTCTACTCTCTGCTCAAACAGCTGTTCTTTCGTGACGCCAAAACGTTCCATATCTTCTATTGGAAGATACACTCTACCGCGTGTTGTGGCGTCCTCCCCTACGTCCCTCAAAATGTTTGTAAGTTGAAAGGCAACTCCAAGGGACAAGGCGGGCTCTCTGTGGAAATTATAGAATTGAGACAAAAATAGTTGTGAAATGTAAATATGAAGGATTTGCGAACGTCTCATACGCCAAATGAATTGCCACAAACAGTACTTACTTGGCGGTTACTTCGTCGTAATCTTTAGCACATCCAAAAACTGGCAAGCACATTAATCCAACAGTTCCAGCTACTCGATAGCAGTACAAATGAAGGTCGTCAAAATTCTCGTATGTATCCGTTCCAAGGTCAGGAACATCCATGAGCATTCCGCGAACCATATCTACGAATGGTGTAATAGGTAGTGTTGGATACTTGACCAACACATCCAGGAGACAAAGGTCAAAGACATCTTCTACCTCACCGTATTTCCAGAGATTTTCTAACCTTGTCTCCCAGATGCCCAAGTCTGAAAGCATTTCATCGTCGTTATCTCGTGGAGCATCTACAATCTCATCAGTCCGGCGACACCAAACATAAATGGCCCAGATAGCTTCACGTTGTGCCTCAGGCATGAGTTGTGTGCCGAGGTAAAACGTTTTGGCAAAGGCACTGGTTACTTCCCCTGATTCAACAAACGCTCGTTCCAAAATTCTCCTTAAACCTTCCTTTTGACCGCCTGCTATCGACGGTGAGCTGAAGATTTCGTCGTATGTATCAGCAACGGAACCCGGTCTTTTTTCAAAGAAACCCGCGGCGGATTGAGATCTTAGGTATGCTGCACATTTTTGAATCTCATCGTTCGTTGCGAACAATCCCAGCTCGTGTCCTACTTCAGCAATGACATCTGCATTGATTCCAAGAATTTTGTCGGATAGCTGCGCATGTTTCACGGTGCCGTTGGCTATTTCTTCCTTGGCAAGTCGGAGCGCTTCTTCAGCTCGGGAAGGACCTCGGGTGGATTCGAAGTCAATAACTTTTCCGCCCTCGAGGACCTTTCCAGAAACTTTTTCTTCGTCTTCCGATCTCGTTGCAAGAGAATAGATGACCGCGTTTCGATTTCGATGCCGCTCGTTGCTGGAAGGAGACAAACTCGCGCGGCTGTTGCCATTCACATTCGGAGAGACAAATGCACCAACGAAGGTTGTCGACGTCAGAAAGGCCATCCAGGCCACAATCGAGAGTCTCATTTTCTTAACAGAAGTCGTTGTTATTACGTTTGCAGTTTCGTCGATGTTTTTGCTATCGGAAAGACAGTCGGGCGTGAAGAGAAATAGTTCTGTTACTAGCTCGATTCAATTTCCGAAATCGAACAAGATAGATGAAAATGTTGGGTGACAAGCCTGCGAAGTGGAGGAGTGTGCGGTTGACGGAGAGATTGTGCGATTTCACTTGATGAAGGCAACTGTGTGATCCACTTTGGCTCGACTTGCATGAATTGGAAGTCAATGTCGTTGTTGATGAAGAAAAGAAACCTTTCGGCAACCAAGTTGAAGTGGTACTGCAGTGAGGAGATAGGGAATCGAGGGAATTAATTCACGTTGGAAAAGGGCAGGGAGAGAGAGAGAGAGATTTTTTTTTTTTTTTTTTCTGTTCCCACTGCCATTACGCGTGTAATTTCCTGATGGTGATTTCCGTTGTGTGATTGGTATCTACCTCAATTGAGGTACATAATATACGTCCCTACACCATTACGTGTTCCGCCAATCAACAAAATACTTCGTATTTTCGTACTCGTAAGGTTTTACCGTAATGATGATGTTTCAGATGTTGTTCCTTGATTGTTTCTTTTGTTGGTGTCAAGATGTGGTTCAAGGTTGATCGACGTACGTACGCTCGTGACTGCCTCTGATCCCATGACGTCTATATCGTGAATGATCAGTCCCAATAAGACATAAGACACAAATGCGCACCTGCGCGCAAAGATGCAACTCCGCGCAACCATTGACGACGTCAAAGCTAACCTGATGCCGACCAGGCGTCAACGCAACGGCTCAAAACCCTCTGTAATGGCTCTCTAGGAATCGCTACTCGCAAGAATCTCTCTGTCTACGAACCGCAACAAAATAATAAAAAAAGGCATTGTTCATTGTGCTCGATGACAGCAGACCAGAAACTGTCAATAATTGCGTTGCTGTCATTTTTACAAGTTTTTATTCCCGTAACAACATCTGCACTCGACGTTTACAACAAATTGGTTGTAGAGTCGTTTTATAGTAGTGGTTGGAAGTAACAGTCATTCTTGTGAACTGATACCCGCTGCAATCCTTTGTCGGCGTTGAAAAGTTTCGTCATAGACGTAGACGAAGCGAAGGCACTTACATTGGTCATATCATCTTCATCATCGATTGATCCGCCCACGTAAGCTTGTCATTGCACATTATTATCGGCGCGAATTATAGACACCAGAAGAAACGACAATGGAGGCCGGAAGTTATGTGTGGTGCTCGGCCGATCCCAAGAACGACGAAGCTTGGATCCTTGCCGAGGTCATTAAGAAAGGAGATACCCAAATCGAACTCCAGCAAGTCGACAAGAAAGAACATGTTTTCACGCGTGAGCTAGATGCCAAAGACGAAGATTCTGGAGCGGTGAAGTTCAAGGGTGTTGAGCTCGCGAATGCTCCTTTGAGCGAAGAAGAAAGAGCATCAGGAGCCGACAACGATCTTATCGCACTTCCGCACTTGCACGAGCCTGCTATTCTTCATGCCGTGAGCGAACGTTTCATGCATGGATCGATCTATACATGGACTGGACCAGTTATTATTGCTGTGAACCCTTTTCAACGACTGCCGTTGTATACGGATGTAAGTAAATTACCGTTTACGCCATGACGAATTTACAACGTGTCATTCGGTCGTTTTCTGTTGATCCGATTGTCTAATATGTTGTGCGAACACTTTCCTGCGCTTCTATAATACTATTCTTCATACAGGAAATTCGCGAGCACTACAGAACGGAAGGATTGTTTCGATCGCAGGGCATGGGAAGTGATGGTGAACTAGAACCCCACCCTTTCGCCGTCGCTGATAAATCTTACCGTCAAATGATGTCTGAAGGTCGCAAGTCCCAAGCGATTCTTATTTCAGGAGAGTCCGGAGCAGGGAAGACCGAAACGACCAAGATTGTCATGTCGTACCTTACAACACTTGGAGCGATGGGTTCTCATGAAGAAGAAAAAAAGGAAGGTGAACTCTCTGTCATGGAACGTGTCTTGCAGACAAATCCCGTCCTCGAAGCTTTCGGTAACGCCCGCACCCTTCGTAACGATAACTCCTCTCGTTTTGGTAAATTTATTGAACTTGGATTTAATAGAGCCGGTCAATTGATGGGAGCTAAAGTGGAGACATACCTTCTGGAAAAGGTTCGCGTTGCCTTTCACGCAACCGGTGAACGCAATTACCATATGTTTTATCAGTTGGTGCGTGGTGCAAGTCAGGAGCAAAAGGAGAAGTACGGATTATTGGAAGGAAGCACAGGTGGATATGAATTGGCGAATTGCTTTCACTACACCAAACAAGGTGGTGCCCCAGAGCTTCGCGAATATACCGATGAAGCGACTTTCGCTTACACGATTAAGGCCATGCGCGCTCTCGGGTGGGCAGAGGAACTAATCGACAGTGTATTAGCCCTCATTGCAGGTTTGCTACATCTCGGAGAAACCGCGCTGATTGCCAAGGCAGTCCGATTCCGGATTGGATGCTGCTGCTATTGAAGACATGGAATCTCTCACACGGACAGCCTCTCTTTTGGGTGTCGACGTGGACAAAATAGCTTTTGCCTTGACGCAAAGAGTTGTCGTTGCGAGAGGAGAGGAAATTAAGACAGAACTTACTCTTGACAAGGCAATAGACGCTCGTGATGCCCTCGCAAAAACGATTTATGGTTCACTGTTCCTTTGGGTCGTCGCTCAGGTCAACAAAAGTATTCAATGGGAAAATGACTCTGATATTCGATCATCAATTGGCGTTCTTGATATCTTCGGTTTTGAATGCTTCAAAATTAATTCCTTTGAACAACTGTGTATCAACTACACAAACGAAGCGCTTCAGCAACAATTCAACAAGTTCATTTTCAAATTGGAACAAGAAGAATACGAGGCCGAAGGAATCCAATGGGCCTTTATTTCTTTCCCAGATAATCAGGACTGTCTCGATACAATTCAACAGAAGAAGACTGGTATTCTTGCAATGCTCGATGATGAGTGCCGTCTTCCCAGAGGGTCTGATAGAAACTTTTGCAAACGTTTGCTTGACCAATGGCTTCCAGGGAAAGGACAAGAGGTTTCAGAAAATACTCGAATCCATTCGTCAAAAATGCAGCAAGGAAAGTCTGTCTTTTGTGTCAGACATTTTGCTGGTCTTGTAGAATACTCTGCGGAGACTAGCTTTATGGAGAAGAACTAAGGATGAGATTCCAATTGCCGCACAAAATCTTTTCGAAACAGCTCCTTCAGACCTCATCAAAGACTGTTATGCAATTCAGAAAAAAGAAACCGAAGAAAAAAAGCCAGAAGAATCTTCGACAAGGAGAGGACCTGCTAAACAAAAAACTGTTGGAATGCAATTTAAGCAACAACTGTTAGGATTGATCTCGAATGTCGAGAGAACCGATCCTCATTACATCAGATGCCTCAAACCAAATGACGCGGCGAAACCAAACATGCTGACTCGGAAGCGTCTTACAGAGCAGCTTCGATACGGTGGTGTACTTGAAGCTGTTCGTGTAGCCCGAGCCGGCTACCCAGTTCGACTCGTTCATTCAGCCTTTTTCCAACGATTCAGAATGTTGTTACCTCACATCCCAGATGAACAGATTCCATGGAACTTGGAAGGACAAGAGGCGCAAACACTCTGTACTAAGTTGATTGTTACATGTCTTGAGGAGGGCAAGAAAGCGAAGGATAAAGGAACGTTGGATCCAAAAGAACCAGGGATCAGCAAATTCGAGAAAATCCGTCGAATGCAGAGACAACCTGACCCAATGGACTTCCCTCAATCTGATGTACAATTGGGAAAAACAAAGGTCTTTATGAGAAAGCCTCCTCATGATGCCCTTGAGTCCCATCGTGTGTTCCATCAGAGTGCAAGCGCAACCATGATTCAATGCTGGGTGCGAGGATTGGAAAGAAGAAAGCAGTATCTTATCGCTCAGGATGCGCTGCTCACGATCCAGCGTGCTTACCGCGGCTTCAAAGGACGGGCACGGTACGTAAACAAACTTAATGTACAACAAAAAGTCTCTGTTTTGAATGATAGATCTAACGCGTTTTCTCCCTTTTTTGTTCAGATGGACCTCATTGCGACGAGCCACGGCATCGTTGCTTCTTACTAAACACTTCCGTATGCAGATCAATAGACGCCGATTCGCTCGTGCTAAGAAAGGCACAACGAAGTTCCAAGCTGCATTCCGTGGAGTTCAAGCTCGTCGTTTGTTGGCTGCAATCAAGGTCACCACATACTACAGAAAATATCGTGCCAGCAAAGCCTTCAAGATGCTTAGATCAGCTGTTATTGCGCTGCAATGTAAGATCCGAGTCGGTATTGCGAAGAAGGAAGTCGGTGGTCTCAAGGGTGAGCAGAAGAATATTGGAAAGCTTCGTGAGAATAACGAACGTTTAAAGATGGAGATGAACAGTTTGAAGGCGATGCTTGCAGCACAGGCGAAGGAAGGTGCACAATCTGCCGCACACAGCCTTGAATTAAAAGAGAAGCAGGATGAAATCACTCAACTCGAGAATCGTGTTGCAGAACTCGAGACGAAGCTTGCCGAAGAAAAAGCAATTATCGAAAAACTTGAAAACGAACTCAAGGAGCAGAAGGAGCACGCAGCACAGGAGTTGGCAAATGCTGTTCATCGGAAGCAACGATCCTCCGTTCAACATTCACCCAAACGCAGTTCTGCTGTCGCCGTGGAGCCTGGTGTCCATCTTCAGATGCCGAAACCACCTTCTGATTATGTCAGCCCAGATGTTCTAGCGAAACATAAGAGAAATCTTTCGAAGCTTGAGCAAGCTCTTCGTGCAGAGAAGAAGCTTCGACAAGATGCAGACGGTGAAGTGATCAAGCTACGAGCCGCTATTAACGGTGTCCAGCTTAGCGATGCTGAAGTCGAGGATCTTCTTTCCAAAAAGCAGGAGGAAGCTAAGACCACTATGAGGTACGTGATGACACAAACTCATAGGAGGCGCAGAATCACTTTATTCTCGCCTACCTCGTATGTACATTGTTCGTCTAAGTAGTTGTGTATGCGTTGCATTATGGGTGTTGCTTCGTTTCGATTAGAATTGTGATGATCGTATTGATTATTCTCGGAGTCAATTTGGGGACTGTTTTATTTTGTATTCGACGACGATCATATTTCATCGCGACACGCAAACTGGTCGGAGAGCTGGAATTTGAACTTGAAAATGAATTTTTGCTGCAGTGAATGACTTCGTTTGTGTAAAGTAGGGTTTTAGCTTTTTCGATTTAAGAAATTTCTTCAACAAGTTTTACTGGTTCTGCGATAAACTAACGAAAATCTATTGTTGCCTTTATGCGAACAGATCTGGAGATGCGCCGGAAATCGCTGGAAAAGAACCAGTTCAGCAAAAGTCGAGTTTGGCTAGAGCAATGGAGGGCATTTCGTCGACTTTCGGAGGTGGTGACAAATCAAAGGATAAGAAATCTTCGTCAGATCATCTGTTGCCTAAGATTCAAAGAGGAGGAAAGGGAGAGGAGGAGAAGGAAGATACTGTTGTTGTTGGTTGGAAGGCGGATGTAAGGAGCCGAAAACAGAGAGAGGAAGTTCTTCGTGACGAAGTGCACCGCTTTGAATCACGTATGAAAGGTTTTGTTCATGCCCTCGAGGAAGGCGTTGATGTCAAGATTTGGCAGATGAACCGTGGCGACGAGAAAAATGCACCAGCAGAATTTGCATTGAAATCATCTCATGTTACTGTCAGAGTCCAGAAGAAAGGTGACATGTGGGTGCAGGCCATGGTCAATTTTACCATGCGTGGTGGTTACTTGAGCAAAGCGATCGGGCGTAACCGTGGCGGTGAGTTCTTGTGTTTCAATTCGCTGTATGGTGCTGTTCCTGTTCAATTCATTTTTTTTCGTATCGCACTAATCCTCTTTCTTTCTATCTATGAACAGCCAACAAAACCGCCCTAGAACCATTGTCGATGCACGACATTTTAGAGGTGAAGGCAGGATGCTCTGGTTATGATCACACAGAGCTTCCATCTGCAGCGGGACGGTCCAAATCGAAGGATGGCAAGCGGAAAGAGCGAGAACCGCCAGGGCAGCCTTTTCATTACGCTGACCGCAACACCGACACCAATGGCCGCAACTCGGTCGTATATCTTGAGATTCAAGTCGAGATCAGCAAGAAACGAATTCCTGAATGGCATGCGCTGTGTGTTGGCGGATATGCAAATCCACGAGGGTGTCGGCATTTCTGGTCTACAAACCTCACCTGAGACTGAGGAGTATGATGAGGACGAAGAAGTCATGGTCCCTCTCGGTGCAGTCAACAAGGTCATGAATAGTGAACGTGAAGCATATGACCGAATTCTTTTGATGCTGCTTCAAGGATACGACGATATCAAAGAAAGGGAAGATGAACTTCTCAAACTGCGCAAGAAACTTGAAAACGTGATGGAGGAATCAGCTGAGAAGGATCGTGTGCAGGCTAACGACTCTAGGTTGATTATGCAGCTCAGTAAGAAGCTTGAGACCCTCCTCAGTGAAGCCGAAGACTTGCGGGATCAAAACGATCACCTCAATACTCGTTTGATTGCCGCAGAGTGCGAGAAGATGAATTCTCAATAGATGCATATTGTAGGAAAGCGTCAAATCGTTTTAAAGATAATAGTATTTTTACATTGCTGCACGTGGAAATGCGTTCTCTCCCCACAAAATAATTACCTCTAATTTTGTATTAGTAGTTTGTTTAGGGCCTTTTGAAATGTTTGTGCAAAGTTAAGAATCTAAGGTTTCAATTAAACATCCTTGCAGACAACCTTAAATGCTCGACCTGATGTTGTAAGGAAATTCAGACGAAGTAAAAAATAGGTTAGATACAGCTGACACACGAACACGGATTAATTATGAGGTACGAATAATTGTGACTACCAAACTGTCCGGAAAGAACTTACGCATGAGGCGAGCTAGGGTTGGCATATTATCTCTGTCCGACGATGCATTAGTCTCTGCTAGAATATTTGCCAGAGCCTCGGGATCTATTTTTGGATCACAATCGGAAACGCCGTAATAATCGTCATCGTTTAGAAAAAGAGTAAACGAGAATGGTCTTGAAGGATCATTGACATCTACATGATCAAATTTGAACCTAAGGTGAAAAGAATCAGAATGGGTAAGTTCCCGACCATGCACTCTATATATCAGCTTAAACAGATCGTTCATAGTGATTGTGATTTGAAATACGGATATAAAAGCCCATTGTACTCACTGTAACTCTCCGTCCTTTCCGGTTCGCTGAAAATCGACACCCATCTTTTTGTAATTTATTACACCTCGTGTCAGATCATCGATAGTAGTATTTTTCGACTCTTCTACTTGTCTCTTCAGGGCAGCAGCATCACTTGCTCGGATGCGCTGTTTTGATTCCTCTAGGGAAACATCTGTAATTAATGTACAGCGAAAACCCAAAATTATGAGTTTTGTCAATCGATATGATAGAATAATATGGTAAAAAGAAAGATTATGTGCGTACAAACTACATTGAATGCAGAAAACAAAGTCATCCCCAAAGGATCTGACGTTTTGTTTGAGAACAACTTACCCTTCACTCTTTTTTCCCTATTATCTCGTTCTGTCTTTAATTTCATAATCTCCACTTGCGTTTTGGTAGACGCTTCTTCCAATGCTTTCTTTCTTGAAGCAATGTTTTCTAGACGATTTGCACTATCGTCACAGTTCTCTGATTCGCCTACGGAAACGTCACTGGAAATTCCACGTTCTCGTTGAATATTGTTGAGTTCTTTGATCTGGGAGTCAATGATGGCTTGTTGCTGAATCAAGCTTTTGTTGTACGATTCGAACCTGCGATCTGCGCTAGATTTTTCGTGTTCGACCCAAGTCTGTATTTTGGTCTTGAACGAAGAGATAGACTCCATCAAAGGGTCTGTGAACCCTAGATCGATGGCTCGATGTTTTCGTTGCAGACCGGCATCGTATCCATCACCGTCGTTGTCACCATTAGCTGATTCGGAATAAGGAGGCATGATAAGTTCTTCTCTGTCGTAATGAAACCAAACTACCCAGCTGATCGTGAATGCTCTGCCCTTTTCTAGTTCTCCTTAGTTTGTAACATCCATGTAAGATTATTCTGCCTTGTAAGGATTTTGAAACGTTTCTTCGCAAATTGTGCACGTTCGTTTGTCCTTCATCTGCATAGTACCTCGTACCGTACTCGTACGGCACTGTATGGGTAGTAATTACGTACACTGTGTGATGAAAAAAATACTGATATCGAATGGTTCCGTAAAATTTTTTGAATTCACTGACCGTTATTTACGATTTGAAAAACCATCCGGTCAAGATCGTGAAGTCGTGGAGCGAAACACGATTCGGCTGGGTCAAGCTCCGTAGCGTAGGTATTGAGTATTCATCTATTTTTTGTTCAGACGCAGCAAACTAATGTACCGTACCGTACAGTACTCGTACTCGTATTAGAGTTCTTACCGTTAGATATTTTTCTCGTCCAAAACTTTGTTGACCATCGTCAACTATTACCAGGTATCTTGTGGCATTAAAGACTGAAGACCACTTTGTTTCCGCCCGTTACTTGCATCAGAAGAAACAAAGCAATCGCAACAGAACGATTCATATAGATAACAATAAGCAACAAATAAAATGTTTGACTGGGGATTCAACGCCAACAAACTCAAGCCTCGTGAGTAGCACAATCATTCACCATCATTCCTGGGCTGTTTTTCGTACCTTCCATTTTATGGTATCAATCTAAATTTCACTTCACGCACTGGACTTGTGCCATTGGTATTCTGACCTATTCACGTTTTATTTTGTTTCTTCCGTCAGAGTTGAAAATGGCAGTTCACCGATTTCAGATGGCAAGCAACAAAAAGAGTGCCCTTCTCAAACAAAATATGAGAGAAGTTGCGGTCTTGCTTGCCGAGGACCCACCGAAAGAAGAAAAAGCTCGAATAAAAGCCGAAGCATTGATTCGTGACGATTATGTAAGTTAGCCAGCATTCTATTCTGAGCTGGAGGTTCAGATAAATATATCGTGCGTCCTTTCCTATTCGTGTCGTGACGCGTTTATTTCTGTCTTTTGGTTCTCGGATCTCATTGGATTTTTTCATTCTAGATTATCGAGGCGTATGACATTCTTAGCCTAAACTGTGAACTTCTCAGTGAGAGAATTAAGCTGATTCAACTTAGTAAGGAATGTCCGCCTGATCTTACATCGTGTATCTCCACATTGATGTACGCTGCACCACGAGTTGATATCCCAGAGTTGTTAGTGATTCGGAAGCAATTCATTGCAAAATATGGAAAGAAATTTGACGAAAATGCCATGTCGAACGCAGGCGGAATTCTGAATGAACGCGTTGTGACCAAACTTTCTGTACAACCCCCAGCTGCGTACCTAGTGCAAACTTATTTGGAGCAAATATGTGAAAAATATCAGGTAGACTGGTCACCCACTATTCGTCTGTCAGCCGAGCAGATGGGAGAACCAATGGCACCGCCATCTGGATTTTCTGTTCCAATTGGACAAGGAACAGGTCTTGGACATGTTGCACACACTGGAATGACGGTGACCGGAGACGACGAAATCACATACGACGGAGGACAATCTTTGCCTCCACCGCTTGCACCTAGTGCGAGTAGTACAAAGGGTGATTTCAACGAAGCGAAATATAATATGCCATCCGCACCGGGTGCATCCAATCCTCCTCCTCCTCTAGTACCGCCCCCGGCACCCAGCACTGTTAACACAACGGGAACGACCAACAAGGGCGATGATGACGACGATGACCAGAATAATGTTGATTCGTCTGGAACCCAATCAGCACCAGCAAGTGGTAAAGACACGGCTTCATATCAGGACTTAGCTGCAAGATTCGAAAATTTGAAAAATTTGTAGACGTTCTTTTGTGACGCTGCCTTTTGTTCTTTCTGGCTAATGGATTGCCTAAATCATAGATTGTATTTGACCGAATACTTTTTTTGCAATTTTGTAGAAAAATCATTTACGTTAATAAACGTGTACTTCGTATTATTTTTCCTACGAGTACCATTATTTGACGGAATGGAAACAAGTGAAAGACTGAAGGACTGGATATCATTCTAACGCTGGGGCCGGGAATTGGTTGTTCGGGTTTGTTTCGTGTTTTGGCGTTGCTGCTGTGTCTGGCGCAATGCTGCCTTTTGAGCACTACGGGCCTTGATGTCTCGATAGAAACTCTCGTATTTTCTCAGAACGGCATCCTTCTTTTTGCTCTCTTCCTTCTCTTTTTTCAATTCCCCCTTCATTTTTTGGATTATCTGATCCTGCCGTTTCAACTTGTCGGCTACAGTTGCATTTTTCATAAATTCACTCTCGTCGACAGGACTGTTGGCAGTCGTCTTTCCACCGGGGTTCTCTTGCCGGAACTTTTCCAAAGCTTTTTTGAGCGATGTAAAGCGCTGGCCGTATTCTATCTTAAAACGTTTCATGGTTTCTCTCGCAGCTTTTGCTTCCGCCCGCGCAGCTTGTAGCTCTTCTACCTCTCTCAGAAGGTTAGCATTTTCATCTCCCAAGGTTTTCATCGAGTCCATCAGGCGCATAATTTGCTCCGTTTGTGAAGCAGAGTGACTACCTTGAATTTCATTTGCATGCCCGCCTTCAATTCCTCTGACCCCAGTTGACATCCCAGACGCGGTCAATATTTGTGAGGTGATATTAGTGTTCCCCCACCAGCTAGATTCCAGCCCGGCTGTATTAGTTCTATGGTTTATAGTTTGCGCATGTCCCATTTGGGGTGACTGATACATCTGACGGCTAGCGGGAGTTGAAGAAGCCTCTAGCATGTTTTGCACACGATTGGCACGAGCTCGGATTCCTGCCGTACCTTGTTGGTTGTTGACCGTTTGTCGAGGATAGTTATGAGACCCCCACATGGAGGAAGCCATGTAAGAACTTGATCCAGGTGGAACGACCATAAAGCTACCATCGCCAATCATTGAGCTCTTCATTCTGTTCTGCATCCTAGTATCAAGTGACGAAATTGAGTTTCCAAGCTCTGGCGCCATGTCAATATCTCTGAGTTCTCGCTCTAGTTCTATCATCACATCTACTGGATTCCTACCAAACACCTCTTCGGCCAGGAGAGTATCTTCGCCATGATTTCTGTCATCGCCTCTTCTATTCCCTTTGCGTATTTCTTTGTTATTGTTCTGCACTGCTGATTGTATTGTTTTCACGGTTGCACCTTTCCCCGTCGTATTGGTTTCTGCCTTTCCTAAGAATTGAGAATCGGAAAGATCTGCTTCGTGTGGATGGCTCGAGGAAAGAGCGCCTCGAACAGCTGCTCTAAGACGTTCTTTATGTGACATTGCCGCGGAGGCATGATCGTCGTTGAAATTTCTGGAAGAAGGAGGAAGGATTTGTTGCAGCTCTGTTGGATTGAGCTTTACTATACCCTTCAATGCAATCGCAGACTTCGCTTGGGTCTGACTCAGGAGTAAAAGCGAGCTTGCTAGAGGTGCTGCAAATGAATCGTAGAAAGGATTCCATGGGGGAGCGAAAAAAGTCGTCAGTGGCGAATGAATTCGTTCGTTAATTAATGAGAGATATCCTCCATTGTTCCAAATCCAAAATTCGTTCTAAAGTTATCACACATAAATATTATACCATAACTCACCATTTCTCGCTCGGACGAGTCTAGCAATGACCTTGTATAATCTCGCGGCCTGTGTGTGATACTCGAGCGCAGAAAGTAAATCTCTACAGAAAAGGATGAATAAGATTGCCGTATTCAATAATCGAAGATAGGGACTTCGTCGCCGGGTCTAACTTTACTTACCCCGTTTTCTTCGCTTCTGATGCCTTTAACGCCTTCTCGTTAGCTGATTCCGTTTCGTTCTGCATAAAATAATGATTTTCGAAAACAGAGCTATGTTAGAGTGCAAATAAGTTTCAATATCACTATTCTTTCCCTTCAGTTAGAACCAGTACAGAACTTACCAACAGTGAACCACTATCATTTCCCTGGATTCCACCAATGAGAACGGTTAGTATATCGCCTTTCACCTGGTGTTGTGAACCACCGAAATGTTCTCCCTCTAACAATCCATCATCGTCGTCTGCATCTATTTCGGTCACATTCACATACGTGAAATCATTTTCGGGATCTCCATATCCACCATCTGTGACGCTAACGTTGTGTTCTTCGGATTCCGCCGGTATTACCACTAGTTGTCCTTGTTGCTGCTGCAATTGTGCATGATGATGGGACGGTAGTAAAACATCTTGGGGAGTGTTGGGAGGAAGTGGGGAATAATTATCCGAGAAGTTGTTGTCGTCATCCAGGTCCGTGAAACTTCCTTGTGAGCTCGCGATAACTAGAGAATCCGAATCCGAATGTTGTAGCGGACTATTCCTTCCAATATTGTTTTCCACCCCATCATCTGGCGATTCGACAGCAAACGGCAGCTCCATTGTTGTCTTTGCTTGCCATTGAAAGACTTCGTTCCTTGTGTGCGCCCTATACAAAAAGTTGAGGCGTCACAGTGATATATCGTGCAATTGTGATCAGTGCTGTTCCTTTCCCCCCTATTACCTCTGCCACTCCAAGTCTGCTTCCACTTGCTCTTGTTACCAATGGGGTTCCTTACGCTTTGTTAGTCACTTATACGTATGAATTTCAATTCGAACGAAAGAACAAGTAATTCCGTACGGTACGGTACGGTATTCTGAAGGTCGTTTGATTGATGCCGTTTTTTTGTCTACGAAGGAAAAAAATCGAAACGTGACATCGAATAAGAGGTTCGTACAATACTCGTACCGGTACTATCGGTAATACAGTGAACCTGTTGAGAGCGAACCCATCGAAGAAAGGTTGTTTCTACGACAAGTCTTAAATTAGGACTACGAGCACTATCAGTACCGTACGAATCTCGTCTGTTACCGTACACAACTTGTACCGTACCGTACTCGTACGTAGGTCTTGAGTTTGCAACAACTCAATCCGGGAACGAATGACTGAATCGAATGAATCGGAATGGGGGGCTCCGAAATATGAAACACGTGATTTCATTTTTTCCAAGAACGAACCCTTTCTCTCTGTCGTCATAGGCACCGTACCGGTACAAGTACCGTACCGTGGTTAGTTGCATGATGTTCAATAGATTCGTAGTACGTAAGATCTTACCTGGTAGCTGTACGAGTAAGATTACTGTAGTCAGCATCCAAAAACCCAGCGTCCCTTTCTAGGCAGTTGTACTGGAGCTGCTGGTATTATTGCACACCATCGGTTTCTGAACCATACGAGGCAATCAGCCTGCGAGAAACCATATCAAGGACGAATAATCCCAATGGAGGTTGTGAGAAAGAATTGCATGTTTCTCTTGGCAGCATGTTTGGCTGTCGCTGCAGTAAACGCCTTCGTTCCGGAACGTACATCTGCTAGCGTTCCAACTCGACTACTTTCCCAGGCGTCGGATGCCGATGGCCCAGGTCTATCCAGGCGACAACTCGGAGAACTAGCAGTTGCCGGTCTGGGACTCGGAATTTCGTTTGCTGGCACTAGAGAGAACAAGCCAACCGATTATGGACTTTGGGGCATCCTTCCCGTTGGAACCTACAAAACCAAGAAGACGCTCTTGAAGGAAATTGTTCCGGACACCATTTGGACCCTCGATCAAAAATTTGGCATCCTAAATGTACAAGTTCCGATTCGATCGACCGTCGTAAAGCTCAAAGGTGGAGGATTGTTTGTCTACAATCCGGTGGCGGCAACCCCGGAGTGTGTTGATATGCTAAAAGAGTTGGTGAAAAAGCATGGTCCAATCAAACATATTGTGGTGGGATCGGTTGCACTGGAACACAAGGTATATGCAGGTGTGTTAGCCCAAAAATTTCCCAAGGCTGATGTCTGGCTGGCTCCAGGACAATATTCGTTTCCAGTCAACCTCCCAAATCCATTTTTGGGCTATCCCTCTGTCAGAACCAAGACTGTTCCCCAACAGGCCGAGGATGCTCCCACGGAATGGACAGAAACCTTTGATTTCCTTACTCTGGGACCCTTCAAAAGTAGAGATGGGGCGTTTTCAGAGAGTGTCTTTCGCCACAAAGAATCAAAAACACTGATCGTCACGGACACAGTACTGGAGGTGACTGATGAAGTACCAGAGATTCTCGAGGTCGACCCGGCTCCTCTTCTGTATCATGCGCGAGATACCGTTACTCAGGTTGTCGAAGACAACGAAGCCACGCGAAAGCTTGGCTGGCGTCGTGTGGCGTTATTTGGCCTCTTCTTCACCCCAAGTGCAATCGATATCAAGGATGCCGACGTGGCTTACAACGAACGCCGGACAGATATCAATCCCGATTTCTTGGGGGTTTACCCGTGGGATTGGGTCCGAGACGATAAGGCAAGCTTCGACGCACTTAAGGGAGGCCTATTGTGTGCACCCATCTTGCAAACGCTCATTCTTAATAGAACACCCGTTCAAGTCCTTGACTTCGCCGATGCTGTTTCTAAGTGGGAGATCGAGAGAATTATTCCAGCCCATTTCAAAAATGATTTGAAATATAGCGGAGACGATTATCGCAAAGCATTTTCGTTTTTGGAAGCCTCAGGTGTACCCGAAGGATTGCCCAAACCACTGGAAGGTGATCTGCAATTTTTAAGAGAGAGTGAAGTCGGTTTGATTGATTCTGGGGCAATCGTACCCTGCCCACCATTACCAGGTGGAAATTTTACTAGAGACGAAATTCTCGCGCAAACCGTCCTCAAGTCTCTGCTCCTCTGATCTCCCTAGAGTGATCAAATTTGCGCAAACTGCTACTTAGAATGCTAGAGGTTAAATGAAACTAAGGTTTGGATTGTATCTTTTGTCTACACTATGGCTTCAAAAGGCTTCCTTCTTCGATGCTGGACGTAGTCGGATGGTTCCTTGTACTGGGTCGACCGCTGTGCACACAACGTCAACCTTTTGACCGATACTGAATCGATTCGTTACTAATCCTTTTGTTCCGCCAGGATGTTTTCGAATCTCTTCTCTGTCTGCAAGTTCGCTCACGTGACACAATCCTTCCTTATTCCGCAATAATTCGATGATGACTCCGAAGTCGCGTATCTCAATAATAGTGCCTTCGTAGGTTTCGCCAACTTCAACATCGCTGACAAGATCCATCACAGCCGCTTTCGCTTTTCTCACCATTTCATTATCATCACCAAACAGCAAACATTGGCCTTCTTGGGTTAGGTCCAGCGAGACATTGAAACGATGCTCCATCTGTCGAATTACCACGCCGCCCGGTCCGAGTAAATCTTTCTTTCTAGCGGGATCGAATTTTACAACCGAGCTTCTCGGGGCTGAAGACTTCAATTCCGGTCGAGGCGATAAATCAATAATTGCTCCGTCTGAAGACGAGAAAGTCTGGATTTTCATTTCTTCGAGAATCGCTTTCCTCCCCTCTTTAGCTAGCTGGAGTGCATCCGCGACGATTGACAAAGATATAGGCTGTTTTACATCTAATTGCAATGCAGTAACCTCCTCAGCAGTTCCAGCAACTTTGAAATCCATTAGACCGTAGTGATCTTCGGTTCCGGATATATCCAGAAGTAATTTGTGCTTTTCATTAGTAGAATCTTTCACAAGACCGACGCTTACGCCTGCTACAGGTGCCATGATAGGAACCCCAGCATCTAGCAGTGATAGCATCACGCCACAAACGGAAGCCATGCTAGAGGATCCGTTCGAGCTAGTGACTTCGCTTGTCATTCGAATCGCATATGGGAATTCATTCGCAGGAGGGAGTATGGGTAGAATAGCTTTTTCAGCTAATGCTCCGTGACCTATTTCGCGCCTACTGGCGCTGGCTGGCCCAGTTGGAATGAACCCGGTGCAGTACGCAGGAAAATCATATTGGAGGAAGGCGCGACGGCGTTCTTTCAAGGTACCCGAATCACCTGTTTGTTCCCGATCGGCTAGAACCTTCCGAGAGTTGAGGTCGGACTCGAGATGTTCTTGCGACCTCAAATAACGTAGAGATCCAACCGGAAGTGTCTTCGAGGGTGCATCGGAATCGGTTGCTTTCCCTAACGTTTCCGTTACTGGTTCGTATGGATCATTTTGGAGAATCCCGTCTCTCGGTGGTCCCAGAGTAGTGGTGCACAGAACTTGCGTTTCTCCTCTTGTAAAGATGGCCGACCCGTGGACGACATCTGGTAATGCCGGTACTTTCATAGAGAGCGGTCGTATGGTATCACTTCCCGCAGAAAATTCCCCCCCCCGGCCATCGGAACGACAATTTTTCGCGATTGAAGCATCCGCCATGGCCTCTCGGAGCATTCGCGAATGAATAGTATCCACCAATGTAGTAATAAATGGTTCGCTTTGTTGGAGCATGTGATACTCCTGTGCGAGCTGTGAATCCGAGGGTTCATATCTTTTCTGTCTTAGTTTTTTCCTTCCCTGTCTCTTTTTTTGTCTTCGTTCTTTCCGTTTCTGTCTCTGTCTTCGTCTCCTTCTTTGTAGCGTTCGGCTTCTTTTTCTGTATATATCAAACTGGAACAACAGACGCTTGATTTCAGATTTTACAATATTTTCCTTTCTTCCGCGAATGACTTTTCCGAGTAAAGGCCCATCCTTCTCTTCCGAATGAATTTTTATCTCTCTATGTTTTGTGGAATGGTCAACCTCGGCTCCTTGTGCTTTAGTGTCAAATAATCGAAGAACGGTATCCCGTAGATTGCTATTGACAAATTGATTGACTTTCTCGTAGATTCGATCGGCATTGATTCGATGTTCGCTTTCTCTTGTATGACGGGATGATATTGATTCCGCGAGCTCTAAATCATCTGTTTCAAGTGGTAAGCCGAGTTCTTTTCTGAGTTCATTGTCGTCTTGGTAAATTTCGCTTTCCTGACGCCTGCTGATTCGTTCTTGCATGTCTAGTACTGGCTGTATCGAGTCATGTGCGAACCGAATTAGTTGCACAAGACGCGATTCGGGCAAGATTCCATTGAATTCAATCATGACCACAGATTCCTTTGTTCCGGCGTACAATAGTTCACCCATAATTCCGTTGTTTTCGATCTGGGAGTTGGATTTTTGTTGCTGACAGTGTATCGTGGATATAGATGGGTTCACGAGAATACTTCCGTCCTCCATCAAACACAGCACAACCGCAGCCACTCGTTCGACCAGTCGATCATTCAATGCGACCGAAGCCGAATTGAGCGCTAGGGATATGGGATGGCCACCAAGTGTGATGGATCCCTCGGTTTTATCGTTGATGGGATATGCCTGTATGCTGCACGACAGGTGAATCGACGGCATTTCGTTGCTACTGCTGCTATCGCTGCTGCTACGGCATCTTCCACCGTCTATTTCTTTCCGAAGCAGCGGCCTCAGGGCCCTATCGATCGCTCTGCTTGCCAAGATTTCCGAGACCGAGGGTTGCTGGTTGTCTTTTCGTTTGGCAGACGGTGGGATCTTACCCACGGCGTGGTGTCGTTGTCGATAATCCACCGTCAGGGTCACCATCTGTGACAAGTTGTCTAGACGACACCTGCGTTCGATAGCAGCTCTCACCATTCTCAAATTGGAGTATCGAGCGTTGGCTCTGCTATAGGACGGAGCCACAACGACGGTAGTGAGTGCTACCGTTTTTCCACATCTTCCGAGCACGGTCGAATCTGTCATGTTTGCAATGCCCTCGCTGAACTCCAACTCTTCGTCGTGTCCCCGTATTACATTCGAGAACAGCGGTTCCGTGCTGCTGTCGTGCGCTTCGCTGCCGGGTTCAGTTTCGTGATCATTCGCAGTAGCACTCGCGGTAGCAGCCGAGTTGTTGTTCGCAGTGGTGGTGGCAAAATTTCGTGTCGCGTTCCGTTGTGCACATTCCAAAGAAGTGCGGTTCCTCATTCTCGGTGACGACGGCAACACACGACAACGAGATCCCACCACCGGGATCTCATGGTTCTTGCCCCGGTAGTATAAGTGAGGTCTGTCGACGAGAGAAGAAGAGGCTCTTTTGCCAGCGCGAAGACGCGACAGCCGAATAAAGCTGCTCATGGAATGTCAATCGAGATGGGTATTTGCTGTGATGGGAGTTGAAGTGTGTTGTTGAGGGTGTGTTGAAACGGTTTGCAATGATTCAAATAGATATTGAGTGATTCCCAGCAATAATAAAGTAATAAAAGTTTGCGACCAAAGTAATAAATCTATTCACATAGTTAATAGATTTATTAACTATTGAATAGAATTTAGCAGTCGAGACTGCATCGACTTGCAAAACTTTATTAACTGAATAAAAACAGAATAAACTCGAACAGAATCACTAAAATCAAATATTTCAGTCACCCAACGCACGAATCAATCATGTGCACCTCTTGCACCTCCCTTGCCGGCATGCTTTTTTGGTGATCATCGCCAATTTTGGCCAGCTGAAAATTTGCGAAAAAAAAATTGGAAAGAAAAGAAAGTCCGGAAAGAAACAGCAACAACAGTACGACTACTTGTCTCTCGTCCAGCACAGCAGCATTAGACGCGGCGGCACCACCACCGGCGATGTCCTCCTACACCCCTGCTGCTCTCGTCGTCCTTGCTAGATTACTACTAGACGAATTGTTAGTAGAGAATCATGATCAATCGCCGGAATCCAGCTGCTTGGCACATAAAAAAAGGAACACCACCAGCAATACCATCGATCGTAACAATCAACAGCATGCCCTCGAGTGGAGGCAGGAAAGCCGGCATCGGCAACTACACCAAGGTCGAGTTGGAGAACATGTTTGCTGCCATTAGAGCTGTCATGCCAGCTGGAACAGATGACTGGGATGATGTTGCAGACCTGCACTCTGAAAAATTTCCTGGAAGGGATGGTAGTTCCATTCGCAACAAATCCAATCAATTGAACCGGAAGAAGGCGCCAACAGGCAATCCAAACATGAGATGGGATATCAAGGAGGCAAAGGAACTCTTCAGACTGATAGGTGAGAAATCACGCGTTACAGATGGAGAAGATAGTTATGATGTTGAAAGTAATGAGTTTACTCCTCCTCCTCCTCCGTCTGCTACAACTCAACCGGTATCACTTCTACTTGGTCAACCAACTCAACCAACACAACCCGAAAGTCATCAAGGCAGCAGACCGCCCGAAGAAGTTAGTACCATTACTACTAGCAAGAAGAGACAGTACTCCAAAGGAAACGATTCAAAGATGATGAATACAATTACTCAGGTACTAAAGCTTCAGCAGCAGGCATTGGAACAACAGCAAAGATATCAGGAAAAGGCAGATGAAGAGAGGAAGGTGATGATGCAGGTACTTGTTGCTCACGTCGGCGCCGGTGGTACTAGTGGTAGTAGTAGTTGTAGTGGTGGCGTCGCCCGTCGTACTACACCTCCTATTACTCCACACGTTACTACTCCCCAAGGTACTAATGTTACTGGGAAGCTCAAAAGAAACGTGAGCAGTCTCCAGCAGCATCCCAACTACAGCAGTGACGACGACATCAGTGACAGCAGCAGTGACGACTTGTTAGGAATCAATTAGTGAAGACTCGAATTGAACGAATCAAATCGATAGTGAAGGATAGTAGTGAAGACGAATCGTTAGGAATCAAATTGCAGTTAGGAATCGAATCGATCGATCAAATCGATTGATAGTTAGTTAGTTAGTTAGTTAAAATAAAAGAATCGATTAGTATTAGTTAAGAAGAAACTCAACAACAACACCATCGTTGCTCCAGACAGAAACTTAGGCTACAAAGGCAATAGAAAAACTCTATTGCAACACCTCAAAAGAGAGATCCAAAACCACGAGAGGTGCGCCGGAGCAAAATTATTCAAATATGTTGTCGACTGCTCTAAATATGAGTAATCGATCGATCTAAATCGATCGATCAAATCGATCGATCGAACGTGTTGTCGACTGCTCTGAATACGACCAACTACTGCAACCTACAACTAACTACTGCAATCTAATCCGTAACGCTAATTCGTAACTACTATCAATTATCAAATACATCGTTTGCGGTTTCTGTTGGTACCAAACTGTAGGAGAAGAAACCTTCAGTCTGACTCATGTAGGTGTTGAGTATGGTGTTGATTCCAACCTTAGCTGTCTGGAAGTTATACAACAACACGACAAGCTTCAGAATGACCCTCCTGTCTCCCGTTTCTTCCAGCAACATGTTATCTTTGAGTCGAGGGAACCCACCTTAGATCTGTCTCATCCCCCATTCAGACATCTGCCTAACGCTAGTTGCATCGTCTGTTCACTGCAATAGCCTTGCAAACAGCCCGTCTTTTCATTGCTCTGGCCTCTTCAATAGGTGTACCCTCAGGTATTTCTATAGGAGCTGTCAGAGGGTAGTATTGACTACTTCTAAGAAGGTAGTCGTTTGTAGATAACCTAAACGCCGAATCGACTACAGTCTTTGCCTTATAGAGCTCATACATGCGCTCCATCTTTTCATACAGCCCGTACTCCGCCTGAGTACTATCATGCCAAGACCCAGGACAGTTCAAGACACAAGCCCAGATCCTCCCATCCGGGCAGAAAAGGAAGACACTATTCACATATGTACCACAGGTCCAACCATTGTAGTATTGGTTCTGTTTGGTCCAGTTGCCAGACTGCTGGAGATGCAGTTTAAGCCCGTCGCAAGCAGCCCACACTCTGTGTGGACAAAGAGTTGGATACTTTGCAGCAATAGCATCGATGTATTGTTGAATCTCTTGTTCATTTGGCAAGCAAACTTTTGCAGAAGGATGGTGTTGTAATGCAGTAAGAAGGACCTTGCGACCAAATTTCAGCCATCTGTACATAGGAGAAGCCGTTAATCCAAACGCTATAGCAACTGCTCTTGCTGCTGATCCTCTGGTACGGAACTAGAATAAGATAAGAGCAAAACATCCGGTTGCATCAAATTCTCGACGTCGAATATAATTCTGTTTCTTGTATTCCTTTAACTTTCGAATTGATCCAGCTTTCTCATCATACATGTATTGATTGAAGAATGGCTCAAATATATCTAGGAGCTCGCTGAATACTACGTGGTCCACTCCACAGCAATTGAGAAGGGCTTGATCATTGCCTGATCGGTACAAATACATGAAAGCAGATTGATTGTATCCCTTAATTGCAATCCTAGGAGTTCTATGATCCCTTCTTTTCTTATATTCCTCCCCAAGCAGTGGATTGTTGTAATCGGGGGTTAAGTAGTTATCATAGTAGTCTCCTGACCAATTGTTCTACTAACTCCAGGGCCATGGTGATGATTGTCGATTAGTGTTTCGAAAGAGTGTTTTCGCGATAGAGTGTTTGGTGTTGCTTGCTAGAGAGCAATGTGAGTGTTTTTACGAGGATACTACTAGTAGCTGAAATAAGCAGCGCAAATACAAATAAGCAACTCGGTACATGAAAAATTCTGAAAATTTCAACTGCCGGCCATCCTTGAATACTTAACTGGCTTGCTTGCCAAAATAGGCCAGTAGGTGGCGCGGGTAGTGAATTAAATAGACGTAAACAGACAGTTACTGTTTTGTACTTAGAGATTCCAAATTCCAAATCAGTCAGTGGTTAATAAAAATATTTGTCAGTTGGGTGAACCAAAAAATCTATTCATCTATTCGTATGTGAATATATTTTATTACTTTGGTCTTTAATTACTTTATTATTGCTGGGAATCACTCATTCGTTCATAAACGCATGTAGATTTCTTCGTTGAATAGAATAGTCTAGTGTGTTGTCCCAGACATCGCGATGCTCGACATCAGTGGTCAATTAGGTACAGACAGACCGTAACGTGCGACTGACCGACTTAAATGAGTCACTCGTATAACCGGTCAGAGACAATAACTGTTTATACGATTCATTTAAGAATCAACGTACATGCCAAATACGACTAATAAAGAGAGGAGGAATAGAGGTGTGATTCGAATACCACTCCTATTCTTACTGCTCACAATTTTAGAATCTAATCGATATACAACCAATCTATCTAATACATGTACAGTGAGATGAACGATACAAAGTAGGAATCAAAGTTTATCAGACCCAGGGACTCACCCGAGCTGGGGTCTAGTCAACAATCGGCTATTGCTTCAAATGGACAATGGGGGATCTAGCGACTCACACTGACAATGGAAGGGACGGGACCAATTACCGACTGATCACCGGTTAATCAGAGACCATCCGGACGGCTAGTATGTCCATGTTTGAGCACTTAGATGGGTAACAGCACTAGTGCAGCCTGGGCTTGAGCTAATACCTCTCGCTTCTTTCAAACAACATAATGGCCTAGGGGGGGAAAGCAAATGCCGTCGATGCAAGGCATTGCATCCTGGGGGACCAAAGCAGCCGCAGTCTTTACATTCAAACATAAATGTGTTCCAATTCAAACATGGAGAGGACCACATGGTACCTCAAACAACACGATAAGAACTGGCAACACACCTAGGTGTACATAGAAATGGCAATAAGCTTCTGGCCCCAACAGCCCGTGGTATCAGTACAGTCAAGGACTGACGAGTACGCGCCAAACGGCTACCCGAAAAAGGGGACGTACGTCCTCCATACGGGATAAAGAAATCATCATTATGCGGCAGGACAGCGCACAGACGTGTGCAATAAGCTGGGCCTAGCCGGTACGTACTCAAGGAGGGCAGTTGAATTATTCTAGAGCAGTTTCAATTCCCACTCATCATTCGGATCCATTGAATTTGTAACCGTAAAATAAGGGGAAAACAAACCAACAGCCCAGATCCCTGAGTGGACAAGGAGCAAGCCGATTCAAAATGGCCACCAAATCCCACACAAATAAACTCAACGGCTAGGAAAGAAGTCATAAGCCAAATCAACGGCCCCGACTCAGATCGGAACCCAAACAGCTTGCTTAAGTATAGAGTGTTGTCGGCGAAAAATACGGACTTTGTCGGCATCAAATTTGATCAGAAAAGCCGACGAAACAAAACGACGACCGAGGTGTGAAATAATAGAGTCTTAGAATCAAACGCACCTCCACTACTTGGAAATCCTTAAGTGGTAAAAAAGATACCACCTAAGGCTACAAACAAAAAAGGATAATCGGTTAGAAACAAGACATATCCAAAGACCTGACCAATAAGTGAACACTTGGAATCCTTAAGTACATTCAAAAGAATATACTTGATATCCCGTGAGGAAACTACTTATTGCAATCAAGAAAACCAATACCGATTCTGAATGGGCCTCATTTATCTACCTACTCTCCTAACAAGTATACGCCCAATCGAACAAAACACTTAAGAACCTCGTAAGTGACCGATACCATCGAATGACCGATACAGTAAGACCGACACGACGCTAATACAGCAACAACAGTATCGGTACAAGAATGGTAACAAATAACCCGGGGAAGATCTCTACCATGTAAAATACAGCAGAGAGCCCCGATACAGTAAAAAATACACAGTAAAAATAAGAGCGTCTCTCTGAGCTCGCATCTCTTTAAATTTTAACATCATGTACCTTTTGGTCGATTTTTAGAGTAACAACATAGAGTAACTGAGAGATTTGTGTTCGGAATAGAAACGCTTGCAGAATTTCGCATGGAGAAGTTGCTAGAAAATCCCCACTACTAGTGATATCACGTGGAGAGGGATTATTCAGAAATACTGATCACTCTTCAGAAAAACATTCATATATCACTTTCAAAGCAAACAAACAGATACTCCAAGAGCAAACTACTAACCATGGTGAGAGGAAGACCAAGCCAACAGAACCAACGCAACAACAACGTAGCCGCCCCAGCAGCTGAACCAGCCAACAATGGTGGATCCGAAGGGGCTCCAGCCAACAATGGGCCCGGGGCCCCAGCCAACAACGGACCCGAAGTCCCTGCCAATCTTGGCTTCATTGTGGCACAGATTGAATTCATTAGGACCATGATGGACACAAATCGAACCCCGGCACTCACACAGGAAGGATCAAGAGGGCCGAGCAGCTAGACGGAATCCCTGGATATGCAAGGGAAAGGTCCCTAACCCCAACTGAGGTCGTGTTCAGGGACATTCTGGAGTCTTATGGATTGAATCGCAATACCGCCGATGAACTATTTTGGACCAGTTACAGCAGCACCGACTCCCTCTGAGACATGGATGATTCAGCTATCAAGTCTCTTGTGAACGGGGTCAACAAGACCAAACACAACTATTGCCCGGATACAAAGCAGGTATACATCAGAAGGGTCTTTGGCAACCAACTCAAGTTATTCGTGGCTTGGATTGAATTCCAACCTCTTATCGGGGCCACCGCTACCCCAGTTGACTGGATGTCTGATCCAGAGGCAGAGGCCAAGACTCGGGCGCGGCTCAAGTCCCTGAAGGAAGATAACAGCAATACTGCCGCTGGGGACCTGACTCTCCCTGAGCTACTCACAGCAATGTCAAAATTCAAGGAGTTTGATGAGAGATTCCGGGAGTATCTTTGACATAAAAGGGGTGTCACTAAGACGTCCTTACTCTACACGATCCAGAAGGACTCTACAGTGACTGATGTCGAGAGGGCTGGGACAGTTGGGGCTGAATCAACAGACATGTATGCTGATTGGACCGAATATTCTATTTGCTGCACAATTCACTTCGGATCCCACTGGACCAAAGACAACAATACACTCTGGGGGATCCTGTTCAAGTTGGTAGGGGCAGGTCCCGGTTGGTCTTATATCCAAGGACTTGGCTCAGAAGGAGATGGGAGGAAGGCATATTTCACATTATACGCCCAGGCATACAAATCAACGAACATTCGACTTCTAGTAGAAGAAAAAAGGGCTTTCCTACAGAGCTCTACTACCTACTCTGGGGATACCAAGAACTACAGTTTTGATAAGCACAAAAGGAGATGGTATGATGCAAAGGAGTTCCTGTTGCAACACAAGGCTTTCCCACCTGAAGATCAGTTTGTTACTGACTTCTGTCACTCCATATTGGACCCGACGCTCGAAATAGCAGCAGTCCAACTGATTCTAAATGAAGAAGGGAATATGTACAACAACTTTGACAAAGCAGCCGCTCACTTCACTCAAGCACTTGGAATTAAGAGATCCAGGCCAGTCGAAATGGCAAGTTGGAGGAATATCTCTTCCTTCAAAGGGAAAAGGGGCAACAAACGCAACAATGAAGGCAACAATGAAGGCAACTCCTCCTCCAACAAGAAACCGGGCAACAAGAGACAGAAAACTTTGGGAGGGGGCTCTGCCTACAATGGGCCCGTCGAGGGCAAGATCTACCCAAAGGAAATCTGGGTCACTATGTTGGAGGCTCAGAAGAACTAAGTCCAGGCGCTTAGACCTGCACTCAACTCCCATGGAAAACCTGCGCAGGTTTCTCTCGTTGAGGCTAAGGGTGGGAACACTACAGCAAAGGGATTGGTTGGTGACCAATTTGGTAGCCATACCCACAAGAAGAAGAACCAGGAATGATTTGCCGGCCGGGGCCTGTCAATTGTATCCCGGGTAGGCCGGCCAGTTGTTCATATCAAGAGTTTGGGCTCACCATCCTCCGGTACTGGCTGGTGCGAGTTGGACAGCCACGCTGACACCATGGCCGCAGGATCAAATATGGTATTACTTGATTTGTTGGACTCCATTTTGACGTATGTGGATGTCGCGTCATTTTCGGACACTTACTCACCCCTTAAGAATATCCCAATTGCCTGTTGTGCCACAGCTTGGACAGATCCAATGGACGGGTCACCTATATCTTGGTAATTGGACAGGCCCTTTTTTGGGGGGACAGGCTCCACCATAGCCTTATCTGCCCAAATCAGGTCCGTGACTGCAACTTCGACAAGGTTGAGTATACTCCCAGAAGGTATTATTCTACTTCCACACATGGAATTATGCTCCAATCTGACAATACAGAGTTCTTTATTCCTCTTCAAGTCGATGGAGTCATATCCTACTTTGATTCCCGCAAGCCTACCAAGAACAAACTGGCCAACTGCAAGCATGTGTTGGCTACTGATACACACACGTGGGATCCCTACGCTTCACACTTTGCTGAAGAAGAAGATGCCACCAGTGCTTCTTTCCTGTAAGTCATTGCTGCCCTTTCAGGGTGCTTGCCGGCTTGCGGGACCCTGATCGCTTATTCTTTCATGATTCACCCTGAACCCCTCGGTATTGGGTATGACAAGTACTGCTTGCTTCATCTTGCTTCAGTCTGTACTGCCAGAGTTCCTTTCCAACGTATAGTATATACCCCAACGGACGTTTCTACACGATTGATTTCAGTCCTTGCTGGAACCACCGGGGAGGACCAAGAAAATCTTCAAAATTCAGCAAATTCTACAATTTCTGATGTTTCCACCAAGCCTTCATCAGCCAGTCTGTCCTCATTATCTGAAGCTGAGCTTGCCATTCAACAGGAAGCCAAGGCTCGAACCAAGGAGAGGAAGCTTTTACGGCGACAACAAGATATCCTAGATCAAGAAATGTCCCTTGATAAGAAGTCATTCATCCGTCGGGGACAATGGGGACCTCCAATAAGGATCCCTGACAAGGTCAACAGGTATGATGCCAAGGCCATTGCTAAGATGTGGAACATCAATGAGAAGCGGGCCAAGGCTACGATTGAAGTGACTACCCAAGAAGGCATGCAACAACTGTCCCAGCCTATTACTAAAAGGCTGAAGACACAGAAGTGGAGGAACCAGCGGACACTAAAAGGTCCCTGGTACGCTGATACTATGAGGTAAAAGGTTCCCAGCATCATCCGCAACAATACGGCAGCTCAGATCTTTGCAAATGGAAAGGGCTATGTGGCCTTCTATCCTGTCAGGGGAGAAGTTCAATGCCATGATGGCTTATCTTGCTTATCAACGAAGTGGGAATCCCAGAAAATCTTGTCACAGATGGAGCAAAGGCCCAGGGGAACCATGAGACACACAACACTGGTTGGGACAAGCTTCAGGTTGGAGTATTGCATTCGTCAAACCTATATACAGCCCCACTGCTTGTGGCAAAATACAGCAGAGCACAGTGCAGGGGTTTTAAGGAGGGCAATCCGTTGGATGACTTCTAAGAAGGGCAGTCCCAGAAGGTGTTGGGCCTTCTGTGGGATGTTAGCAGCCAGTCAAATGAATCTCATGGCATCAAGAAGTGACCCTTCTTCAATGGGAAGGACTAGCTTTGAATTGGTACATGGGTATACTCAGGACATCACCCTATATATGATCCACGACTGGTATGATTTCATTTGGTGGTACGACTTAAACCAGAACACGAACAGGCTTGGTCGGTGGCTGGGCCCATGTGGAGATACTTTTGGTGGAGGAGACTGTCACTATGTCTTATTTAAGACCGGAAAGGTCCACATAACGAAACAGCACCCGGGCTATATCTGAGGAAGAATGGAGACATCCAGATATCCTATCACAGTTGGAAGCACACAACAAAGAGATCAACGCAAAGATAGGTGATGAGGTTAAACCTTCCGACACTTATCTGGAGAGTGAACTTGGCGAATCTCCCTTGGGCCTGTTTGACAGCAAATACGAGGGCAAGGATGAAGCTCTTATGGCAGAGGCTGAGGCTTCTTCCCCGGACGTTGATGATTTAACCGGCAATAGGGATCTTGACGAGTACCTTGGGACCAAAGTGTTACTCCAGATAGGGGACCAACGCATCCAGTCATTGCAGGGATAAGAATGGTGTGCTAGTTGGTGAAAAGAACAACAATCCACTCTTAGATTCAAGGTCATACAAGGTCTCCATGCCAGATGGATCTATCAAAATCCATACAGCCAACATGCTTGCTGAAAGTATCTATTCTTCGGTTGACAATGAAGGGCTCATGTATTGTTTGATGGATGAGATCATCAATTTTGAGAAGGATGAGGAGGCCTTATCTATCAAACAGGCTACTTACACAACAAAATCTGGGCAGATCAGAACAAAATCAACAACCAAGGGATGGAGGTTACTTGTTAGATGGAAAGATGGCACTACGTCCTGGGCAAAGTTAAGTGATATGAAGGAGAGCTTTCCGGTCGAAACAGCAATCTACGCCCAAGAACAAGGCTTTATAAACCAGCTGGCGTTTAAATGGTGGGCCTATAAGATACTCCAAAGGAAGGACCGCATTATATCCGGTGCTAAAACCAAATACTGGACTAAGTCCCATAAGTACGGAGTTTGCCTCCCTAAGTCGATCACAGAAGCAAAAGCAATCAATCATGAAATGGGGACCAATCATTGGGCTCGGGCTATTGCAAAAGAAATGAGGAACAGTTCTATTGCCTTTGAATTCAATGAGGAAGATAAGATCCCAGTGGGCCATACCAAAATAACTATGCACATGGTCTTTGATGTCAAGATTGATCTGACTCGGAAGGCACGACTAGTTGGTGATGGCCACAAGGTCCCAGAGATTTCCAAAGAATATACCGACTCAAGTGTACCCAGCAGAGATTCAGTTCGTTTATTCTTCCTAGTGGCAGTACTTAACAACCTCGATGTGCTCAGCGCAGACATACAGAACGCTTACTTAACCACACCGATCAAGGAGAAATCTTTCACAATTTCCACCAAGGCCCAAGGGTTTGCGCCAAAGCTATGTGGGAGGCCCTGCAAGATTGCAAGGGCTTTGTACGGGCTCCTGGTTGCAGGGGCATCTTTTAGGTCACACTTGGCCAGTCACTTAAGAGAACTAGGTTATGTATCCTGCAAGGCTGATCCTGATGTGCATCTAAGGCCGGCGTTCAAGCCAGACGGTACGGCGTACTACAAGTAGTATTGTGTGGCATATGTGGACGATATCCTTGTGTGTGGGATGGATCCTAAGTTTCAGATGGATGCAATAGAAAGGCAATTCAAATTGAAAAATGGAACAGTCGAAGAACCTTCCTTCTACTTAGAGACCGATATCGGATTGACCTACATCAATGGCAACCCGTACTGGTCCATGGCTTCCTCCAAATACACTGCAAAGGCTATCAAGTCAGTTGAAGAGGAACTATTAACCGGGAAATATACATTTAAGGTACTGCCAAAGACCGCAAGATCCCCTCTCAGTGCTGAGTATAGGCCTGAGATTGACACGTCACCATAACTTGATCCGGAGAAACAGAACTATTATCAAGGTTTGGTTGGGATACTCCGGTGGATATGTGAACTCGGTTGATTGGATATTATCATGCCAGTATCACTTATGTCTTGATACCTTGCCCAATCAAGAGAGGGTTATCTCAATCAGTTGTTTCATTTGTTTGCATACTTAAAGACCTACAGCAAGTCCAAATTGATATTTGATGCATCTGTGCCTAAAGTTGACGTGTCCAATTTTCAAGCATGTGACGGGAGCAAGTTCTACCCGGAAGCCAAAGAATTATTGCCTCCAGATATGCCCGAACCATGAGGGAAGGCTGTCGTTACTACATGTTCTGTAGATGCGGATCATGTGGGTTACAAGGCTACCTCAAGATCTCATACAGGAATCATCATCTTTGTTAATAGAGCACCTATTTTGTCGTTCTCTAAGAGGCAAACGACTGTCGAAACATCTACATTTGGCTCGGAAGTAGTCGCGCTTAGGATAGCAATCGAAATGGTAGAGGAACTAAGATAGAAACTACTGATGATGGGCATACCTATAGAAGGCCCTACCAATATATACTGTGACAATGAGTTGGTCGTGAAGAACACTACAAGACCAGAAAGCCCTTGTAAGAAGAAGCATAATAGTGCTGCTTATCATAAGGCAAGGGAGTGCATAGCAGCAGGAAGTATCCGGATTGCAAAGGAGCCAGACGAGTCAAATATTGCTGACTTACTCACTAAACTAATGAGTGGGACCAGGCTAATTGAGCTAGCAATGAGGTACATGTGGCGAGATGGTGTTGATGAGAAAGAGAAAATGAGATCCGCGGGATAGGTATCTTCTACTAGTATTATTGTACTACCACAAAGATACGGGGACTCTAGAAATCACGCGGTCACAAGTACAGACAGACCGTAACGTGCGACTGACCGACTTAAATGAGTCACTCGTATAACCGGTCAGAGACAATAACTGTTTATACGATTCATTTAAGAATCAACGTACATGCCAAATACGACTAATAAAGAGAGGAGGAATAGAGGTGCAATTCGAATACCACTCCTATTCTTACTGCTCACAAATTTAGAATCTAATCGATATACAACCAATCTATCTAATACATGTACAGTGAGATGAACAATACAAAGTAGGAATCAAATCATTATGGTACGTACTCGTACCTCGATACGTACCGGTACTCGTATTCAAACCCTCGCAATTGATTCCAACGATTCACAAAAATCTGAAAAGTTGATGTCAGCAACAATGCCACACCAGCCGGCTTTCTACCTTGAAGGCTGGATGAAGAACATATCTAATTCCTCTAGTATGTGCAATGTGCGTTGGATTTCAAGTTCTAGGCCTTTTTACTGTTTAGCAAATAAAGACAAGCTTTTCTCAACGCTCTTCGGAGATGTTGACAGAGCTTCTTGCTCACAATCTTGTTAGTTTTAGCTCAAACATTTCAATCATACGTAGCCACTAGTCGTATTACTATACTACCTTATTTAGAGATATACGACAATGTTTAAGCAGCCGAATAACTGCTTCGACCCACAACTACTCCAGTAAACATTAACAAGCAGCCAACCGCTCCTACCAATTGTCCAGTAAGAAGAATGACGGCCTACTCTGTTATCCCTTTTAAGTTCAACTTTGAACAAGAGTCTCTTCTGATGATAGAGTTCAAGCATACTACCACTTCCAATGGAGTTTCTGAAACTACCAAGGTCAAGGTTCCCACTGATCACTGCAGGAGTATCCCTCTTACAAATACTTTTGACCATCAATGAATTCACTCTTGCCAAGAAAACACTTGGCTTAACCACAGCTCCAAAGCTACTATATGATAAGTTCTCTGATCTTCTCAGAGATTGTGCTGGTCAGAACTGGTGGAATAACTATATAGCAACCAATGTTGCAAACCAAACAGTTGACAACTTTTCAACCACCACTGAAGCCTATGTCAACTTCAAGTTCAACAACAACTTTGATGCATACAGAAACCACAGAAGGTTCCTCACCAAGAACATCAAGAAGACAACAAAAATGACAGTACACCAATTTGTCTCCCAAGTCACCTTCCACAATCATGCAATCCTCAAACTGCTTCCAGGTCACCCACCAGAGAATGCGGAGATCGCCCATGATGAATTCAAGAATCTGATCTTCAAATCCATGCCTGATGAGTGGAAGATAACCTATCAAGAACACCAGTCTCCTCAAATAGACACCCTTCCTGAAATGATGATGAGATTGGAAAGATATCAGAGTACGCAAAACAGAATAAAGAAAACCAATCAAGATAATTCCTCACAAAACAGGAATAACAGCAACAACAATAGCAACAACAATAGCAACAACAATTAGAACAACAATTGGAACAACAATTGGAACAACAATTGGAACAACAATTGGAACAACAATTGGAACAACAATTGGAACAACAATTGGAACAACAATTGGAACAACAATTGGAACAACAATTGGAACAACAATTGGAACAACAATTGGAACAACAATTATCACCGCAATCGTAACAATCGCAATGGAAATAATTGAAACAACGGAAACAACCAATTGAACAACAACAACGGCCAGAACGGACAACAAGGCTCCAACAACAGCCAAGGCAACAGCAACAACAACAACAACAACAAATCCTCCACTAGAATCTCCAATGACACACCGTGTCCAATCCATCTAGGTACAAACCATGCTTGGGTTCAATACTATGCCAATGCCTTCGGCAAAAGCTTGAACCGGTCCAATAATTGCAACAACAACAACAACAACAACAACAACACCGACGCACACGTGAATGATTGCAACTCCAACAACAACAACAATAGCAATAGCAGCAATTGCTCCAACAATTCCTCTTCCTATGGCAGCAACCCACATGAACCGGAACAACACATGTGTGTTTTCATCAATGAATCAGAAGAAATCCTTCCATCAACACCTTGACCAGATCTCTTCCATGTAGACATGGATGCAGATGTTGAATATTATAATTCGGATCTTCAGAGATTTCCTATCAATGAACCAAAAACCTCTGATTCCAACAACAACGGGGAAGATGTTGCTCCTAGCAACAAGGACATCAATATTTTTCCAACCACAGTCAGTGTCTGCAACTCCATCAACGGCATATCCGGAAAATACTATCTGAAAACCTTCTTTAATTCTGGATCCACAGACAACCTCATTGTGGAATCAACAATCCCTTCCAAAGCCAAGAAGCACTTGCTTGCCCAACCAATTCAAATGCAAACAACCAATGGTAAGGCCACTTGCAAACACTATGTGATCCTTGAGAACACCATGTTTCCAGAACTATCCTTTGCCAGGAGAGTATTGAAGATCAAGTGTTTTGTTGTCACACAAGACATCAACCACCACCTCCTCATTGGTTGCAGAACCATGAGAGATCTTGGAATGAAGATGAACTTCCAAGCTTGCATCATAGAATACTTCCAAGCTTGCATCATAGAATGGTACAACAAGACCATGCACTTCCACCCTCATAACTACTTTGATAACAAGGCCCTACTCCACAAGGTCGTGTCAGCAGAGCCTTGCTGTGCTGCCAAAAGCTACTGCAACCAAGCTGCTCAAAAAGCATATGCGGATGGCACCTCCAAGTATGAGAAGACCAACCTGCACAAGCTAGTGTCGGAACACTGAACACCTCTCTGACCATGAGAAATCTTTCTTGCTGAAGATTCTTCTTGAAAATGAAGAACTTTTCGAAGGTCTGAATGACAAGGAATGAGGTATTTTTCCTAATCAAGAGTTCCACATTGATCTCCAGCAAGATGCAAAGCCATATCACATCAAACCGCCATATCCAATTCCACTCCACCAACAGGAAGCTGTGAAGAAGGAAATCAACCGGCAAGTCAAGCTTGGTATCCTTGAAAGATACTATGCCACTGAATGGGGACTGTCAACTTTTGTAGTCCCAAAGCCAGATGACTCCTGTTGGCTCAATAGTGACTTCCGCAAGCTCAACAAAGTAACCAAAAAGCTCCACTATCCACTACCAAAGATCCAAGACATCTTTCACAGAAGAAGAGGGTTCAAATATGTCACCCTTATTGACGTCAGCTTGCAGTTACACACCTTCAAGCTTGATGAAGCCTCCACTTGGCTCTGTGTCCTTGTCACAACCTTTGGAAAATTCTGGCTTCTCTCATTGCCAATGGGCTTCCTCAATTATCCAAGTTGGGCCCAAGGCTGCATGGAACATATGCTTCTGCACTTGAAAGATATTGAAGTATATATTGATGATATTGGCATCTTCTCAGACACCCTCGAATCTCACTACAAATCCATCTCTTCTGTTCTTTCCTTGCTCAAGGTCCACAACTTTGCTGTCAAGCCCTCCAAGTGCCATTGGTTCCAATTGCAGGCGCCATGGCTTGGCCACATCATTTCCAGATATGGAATCAGACCCAATCCAAACAAGATAGATCTGATCTTGAAACTGGTCTTTCCCTCAACAACAACCCAACTTTGATCCTTCATTGGGATGATTAACTTCTACTAAAACTTCTATCCAAAACGTGCTGAAGTTCTTGCCCCACTTACGGACCTCTCAGGTAGATCTAAAGGCAAGCTCACTCCAACTCCAGAGTTCACCAATGCCTTCAACAAGGCCAAGGCCCTCATTGCACAAGATATCTTGCTTGCCTTCCCTGATCCAAATAAGCCCTTCCATGTGTACACTGACGTGTCCAAATATCAATTCGGAGCTGTTATCATCCAAGAAAACCAAATTGTCCTCTGCTTCTCGAGAAAACTCAACGCCGCTCAACAGGAAATACCCAATGATTTACAAAGAAATGCTTTGTATTGTTGATGATTTCAAGGAATTCCAAGCCATTCTTTGGAGTGCAGAAATCATTGTATGGACAGACCACATCAACTTGACTCGCCAAAATCTGTCAAGCCACCGAATTATGACTTGGCGAATTTTTCTTGAAGAATTATTTCCGGTCTTCAAACATATTCCCGGCAAAGATAATGTGATTGCTGACACACTCTCCAGGCTTCCAATTCAGCAATCTCTGGAGGAAAAGAAGGGATCCTGGACTCCAACAGATTCGGAAATTGCAACCGACCCAATGGGCAATCCAACCAACATTCTCTCTTTTTCTGACTTGTTCCTCAACTATCCAGAAGGCATTCCCATGTACCCCTTAGCTTTTCCTCAGCTTGCAGAAGACCAAGCTGCCAACGCTGATATCTTAACCAACCCAAGGTACTTCACAGAGAACTTCAACGGCACTGGTTTGCGAGTTGTTGAATCCAACGGCCGACAAAAAAAATTTCTTCCTCCAAACCAAGTACATGCCATGATCAAATATTATCACCATGTGCTTGGCCACGCCGGCGCTGAAAGGTTATATCAAACCATTAACCAATCCGTATATGCCCCAAACTTGAAGGACCAAATCAACTCCTTCTGCAGATCCTGCAAGGCTTGCCAAAGATACAAGAATTGCCACCAAAGCCATGGCCAACTCCCAACCAAAGAACACCAGTAGTACGTTCCTTGCGATACCATTGCAATTGATGGAATTGATCCTTGGAAGATCAAGATCCCTGGCCATGGAACAATTGTCTTTAATAGATTCACCATCATGGATATGTGCACCAACCTCCTTGAAATAATCAGAGCGCCGCAGGTAAACCCAACCAGCCTCATTGCAGTCCATGCCCTTGACAACAGCTGGCTCTCAAGATATTCCAAAGCCAGTCAACTGCATCATTGACCAAGGAACCAACTTCTTGAGCAAGGACTTCCGACTGAACCTTGCCAATCATGGAATCGAGGCCAAGGTCTACTCAGTCTGGAACCCACAGTCAAATGCTATTCTTGAAAGAGTACATGGCACCATCAAGTCTGCAATGCAAACAGAGCTCAATACCAATCCACCACAGACCCTTCAGGAAGCCACTGATATCATCAATAGTGTCTTTGTGTCTGCTCAGTTTGCTGTTAGATCCACTATCCACAAGACCTTTGGAATGACACCAGGCGCCCTTGTATTCCACCAAGACATGTTCCTTCCAATCCCTGTAATTACCAACTTGGCCATGATCCGAAACGAAAGACAATGCTATGAAAGAAAATAGCCACCAGAAGCTTCATGATTATAGTGTTGGAGACCAAGTCATGATGAAAAATGAAAAGAAAATTCCTGGAGCTTTTGAAGCAAGAAGCAAAGACCCGTACACTATCCAGCAAATCCACACCAATAGGTACAGTTTCCTTTCTCTTAGGAAACCATGTTGTCCAACTGATGAACATTTGGAACCTAAAACCATATCAGGCCAATTAAAAATTTCCTATCTATGAAATACTGGTTGTACGCTACCACCAAAAATTGTGCGCAACCAAGTGAAACTTTTATGGGAAGAAAAAGAGTGTGGTATTCAGACCCTCACAATTGATTCCAACGATTCACAAAAATCTGAAAAGTTGATGTCAGCAACAATGCCACACCAGCCGGCTTTCTACCTTGAAGGCTGGATGAAGAACATATCTAATTCCTCTATGTGCAATGTGCATTGGATTTCATGTTCAATGCCTTTTTACTGTTTAGCAAATAAAGACAATCTTTTCTCAACGCTCTTCAGAGATGTTGACAGAGCTTGCTCACAATCTTGTTAGTTTTAGCTCAAAAATTTCAATCATACATACTCACTATTCATATTACTATACTACCTTATTTAGAGGCATACGACCATCATTGATCAATTGATTGATTGGGTGATTCCCGAGATAGTCTGGGTAGGGACCTCACCTCCACCAGTTTCTGGGTCCCTACCCAGATTTCCTTATGAACCCCTTACCGGTAGGAATCCAAGCATATGTTTGAAATAATAATAATAATGAGCACATGTTAAATATTTAACCAAATACGTGTTTTGTGCATGCGCCTGTCTATTTAAATTCTTATTCAAAAATTCCTTATTCCAAAAATGAGATGTGGCACACTGGCCCGTAAAAATCTTGGTATAGGGATTTTTATTCCCCCAAAATACAAAAAGCTGGGTCCCTACCCAGACTATTTCAGGAATCACCCATTGATTGTTTATAATTTTGCGGTGAAATGAAAATAATGGATGATTCCCAAAATGAATCTGGGTCCTACCCAGATTGGCTCTGTACCTCTGTTTTTGTCTTTTTCGACCCAGATAGTTGTCAATGTGAGCTCACGTTGGCAACTATCCGGGTCCTACCCAGATTTTTTTTGCAATGGCGCATGGAATAGTACTGGACTGAATTATTTTTCATTCTCTTATACCCACCCAACTGACTAATCACACATCCAATGGATCATGGATTGCCAATTTTGACTGATTACACTATAAAATATTTTTGAACGCCGCACAAAAACCAAACTGTATCAATAATAATGCTTTATATGTTGTTGCCATGTGACAACAATGGGGGAGGAGGAGATACATATTCAGCTCCGGACATGATTTTTATATCACAACATCATCAACCAACAACAGCAATGGTGAAGAATCCATCACAGGGTAGGGCATAAGTCTGGGGTGAGCAACTACAGCAAAACCGAACTCATCCAACTACTCCACACTATCAGAGATGTCCTTCCCCTTAGTCCCAAAGACTGGGATGTAATTGCCCAAACCCATAGAGACAACTTCCCTGATACTGACAGAAGTGTTGAAAACCTCGTAGCAAATTCCATCTGATTGATGCATAAAAACATTCAGAATCTTGTAATGGCCAACAGTACTTGTTTGGTAATTGTACAGAAGAATCACCAAGTCCATAATGATCTTCTGATCTCCAAATGTCTCCAATATGAGCTTGTCTTTCAATTGGGAAAACTGCCCCTGGATCATCCGCATTCCCCACTCTGACAACTGACAAAGGGCTGTTGCTTCTGGATTCAACAGAAGAGCCTCTGGGGTATCCGGATCAGTGTGCAAACTTTGGACAGGGCAGTGGTGTCTCCCTGAATAAACCCTGAATGCAGAGGCGACACAAATCATTGCACCGTACTTGACAAATAATTCTTCTACTTTGTCATAAACACCATGATCCGCAATTGCGCTGTTGTGCCAGGTACCAGGGCAGTTGTAATTGCAAATACGGATTCTCCCACCATCCCCAAGACAAAGACAGCTGTTGACATATGTGTCACAGACCCAGCTATTAGAAGACTGCTGAATTTTGACTTTGAGTCCATCAGCCGCACCCCAGACGCGGCATTCATGTAGTCTGGGGTATTTGGCACCAATTGCGGCATTTTATTCCTCCGCATCTTCTTCAGTTGAAGCTCTAAGCATTGCCTTTGGATGCTTCTGCAATACAAACAAAAGAACCTTACTGAAGAACTTCAACCATTTGCCTACAACAGTAGAGCTTCAGTCTAAATGTCATTGACACAAATCTTGAAATGGATCCTTGTGTTCGAAACCAATGAAGTACTAGACCAAGACAGCAAGTTGAATTTCCCTCGTGCTTTCTTCCTGTGGTGGTGATCTTCTGCTTGCGGATAGCATTGGTGTCTCTGTTGATTGTGTAAATATTGAATATGGGTTTAAATAGGCCTAGAAGTTCTCCGAAGACCTTGTGGTTGACACCACAGCAGTTGAGAAGAGCCTGTCCATTGCTTGAGTTGAATAGATAAAGAACAAAGGGGGGGGGGGGGCTCAGAATGACGCCAAAGGGCTATCCTTGGTGTTCTTCTATCTCTTTGACGCCTTTCTTTGGCATTGTCAGCATTGTCACCATCATCGTCATTGTCTTGCACTTAAAGATACAAGCAAACAATCAACTCAAGTGACATAGTCAACGAATCGACAGGAGGAGTACAATGATATTTTATGTTGTCGATTGAGTATCAGTTGTTGAGTTGCTGAAAATCTGATCGCATTAAACCCACATTTTTACTCTTATCAAGAGGACAAATTTGGCTATTATAATTGTCCATAGGAAGAATTCCTTATTCCAAAAGTGAGACTTTAGATGCTGACCGCCAAAATCTGGGTATTTTAATTTTCATTCCCGAAATACAAAAAAAAAAATCGGTCTGGGTCAAAATCATATGACCAATGGTGAGAATCGATTGATACACGAAGTTCCACCACCGGTTTCGTTTTGGGTCAGTCGAATGAGTCAGAGGACGAGATAATGACCGCGTACCGTATATGCGGTTCGAAAATTCAGAGCCGAAGCGCACCGCACAACGATTGTACGGTATTGTATTAAAGTACGAGTACATACCGTACTCGTACGACTCGTACTCGTACTTCTAGTGCAATTATCAATGCACGCATGCGACTGTTCGTGTTTTTTCGGTGTGTACTCGGCACAATTCCAGTACGAGTACCGGTACATACGATTATTCCACACATTACACTCACCGGTCGACCATTGTTGGAAAACCCCTGTCTTGCCTTGCCTTGCCTTGCCTTGCTTTGCTTTGCATTCCTTCCGGCAACCACGCCACGCTGCCCGCGATTTGCTTTGCTTTAAACGATCGAATCCAAAATAGAATTCATCCCAAATCAAATACCCCCACTTCATCATGCATCCCCCGCTCGACCGTCCCCACCCGAGGTGCCAGGCCGAAATCAACGGGTTGCGGGAATGCCATTCGACGTCGAGCAAGCTCCGGTTTTGGGCCTGCAATGACGTGAAGGCGCAACTCGACAAGTGCTTCAGGGTGGAAAAAGAAGAAATGCTTCGAAAAATGAACGAGAACCTGGACGAGAAACGAAAAGAAGAGCAGGCCCAGGCCGCCCTTGCCTTTGGTCGAAAAGAGACGTTTCAGGAGTACCTCGCCACTGATCCGACCTACGAAAAAGAGGTGGAACGAGAGCGAAACCGGCAGAAGAGTTGGTTCTCTGTGTTTTGAGTTGGACCCGTAGGGCCGGGGGAGACAACGCGACACGACGATTGTTGCAGCGGGTGCTTTTACAGAAGAACACAACAACCGATGGAAGGACCGATGAACTGAGAGCGCGCAAGCACATTCTATAGAAATTCCGTTCGTCCTCAAAACACTATAGATCCTTCGTAGTTGCAGCCAATACTACTGTTGCGGTACACGTTCGTGTAAGTGAGTGGACTTTTATTCTTTAATCACCCACTCTTCGCTTCGTTCCGATGCACCCGCATTCTATTTTATTGCTATATTGGCATACTGGCATACTGCGGTCGACGATCGGATGGCCACGTTCTCCACACGATTCAGCATTACAAAACAAACGATGACTGGCATACCGGTACAATAATAGTCTATAGAAGGTTTTGGTTTTGGTTTCGGTTTGGAACTGCAACACAGCACAATCCAGTGCCTATGCATCTTGCACCGTGCGATGATATCCTTTTCCTCTCTCTTGTCTAGTGAGGAGCTCCACTGACTCCCTTAACGTAGGCGATCTGTCTCGTCTTGAGTGGTGCCCACTTCCAGCGTTTGTAGTAACCGGCACTAAGGGCCATGAAGGCCAGAACCACCATGTACTTACAGGCATTCTTTTTTCGTTCCTCCGACTCGGGTTCGGCGGTCCAGCTCAAGAATTGTGCAATGTCCCGGGCCTGTTGCGAAATGGTTGCCTCCGTTCCGTCCTCGTACTCGACGCCTCCGTCGGCTAGCGGTGGGGGCATCGAAATGGCTCCCCCGGGAAAGTACGGATTGTAGTGGAGGCCGGGCATCATTTCTTTTCCGGCCGGGGCCTCACAATACCCGGTGAGCAGGGCAAAGACGTAATCGGCACCGTTGTGTCGGGCCTTGACCATCAGACTGAGATCGGGAGGGTACGCTCCACCGTTTGCGGCACGTCCGGCTTCCTTGTTGGGATAGGGGGACGGGATTACGTCGTACGGCTTTCCGGGGCGTTCGAACATTTCTCCCTGGTCGTTGGGACCGTCGAGAACGTCCACGTCCTGGGCCATCTGCTTTACTTCTTCTTTCGTGTGGGTGACTCCGACCAGCTCGCGGAATCGAATGTATTGGAGCGAGTGGCACGAGGCGCAAACCTCGCGGTATACCTGGTATCCCCGGCGGAGCGCGGCGTGGTCGAACGACGAGAAATATCCCTGGTGTCGCCACGGATAGTGCGGTGGGTGGACGACGTCTTCCTCGTCCATCAGGGTCACCGAGACGGTGGATGCCGCGGCCAGGGCTGCTGCGGCGGCAGGGAGCCCGTTTTTGCGGAACTTTCCGAGGCAACAAGCAGAAGCAGATTCAGAAACATTCCATAGTATTGTATCCGTTCGATGAAACGTTGCGGGTTGGAGAAACCAAACAAAAAATGGACAGGGAACGGGTGTGATCCAAATAGAGAAGAGAGAACGAAGGAGATAGAAAAGTGTTTTGGTGAGATCCAACACGGCGTTGTTTGCGGTCAACTTTGCGTTACGGTTCGAATCTAGGTTTGCGTTTGGCTGGCGAATGCGATTCCGAAATTTTTATTATCTCTCCCAAGATCTCAATGCTCAATGCTCAATGCGCGCACGATACCACCGCAGTTTCGGTTGGCATCGGCACTTGGATTTGGCCTCGATCGGGAACGGAACGCTGCGATCGTCCATGGTTCGATTGATACCGCTGTCGGTCCATTCCTGTAGAACATTCCATCGTCTCACTGGGCCTTCATCGTTACTCACCAATGTTGGCAGTCGAGAGGTCATCATCTTGGTCGGGAAGTGTCGTGATGAAATCGCGGTTGCTTCGCCTGAGAATACAGTACAGTACGGCGCTTTTGGGGGGTGGATCCTCTGGTAGTACCGTACTGGGGTATCCTACGGTAGTAATTTTGAACGGCGATGCTCCGCGATCGATCACGCACACACACACACACACACACACACATTCAACGCGAATGCTTGCTTGCTTGCTTCTTCAACACGCGCAGTTTCCCTTTTTTGATGTCTTTGTTCTCGGTGAAGCGAGGAATGCGGAGCATCTGGTTGAATGTGGGGGATTTTGTTCTTCCTTCTGTTCCGCCCGTTCTCTAGAATCGCGCGGAACGCGCACAAATTCGAAAGCGAGTGAATGAGTCTTTCTCCAAGAGAAAGCCGAATTTCGTTCTAGCGAAGTCAGTGGTGTGGTGAAAGTTTACCGGTAAGATTACGGTATCGTCGCAGGTAGAAGCGAAGCAAAGCGGGCTTCCTTGCGACCCACACCGACCCGTCCAAACTACCGTATATGTCGTACGCCTCTAGAAAAAAGGTACTAAAATAAGGTTTATGTATTGGTTAAAAAGAACTAAGATTGAGATTGTGAGCTAGCCCTGTCAACTACTCCGAGGAGCCGTTGAGAAAGCTTGCAACAGTAAAAAGGGTTGTAACAGTAAACAGCCGTTGAATCGAAATTCAACGTACAGTTTACATAGAAGATTTGGATATGTTCTTCATCCAGTCTTCAATATTGAAGACCGGCTTGCTTTTCAGATTTTCTTGAATCGTGGGTAATTTCAATCGTGAGCGTTGGAATACCACACTCTTCTCCTTCTCGTAAAAGTTGGATTGGTGGCACAGAATTTTGTTAGTCGTGTGCGACCAGTATTCCTTAGATAAGAAATTTTTAGTTGGTGTGATACGGTTTGAGGTTCCGAATGTTCATGCGTTGAATTACTTGATTTCGTAAGAGAAAGGAAACTGTACCATTTGTGTGAATTTGCTGTATGGTGTAGGGGCCTTTGCTTCTTGCTTCAAAAGCTCCAGGAATTTGCTTTTCATTTTTCACCATAACTTGATCTCCTACACTGTAATCATGAAGCTTCCTGTGGCTGTTTTCTTTCATCGCGTTCTTGTCAATTTGAGCTTGTCTTTTGTTTCTGACCATGGCCAAGTCAGTAATTACTGGAATCGGTAGAAACATGTCTCTGTGGAATACAAGGGCGCCGGGTGTCATTCCAAACGTTTTGTTGATGGTTGATCTAACGGCAAACTGAGCAGAAGCAAAGATGCTGTCAATGATATCAGTCGCTTCTTGGAGAGTCTGTGGAGGGTTGGTATTGAGTTCGGTTCTCATTGCAGACTTCATGGTGTCATGGACGCGTTCGAGTACTGCGTTGGATTGTGGGTTTCGAACAGAGCAAACCTTGGCTTTGATTCCGAGGTTGGCAAGGTGGAGTTGGAAATCATTACTCATGAAGTTGGTTCCTTGGTCAATAATACAATTTACTGGTTTGGGATATCTGGAGAGCCAGCCGTTGTCGAGGGCATGGACTGCCATGAGGCCGGTTGGGTTTACTTGTGGAGCTCGGATGATCTCGAGGAGGTTGGTGCACATGTCCATGATGGTAAAGCCATTGAAGGAGACTGTTCCATGGCCAGGGATCTTGATTTTCCAAGGGCCTACTCCATCGATTGCAATGGTGTCCCAAGGAACATACTGGTGTTCTTTGGTAGGGAGCTGTCCGTGGTTTTGGTGGCTATTCTTGTACCGTTGGCACGTGTCACAAGTCTTGCAGAAGGCGTTGATTTGGTCCTTCAGGTTTGCGGCATATACAAATTGGTTGATGGTTCGATACAATCGTTCTGCGCTGGCATGGCCAAGCACGTGGTGGTAGTATTTGATGGTAGCTTGCACTCTGTTTGGAGGGAGTACAATTTTCTGTCGACCGTTGGAGTCTACAACTTTCAAGTCGGTGCCGTTGAAGTTTTCAGTTGTGTACCGGGGATTGGTAGAGATATCTACATTGGCTGCTTGATCTTGGGCGAGTTGGTCGAAGGCTAAGGGGTACATGGGAATGTCTTCTGGGTAGTTAAGAAACAAGTCAGAAAGAGAGAGAGGGTCGTCGGAGTCCGTTGAGTCCGCAGTTACAAGGTCCGAATCATCCGTTGGATCGGGAGTTGGAGGACCGAAGAACTCCTTCTTCTTCTCGGGAGGGTCTTGTTTGATGGGAAGCCGGGAAAGAGCATCAGCAAGGCTGTTTTCTTTGCCTTTGATATACTTGAATACTGGGGAAAATTCTTCAAGGAGCATTCTCCAAGTCATAATTCTGTGGCTTGTGAGGTTTTGTCTGGTTAGGTTGATATGGTCGGTCCATACTATGATTTCAGCACCCCAAAGAATGGTTCGAAATTCTTTGAAGACTTCTACAATACAGAGCATCTCTTTATCGACCGTTGGGTATTTCCGTTGAGCGGCGTTGAGTTTTCTGGAGAAACAAAGGATGATTTTGCCATCTTGGAGGATGACAGCGCCAAGCTGGTAATCAGAAGCATCAGTGTAGACATGGAAGGGCTTGTTAGGATCAGGAAAGGCAAGGAGAATGTCTTTGGCGATGAGGGACTTGGCTTTGTTGAAAGCTTCAAGTAGTTCTGGAGTTGGAGAGATTTTGCCTTTGGCTCTTCCAGAGAGGTCCGTAAGGGGTGCAAGGACCTCTGCACGTTTGGGGTAGAAGTTCCATAGAAGTTGATCATCCCAACAAAGGATCGAAGTTGGGTTGTTGTTGAGGGAAAAGCAAGTTTCAGGATGGGAGCAATCTTGTTTGGATTGGGACGGATACCATCTCGGGAGATGATGTGGCCGAGCCACGGAGCTTGGGATTGAAACCAGTGGCACTTGGAGGGCTTGACAGAGAAGTTGTGGACACTTCAGTAAGGACAGAACAGAGGAGACTGATTTGCAATGGGATTCGAGAGTATCTGAGAAGATACCAATATCATCGATGTATACTTCGATGTCCTTTAGATGGAGGAGCATTTGTTCCATGCAGCCTTGGGCCCAACTTGGAGAGTTAAGGAAGCCCATTGGCAATCGGAGCAGTCTGAACTTTCCGAATGGAGTAACAAGGACACAGAGCCAGGTGGAGGCCTCATCGAGTTTGAAGGTGTGGAATTGCATGCTAACATCGATAAGGGTGACATATTTGAAGCCTCTTCGTCTGTGGAAGATATCTTGGAGCTTTGGGAGCGGATAGTGAAGTTTCTTGGTTACTTTGTTGAGTTCCCGGAAGTCACTGATGAGTCGACAGGAGCCATCTGGTTTGGGCACTACGAAGGTTGGCATTCCCCATTCAGTTGCATAGCATCTTTCTAGGATGCCAAGTTTCACTTGTCGATCGATTTCTTTCTTTACTGCTTCTTGTTGGTGCAGTGGAATGGAATATGGTTGTTTTACATGATATGGAGTTGCGCCTTGCTGCAATTCAATGTGGAATGTTTGATTAGGGAAAATACCTAATTCTTTGTCATTCAAGCCTTCGAAAAGTTCTTCATGTTGGAGGAGTATCGGTAACAAGGCTTGTTTCTCTTGGTGGGAGAGATGAGTTTGGTCGGTGACAAGCTTGTGGAGGTCAGTTTTCTCATATTTGGTGGTTCCATCTACATAAGACTGTTGGATTGATTGGTGCAGAGTAACTTTCCTGCGATTGCATGTGGTTCTGCAGACATGACCTTGTGAGCAAGGACTTGTTGTCGAAAGTAGCTTCGAGGGTGAAGTCCATGGTCTTCTCATACCATTCTAATGGTAGCAGTTCTCGAAGTCCATCTTCATTCCAGAGGTCTCGCATTGTCTTCCTTCCAATGAGGAGATGGTAGTTGATAGTTCTGAGAGACTACAAAGCACTTGATTTGTAGGACTTTCATGGAAGTATGATAGTTCTGGGAATATGGTGTTCTCCAAGGTTACATAGTGGTTGCAAGTGGTTTTGCCATTTGTTGTTTGCATTTGAATTGGTTGGTCTAGGAGGTTCTTCTTGATTCCAGAGGGAATTGCTAGATTCCACTATAGGATTGTCAGGTTGATCCAGAATCGAAGAGGGTTTTCAAGTAGTATTTTCCAAGGGATCCATTGATGGAATTGCAGACGCTTACTGTGGTTGGAGCAAGGTCGATGTCGACATTGTCCTTGCTAGGAGCAACATCTTGCTTATTGTTGTCGGAATTGGTCTTTTCAGAAGGAAATCTTTGAAGATCCGAGTTGTAGTATTCTTCATCGATATCCATATCGACATGGAAGAGATCCGGCCAAGGGGTTGCAGGTATGGTTTCTTCTGGTTCATTGATGAAGACACACATGTGTTGTTCGGGTTCGTTGAAGTTACTGTTGTGGGAAGAGGTAGTGGATCGATTGCTGTTGTTGGAGTTACTGCGATCGTTCACATGCGAGTCGGTATTGTCTCTGTTGTTGTTATTGGACTGATTGGAATTGGTGCCATACTTGTTGGTGTAGCATTGACCCCAAGTGTGATTGGTACCAGGGTGGATAGGACATGGTGAGTCGTTCGAGATCCTAGTCGAGCCTTTGTTGTTGTTGCCTTGATTGTTGCTGCGTTGATTGTTGTTGTTGTTGTTGCGTTGGTTATGGTTGTTGTTGTTGTTATTTCGATTGTTTCGATTGTTGCGATTGTTGCGATTGTTTCCGTTTCGATTGTTTCCATTTCGATTGTTACGATTGTTGTTGGCATTGTTGTTGCTGTTGTTGTTGTTTTGAGACTGGTTGTCTAATTTCTTGTTCTTGTTTTTATTCTGTACAGATTGGAATCTTTCGAATTTTATCATCATTTCAGAGAGCGAATCTCTATGGGGAGAATGGTTAAGTTGATAGAGGTCTTTCCAGTCCTCTGGCATCGATTCAAAAACTAGATTCTTGAAGTCACTTTCATTGATCGCTGCATCTTGTGGAGGGTGTCCCGGTAGTAATGGGAGAATAACGTGGTTGTGGAAGTTGACTTGTGCTACAAATTGGTGTACAGTCATGGAGGTTGTCTTCTTAATATTGGAGAGGAATCTTTTATGATTCTGGTAGGCATCGACGTTGCTGCTGAATTTGAAGCTGATGAATGCTTCCACTGTCGTCTGGAAGTTGTCGACAGTTCTCTGTGGAACATTGGCTGTTACATAGCTGTTCCACCAGCTACAGTCGGTGTAGTCTCTGAGGAGGTCTAGAAACTTGTCATAGATTCTTGGTCCTGTGGTTAGATTGAGAGTCTTCTTAGATCTAATGAAGGCATCGATGGTGAAAGAGAATTTGTAATTTGGTTGATCCTGCAGTAATCAAAGGGATTTTGATCTTGGTAACTTCTTGGGAGCCATTGATTTCTTGGGTAATCTTGTACTCAATCTTTTCAACAGTCTCTTGATCAAAGTCATACTTGAAGGGAATGACTGAGTAAGACATACTGGTCGATTATTGTTACTGGACAATCTTCGGATCGGTTGTTAGTTGTGTATTAGTGGTAATTTTTGTTCGTGTAGTTGAAGTAGTCTTTACCGGTAGAAAGGGTCGAAGCGGTTATTCGACTGTTTAAACAGTGTCGTACGCCTCTAGAAAAAGGTACTAAAATAAGGTTTGAGTTACGTATTGGTTAAAAACTAAGATTGAGATTGTGAGCTAGCCCTGTCAACTACTCCGAGGAGCCGTTGAGAAGCTTGCAACAGTAAAAAGGGTTGTAACAGTAAACAGCCGTTGAATCGAAATTCAACGTACAGTTTACATAGAAGATTTGGATATGTTCTTCATCCAGTCTTCAATATTGAAGACCGGCTTGCTTTTCAGATTTTCTTGAATCGTGGGTAATTTCAATCGTGAGCGTTGGAATACCACAGTATACTGTAACGTGTAACGGTCAAACGGGACTAGGAAGTGCTTCAATGGCTGACTCGGCTGTTTGTTAGTAATTCGAATTAGTTGACTAGAAGTGACATGTACGAACGAATATGTGTGTAAAATAGGGTGACCGTTTTGAGACAGCTTTTTTTTTTCGACCCTACACCCATCGATTTGGGTCCTGTTAGTCTTATTGCTCTTTCTCTCCAGCTGGAACTTCTCGACCAAAGTAATTACCACGCCAGAATTGGCAAGAGCAAGAGCTTTCCATAGATACCCAATTTGCAGGGGTTGCGCGCGCCGGAATCCCTTCGGACTTTATGATTCTTCCGGTCAAGAAAATCAGCACGAAAAGTTGAAAAAAAAAATCCATTAACACACCTATCACAATACCAAGTGGTCTCAACCAGCCCATTCCTTAACCATAGCATTAAATCAGCCCGCTACTTGGCATTCACTTCCTTACACCAAGATCAACAAGACCCGCAAGTTTCAAATCAATTGGCCGAGTGGTATAGGAGAAATCAGCTGGAACAACAGCAACACTCCCAAGGTCAAAAACTGTGAAAACTCTGAAAATCCTCCCATATCAGGAACAAGGATCCCTCTGCTTGCAGCAACAACAAGACAGCCCCACTACAGGGTAAATTGATACTTATCAAGTACAAGAAGACCCCCAAGTTGCGGCTCAATCCGCCCAGTCGTTTTGAAAAAACAGTCACAGCCACAGCAACACCCCAAAGGGCAAGATTTTGAGGTCGAAAAATCTCCCCATAGCAGCAACAAGGAGCCCCCTGCTCACGGCATCAGCCAGCAAGTGCCACTACAGGGTAAATTGATACTTATCAATTACAAGATGCCCCCAAGTTGCAGATGATTGATCCTCCCGGTCATTTTGAAAAAACAACTGCAGCAACAACAACACCCCCCCCCCAGGGCAAAAAATTCCCCCTACAGCAGCAACAAGAACACACCACACAGTTGGCGATGTGGCAAGAAGCGCCGCCCTTCCCCCGTGCAAGTTAACAAATAACACGGCTGTTATTCTAAACCATTCGCACACTGGTACTATCACTACAGCCACTGCTATGTTAATTGCGGGATTTACAGAGGAGGAGAGCAAGAATCGGTCCCTACAGAAGAGAGTATTGTGCAAGAAGGCAAAAATCTTGGAAGAACAAGACAAGGCTGCCCAACCTCCCCCCCCCCCCCCCCCCCCCCCCACCGCCACCACCACCACCGCCGCCGCCTGCTGTTGTTGTTGTTGCTGGATCAAATGGTAGCAGCGTTTTGCCTGTAACTAATCCAAATAGACTGTTGGACCCCCCCCAAAAAAAAAAAAAAACTGAATAACAACAACAACAACAACAACAAGAAAAGATCCCATACGGCCTCAAGCAACACCAATGGAAGCACATCCTTGACAACAACAACGGCGCCGCCGGCAATAGGAGCAGTGCCAGCAGCAAGCATAGCAGCGACTACAGCAGCGACTACAGCAGCGACTACAGCAGCGACTACAGCAGCGACTACAGCAGCGTTTTTGGAAAAGGAACCCCCCCCCCCCCCACCCCACCTTGCAAAAAGAAGAAGCTCACTCCACCAACAATGTTGTTGCCTCTGAAACGAACAAAGCGGACTCCACACCAAGTCTTATGTGATTCAGCTAATGAGCAAGCTATCAGGGTTCAATTCGACCACGCATGGAATGAAGCAAGAAGCAAATACAAGCACCAGGTGCAACTCCCAAAGGGTGTGGCTTGTTTGTCAGCGGCACAAATCTGTGCCGGGGTATATGAATTGTACGGTGTAACTATTAACCCAAATGCATTGCGGAATCGAGTTCAGGAAGGACTCATGGGTCCACCATGCAGGGGGCAACTACCGGTGCTTGCAGAAATGGTGGAAGATGCAATTGTGGATGCAATTGAAATGTATGTTGCATTGACCGCAGCAGGGATGAAGGAGAAACCTGACCTGCAGGTAATCATACAGAAGCTCACAGCATGCATCACTAAGGGTGTCATTACCAGCGCCACTGACTGATCCTGTTTTGTTATTCAGAAGGCTGCAACCGCAGTTTGCAGATGGGGTGGAAGTATCTAACCTGAATTTGCAGATGGAGGAACGCCGTGCAACATACGGAACACAAAAAAATATTAATGAATGGTTTACAACCCTAAAAGAATTTTTCCTTGAGATGGGCTTCGCACAGTTGCCAACAAAGGAGGAGGTCGCTGGGGGACACAAAGGAGAGCTGTATTTCCCCTCTGAACAACTTCGACAAATAATCAATGTGGATGAAACGGGGCTATTGCTGGACATGACCACGACCAAGTCCGGCGGACGACCCGTCACTCAGCAGTATGGACCTAGTAGCAGGGAGCTTCCCGTGGGTGCAAGCCGTGCGAATAAAAGCAGTCACTGCATAACACTCCTCTGTGGTAGTTGCGCTTTGGGAGATCCCATCCCCCCCCCATTTTCAGTTGAAAAGTATGGCTAAAGATGATTCGAACAAGCGAATTCAGGATTCGTTTTTGGAAGAGCTCGAACACAATTCGGTAACTGGAACATGGGGGTTCAACAAACCAACCAAGTGGTGGACTACAGTGAATTGTAATGCTAGTGGGGGGATGGATGGTACTGAGTTTACGAAGGTAGTGAAGGATGCATACATGCCATTATTTCCAGATCTGGCTCTCGTACCTGGAAAGCAAGTAGTGTTGTTGGTTGGTTCGGGTCCAGGAAGGGAGGAGGATGAGTTGCAAATTATTACCGTCCCCTGAAGGCCTCTATTTACTTACTGGAGTTCTGAATACGACTCATATTTGGCAACCAACAGACCACAAGTACGGACTGTTTAAAACTCTTTTCCACAACAACAAGACAATGCTGAACGACTTGTGCCAGGCAAGAGGACTTACCTCACGATATTCCGCGGCTTGTATTTGGGGGACGTGAGGCAGAGTACAACGAGGGAGGAGATTACGTCACTTTGAACAGAGCGTTTCACGACTCATTTGCTGTGGACAAATCAAAGGCTATCTGGTGCCACGTCGGTATCGTCCCTTTCACACGCAATTGTCTAGGGAATTGCAATGTAGATCACGAGTTTACAACGCTACCAAATCAGTTCTGTAGACCTCACAGCAGATCCAATGACGAGAAAGTTACTTGATCTCGAACTTTGCAACAGCAACGCAGTAAAGTACATCACCAAATACGGCTTGAAAGGCGAAATCGTTTGCTGCGAAGGTGCCATCAAAACAACGAGAAAGAGAAGATTGCATCTACTAAACCAGGTTCGGAGGAGCGAATATTGAAATTGGCAAAAGCAAATACCGCAGGACAGAAATTCCGTATCACCAGTGGATTCGTCACTAACTCCAAGGACGTTTGGAAAGCAAAAGTTTTGAAGGAATGTTTGAAAAAAATCGCCATGCTGAAGAGTAGAAAGGTGCACGCCGCTGCTTTTGCGAAGAAAAACGTAGCAGCTGAGGCCTTAGTGGCAAAGTGTGGGGGCGAAATTCGCTAGACTAGCGGTGCAACATTTGAAAGTGATATATGAATGGAATTTTTGAAAGAAGGTTGCTGCTGGAATGAAAAAAGAGCAAATAGTTGCTGCTCTAGTTATAGCAAAGGATGATGCGCCGGTCGGGACTGGCCGAATGGAGCAAGGAGGTGGACGGCGCTGAATTGGAGCGGCTGGAGAAAGCAGAGATCACCATAAAAGAAACACTCTTGGGAAAGGCAATGGCAGAGAAGTTAGAGAAGTGTGTTCAAACAATTAAGGAGGTGACTCCAGAGATACTGGAGATAGCAGCCCTGGATGATGGGAAGATTGAATACATTAAAAGGATGCAAGCAACAAGGGTGGTGGAGCAGGAACCAACACGCAATTTGGAGCTTAGAGCAGTGTAATGGACGTCGACGACGAAGAGTCGTCGTCGTGGATGACACCACGTTTCGCGTTTCGGCCCTTCAACGACGCCGTTGGTTGAATCACGTCCCCCCAGTGTGGTGCAATTGAATTAGTTAATTTAGTATCTGTTATTTGTTATTTGTTTGTTATTCAGTTGCAATTAGATGGATTAGGAAGGAAAGAAGTGAGGAGGAGTTTCGAGTTTTTTTTTTTCGTCTCGGAAATTTTGATTCGAATGAAAATAAAGAGAGAAAAAACTGAAATTTCGAAACGATAGAGGTGCAGAATCAGTCATGAGACCAATTTAGATCATGAGTGTTATATTGAACATTTGGATCTGGTACAAATTCTATGTAGGCCTACTTTGTCTCTTTGTCATTAACACACATACTCGTAGACTTGAGTCAGATAACCACTATGCATTTTACATACCGGTACCTCATAATTTTACTTTTCATAAGTTTTAAACTCAATATTACTTTCTGTCCAATTTACCAGTAATATCATCACAGGTTATGAGCCCCAACTTTGCCAAGACGATGCTTACTGAATGAAACTTAATTCCTCAGAATCTACAAAATCAGAACCTCTTGTTGTTTGACACAAAAGATTTTCATCGGCATCACCATAGAAATTTGTACAAAATCTACAGGTGTCAACAAAACCTAAAATCCCAAAATAATCACAACCCATTGGAATCTCTCGAAAAACACCGTGTTACGGACCAAATCAAGGATACTGCAACCTCAACAAACAAGCAAACGTCACCTCCAGCAAAATAAACTCCCTTAATGGACGACGCTTCATACCTAACCAATTCATCAAACCACTTCTATGATCCACCGTCATCAGTAGCCCAATTAGAACAAGACCTTACCACCAATTTAGAAGATATCATTAATGAACTTGACTGCTAAAAAGAACCCAACAACAATACCTACAAGGTAGGAGGCCTGGCCTTTACCATTAATAACTTCTCCAAACCAAAGATCAGTGAACCAACCAGGATGGGAATTCTTCACAAGAAAGTATATCAGCCAGCCTGTTGGCTCAAAAAAAGAAAATGAAATCATCAAAGCCATCACCTCCAAGCAAGGACAAGAAGAACCCTTCAAGGAATCAACACATCCCTCAAGGATCCAGACAGCCTCAAGAATAACCTCTCACTCCGCCAATACCTCAATCACACAGAGCCCACTTGGAAGGCAGGCAACCTGCTCAACCCGTGTCACATTGTCTTCCCAAAAGGAAAGGCCGGCATAGAGCTTGAAATGAATGATGACAACTCCATCAAACAGGTCTACCTGTTCGCTCACTACAGACACATAACTCAAGATCAGCTTGCCGCATCCTGCAAATACTACTATGTACAGTACGTTGGATTCCCTCTCCCAGACTCCATTGAACAAGGAACCTTTGCAAGAGAACTAGAATGGTCTTACAGCTACTACTTCCACAACAACGTTGATCTCAGGATGTATGAGACTGTTCAAAAGGAATTCACCACCTATGCACCAGTTGAACAAGGAGGTCCCCTGTTCCTCAAGTTTCTACTTGATCATCTTGTCATTTCAAATTATGCCAGTGAAACAGCTCTCGTTGAGACCATCAGGAACTACAACATTGTATAAGAATCAAACCAAGATATCCTGGAAGTAACCAAGCCACTGTCCTTAATCACCAAGACTATTGTTGCAATTCAAGATCACAAGGAAAATGACCTCCCTGACAAGTACCTTCAGAATCTAACCAAGGTGTATCAAACTACTAGCGACCCTGAATTTGACCGAACCTTTGCCAAGCTAGAACCCGGCGTGACGTACAGCTGTCACTTCCGGTCGGTCACCCAATCAGCTGCCCTTTGGTGAACACAAATCGTGTCTTCCTCCTTGTCAACCAATCAAACTGCAATGGACAACACCCCTGCTTACTGTACCCTTGTTGCCTTTGCCCTGACTGACGCTACGTATCAAGACCTTCGTATCAACAACACTTGGAACAATGCACTTTGTCCAGATGTTGACCACCAAGCGGCAATGAAAGTTAACTAGCAATCCAACAGTGCTGATCCTCCTCCTCCAACTAAACGCTGCTGAAACTGTGGTGATGAGAACTGTGAACTCACCAAATGTCCTAAGCCCAAGGATCTGATTCAAATTGAAGCCAACTGCAAGATGTTCTTGCGTAGCAAACGCAGATGCCAGCAAAAGCAAACTCCTTATGAGTGGCGTCCTCCTGAACCTCATGAAAACAACAAAAGAATTATTAATGGCAAACCATATCCCTACAATTCATCCAAGCCTGCTTGGGACAAGGATGAAACTCCGGTCATTGGGCTACCAGTCATCGCCAAAAACACGGTTGGTCCAACCAGCATTGTCGCAAATAGAAGCATTGCCACAGCTCCAACTACCGTCATCAGAGCACAACCAAAACAGACCTCTGACGACAAGAGTACTACAGCTCTAACCCAAAGCAGCAACATTCCCCATGAACAATTTGTCCAGATTCACCTCGACCTTGCTAATCTTGTTAAGCAAATCTGCCGCTGGTGCTGAGTGGGAAAAGCATACCAACTGTTTGAGTTCTGCTTCCTCTGTGTTATTTATTACGCAACACAGCTGATCATCCAATAAGTTGTCTTCCTTCTATTTCATGTCATTGAAGGTCTGTTTTCCAATGCACACTTTGTATTGCTGCGTTCAACTGCCCTCGCCGTTCTGGCAGCTCCTGTGGCTCTCACAACGGTCACCGTGACAAGAATGATCCCTCCAATTAAGTCCTTATTGCCTAACTCCTCACCGTCAAAACCTTGCCAATATTGCCCAAGACGTGTGCCCCTCCTTTACTACTGGCACAAGCGCTACATCATTCAGCAATACACAAGCCCAATGGCTGCAACTTCTCCTTTCACCAACACCCCTCGGGCCTCAAAGAGCATTGCCTGTTGAGCCCGCTGGTATTGCCATCGCCAATGCGCACTTTGGTTCAGAGGGAGAATACCTTTTCACGAAAAGCAGTGCAATTTCAACCAGTTCCAACTTCCAACTCAAACAAATGATTCCTCTCATAGTAAGGATGAAAGTCTCAATTGCAAGTATGAACCTCTGTTGCACTAGTACTTCAACGCCTATTCCAATGAAGATGATGTCATCCACCATGGCACTGTCTCCAATGAGCATGAACACTTCTTTTTGTGCTATGATCACTATAACCCAGATTTAAATCTCGATATGAATCGGCACCTAGAGACCTGCATTGATACCTTCCACAATCTAACACCTCCGCCGCTTGAACCTCCTCTTCATTTAGAGAACAGACCCCTAGATCCCTTTAAGGCTCTCGTTTCTGAGGCCCTGGGCAGCTTCAATGTTCTTAAACATGCCCAGCCTTTAAGGAAAGCATCTAACCTGCTCCTACCCGGCCCAAACATCAAAAGTTGGATCCAACCTCCAAACAATACCAGCGAATTCTTCTCCAAGCCCAAAGCCTTCAGGCAAAGATATTCAACTACAACATGCGCACATCACCGGGACTAAACAATCCACTGATATATATCTCTTCCAATGTCACCAAACTCCCGATCGTGATTGACACTGGCGCATCCTGTACTAGTACTATAACGCCGGTTGCCAAAGACTTTGACAATTTCATAAACCAATCCAAATGCCAAAAGCTGAACCAACTGAATGGAACTACCCTAGTGATTGGAGAAGGCCAAATAACCTGGCAGATTGAAGACGTTTACAGAACGTGACTGCCGTGCACTCAGAACGAATGCTTACTACGTTCCATCCGCCTCAATTTGCCTATTCTCTCCACAATCCTACATCAGCGATGACCCAACAGCTAAATTATCGCTGAATTGATTTTGAAGCAAGCTTAAGCTAAAGTGTGGCACAGTTCTTCACTTTCCGATCAATCAAGCATCAAACCTTCCATTCATGTTAGCAAAAGAAGCAATCAGTCAGAGTCAGCGCTTGGTCCAGCGTTCCCAGTTTGTCTCATTCCAACTGAATGACTCTGCCTACCAAGCCTCGATTCCCCAAGTCTCCGAGGGAATACAACTCCTTGGCTCAAAGGAGCGTCCTCAACTGCGACAACTTCAACCTTCATCCAGTCCAGCGCAAAGCTTCTAGTACTGTGGCACTGTCATCTTGGTCATGCTGATTTTTTTTTCAGCTAGTGCAATCCCTTTTGAGTCAACCTGGCACTCCACGTGGCGCTGAACATCGTGGAGTACATAATCATTGTATTATCACTCCAGCAGACAAAGGTGCTTCAAGCTAATTTCAAAATGCAAAGCTTGTCAGTATGTAAAACATAAATAATGCGCTCCTCTGAACCCTCGTCAGGCTATTGCCACTGACTACTACATTGAAGGTGAACTACTTTGTGACAATCTTCACGCTGGAGACCGAGTCTCCTGTGATCAGTATATGTCAACAACTCTTGGACAACTACAACATACCGTACGCTCGGCAAAGAAGACAAGGCATACAAACTAGCTGGAGAAACCATGTTCATTGATCACGCCACCAGTTACATCTTTCATCGTCACCAAGTGAACCTTACTACGGTGCATGAGTTCCTACAAAGCAAGCACGCATTAGAATCACATTTTGCAGAGTTTGGAGCGCACGTCAGACACTAGTATGCCTCAGACAGCAATCCCTTTGCATCAAAGGCCTGGGTTACTGTGAGAATCAGCACCAACGTTGATGTGAATCCTTACTACCTATGATAGTGTCTTCATTTCTCTCAAAGTGCTGGAGTAAACAAGCTACAAATACATCAATGAAAAGCCCTTCATGTAGGAATTAAATCACACAAAGTACTAACTTTTGGCATATTGTATAGCCTGAGATACAATAGGGGAACAGGTGGTTGTAGAGCAGTTTTTAGCTTTGTTAGTGAAATATCATTAAAAAAGAGGCTCATTCATAACCAGTGGGGGTGACATAACTTGCATTTACAGTCATATTTTTGTGTGTCCCATCCAGATTGGAGCACAGGCACCTTACATGGCAAAGAACACTAGTTTATGCCTTACAGTGAAAAATGATATATTTGTATTTATCATTCTTATCGCCAATTATGCAAAATTATCTCCTTCAAACTTGCTCGCATTTTGACATAAGTAGAACTTGTTTCTATGTCTAGAAAAGTGCTCAAATGACGCAATTATCACATAATGCACAACTGTACACTTGCAAGGTCACCACTTGCAAGGGGGCTCGCAAAAAAGAAAGTGCCCTCTCGGGACTTGACATAGTACTTGCAAGTATCCTTGCAAATAATATGTCAAGTTGGGAAAATGTCACATTCTTTTTTTTGGTACTATTCTATGGAGCTTCTAGTACAGTGATCATTTAGTTGCCCTGTGCCCCAAAACAGGCAAAGAGTGCTTGTTCCCCAAAATGAGTAAACAACGCCCCAAATGGTGCAAAAAGTGCAACTAAATAAGTGACATGGTCAAGTCAGATTATGCCTTCTCCCCTGTGCTTTGGCACGTCAGGTGCTTGTGCTCCAATTTGGATGATTCACCAAAAAATATGACCGCAAATGCACGTTATGCAATCCCCAGTCTTTTTACAGCAGATGGCATTAACCACTACGAAGCTTGTACTGTAGGTCCTATTATGACATCCGATATACCGTACCAGTAGGTAGTACAAAAATACCATTGATACTTGCAATACTAGGATTTTGCATCTATGTTGAGTGCAAGGTGCGCTACAAGAAGAAGGCTATGAGCTATGAGTACGAGTTTAGTGGTTAATGCCATCTGGACACGTAGAAAGTGTACCAAAATCTACAGAGCATCAGCGCGCATCATTTACCACTAAATCTTAACCTGTCTACACAGCACTAAGAACTTGGATTTTGAGCCAAAACAGCCTGGACAAAATATAAAAAAGATGTGAATCCTTTACTACCTATGTTATAATGGTGCCCATTTCTCCCAAAGCGCTCAAGTAAGTAAGCTACAAATACATCAATGAAAGAGTCCTTCGTCACACAAATGAGATTCGGGGCTTCTTCGGGAATCACGCACATTTTTGGGCCGAACTCCACTGGTCCCCCGTTGTAATTTCACCCAACTTTTTGAAATTAATGTTGAACTGATAATTTTCTGATTCACAGTACATTTTCCTACCCCACTGGCATCTATTTCCGATTCAGTGGCATGTCACTGAATTTGATGCCTGAAACAAATAATGCATGGTCGCAATTTCTCAATCAAATGTCCCTTGAGCTCTCATTTTTGACTCACTAGATTTAAAAAATCTAATTCCTGCTACCAAAGTTCCAAACCTTAACCCAAGATATGAAATAAAAATATTGTAAGAAGTGTACATGTGCTCCGTTGCCGTAGGTTGAAAGCAGGAGTTGCATGTCTCATGTTCTTTTTCATGTCCCGTCAGTGTCCTTTCATGATCCGTCCGATAGAATCATGCTCTATTAGAAGTGGAAAGTCCACTCTCTACTCTATGCCCATGATGAAAGACGGAGGTGCCTGTTGTTACTGAATTAAATCAGGGATAAATGATTATGAGTACTATTGTTATCTTATATGTGTGGGCGGTTGATACCTGTATGTAATATTACCAGTAGAGGTACAAGCTGAGGTGCGGCGGTGCAAACTTGCTTGTACTAGGTACATACGTACACACGTACGCTTTCTACACTCTTAACAGGATTTATCCTTGGTGTCCGCCTATCTCTTTGGCGCTTTCATCTAGCAAAGACAAGCAAACAAGGCCACTTGAGTAACGGTAAAAATGGTTACGTTTTGGGGCAGCAGGAAGCCAGCAGCAAGCAGCAAGCAGCAAAGCACCGGCATTTCAAGCGCCGTTTTGGAGCGCCGTTTCGAGCAGCGTTTCAAGCAGCAGGAAGCCAGCAGGAAGCAGCAGCATTTGGAGCGGTGTTTTGGAGCAGCAGGAAGCCAGCAGCAAGCAGCGGCTTTTCAAGCGGCGTTTTGAATTTCAAGCGGCGTTTTGGAGTAGCAGGAAGCCAGCAGCCAGCGGCGGCGTTTCGAGCAACGGGCAACGTTTTGGAGCGGCGTTTCCAGCAGCAGGAAGCCAGCAGCGAGCAGCAAGAGCAACAGAAACAGCGACAGCAACAGCAACTAGCGAGAGCAACAGCAACAGCAACAGCAACAGCGACCAACAACAACTAGCTACAGCAACAGCAACAGCAACAGCAACAGCAGCTAGCGGAGTGGCGTTTTGGAGGAGCAGCAGGAAGCCAACAGCCAGCAGCCAGGAGCGGCGTTTTGGAGCAGCGTTTTGGAACAGCGTTTTGTAAGGGCGTTTTGGAACGGCGTTTCGACCGGCGTTTTCGACCGGCGTTTTGAGCAGTAGGAAGCCAGTAGCGGGGTTTGGAGCGGTGTTTTGGATCAGCATGGAAGCCAGCAGCCAGCAGCGGCGTTTTGACCAGCGTTTTGAGCAGCAGGAAGCCAGCAGCAAGCAGCAGCGTTTGGAGCGGCGTTCTTTTGGATCAGCAGGAAGCCAGCAGCAAGCAGCGAGGATACAAGCGGCATTTCAAGCGGCGTTTTAGAGCGGCGTTTTGGAGCAGCAGGAAGCCAGAGAGCGGTCTTTTGCTTTCGCTGTCGCTGTTCTTGCTGTCGCTGCTTGCTGTTGCTCTCGCTGTGGCTGTTGCTATTGCTGTCGACGCTTGCTGTTGCTTTTGCTATCGCCGCTATCGCTGGTGCCGGATTGTCTGCTGCCGCTCTCGCTGCTATTGCTGTTGCTCTCGCTGTTGCTGTGGCGGATAACTGTCCTTGTTGATCTTGGTGTCTATTGTAGTATCACAATTAAAAAGAAATTCAGGTGAGTATCTATTGATGTTGATGTAGAGTAAATGATAACAAACAAATAATACAATTTACACGCAAACCTACAGGAACAACAATGCTACTTGTTGTTGCCACCGTTTTGTGTTGTTTCTGTTGATTTGTTCCACTGTTGCCATCCTTTCCACCATCGACTTGTTGTTGTTGCTGTTGCTGTTGCCGGTGTCACCGTTCACTGCTCTCGCTGTTGCTGTTGCTGTTGCTGTTGCTGTTGCTGTTCTTGCTGTTGCTGTTGCTGTTGCTGTTGCTGTCGCTCTTCCTGTGGCCCCTGAAATAAGAAGAAGAACAGAAGTGAGGAAATACAATGTCAGCAATGCAGAAGGTAGTATCATTGTCTATCTCTCTCATTCATACCATTTGCCAAGGATTTGTTGTTTCCATATACAATGCTGTCATCAGTTTGCCATGTTGCCAGCCCAGGGAAGAAGACTCCGCACCTGCAAGGAAAATTTGCCGAAGCTCAAGGGAAGCTGCCGTTGATTTGAAGAATTCTAACTCCTGTGTCAGGAAAAACAGGGTCTTGTTCCTGTTGATATATAGGCAAGGGATGCAGATTTTGTGCTTTCGAGACATCTGTGTTTGGGTGATCAAGTCCAAGAACACTGTCTATCCAGCAACTAACCACTCCTCCAATGCTTTCTACTTCTTTTGCAGTACAAGACTGTTATTTTGGACTGAAATATCTGAGAACCGATCGTTGTGCTCATAACATCGTCACATGTGACATGTGACGAAGAGGGTCAAAACCCACGTTCTCGGACGGAGTGTTGCAAGAAGCAGCACTCTACTCAGATAAGTTGGATAATGAGGTCTTTCGATTTGAATGGAAAGTGGAAAAATAATTCGCAGGCAGTGAAAATAACACTGTAAAATCACACTGAAGATTGAATCTCTGATTTTGCACAGGTTTCTCGTGGCCAGATACTGTCTTGAAGAGTACTAGTACCCGTTGACCGGCTAGATCATGCCCTCTTTGAAGGCAGTAGTTGTCTGTGAATGGACTGGAACCCATGACCTTGCCTACAGCATCATCACACACTCCCATCTGATGTACGGCAGTTCTTTGCCCCAACAACGATCATCAGAAATTAGATCCTATTAACAATTTTTTTCCTTTCTCCTTTTTTTGCCCTTTTTGTACTTATGGGAACCAACCCCACCCCACCCCATCCCCACTCCCCCTTATTCATCCCCAATCTTCTTTACATTTATCGACTCCCCAATTTTCCATTTTTCCGTTTTATGCAACGGCATTGCAAAAAATTCCCTTTTCATAGTTCTGGGGCGGTACTGGATTTGGAGGAAAAATATACACTAATTTGCAATTGGAAATCAGAAAATCAGATATTTTTCATGATTAGTCAATGAATATTGTTCCTGTTATAGATAAGATGAATCATAAAAGAAACAGAAGTGAGTTATGTGTGATGGTTAGTCTGTCACAAACTAATGAGTGCATTTTGGTACTGGATTTGGAGGGAAAATGCACACTAATTTGCAATTAAAAATTAGAAAATCAGATATTTTTGGTGATTAGTCAATGAATATTGTTCCTGTTATGGATAAGATGAATCATTGAAAGAAACAGAAGTGAGTTATCTTTGATAGTTTGTGTGTCACAAACTAATGAGTGCATTTGGGTACTGGATTTGGAGGAAAAATTCACACTAATTTGCAATTAAAAATTAGAAAATAAGAAATTTTTGGTCATTAGTCCATGAATATTGTTCCTGTTATGGATAAGATGAATCATGAAAGAAACAGAAGTGAGTTATGTGTGATGGTCTGGGTGTCACAACCTATTGAGTGCATTTGGGTACTGGATTTGGAGGAAAAATATTGGGTAATGACTCACAAAGTTTTTGGTCCCGTCTGTGAATATATTTCTCATGACTCATCAAATGCATATTGGAAACAACATTACCTCTACAAAAAACCATAGTATGCGTCGTGAGCAACATTCACCCTGAAATTGCAGCCAATGCCACACATTTGCGCTCAAAAACTGACTGAGACTCACTATTTTGGTACATGCATGGCCAGGAACAAAAATTATTCTAAAACTCATACTGACTAAAGTATCAGGCTGATGCTTGTCAATATTGTTTCATAGTCTACCCCATTCATAGTTTGAGCAATATTCATCCAGAAATTGCAGCCAATGAGACACATTTGCACTCAAAAACTGAATTGTACTCACTATTTTGGTACATGCATGTCCAGGGACAAACATTACTCTACATTTCATACTGACTAAAGTATCAGCCTGAGACTTGTCAATATTGTTTCATAGTCTTGCCCATCCATAGTATGAGCAATATTCATCCTGAAATTGCAAACAATGACACACTTTTTGAACTCAAAAAGTGACTAGGACTCATTATTTTGATACATGCATCATGTCAGGGGACAAACATTATTCTAAAACTCATACTGACTAAAGTATCAGCCTGATGCTTCTCAATATTGTTTCATAGTCTACCCCATCCATAGTATGAGCAGTATTCATCCTGACATTGCAGCCAATGACACACTTTTGCACTCAAAAACCGAATTGTACTCACTATATTGGTAGTACATGCATGTCAAGGGACAAATATTACTCTAAATTTCATACTGACTAAAGTATCAGCCTGAGACTTGTCAATATTGTTTCATAGTCTACCCCATCCATAGTATGAGCAATATTCATCTGGAAATTGCAGCCAATGACACACTTTTGCACTCAAAAACAGACTAGCAATCACTATTTTGGTACATACATGGTCAGGGACAAAAATTATTCTAAAATTAATACTGACTAAAGTATCAGCCTGAGACTTGTCAATATTGTTTCATAGTCTACCCCATCCATAGTATGAGCAATACTAATCCTGAAATTGCAGCCAATGACACACTTTTGCACTCAAAAACCGAATTGTACTCACTATATTGGTAGTACATGCATGTCAAGGGACAAATATTACTCTAAATTTCATACTGACTAAAGTATCAGCCTGAGACTTGTCAATATTGTTTCATAGTCTACCCCATCCATAGTATGAGCAATATTCATCTGGAAATTGCAGCCAATGACACACTTTTGCACTCAAAAACAGACTAGCAATCACTATTTTGGTACATACATGGCCAGGGACAAAAATTATTCTAAAATTAATACTGACTAAAGTATCAGCCTGAGACTTGTCAATATTGTTTCATAGTCTACCCCATCCATAGTATGAGCAATACTAATCCTGAAATTGCAGCCAATGACACACTTTTGCACTCAAAAACCGAATTGTACTCACTATATTGGTAGTACATGCATGTCAAGGGACAAATATTACTCTAAATTTCATACTGACTAAAGTATCAGCCTGAGACTTGTCAATATTGTTTCATAGTCTACCCCATCCATAGTATGAGCAATACTCATCTGGAAATTGCAGCCAATGACACACTTTTGCACTCAAAAACAGACTAGCAATCACTATTTTGGTACATACATGGCCAGAGACAAAAATTATTCTAAAATTAATACTGACTAAAGTATCAGCCTGAGACTTGTCAATGTTGTTTCATAGTCTACCCCATCCATAGTATGAGCAATACTCATCCTGACATTGCATCGAATGACACACTTTTGCACTCAAAAACAGACTAGCAATCACTATTTTGGTGCAGGCATGGCCAGGGACAAACATTCTTGTTCTAAAAATTAATACTGACTAAAGTATCAGCCTGAGACTTGTCAATATTGTTTCATAGTCTACTCCATCCATAGTATGAGCAATACTCATCTGGAAATTGCAGCCAATGACACACTTTTGCACTCAAAAACAGACTAGCAATCACTATTTTGGTACATACATGGCCAGGGACAAAAATTATTCTAAAATTAATACTGACTAAAGTATCAGCCTGAGACTTGTCAATGTTGTTTCATAGTCTACCCCATCCATAGTATGAGCAATATTCATCCTTAAATTGCCTTGAATGACACACTTTTGCACTCAAAAAGTGACTAACAATCACTACTTTTGTACATGATGCATGGCCAGGGACAAACATTATTACAACATTCATACTGACTAAAGTATCAGGAGGAGAAATGTCAATATTGTTTCTTCATAGTCTACCCGCCCAATCCAAAGTATGATCAATATTCATCCTTCAATTGCCTCGAATGACACACTTTTGCACTCAAAACCTAGCTAGCAATCACTTTTTTGGTACATACATGGCCAGGGACAAACATTATTCTAAAATTAATACTGACTAAAGTATCAGCCTGAGAATTGTCAATATTGTTTCATAGTCAACCCAATACATAGTATGAGCAATATTCATCCTTAAATTGCCTCGAATGACACACTTTTGCACTCAAAAAGTGACTAACAATCACTACTTTTGTACATGATGCATGGCCAGGGACAAACATTATTACAACATTCATACTGACTAAAGTATCAGGAGGAGAAATGTCAATATTGTTTCTTCATAGTCTACCCGCCCAATCCAAAGTATGATCAATATTCATCCTGACATTGCAGCCAATGCCACATATTTGCACTTAAAAACTGACTAGCAATCACTATTTTGGTACATGCATGGTCAGGGACAAACATTATTCTAAAATTAATACTGACTAAAGTATCAGCCTGAGACTTGTCAATATTGTTTCATAGTCTACCCCATCCATAGTATGAGCAATACTCATCCTGAAATTGCAGCCAATGACACACTTTTGCACTCAAAAAGTAACTAGGAAACACTATTTTGGTTGCTTCTTCAAACAAAAATAAAAAATACTAACAAAAAAAACTACAGAGACTACCATTTGTATACGTTTCTACGAAGGACTCGATCCACCGGACACATTGACATCTATATCAAGAACCAATCACATTCTGACAAGGAAAGTTAGACTACTTAAAGTCAGTCTGTTTTTGAATCAGATAATTTCTGTGGAAGGTGGTGGTGGTGGTGCAAGTATGTAACAGTAATAAATAGGTGTGTTTGGGAAGAAGCAGCCACAACCAAAAACTGAAGTTACTACGCCGGCAGAAAACAAGATCCACCAACTTTATGATTCTGCGTTGGATTATGAAAATTAGGTGTATTGAGGTACAACTACTACGTGCCTGCTTACGTCACAACTTGGAAATAACAGGAAAATGGAAAACAAAACACCTAAACCGACAAACAAGACGACAGTTGGGCCAACCCGGTGTACTGTCTTGACCAAGGATTACACCAAACAGATGCATGAGCTGAATCACGATGACCTAAACAACAACGGAAACCCATTTCTATATCATTTCGAAACAGGGTTTGATGCGTTGTGTGCCAAAAACGGACACTTGGTACTCACAATCCTTCATGGATACCAGAAGATGGAGGAAGTGAGAAAAAGACTCAACAGCAAAAAAGGACATTTTGAGGAGGACGAAGCTTTGAAAATTTGGGAGCAATGCTTCAAGTACATAACCGAGGAAGTATTTCTTGACTACAAAGAAGGCAACACTGACGGGATTGACCATGTGTGGGCAATGGGAGTCATTCTTGCATACATTTCATGTGCTTATCCAGCATTGAAAACAACAGAAGGCATTAAGTGCTACGGCAATGTGGGTATTGGACCAGAAGTAAAATCAATAGAACGAGAGAGAATGATACAAGATGGTCGTACTTTTCCTGCAAAAAAATGGTGTAATCTGATGCCAGAGGCAAGAAAACACATAAAACAATGTATACATTACAACCCTGGGAACCGTCCTTGTATGACGTCCATTTGGTACAACAACTGGCACAAAAAGACAAATGAGGCAATCATTGACAACGACAGATTGCAATGGTATTGCAAATCAACAGACGATAATGAGTGGTACTCCACACACAAAAGATTTCCGACAATTAAGGTAAAGAAGATAAATAACAAAAACAGGGGAAAAATGTAGGAAGCAGCAGTGGGATTGGATGATGAACAAAGCAAGAAAACAGTCAAAAAAGAAAAAGCAGAAAGTAAAAGAATTGACAAACAGGGGGGAAAAGAGGGAACAAGACAAAAAGGAGTGGAAAATTAAGAAATGGCTAAATCTTTACGAAAAACGTTGGAATTCACCAGAAGATTTAGAGGAGTACAACAACTGTCCCGTTCCTTGTGGGGCATGGGGATGTGTGAAACACTAACCCTGCAACTCTGTAAGGATTCCATTACAAAAATAAAGAGCATAATCTCCGAGCTACAATCGGTACAAATTAAGTGAAAAAAAATGGAACAAAAATGAAGTAAAATATCACCTAAAGACGTCGGTACATTCAAAAAATGTACTCCTTAGAAAGTAACAAAACAACAAAAAGGGCATTTCCTCCGTTGAAACTACAGATTGTGATCCGCGCCAATATTAATTAAGGGGGTAGTGTCAACCACATTGCACAAGTCCCCCTCCCCCCCAAAAAAAGGCATTTCCTGCAACGACGTTGCAGAAAATGGAAAAACAATAAATAAGAGAATATACGGAATGATACGGTACAGTACGTACGGTAGGGCAGGGAACATCAAAATGTTTGGGTCCGCGCCAAAATTTTCAGGACACCACATTCCAGAATATCATGGCACGCACAAAAAAAAGATAGGCAGGCGCCAGTAAAACAACACTGCTCACAGGTAGTACAATTAATAATAATACAGCACTTCCTGGGAGGCAGTAAATCAAGCACTTACAGTGCGTACAGTATGAATGAAAAAAACATGCCAAACGCTTCCTACAAACAACATTATTATCATAAAACTAGCGCGCCAAATCAATCAAAGGAAAAAACAGTAAGTTGGCGTGCATGATTTAACAAAGAAATAATGGTAGAACTTAGTAGTTGCAGTCCGGTGACAGGTAAAACCATTGTTACCAATAACACAACAGCCCGCACAGCAGTGTATCAACAAGAAGTGACCGAACAAACACAAACAATAGCCAAACATATAGAACCACTGACAGTAGCAACAGAAATATTCTACAGACAACAAAAGATTCTGATAACATTAGCTTGGAAAACAACATTGTCAAACACATCAAAGAAACAGCGTTCAGGAAATTTAAACTCCCACCAGAGAATACATTTGTGAAGGCAATGATATTCAACATTGTAAAACTAGCAAATAACAATGAAATACCAAATACGATTGATATAAAGGACCAAAAGTGGAGTGGAATTTATTGCTGAGCAGTCAATACGTGTAGGCACAATGCTCAAACTCTTGACAGGAAAAACTACAAAGGTAAGCAACCAACAATAAAATGATTGCCGGCATGCACTCTTTCATAATCGTTTCTAATATTTTGGTCCTATTAACACTGACACGTAGACGATAAAAGGAACAACCAGATACCAGATCGTTTCCCAGGAATGGTCCTTATCACGGACACCCAAGACGTGAACTCAGAAAATAGGTACCAATTGCACGAAGACTATCGACGGAAAAGTTCACCAGAATTCAAATACTTCATGAAAAGAATTCTTGGAGCAGTGTCACCAAAACAGACAGACTTCAAAAGAAAATCTGTCAGAATGACAGTCAGTAACATTTTCACCCCAAGTGATGAAGCTTTTGCATTGCTTTTCCTTTACAACGACTACGACTCGTGGCTAAACACAACAAAGGGCACGAGGTTGAGAAAAAAATTCACTGACGGTAAGTCAGGAAATAAGGAGGGATGGAGTAGTAACAAGGGACAAGATCTTCACGAATACCTAGTTAGTGAATTAGAAGAACGAAGGGAGGAACAACAGTCAAAAGAATTAGAAACAGAACTACTTAAAATGTACCAAAAGCAAAATGGCAATCATAAACAACAAGATAATGAGGAGGACGAAGAAAGTAAAAAGGGAAAAAGACAGAAGCAAAAACATAGCTTGCTTGAGATTCTAGGCCAGGATCACGAGGATTACAAATTATACCTTGAACACAAGAAAAATGAAGAAGAGTAATCGGTGATAACAACATCAATATAGTAGCACAGCTAGTTCATTATTATTTTATGGTTTCCACAATATTGTTCTGGGTCTTCTGTTCAAATAGAATACAATGAACGAGATAATTGCAAAAGCTGATAAAATACTTTCATATTTGTTACAAAATGTATTTGTTGTATTTCGGTATTTGATATGCGTAGCGTGAATATTGTGAAATGTTGGAGATTATTGCAAATGCGGATAAAATACTTTCTTATTAGTACAAAAATATGGTTGTTGGCTTTTGATATTCGATAAACGTAGTGTGAGTATTGTGAAAGTGACATAACAGAATAGATTTATGGTTATCTAGAAGCTCATACATTTGTGAAAAATTTTGTAATAACGCTACAACAATATCATTGTAAATAAAGGATATTATTACAAAACATGAGTTTTGTGTGGAAAAAACAAAAATCAAATGGCGAATAAATATTATCGGGGTAAGCATGAAACAAAATTGTAGAATAGAAAGATTCTGAAGCAACCATGGAACAGGGGCTGAAAAAAACGGTGGCGAAAATAGACCTACTTGAAATTGTTGCGTGCAAAAATAGGTAGAGAATTATTTATTGTGCGCGCAACAAAATGTTTCGGAATTTTGTAAAACATCGCACGAATTTGACAAAAGCATCAGCATCGTTTATGTGACGTTAATGTGGGGATTAAATTGCTGAAGGTACCAACTTTTGCAAATGCATAGTCTGAGATACAAGATGGGGGGCAGGTATTTGTAGGGCAGTTTTTAGCTTTGTTAGTGAAATTACACTTAAAAGAGGCTCATAACCAGTCTTTTAAACTCGGATGGCATTAACCACTAAACTCCTACGTAAGTATCTACTGTAGCACAGCACTATCTTCTTTGAATACAGTATGTATCGGATACTAGTACAAGTGCTAATGACAGTGAGACAATGTAGGCCTACTACTACATAGAATTGGTACCAAACCAAAATGTTTGACATAGCACAATGATCTAAATTGGTTTCAAAACTGATTTCGAACCTCTTCTGAGACATTTTTTCTCTCTTTGCTTTTTTGTTTCAAACCTCTGTTGTGAAACACTAAATGCTCATCACTTCTTCTTTGCTTCCTACTCCATATAATTGCAACTACTTTAACAGTACTGAATATCGAGATATTATGCCGGAATGCAGAAACACCGGACACAACAAAACCTGGTACTGGCCAGGTTGGACAGAGTTCAACACTACCCACAGATGGTGGGCAGATGGGGAAGGAGAATCTAGCTGAATTGCTTGGGCCAAGAGCCGGAGTGTAATGCTAGTGAAAGAAAGCATAAAGGAACCACTAGTGAATATAAATATTACACTGGTTATTATAATGTTCATACTGGCAATTTGGCACATAGTGAAAGCATCATCGAGGCCGGTGAATATGAAAGTAACATCAAGGCCGGTGATCCTGTGGAAATCACCAGTAATTGTGAATATAAATATATCAGTGGCAATTATAATGAACATACCAGTAATGGTATTGAGGGTGAAAATATCAATGATATGGTTAAGAAGAAGGCCAGGGAGGATTATGATCCCACTGGGAGCAAGGGCAAACGTCACCACCCCTTGGGTATAACTCACACAATGTACCCCTCCATGAAAAAAGACAAAGGCAGTTTACTCCAGCCAAGCACTGAGGATGATGAAACCACCATAAATGAATACAAAGGTGAGGCTCAATATTCTGAATCAGAATCAAGCAAAAAGGAAGGATTAACATGGCAAACACCACACAAGTGTTAGCGGGAGGATTAACATGGGAAACATGATGAAACTATGCAACCGAGGAAATATACAGGTTTCAGGAGGATATGGCCGGTAGAGGACCTTAGGCTCATACTTGTAAATAACTCTAATTTAACTTCAAGACAACATTGCAAAACTGAGCTGGGATTTTAATCACAATACTGCATAACAAACAAACCATTAATATCATTGAATTGCACTGTAGTAAGCTCTGTATCTTCCCTAGCTTGTTGTTGCTGCGTGGGCTGGGAGGAAGCACTATGATGACGCCGATGATGCCGCCAATGATGATGATGATGATGATGATGATGACAACGACAATGACGATGATTTTTGCCCTTTGATGCCAATTTGGTTTTGCTGTTGCTCCAGCTCTTTTCTTCGAAACCACTTGGCCGATCAATCTGCAACTTGCGGGTCTTCTTGTTCTTGGTGTAAGGAAAGGAATCCTAAGCAGGGGTCGCCTGTAATGTTATGGTTAAGGAATGGTTGAGTTGAGACCACTTGGTATATTATGATGGGTGTGTTAATGGAGTTTTTTTTTTTTTTTTTTACTGAAAGGATCATAAAGTTTGAAGTGGTTTCAAACGTACGCAACCCCAGGAAATTGGGTATCAATGGGGGCGGAAAGCTCCTCATGACCTTGCCGTTTCTGGCGTGATGATTACTTTACTTGGGAAGCTACATGTGGAGCATCATACCAATAAGGCTAACAGGACCATAATCGATATGTGCAAGGAGGGGGGAGGGGGGAAAGCTGTCTCAAAATGGTCGCCCTATCAAAACTTATACTCGTACGAGTACGAGTCGTACCAGTTGGCGGTAGGTGGAGATAGTTTCCTGTGGTGGTACGAGTACTATGTTGGTACCGTAGGTACGGTAGGGAGAGTATGTGAGGAAAATAATAATTAAGGCTCTTGCGGTTATATACTTATGGCTCGTGAGGTTGGGGGTCTTCTATATGTAAAGTAAGATGAACGCAAGAGAGGTCAAAAAACAGTTTTCTAACGGGTCGTTGGACATCTCTTTTAATTATTACTACTGACGTTTCCAGATTGTTCTTCTAACACTAATAAGCATAATTGGCTCGTCGACACGACCGCGGTATTTCTAAAAACGAGAGTGTCAATTGTTGTCGACGCGTAGTACTGTCATGGATCCTGGTTTCGAGATCGCCTCACGATCAAAATGGCCTTAAAAAACCTCCTTGTGGCCTGTTGGCTGGAACTTTAATTATCCTGGACACGAGGAATCGTTCGGGCAGTAAACCCCTCCTTTCATTATTGCAGTACGTACTTTTTGTTCTTTGCGCGTCGAGTAGGCCTACAAATCTTTCCATTGGTAAATACGGTACAGAAAACAATAACAATAATAATAATAAGCGAGATCATATTATTTCTTACGGTTTTGGTTGACACCCTCCACGATGTAGGAAATCGATGAGGTTATGCTGACACGCTCCTACGGTGAAAAATTAATGACGACAAACAATCCACGATGAAAACAAATAAATTACGGTTTCCAGATTTCGAACGCGACTTCCGAAGACACTCAAACCTCGGAGGAAGCCTTCCTTTACTGCATCGCTGTTACAATTTCAAAATTGTGATACCGGTACCGGTACATGCGCTAGAATCCAAAGGCCTAATCAGACAAACTGGCATTTTAATTACCCTACGGTACAACAATTGCACACAGTTTTAGGAGAGTTTGCATGTATTCCTAACTTACGCGACAAATAACGTGAAACGGATTGCAATCAACCGAAAATAGCCAACGACGCTAAGCAAAGCAAAAAACAAAACCTGCACAACACAACACCGCCGCAGCCAGTTAGCTAGCCAACCAGCCTACCAGCCAACAAGCAAGCAAGTTAGTTAGTTAGTGCAAGCAACGGTGATTCTTCATTGTTGCTTTCGATACCCAAGAGAACCATTAAGCGCCCGCACGAACACATGCCCCGAAGTGGTGGTAGTGCCGGCCAGAACGGTGAGTATTCGCACTCGTACTCGCACTCGCACTCGCAGCAGATAACTTGCTTGGAATTGCAATACCTGCAACCGACGCAAGAGTGCTTGGATCCTTGGCGCGGAATTGTTCTTTTCCCTTCCGGATAGTGTGGGATTCGATTGGATTCGATCTTTGCTTGCGAACCAAAAGCCACCGACGGTTCGTTCGTGGTTGAAGCTCTCTCGCATCGTTTGTTGCGTTGTGTTCTGTTCTGTTCTGTTCTGTTCTGTTCTGTTCTGTCACACTATACTATACTATACTATTCGGTTGGGTTGGGTTGGGTTGGGTTGTGCTCTTGACTACGCGTGCTGTATTTCATTTGGAATTAACTGCACACTGATCCATTCTGTTTTGTTCGCGGAATAAATTGTGTCTCAATCAATTTGTTTGTTTGTACGGTATGGTATGGTATGGTATGGGATCGTATGACATTGGATTGTATGACATTGGACTGTATGGTATTGGATAGGTGACGACTGGCACAACCGGGATCGACGCGGATCGAGAAACAACGATCGGCATCGTTCCTTTACTGACCGACGCAATACTGGTTACGGTACCAGCAGCAACAGCAGCAGCAACAGCAACAGCAACAGCAATTACAATAACAACAGCGATGATCACGGTTACTACGAACCGAGCCGACACAACAACAACAGCAGCAGCAGCAGCAACGGACATGGTTCGGACAGTGGGAGTGGGTACGGCCGAAACCACCGTGACGATCGGCACGTGAGATACGAGGATCGCCGTCGGGGATATTATGGTAACGGTAATGGCAACGGCAATGGCAATGGCAACGGAGGAGGTCACCACGATGGCACGAACAATAGTTACCGGGGATCCTCGTCGTATCACCGGGATAGCGGAAGAAATAATAATAATTTCGATGACAATGGTGGTGACAGATACCATCCTTCAGGAATGAGAGGAGGTAGTACTGGCCGAAACTCCCACTTGAGCAACAACGGTGGAAGTCACGGGGGCGACAATAATGGATATCGTGGAGGAGGCCGGGGTAGTTACAACAATAATGGAAACAATAATGGAAACAATAATGGAAACAATAATGGAAACAATAATGGAAACAATAATGGAAAGAGAGGACGGTAAGCCAGCCATTGCACCGCCTTGTCCAGCGTCATATTTCTCGACCGCCATGGCTCATTTCTTCTGTTCTATTCTATTCTATTGATTTGTTTGTTCCCGTCGTGGATTGGTTCGCTCTAAATCTGGCTGTATTCCCACAGAGGTGCCCGCGGTGGTGGCAGGGGCGGAAGAGGAGGAGCAGCCCCCAACATGTCGGGCATTACCTCCTGTCTGTCCAACGTCATGCTCGCCGACGTGTCGGAAAATTTTCAGTTCTTTTTGTATTCGGTGAACGTGAACAACGACCAGGGCGAGACCATTGAGAGCCGCCACCGCCGCAAGTTCTTGTTCAACCTGGGGCTCTGGAACGGCCTGCTCGGGGAGCTCCCCGACAAGGAAAAGGACGACCTTCGCCGCGTCGTCTTTTTTCAGGGATCCTTCTTTTACTCGGCGCGGAAAATACCGGGACTGGAGGCCGACCGGCTACCCCTGGAACTCCCCGTCTCGAACGAGGCGGAGGGCGACACCATACGGGTGCTGCAGGTCTTTCACTATGTGACGCCGGTCGAGCTGCTCCCGCCGCCGTCGCCATCACCATCCGTTAAAAACGGCGACAACAACAACCATGCGACGAAACCAACCGCTTCGGGTATGGTCGACGAGGTTCGGTTCGACATGCGTTGCAACGACTGTACCAAGTGTTTTACGGACGTCGGGGCTCTGTTGCAGCACTGGTAAGCAAAAACAACATCCTGTGTGTGTTTGTGTGTGCGTGTGCGTGCGTGAGTGTTTTCATTTGTGGTACAGGATTGTAGGGGGGCTATTTGCATGTTTGCTTTTGCTTGTACGAATAGGTTCTTATAGCAACCATCGCTTACAAGTACCGTACGTCTCATGTTCTTTTACGCCTTGATTCGTTTCGTTCCTACACACATGATCGTGTGCGGTACATTGTGTGTCGCATGCTGTGTTGATTTCCGTCATGTTATTTGTTTTGACCTGATTGTGGATGGATGTATCGATGACATCGATATGATAGCCAAAGCGCCAGCCATGCTCCCGTGTATCCAGCCGAGGACACTGCCACTTCGGGCTGCGATCCGATACCCGCCAACATGGACGTCTTCAATTCGTACATCAACGGTGCTCTGCAGCGAGCACTGGGAGAGCGACTAGCCCGGTGGGGCTCGGAATATATCGATCCCCAGAACATGAAGGAGCCCGTTGACAAGCAACAAAGGCCGCTTGGGGTGCGGGTCTACGAGGCCTACTCGTGCCAGTTCGGGTTCCTGCGCAACGACGTCACCGATCGACCTCGCGTAGGACTCACAGTAGACCTCAGGGCCAAGATTGTGCGGACGATGAGCGTCCTGGACCACCTGGCGAACCTGTCCCGCCAGAGCCCGGGCGACTTCTACCCTTCGCGACACGAGGAGGACCGGGCCCGCCGCTCGTTCATTGGTGAGGTGGTCATCTCGATGCACGACAAGAAGTGCTACTCGGTGACCGACCTGTTGTTCCAGCACTCGGCCAATTCTCTCATGGTTGAGGGGCTCGGAATGAGCCACGCCGAGTATTTTTCCCAGCGCAAGAGCATCCAGCTAAGATACCCGGATGCGAAGCCCATGATTGCGGTTCTCGGACGGAGAAACCAAACGATCTTTCTTCCACCCGAACTCGTGGCCGGAAACGAACTCGAGGCCCGTGTCAAGCAACAGCTTCCGATGATTGCGAGCTATAAACCCAACTCCCGCAACGAAGCCATCGACAAGATTCGCTCGTATCTGGTCCCTGGAGCACAGAAGAGCAAGGGAGGTGGGTGTCTCTTACCGGCACTTGGGATCCAGCTGTCCGACGGACGTCTCAGTGCCAAAGCCCGGGTGTTGCCAACACCCATGCTGAAGGCTGCTGGGGTCCCGATTCCCCCCAGCAAAGGAGAGAACTGGGCTCCGTTCCTGAGCCGGGCAGACTTCAAAATCGAACCCAACGAATCGAATACGATGCAAGTGATCGTTTTTTACAACCACAGGATACGCGGAGCTATGCAGGTGTACAACCGGATTCGGAATTCTTTGAACAAATTTAATGCCACGTACCGCTTCAGTGACAAGCCCACGAAGATGATCAGCGCTGGTAAGGAACCCGTAACCTGTTCCGGATCCTAGCGGTTCGGTGGTTTGGATCTGAAACCTTTCGACACACATGTGTCGCTTATTTTTACTCGAACGTCTCATGGGACGCGTTTTTCTTTTTGCATATTTTTTTCTTTACTGTTTGCAGGTGATATGGAAGCGCACTGGGGAGAGGTAGAACGATGCTTCTCCGATCCGTCGCTCGATCCAGAAAATGTTTTCGTCCTTGATTTCAACAAACCCAGGGGGGCAACGGACAGTGCCTATCCCGTGATTAAACAAATGTTGGCAAAGAGCGGCTTCCTCTCACAGTTTGTGAACTTCAATACATACGATCATGCAAGCCCAAAAGATCAGCACCGTTCAGATATCATTTTGAATGGTGTTGCTCGGCAGATTCTTCAAAAGACTGGCTTTCGTCTCTGGTGGGTGAACATTCCAAGATCACTCCCTACCCCGACGGTTTTTATCGGCGTGGACGTATTCCACGCTCCTCGCATATACGATCCGAAAGAGAAAAAGCGCGTTGCAAAAGCCTCGTGTGCCGCGATCATCGTGCAAGTGTTCCGCGACTCGGGTGAACAAAAGTCGCAACAGATTGAACTGTTTACCAAGACGTATGCAAGGGAGTCCGGAAAGGAATACGAGCTAGGAGACGCTCTACAAGAAACAGTAGTAGAAGCAATGAGAGAGCTCAGTGTTACGCCGACATCGTGTATCGTGTGGCGTGATGGGATTGGGGATTCGGCGTTCAATAATGCAGCCCAGGAAGAAATAAGCGCCATTCGTGCAGGACTGAATCAAACGGCTGATGGGGAAGCAGAGAGAGATATCCCTTTGTCGTATATTGTGGCACAGAAACGAATTTCTACCAAATTTCTTTCAGAAGGAATCGCGGGTGAAGCTGACGGCAAGTATGGTGCACCATCGGGAACGCTCGTCCAGGGCATTCAGAGCCACGAGCACGAGACGTTCTACCTGAATGGACGTAAGTAGGAACGTTGTTTGTGTCCCCGTCTTTCGATGCATATCCCTTCGTGTTCGATGGCTTTTGACCGATGACTTTTTCTCACTCACGGAAGAATGTCTTTTCTGCATGCGCGTCTATCACAAACGGACTCATAGGATCACCACCTTATAGTACCCCCAAACCTGTCCGTTTTGTTATCATCGATAAGGATCCCCGACTGAATGAGGTGCCAATCGAGGAGCTAACCTGGAATTTATCTCACGATTATCCGAATTGGACGGGACCAATCAAGGTACCCAGTGTTACCCAGATGGCGCACAAGTTGGCAGAACTGGGGGGTTCTTTCGCTGACTGCGGGAAAAACATAAATGCAAAGAAGCTCAAAAACAAACTTCATTTCCTCTAAGCATTTGCAACGAACACATAGAGATCTTGTTTTTCCTAGCAAGCTTGTAACATCATAAGAAATTAGCGGGGTGTAGCGAAAGCGCGGTGTTGTTTTCCAAGCTGTATTTTTGCCGGTTTCATGTTAGTTATATGGTACCAGTGTTACATCATTACGATAAATTAGGATGGATGACTACCACAAATTGATGTAGGATCGAAGTTATTGGAATAATTTGTAAAATTAAATCGCTAGGACGCAATGCAAGTCCATGGTGATTAAAACGACTTTTACTCGTTGAGTTGCTATTAATAAACTAGAATGACTTGTATTCTCTGGGATAGTCTTTTACTCTGTTGCTCCAACATTTCTAGCCGATATCTTATTTTCCCGCATAGCTGATTTGCACGCTTCGATCTCCACTTCCTTTCGATGGAACATTCCAGCAGCAAGAGCCGCCTGAACGTTTGTCTTGGAAAAAACTTCAACAAAATGACCCTCGTTTCCTGCTCCACTACTAGCAATAACGGGGATGGATACTGCGCCAGAAACAGCCCGCATCAAGGGAAGATCGAACCCATTCCCTTGCCCATCCATATCTATACAATTCAGCATAATCTCTCCAGCACCTAATTGCTGCGCTGATCTAGCGACGGTTACTGCACAGATGTCTCTTTCTTCTCTTCCACCTTTCACCGTGCACTGGAACCAGCAAAATTTTTCTCCATTTGGACCTAAGCTACCATCGTCGAGATCAACCACAACATGCTTTTTGTCGACATCATCCTTGCTTGACACGTACACTCGCTTAGGATCGATGGATATGACGACTGCTTGCGCCCCATAAACGCGGGAAATTGTCTCGATGGAGGAATCCCCAGACTTTTTACCATTGTTTGCGATGAGGGATTCCGATGCGTGGACAGCGTCACTGCCGATACTGACCTTATCTGCACCTGCACGAAAGTATCTTGCAGCAACCTCCAGCGCAGACCACGTTTGACCTGATTTTTTATCGGTGTATGTGCGGATACCCCCTCCTACTGTCAAGGGAACAAAGATACTTTTCGAAGCTTCTTCTAGAACCTGAAGCATTGGCATATCTTCCACAACTCCTTCGCGGAAGCTCGTGATGTTAAGGAAGGCAATTTCGTCTGCCCCTTCGTCGTAGTACCGTGCAGCTAGACCAACCGGCTTTCCGAGATTTCGGACTCCTCCACGACCGGTCACAACTCCTTCACCTTCGCTCTCGCGGACATCGTACTGGTCTCCTTTCGTGACTACCAAGTCGCCATGATCATTTGTTCTTACGTCCAACGCAACAACAATACGTTTAGCAAGCATTGTTTCGGCTTCCGAGTCAACACTAATGTTCTTGGTAGTGCTCAACGTCCCATTTTCGATGGCCTGTGTCGCAAAGATACAGGGTTAGTGCAACGACAGCCATGATAATAAAACACATTCATGGCGCAGAACAAAATTCCTTCTCGTCCACCACGGATAGAATAGAATAGAATAGAATACAATAAAATATCTCACCTCGAGGAATCCCTTGAGAACATTCAGACCAGTTTTCCCGCTCTTTTCGGGATGGAACTGAGTTGCAACTACACTTCCCCTTTGTACACCACTGATGAAAGATTGTCCGGAATAGGTGGTACTCGTGAGAATCCACTCTCGATTTTCGTCGGTGATTGGCGCGTAATACGAATGGACGAAGTAGGCAGATTCTTCGGGAGCTACGTATTTGAGGACAGGGCTCTCTTTGTGAGATAGCCTTCCATTCCAACCGATGTGAGGAACCGCCATTTTTGTCTCATCAAACTTGATCACTTTCCCTGGGATCACGCCAAGGCCAGGAATCGCGTCGGCACCTTCCTCGTGTTCGTCGCTCGACTCAAAGAGAGTCTGCATACCGAGGCAAATACCTAGAAAAGGACGATCGCGACCTGACAAATATTCCCTCAACGGCTGGTCGAAACCCTTTTCCTTGAGGACTTTCATCGCCGACCCATAAGATCCGACACCTGGAAATATTATTGCTTTGGCCTCGGAAATTTGTGCGGGGTCGGTGATATCCTCAATTTCGTAGCCGCATGCCAAAATTGCATTTCGGACCGAACGGACGTTACCTGCTCCGTAATCGAGAAGAGACACCTTGAAAGATACCATTTTTTATGACCTTTTTTCTTTCTTTTACCAAGAGAATCGGAGTAGGTGGAAGTCGCTCTTCTAATCGAAAGCTATGTGAGGAGTTGCATTACTCGTAGCTGCGGGCAGCGTTATCGGTTCGAAGTTTAAGTGGAAACTAAGTTACGATAGTACCGGTACTAAGATACGGTAATTGTGCCGTGCTTTTCCAAGGGGAGCAGTTGATACCGTACCGGTAATTACTCGTACCGGTAGGGACCAAACAAAAACGAGTGACGATGAGAAGTTGAAACGTGAGCCTTTTCTGACATCCGTACACAGTTGATTATCGTACGGCGATCAGACGTTACTAAGCGTCGCATAACAATTAGGAGTACCGGTACGAGTACTCGTACTCCGTAGTGTTTTGCAGGGGCCCTGTGGAGTCGTCGCGTACGTAGTTTCCTTACATATTTGTAGTATTCTATGATTCCATTCTATGATCCCATTCTATGATTCCATTCAATGATTCAATCCCACCATTGAAATCTATGAATCAAATCAATGATTCTAGTTGATGATTCAACTCAATGATTCAATTCTATGATTCAATTCTGCAATTCAAATCAATGATTATAATCTATGATTCAAGTCTATAATTCAAGTCTAAGATTCTTACCTATGATTCAACTCTGCTGTGATTCAAGTATAAGATTTAATTCTATGATCTGTGATCCAATTCTAAAATTCTATTCTATGATTCATTCCTATAATTCTATCCTATGATTCCATTCTATTATTCTATCCTATGATTCAAAACTATAAATTGAATAAATGATTCTAGTCTGTGATTCAAAATTAAGATACAGTTCTATGATTCAACAAGCCAGAGATTCAATTCTATGATTCAACTCTAACATTCAATTCTATGATTCAATACTATGATTTAATTCTATGATTCAATTCAATGATCCAATTCAATGATCCAATTCAATTATTCTAGTCTGCGATTGAATACTATGGTTCAATTATATTATTCCATTCTATGATTCAATTCTATTATTTCATTATATGATTCAATTCTGTGATTCAAATCTATGATTCAAGACTACTATGACTCAAGTCTAAGATTAAACTATATGCTTCAATGCAGTACTTTCAGTCTATGCTTCAATTTCATGATTCAAGTCTGTGATTCAATTCTATGATTCAATTTATTGATTCAATTCCATGATTCAATTCTTTGACTCAATTCCATGATACAAGTCTATGATTCAATTCTATGATTCAATTTTCAATCAAGTCTAGTACGTCTGAGAACTGTTTCTCTAACCCCTGCAGGCTATCTCATGGTACTTTCAAAAATTCCTACCTTATTTTCAAAATTCCCTGCCTCCTGAGCTTGCGTGTTTACTAAAAAACCTTAGTCTATGATTCAATTCCATGATTCAATTCCTTGATTCCTGATTTAAAGTCATGATTCAAATCCATGATTCAATTCCATCATACAAGTCTATGATCCAATCCAAGTCTATGATTCAATTCCATGATTCAATTCCATGATACAAATCCATGATACAAATCCATGATACAAGTCTATGGTTCAATTCTATTATTCAATTCCATGATTCAAGTCTATGAGTCAGGTCTGTAATCAAATAATGATTCATTTTCATGACTCAAGTCAATGATTCCATTCCATGACTCAAGTATATTATTCAATTCTTCAATTCAACTACATGATTTAATTTATGATTCAATTTCATGATTCATGATTCAAATCCATGATTCATGGTTTAAAATCATAATTCAATTCTTTGATTCAATTCTTTGATTCAATTCATTGATTCACTTCAATGATTCAATTCTATGATTCAACTCTACGGTAGTATGATTCAATTCTATGATTCAACTCTACTACAACTCAAGTTGTCTTTGATTCATTCCAATGATTTGATTCCATGATTCACTTCAAGCACCCAATTTTATAATTCAATTTCAATGATTCAAATCTATGATTCCATTTTCTTACTCAAATCTATGATTCAATTCAATGATTCAATTCAATGACTTAAGTATATGATTCAATTCAATGATTCAATTCTTTGATTACAATTAATGATTCAAGTCTATGATTCAAGTCTATGATTTCATTCTTTGACTCAAATCTACGATTCAATGCAATGATTCAATTATATGATTTAAGTCTTTGATTCAAGTGTATGATTTTTTTGCTTTGACTCAACTCCACGATTCAATGCTATGATTCAATTCTATGATTCAATTCTACCAATCAAGTCATTGATCGCAAATTTTTTATTTGAAAAGGCGCAGGTGGAAACTACTGGTACAACCAAGCAAGCAAGCTACATATGTTCATACTGATCCTACCAAATGTTATGATTCAAATCTATGATTCAAGGCTATGACAATTCAAGTCTATAATTCAATTCAATGATTCAAGTGTATGATTCAAGTGTATGATTTTTTTCTTTGACTCAACTCCATGATTCAATGCTATGATTCAATGCTATGATTCAATTCTATGATTCAATTCTACCAATCAAGTCATTGATCGCATGATTTTTATTTGAAAAGGCACAGTTGGAAACTACTGGTACTACAACCAAGCAAGCAAGCTACATACGTTCATACTGATCCTACCAATTGATCTATACTACCAACCAAGTGACAACATTCTTAAAAAAATCAATTCAAACAAGCAAGTTGTACCGGTACTATGAGCTACCAAGAATACAAGATACTGGTATGTACTGTATCACAACAACGATTAGAGTAGATGGCTGCATTTGTTCTTAGATCCAGTACATACTCATACTACATATCGTGCTTGAGTCGTACTTCATTTTTGAGGGGGTGAAAGAAACTATTTTTTTTCAATTTTTAGTTTTTCAAAAGATTTGTTCTTAGATCTAGTACAAACTCATACTACATACCATGCTTGAGTCATACTTCATTTTTGAGGGGGTGAAAGAAACTATTTTTTTTAATTTTGGTCCCCCCCCCCCCCCCCCGCCCCCCCCTCTAGTACATACTCATACCGTAGTTAGCTACCTTCATACTGATCCTACCAATCGATCTATACTACCAATTAAGTGACGTCATTCGCGCGAGATAAAACTACAAGCAAGCAAGCTACATACGTTCATACTAATCCTACCAAGTGATCTATACTACCAATCAAGTTACGTCATTCGTGTGAGTTCTGTTATTTTAAATTAGAACAAGCGAACTCTCTCATCTGGCAAGGAGGATGACAAAAAATTCGATTGGTATGAGAGTACCGGTAGATGGCTGTAAGTACATCAAGTCCGACTCATTCATGTACAAATTGTACCAAATTGGTGGAGTTGTTAGTTGAACGTTTAACACTAACCCTAAGAGTTGACAACGTAACCTTGTAGACGGAGTGTATGGGGGGTTTGGGGGGGGAAAATACGTAGAAATATTAAAAAAATCTGTTTTTAACAAGTAGACTTGGTACAAATGCTATGACTAAAAATCGCTAAAAAGCTTAGCCAAACAATTATTTACGGAAATGAGATGCTTTGTCTAAAAGCAATAGTAATATTTAGTGGCGCGCGTTCATTTTTATGGTAGCGAACTCTCATTTTTATGGTTTCACGTAACCATACGATTTAACCTGAATAAAGAAAAAAATCATACGATTCTCATCGTCGCCATTGTCGTTGTTGCCAGATGAGAGAGTTGGTGAGAAATACAATCAAACTTTTTAGATTTGGTACAATTTGTAATTGAATGAGTCGGACTTGATGTACTTACAGCGATCTACTCTCATAAGAACAACTTTTTTGTGGTCGTCAACGCAGGTAATCAAGTGTACGTACGAGTACCGTACGGTACTTGTACTCTCATACAAATCAAATTTTTGCCAATGTCATCATCTTACGGTACGAATCCGTAGGAACTAGAGGTGCGATAAGTGTTGTCGCAAATTCGATGGAAAGAAGACGAGGTGCGAAATTGGTGGAGTTGTTACCGTACAACGACAACAACGGAGGTGCGAAAGAATCCTATCCGGTCAATTTTTGATTGACAACAGTCATTTGATTGGTAGTGTAGATCACTTGGTAGGATCGGTATGAACGTACATAGCATCTACTCTAGAACTCGCGCAAATGAATGACGTCACTTAGCATGATTGGTAATAGATCACTTAGTAGGATTGGTATGAACGTATGTAGCATCTACTCTCATACGAATCAAATTTTTTTTCGAATTTAAAATAGAACTCGCGCGAATGAATGACGTCACTTGATTCGTAGTATAGATCACTTGGTAAGATCGGTATGAACGTATGTAGCTTGCTTGCTTGTACTAGTTTTCAACTGCGCATTTTGAAGGAAAATTTCGCGCAAATGACGTCACTTGATTGGTAGTATAGATTGATTGGTAAGATCAGTATGAAGGTAGCCAACTACAGTATGAGTATGTACTGGATTTGGGGGCGGGGGGGGGGGACTAATATTTTAAAAAAAGTTTCCTTAACATTCACCCCCTCAAAAGTGAAGTATGACTCAAGCATGGTATGTAGTATGAGTATGTACTGGATCTAAGAACAAATCTTTTGAAACTGAGTTATATTTTGGTCGGGGATTGGCAGGATTTGCTCTGTCTTCAAGTTTGGTAGGTTTTGGGGTTGATGATTGAGTTAATTTTAGGTTGGGGATAGCAGGATTTGCACTGTCTTTAAATCTGGTGAGTTTTTGGGTTGACGACTGAGATAGTTTGGTCGAGGATTGGCAGAATTTGCACTGTCTTCAAATCTGGTGGGTTTTGGGTTGATGACTAAGTTATAGTTTGGTCGCGGATTGGCAAGATTTGCACTGTCTTCAAATCTGGTGGGTTTTTTGGTTGATGATTGAGTTAATTTAAGGTTGGGGATGGGCAGGATTTGCACTGTCTTCAAATCTGGTGGGTTTATGGGTTGATGACTGAGTTATAGTTTGGTCGGGGATTGGCAGGATTTGCACTGTCTTTGAATCTGGTGGGTTTTTGGGTTGATAATTGACTTCATTTTAGGTTGGGGATGGGCAAGATTTGCACTGTCTTCAAATATGGTGAGTTTTTGGATTGATGACTAAGTTATATTTTGGTCGCAGATTGGCAAGACTTGCACTGTCTTCAAATCTGGTGAGTTTTTTGGGTCGATGACTGACTTATATTTTGGTCGGGGATTGGCAGGATTTGCACTGTCTTCAAATCTGGTGGGTTTTTGGGTTGATGACTAACTTATATTTTGGTCGCGGATTGGCAGGATTTGCACTGTCTTCAAATCTGGTGGGTTTTTGGGTTGATGACTGAGTTGTAGTTTGGTCGCGATTGGCAAGATTTGCACTGTCTTCAAATCTGGTGAGTTTTTGGGTTGATGACTGAGTTGTAGTTTGGTCGCGGATTGGCAAGATTTGCACTGTCTTCAAATCTGGTGAGTTTTTGGGTTGATGACTGAGTTATAGTTTGGTTGGGGATTCGCAAGATTTGCACTGTCTTCAAATCTGGTGGTTTTTTTGGTTGATGACTGAGTTATAGTTTGGTTGGGGATTGGCAAGATTTGCACTGTCTTCAAATCTGGTGGGTTTTTTGGTTGATGATTGAGTTCATTTTAGGTTGGGGATGGGCAGGATTTGCACTGTCTTCAAGTTTGGTGGGTTGATGGGTTGATGACTGAGTTATAGTTTGGTCGGGGATTGGCAAGATTTGCACTGTCTTCAAATCTGGTGGGTTTTTGGGTTGATGACAGAGTTATAGTTTGGTCAGGGATTGGCAAGATTTGCACTGTCTTCAAATCTGGTGAGTTTTTGGGTTGATGACTGACTTATATTTTGGTCGCGGATTGGCAAGATTTGCACTGTCTTCAAATCTGTTGAGTTTTTGGGTTGACGATTGAGTTAATTTTAGGTTGGTGATTGGCAAGATTTGCACTGTCTTCAAATCTGGTGGGTTTTTGGGTTGATGACTGAGTTATAGTTTGGTTGGGGATTGGCAGGATTTGCACTGTCTTCAAAACTGGTGAGTTTTTGGGTTGATGAATGTGTTATATTTTGGTCAGGGATTGGCAAGATTTGCACTGTCTTCAAATCTGGTGCGTTTTTGGGTTGATGACTGAGTTATAGTTTGGTCGGGGATTGGCATTATTTGCACTGTCTTCAAATCTGGTGGGTTTTTGGGTTGATGACTGAGTTATAGTTTGGTCGGGGATTGGCAAGATTTGCACTGTCCTCAAATCTGGTGGGTTTTTTGGTTGATGATTGAGTTAATTTTAAGTTGGGGATGGGCAGAATTTGCACTGTCTTCAAGTATGGTGGGTTTTTGGGTTGATGACTGAGTTATAGTTTGGTCGGGGATTGGCAAGATTTGCACTGTCTTCCAATTTAGTGAGTTTTTGGGTTGATGACTGACTTATATTTTGGTCGTGGATTGGCAAAATTTGCACTGTCTTCAAATATGGTGGGTTTTTGGGTTGATGACTGAGTTATAGTTTGGTCGGGGATTGGCAGGATTTGCACTGTCTTCAAATCTGGTAAGTTTATGGGTTGACTGAGTTATAGTTTGGTCAGGGATTGGCAAGATTTGCACTGTCTTCAAATCTTGTGCGTTTTTGGGTTGATGACAGAGTTATAGTTTGGTCAGGGATTGACAGGATTTGCACTGTCTTCAAATCTAGTGAGTTTTTCGGTCGATGACTGAGTTATGACTGAGTTATAGTTTGGTCGGGGATTGGCAAGACTTGCACTCTCTTCAAATCTGGTGGGTTTTTTTATTGATGATTGAGTTAATTTAAGGTTGGGGATGGGCAGGATTTGCACTGTCTTCAAATCTGGTGGGGTTTTGGGTTGATGACCGAGTTATAGTTTGGTTGGGGATTGGCAAGATTTGCACTTTCTTCAAATCTGGTGAGTTTTTGGATTGATGACTGAGTTATAGTTTGGTCGGGGATTGGCATGATTTGCACTGTCTTCAAATCTGGTGAGTTTTTGGGTTGATGACTGAGTTATAGTTTGGTTGGGGATTGGCAAGATTTGCACTGTCTTCAAGTTTGGTGGGTTTTTGGGTTGATGATTGAGTTCATTTTAGGTTGGGGATGGGCAGGATTTGCACTGTCTTCAAATCTGGTGCGTTTTTGGGTTGATGACTGAGATAGTTTGGTCGAGGATTGGCAGAATTTGCACTGTCTTCAAATCTGGTGGGTTTTTGGGTTGATGACTGAGTTATAGTTTGGTCGCGGATTGGCAAGATTTGCACTGTCTTCAAATCTGGTGTTTTTTTTGGTTGATGACTGACTTATATTTTGGTCGCGGATTGGCAGGATTTGTACTGTCTCCAAAACTGGTGGGTTTATGGGTTGATGACTGACTTATATTTTGGTCGGGGATTGGCAGGATTTGTACTGTCTTCAAATCTGGTTGATTTATGGGTTGATGATTGAGTTAATTTAAGGTTGGGGATGGGCAGGATTTGCACTGTCTTCAAATCTGGTGGGTTTATGGGTTGATGACTGAGTTATAGTTTGGTCGGGGATTTGCAGGATTTGCACTGTCTTTAAATCTGGTGGGTTTTGGGGTTGATGATTGAGTAAATTTTAGGTTGGGGATGGGCAGGATTTGCACTGTATTCAAACCTGGTTAGTTTTTTGGTTGATGACTAAGTTATAGTTTGGTCGGGAATTGGCAGGATTTGCACTGTCTTCAAATCTGGTGGGTTTATGGGTTGATGACCGAGTTATAGTTTGGTTGGAGATTGGCAAGATTTGCACTTTCTTCAAATCTGGTGAGTTTTTGGATTGATGACTGACTTATATTTTGGTCGCAGATTGGCATGATTTGCACTGTCTTCAAATCTGGTGAGTTTTTGGGTTGATGACTGAGTTATAGTTTGGTTGGGGATTGGCAGGATTTGCACTGTCTTCAAGTTTGGTGGGGTTTTGGATTGATGATTGAGTTAATTTTAGGTTGGGGATGGGAAGGATTTGCACTGTCTTCAAATCTGGTGAGTTTATGGGTTGATGACTGAGATAGTTTGGTCGAGGATTTGCAGAATTTGCACTGTCTTCAAATCTGGTGGGTTTTTGGGTTGGTGACTGAGTAATAGTTTGGTCGGGGATTGGCAGGATTTGCACTGTCTTCAAATCTGGTGTTTTTGTTGATGATTGAGTTAATTTAAGGTTGGGGATGGGCAGGATTTGCACTGTCTTCAAGTTTGGTGGGGGTTTTGGTTGATGACTGACTTATATTTTGGTCGCGGATTGGCAAGATTTGCACTGTCTCCAAATCTGGTGGGTTTTTGGGTTGATGACTGACTTACATTTTGGTCAGGGATTGGCAAGATTTGCACTGTCTTCAAATCTGGTTAGTTTTTTGGTTGATGAATGAGTTTTATTTTGGTTGGGGATTGGCAGGATTTGCACTGTCTTCAAATCTGATGAGTTTTTGGGTTGATGATTGAGTTAATTTTAGGTTGGGGATGGTCAGGATTTGCACTGTCTTCAAATAATTGGTATGATTGGGAAGAACATAGACAGCTTGCTTGTAGATCTGGTAGCTCATAATTACCGGTAGCTCCTACAGCTTGCTTGTTGTTCGAATCTAACCCCATCCCTATGAATGTAGATACCTTGCTGATAGCTTACACGTAAATTTGGTTGGTTGGCTAATTGTAGAATTGGTACTGGTAAGAATTGGTGGTACAGATCAGAACACCTTTGGTAATTCTGATCTTACTTGATGCACACTACTAGTAGAAATTGTAGGCGTTATCGTACGAGTACTTCTTACCATAACTTTACTGACACATACTTACAATACATACAGTAACTACCTATTCAACAACTCCACAGGGCCCCTGCAAAGCACTAATCTAATAAGTCCGCTATTATTTCTCGCCAACTCTCTCATCTGGCAAAGACGACAAAAAAGTCGATTCGTACCGGTACCGGTATGAGAGTAGATGGCTGTAAGTACATCAAGTCCGACTCATTCCTGTACAAACTGTACCAATTGTTACAAGCCCGATATTATTTCTCACTTTCTCTCTTGTCTGGCAACAACAACTTGACGATGATTCAACGACGATTTGACGACGGCAAAAATTCGTATCAGAGTAGATGGCTGTAAGTATCATATTATTAATTTGGATGCAGACATGCACAATTTGTTGCACTATTCCTAACAAGTCTGATTTCAACGACGATGAGGACGTTTTGACGATGATGATGACAATGACGATGACTGCAACAACGACAACCAAAAGTTCGTCTCATAGTAGTAGATGGCTGTAGGTACATCAAGTCCGACTCATTCATGTACAAATTGTACCAATTCTAACAAGTCCAATTGTATTTCTCACCAACTCTCTCATCTGGCAATGATGATCGGCGACGGACAAAATTTGTATTAGAGTAGAATGCCTTAAATACATTTTGACAACGACAATGATGATAACAACAACATTTCGATGACATTTTGACGCTGTTGTTGACCCTGTTGTTGACGCTGTTGTTGGCGCTGCCATTTTATTCCAGAGTAGATGACTGCTGTCTGTTTGGCCGTTTTTGACAACAGCAATGACCACAACAACAACAACAACGCTTTCGTTTTTGACGACAAGGACAATGACGACGACAACAACACCACCAACAACAACAACAACAACAATGTTTCGATGACATTTTGACGCCACCATTGACGCCGCTGTTGACGCCACCGTTGACGCCGCCAAGGACGTTTTGACTGACCACGACGATGACGACAACAACGTTTTTGGCTTCACCAATTTGTTCCAGAGTAGATGACTGTAAGAACAACAAGTCAGACTCATAGATGTACAAATTGTATCATTCCCAACAAGTCTGATTTTATTTCTGACCAACACTATGTTCTTTTACAATTGGAAATCAACAACAACAACAACAACAACAACAACGGAAAAACGACAACGACAACGACAACGACAACGGCAATGACAACAAAAACAAAACCAAAAACGAAAACGGCAACAACAATGGCAATGACAATCGCAACAACAATGGCAATGGCAATGGCAAAACGACATACTACAGTGCCTGTAACAGTGCCTTCTACCATTGTTTTTTAGCATGGAAGTAGTAGTGGTGGTGGATTATGCAAATTTGCAGACAAATCAACAGCCATAGTAAGATGTCATTTCCATCCTTCACCTTTAAGGGGGGATAGAATTGTCGCTTTATGGAGACAAAGCCCACTTGTACATTGTGCATGAGAAAATTTGACAAGTGTTTCACAGTGGTGTACTATAAGGTGCTGAGGCTTTCTCCATGAATATAGTCTGAAATGGTATTGTTGTCTTGTAATGATGAATGCAATCTTGAATTTGAAGCTTGTTGTTGCATCACAAGTGGCATGAATTTGTTGGAAAAAACATGTTGTGAACATTAGACTATCAAGTCTAGTGCATCAGACACATCCTGTGTCAACAAATAATATGCACTTGGTGGCACCATATGATTCAATTCAATTTTTATGATTCAATTGATTCTATGATTGAAAACATGTTGAATAATCATATGCTTGATTGCATTGTGGTACGGTACACTTGATTAATTTGATAATAGATTTGAATCCTATGATTATTTTTTTATCTATTAAGGTCAAATCATAATATGTTTGATTGAATCATACGGTAGTTGTATGGTAAAGACAACGACAACAGCAAAAATTTGATTCGTATCAGAGTAGATGGCTGTAAGTACATCAAGTCTGACTCATTCATGTACAAATTGTACCAATTCTAACAAGTCCAATTGTATTTCTCACCAACTCTCTCATCTGGCAATGATGATCGGCAACTGAAAAAAATTTGTATGAGAGTAGAACGTCTTAAATACATTTTGACGATGACGATGATGACAACAATGACAACAATTTTTCGATGCCATTTTGACGCTGTTGTTGGCGCTGCCATTTTATTCCAGAGTAGATGACTGCTGTCTGTTTGGCCATTTTTGACAACGGCAACAACCACAACAACAACAGCGCTTTCATTTTTGATGACAAGGACAACAACGACATCAACAACAACAACAACAATGTTTCGATGACATTTTGACGCCGCCATTGACGCCGCTGCTGACGCTGCCATTGACGCCGCCAAGGACGTTTTGACTGACCACGACGATGACAACCTTTCAACAACGGCGTTTTTGGGCTCACCAATTTGTATTATTTTCCTTCTGAATCCGATTCGATGACCGTAAGTACAACAAGTCAGACTCATAGATGTACAAATTGTACCATTTCCAACAAGTCTGATTTTATTTCTGACCAACACTCTGTTCTTTTACAATTGGAAATCAACAACAACAACAACAACAGAAAAACGACAACAACAAAAAACAACAACAAAAACAACAACAAAAACAACAACAAAAACAACAACAAAAACAACAACAACGACAACGACAACGGCAACGACAACAACGACAACGACAACGACAACGACAACGACGGCAACAACAACAACAACGACAACAACAACGACAACGACAACGACAACGACGACAACAACAACAACAACAACAACGACAACTGACAACGACAACGACAACGACAACACGACAACAACAACACGACAACGACAACGACAATTGCAATGGCAATGGCAATGGCAAAACGACATACTACACGTCCAATAACTGTCCTGCGACCCTTTTTTTTCGTCGCAAGGTACTTTTGCAATCCTGGCTTGTGTGTCATTTTAACACGTATCCCCCTTGTGATTCAGTACCCTAAATATCATGCTCATTTTTGGAATTCTCAATACCTGGGTCGCGATGATTTTTTTCCTTGGGTCATGAATAACTATTATTCATTTTTAATAAAACCTACCCGTACAATCAAATTCTTGTGTTTGCGACACATATCCACTAAAATTAAATACGTAAGGTCATGACTCACAACCAGTAAAACTTAGCATTAGTGCTTGTGGCACACCACCCTTAAAATTTATTTCCATTGCTTGTGACACACTACCCTTATAACTGAACTATTGGGCTCGTGACACACTACCCTTAAAATTTATCTCCATTGCTTGCGACTCACTACCCCTATTATTTAACACTTGGGCTCGCGACACACAACCCTTATAATTTAACACTAGGGCTTGCGATCACCTACCACTACAGTTAAATTATGTGGGCCAAGAATTTTTCTAGTAGTATTATATGCAATATATGTATGATAGGTACAAGTACTCCTTTCAGTACATTTTAATCATTTGTGTCACACAATCTACTGTTTGCAACAACAGTATGCAATGTATGTATAATATGTACCTTTTACCCTAATCACTCTCCCCGAAGATTTACCCGTATCATAGGTGTGAACAAACCTGCGTCAAAGTAGTGAATGGACTGACACAATCAACAGTAACGATTCCAAAAACAATGCGTAAACTTCCTCCATTTCGCCAAGCAATTGCATCAATACAGGGTCAATATAGTTGTCATCCTCATTCTCCTCATCAGCAAGACTACTGGCAACAGCGCCACCATCTTTTGATACAGTAGTTTTTTTTTCTGACTTGAATCTTTCCAGCATCATTTTCTCCAATTTTTTACATGTTTTCGGGATCTTCTCCTAATGTTTGTACCTTCCTGCACAATCTAGTGAACACTTGCCGTCCTCTTTTGTCCCATCCATCTGCACTTCCACTCTTCAAATTGCAATTTTTTTTCTCTTGTATTTTTTCTTTGTTTGTGTTGCGTCTGTTCCATCAAGTTTCCTTTGCTTCTGTTTTTCCCAATTGCTGTACTCATTGTCAATGATCATTAGGGAGATATCACTAATAAGCTCCATTGCCTTCCTCTGCTTAAAGTTTGTTCCCACCGGATTAACAGCAGACAGGATTCTTGTCGCAAAATAATAAAAACTCTTCATTATCCGCATTTCCATATCACCAGTACTCGTTGGCTGTAATTTCCACCGAGTCTGGATTCAGAGCTACAGTACCAGGGAATGATGCTTGGTAACGGAGATGGGACCCGCATCGATGCATTGCACCATCACTCTTTCGGACAGTTCTTTTGATATCAGAAATTTCATGCCACCATACCATTTAGCCTTTACATAGGCTCTCACCTGTCCTTCAATTGTATCTTTATGTGTTTTCATCAGTTTCATAGTGTCCATTGACATATGCATACTACCATAACTCAATGTGCTCACTTTATCAATGCTATCGCCGCTCTGCACTGTTTTCAGTGGAACCGTGTCAGTTGTTTTTGCAGCATCCTCTTTAGAATTCTCTCCCTTCTTACTATCACTCACCATTGTCAGTATCTTCTCTAATAGATCTGGTTTCTTAGTCAAATCCTCTGTTAGCTTTTGCACCATGGGGGTCACGTTGGTCTTTTTCTGTTGTCTGCCGTCCGTAGTATTTTTTTCTCTTGTCCCGTGGATATTTACACTATTATCTGTATTCTTGTTGGAGCTACCAACATTGTCTTCACCAACCAAACTTGAATCACTGTCACTGTCACTTTCACTGTCACTGTCGCTGTCATGGTGCTGATGTTTTCAGCTTTTCTTTTTTGTGGCGTCTCTCTTTCCGCAGCGGTGGGGCTTTCTTGTGTTGTTGCAGCTGTCGTGCTATTCTTGGTGGACATGGTGGTAATGCTTGTATTTTTGGTAGTATCTCTAGTGTCTCCGCCCCTGGCTGCATTTGCCATAGCTTCTATTTTCTTTTCTTGTAAATTTGTTACTTTTGGCTTGGGGAGCTTTGACCATTTTTGTTTCAGCATCTTGAATTGAGATTTTTCCAATCATCGGTGTTTTTGGCAATTTTGTGAATTTTTATCATGCCTTGTTTTTGCAGCGATTGTATGAATTCAGCAATTTGCATTAGATTTCTCTTTGCGGAAGCAGGCCTGTGAGCGTGGGCCAACCAAAAAGAACTGTCTGCCTAGCTGTGCCAATTTTTTTCACTACATTCACTACTTATTTCAATACTAATAATTTGTACAATAACAATGTACGAATGTACGTAGAATAATCTACCAAATGATGTGACACCTACACCCTATTTTTCCCCAAGTCCAGGACAAGAATTAACTCATTAGGTGGTGACACACAATCTATCAAAGATTAGCACTCACTTCTCTTTCTTTCATCTTTCATCTTTCATCTTATCCATAACAGGTACAATGCTCATGGACAAATCACAAAAAAATATTATTTTCTAATTTATAATTGCATATTAGTCTGTATTTCTGCCTCCAAATCCACAACACAAATTCACTTCTAAGCTGGTGATACAGAAACTATCACCAACAACTCTCTTCTATTTCTTTCGTCATGAATCTTATGCATAACAGGGTCCATGTTCATGGACAAATCACACCAAATGTCTTTATTTTATACTTGTTATTACAAATCAGTGTGTATTTTTCCTCCATATCAACATCACAAATGCACCCAATAGGTGGTGACACACTAGCTATCAAAGAGGGATAACTCACTTTTTGTTCCTTTCATGATTCATCTTATCCATGTTAACATGAAAAATATGCATGATCAAATCACAAAATATGTCTTATTTTCTAATTTCTAATTGCAAATTATTGTGTATTCTTCTTTTTCCCAATCCATGACCCAAAATCACTCATTGTGTGGTGGCACACGACCACGTCTGAGAACTGTTTCTCTACCCCCCGCGGGCTATCGTGCGGTATTTTTAAAATTCTTGACCCTATTTTTTAAATTTCCTATCTTTTTAGGTCGCGTGTCTACTAAAAAACCTCGCGAATATCTCGTCACTCCTCAAATAAAATAACTATTTTAGGGTTAAGGATATCATATTCTTTTCGTGACAAGCACTATTTTGTGTACAACTTATGCACAAATGACTATTTTCATCTTCTCAACATGTTGCCACCATATAAAGGGCTCCATCCCAAATCCTCCAACTCCAACTCAAATCCCAACTCCAACTCCAAGTGGAATCCACCCCAGGCAGGCTATTCCACTTAAGGGTTTTGTTCCTGTTTAATGGCAGGAAGATCCGTAGTAATTTCAGAAGCTACACTGTCAGAATTGTCACCAAAATCTGAATCGTTCTTCAATAACCCGGAAGGTGGATTGATGGTTACATTCAGAACGACTTGATGATTGCTGGGTGGATTGATGATTCCATTGGTAACGACTGGATGATTGCTGGTTCGTGCAAGAATCTTACGAATCTTTTGTTGGTGTCAAGCAATCTCTTGGTTGTGATAAACAATCATTTTCCGGTGTTCTCGTTCAAGTTGGCCTGGGTGTTCTCATTGTACTTTGGCTAGAAGATCCCTAACCATCTTTTCTTTTTTGGAAATTCCCTCCATGGTTGGTTCGATCGTCGATTGGAAGATTAGGATTAGTAGGATCAGTAGAGTAGATTGTTGATTCGAAGATTAGTTAGTAGTAACACCTAATACGTTGGTTTTGGTTTTGCAGGCTCGGAAAGAAAATGAAATAATGAATTATTGAAGAAGTACTAGTGAAAATAATGTATTACTAGTATCTACTAGTAATAACTCATGCAAAATAGCGAAGTTGGTTTTACGGGTACGAACTCGATGGTACGAGTTGAGGCAAAAAAAAACTCAAAAAATCCTATTTTCATCACAATGGATAGGGACCTGTCCCCCCCCTTGTATCTCATAAACCAAGAACTCCACAAAAATGGTAGTATAGGCAAACGATTCTAGACAACAATACTAACAAGGCCTGCAAGTCTCAAAGGGATCTGCCGTGCGCGTTGGAAGCAATAGGAGGGCCTAGCAGAGGACTCCAAACCCGAATTTTCACCTCCACAGAAAACACCCCCTCCAAACCCAAGGGACAGCAGATATCTCCATACTGAAGGCGCCGCGGGCAACAATATTGCAGGGATCCCTCAATTATATCAAGAAGGACAAGGCCTGCAAGTTTCGAATCGATTGATTGAGTGGATTGGAAGTATCTAACCGGCAAAGCATTGGACACATAAGGTCCATTTTGAAGGTAAACAAGGAAAAAAAAACAATGAATATTAATATCTCCATACTGAAGACACCGCGGGCAACGATATTGCAGGGATCCCTTTATTATACTAAAAAGGACAAGGCCTGCAAGTTTCGAATCGATTGATTGAGCTAATTAGAAGAATCAAACCGGTGAAGCAGAAGGGAGAAATTTGGTTGTATTTCAAGGAAGCAACCCAAATAACGGTGACAGCAGATATCTCCATACCGAGGTCGCCTGCTGCCAACAATATTTCACAGACCTCTTCATTACATCTAGAAGGAGACGTCCTGCAAGTTTCGGATTGATTGATTGAGAGGATTAGAAGAATCGAACCGGTGAAGCAGATTGGGAAAAGTTGGTTGTATTTCAAAGAAACACCTCAAATAACAGTCACAGCAGATATCTCCATATTGACGACACCGACAGCAATGATATTGCAGGGTCCTCTTCATTACATATATAAGAACACGCCGCCCAAGTTTCGAATTGATTGATCCAGAGGATCAGAAGAATCGATCCGGTGAAGCAGAGGGGACAAAATTCGGCTATATTTCAAGGAAGCAACCCAAATAGCAGTCACAGCAGATATCTCTGGACCAACGGCACCAATAGCAATGATATTACAGGATCCTCTTCATTACATATATAAGAACACGCGGCCCAAGTTTCAAATTGATTGATCCAGCGGATCAGAAGAATCGAACCGGTGAAGCAGAGGGGCAAAATTCGGCTATATGTCAAGGAAGCAACCCGAATAACAGTCACAGCAGATATCTCTGGACCAACGGCACCAACAGCAATGATATTGCAGGATCCTCTTCATTACATATATAAGAACACGCCGCCAAAGTTTCGAATCGATTGATCCAGCAGATCAGAAAAAAACGACTCAACATGGATGGGAAAGATGATGGGCAAATTTGGCTAAAAAATGGCGGTTGCGGTTCGATCGTTCCCAGGTTGCTTCTATTCGATTGTTCCCGGTTGCGGTTCAATCATTCCCGGTTGCTTCGATTCGATCGTTCCCGGTTGCTTCTATTTGATGGTTCCCGGTTGCTTCGATGGTTCCCGGTGGCTTTGCCGACGATCCTATTCAAATAATATATGATAATTGAACAAAATGGGTGAGTATCTATTGATGTAGTACATAGAGTAAATAATAACAACAGAATAATATAATCTACATGCCAATCGATTCGATGCTGATGTTGATTCGATCAACGCTGCACCTTCAGTGTCACCGTTGTTGCCGTCTGCTCTTGTTGTTGATGCTGTCAATTTGTTGATACAGTCAATTTGTTGATACAGTCTATTCGTTGTTGATACAGTCAATTTGTTGATATGGTCAATTCGTTGATGCCGACGTTTCCAATCCGTTGCTTCCGATCCGGTCCTATGAAAATAAGAAGAAAAACAGAGAGGAAATACATTATCAGTAATGCCGGTGGAGTGGGAGACCAATCAATTGCCGTTGCCGTTGCCGATGCCTATCTCTCTCATTCTTACCTTTGCTTGTTCCGATGTTCCGACAATCGTCCCGATGAAATTGTTGTTGCTGCTGCTGCTGTAGATTTGCAGAATTCTTAGTCCTATGTCACGAAAAACAGTATCTTGTTCCTGTTGATATAGATGCAATGGGAGGTTTGTTGCCTTCAAAACGTATATGCTTGTGGGCCAATTCAAACAAAAATGTCTATCCAGCCATTCCCCTCTTATCCAATGCTTTCTATTGTCATGCAGTACAAGGCTGTTATTTCGGACTGAAATATCTGAGAACGGATCGTTGTGCTCGGTGAAGAGGGTCGGATCCCACGTTCTTGGACGGAGTGTTGATTGCAAGAACCAACACTCTACTCAAATAAGTTGGATGTAAGAAGGCAGATTACGAAGTGATTGTTTTTTTTTGTCGCGAGGTAGAAAAAGTGATTTTTTTTGTTTGTCGCGAGGTAAGAAAAGAATATTACTGTTTGTGTGGGAGAGAGTTTTTTTTTCGCGAGGTAGAAAAAAAAATTATCGATCGATTGATACGTACGATACCATGTAGGATACTTCAACTTCTGTAGAATTCTACATGTTTTTTGTACTAGTGTAGAATTCTACACATTTTTTGTACTGGATAATTTCCGGTATTGAATCTGCGTAGGTTTCTACGCGAGTAAATTTCTACACACTTTTTGTACTAGATACATACTAGTATTGAATCAGCGTAGGTTTCTACGTGAGTAGATTACTACACGCTTTTTGTACTAGATACACACTAGTATTGAACCGGCGTAGGTTTCTACGCGAGTAGATTCCTACACGCTTTTTGTACTAGATACATACTAGTATTGAATCCGCATAGGTTTCTACGCGAGTATATTACTACACGCTTGTTGTACTAGAAAATTCCTTGTATTGAATCCGCGTAGGTTTCTACGCCAGTAGATTCGTACACGCTTGTTGTACTAGATACATACTAGTATTGAAACGGCGTAGGTTTCTACGCGAGTAGATTACTACACTCTTTTTGTACTAGATACATACTAGTATTGAATCCGAGTAGGTTTCTACGCGACATTTATCATCACTCATCAAATGAATATTGGGAACAACTTTGTCACACACCAGAATGTTGGAAATGTTGTGGTTTGACTCTCCAAATGGCAAGCATGGGGGTATTTTTGGTTCAATTCCAGGTCACAAACTTACTTAGGGGGTAATGTGTCGAAAAGTATCCGGTCCAAGCCATGAATACATTTATCATGACTCATCAAATGCATATTGGGAACAACTTTGCCCCACAGAATGCCCAAAATGTTGTGGTTTGACTCTCCAAATGGCAAACATGAGGGTATTTTGGGTGCGATTCCATCATGGCACAAACTAACTCATTGGGTAATGACTACAAAAGTATCCTGTCCAAGCCATGAATACATTCATCATGACTCATCAAATGCATATTGGGAACAACTTTGTCACACACAATGATGGAAATGTTGTGGTTTGTCTCTCCAAATGGCACAAATGAGGGTATTTTTGGTCCAATTCCAGGGCACAAACTGAATTATTGGGTAATGACTCCAAAAGTATCCAGTCCAAGACAGGAATACATTTATCATGACTCATCAATTGAATATTGGGAACAACTTTGCCACACAGAATGACAGAAATGTTGGGGTTTGTCTCTCCAAATGGCACAAATGAGGATATTTTGGGTGCAATTCCTGGGCACAAACTAACTTATTGGGTAATGACTCCAAAAGTTTCCGGTCCAAGCCATGAATACATTTATCATGAATCATCAATTGCATATTGAGAACAACTTTGCCTCACAGAATGCCCAAAATGTTGTGGTTTGACTTTCCAAATGGCACAAATGAGGGTATTTTTGGTTTGATTCCGGGGCACAAACTGAGTTATTGGGTAATGACTCCAAAAATATACCGTCCAAGCCATGAATACATTTATCATGACTCATCAATTGAATATTGGGAACAACTTTTTCACACAGAATCCCGGAAATGTTGTGGTTTCACTCTCCAAATGGCACAAATGAGGGTATTTTTGGTGCAATTCCAGGGCACAAACTGAATTATTGGGTAACAACCACAAAAATATCCGGTCCAAACCATGAATACATTTATCATGACTCATCAATTGCATATTGGGAACAACTTTGCCACACAGAATGCCCAAAATGTTGTGGTTTGACTTTCCAAATGGCACAAATGAGGGTATTTTTGGTTCAATTCTGGGGCACAAACTGAGTTATTGGGTAATGACTCCAAAAATATACGGTCCAAGCCAAAAATACATTTATCACGGCTCATCAATTGAATATTGGGAACAACTTTTTCACACAGAATCCCGGAAATGTTGTGGTTTCACTCTCCAAATGGCACAAATGAGGGTATTTTTGGTCCAATTCCAGGGCACAAACTTAATTATGGGGTAATAACCACAAAAATATCCGGTCCAAACCATGAATACATTTATCATGACTCATCAATTGCATATTGGGAACAACTTTGCCACACAGAATGCCCAAAATGTTGTGGTTTGACTTTCCAAATGGCACAAATGAGGGTATTTTTGGTGCAATTCCAGGGCACAAACTAACTGATTGGGTAATGACTCCAAAAGTTTCCGGTCCAAACCATGAATACATTTATCATGACTCATCAATTGCATATTGGGAACAACTTTGCCACACAAAACGAAGGAAATGTTGGGGTTTGTCTCTCCAAATGGCACAAATGAGGGTATTTTGGGTGCAATTCCTGGGCACAAACTGAGTTATTGGGTAATGACTCCAAAAGTTTCCGGTACAAGCCATGAATAAATTTATCATGACTCATCAAATGAATATTGGAAACAACTTTGTCACACAGAATACCTAAAATGTTGTGGTTTGACTCTCCAAATGCCAAACATGAGGGTATTTTTGGTTTAATTCCTGGGCACAAACTGAATTATTGGGTAATGACTCCCAAAGTATCCGGTCCGAGCCAAAAATACATTTATCATGACTCATCAAATGAATATTGGGAACAACTTTGCCCCACAGAATGCCCAAAATGTTGTGGTTTGACTATCCAAATGGCAAACATGAGGGTGTTTTTGGTTTAATTCCTGGGCACAAACTGAGTTATTGGGTAATGACTCCCAAAGTATCCGGTCAGAGCCAGGAATACATTTATCATGACTCATCAAATGCATATTGGGAACAACTTTGCCCCACAGAATGCCCAAAATGTTGTGGTTTGACTCTCCAAATGGCAAACATGAGGGTATTTTGGGTGGAATTCCAGGACACAAACTGACTTATTGGGTAATGACTCCCAGAGTATCTGGTCCAAGCCAGGAATACATTCATCATGACTCATCAATTGCATATTGGGAACAACTTTGCCACACAGAATGCCCAAAATGTTGTGGTTTGACTCTCCAAATGGCAAACATGAGGGTATTTTGGGTGCAAAAATTCCAGGACACAAACTGAATTATTGGGTAATGACTCCAAAAGTATCCGGTCCAAGCCATGAATACATTTATCACGACTCATCAAATGCATATTGGGAACAACTTTGCCACACAGAATGCCCAAAATGTTGAGGTTTGACTCTCCAAATGGCAAACATGAGCGTATTTTTGGTGAAATTCAAGGGCACAAACTGAGTTATTGGGTAATGACTCCAAAAGTATCTGGTCCAAGCCATGAATACATTCATCATGACTCATCATATGCATATTGGGAACAACTTTGTCACACAGAATCCTGGAAATGTTGTGGTTTCACTCTCCAAATAGCAAACATGAGGGTATTTAGGGTTGAATTCCAGGTCACAAACTAACTTATTGGGTAATGACTCCAAAAGTATCTGGTCCAAGCCATGAATACATTTATCATGACTCATCAAATACATATTGGGAACAACTTTGTCACACAGAATGCTGGAAATGTTGTGGTTTCAATCTCCCCAGGTGGCAAACACGAGGGTATTTTTGGTGCAAATACAGGGCACAAACAGTCTCATTTGGTAATGACTACCAAAGTTTGCGTACCAGGCCATGAATGCATATCACATGAATCATCAAATGCATGTTGGGAACAACTTTTAAATGCATATTGGGAACAACTTTGCCACACACACACTACAGAAAATGTTGTGGTTTGTAGATACAAATGGCACACAAGACAGTACGGTATGTTAGTAGGTGCAGTCTACGAGATTCTACATGTGACTAGAGGATTGAAATACATAACCTTAGTGTTATCAAAAGTTTCCCTTTTGAAAAAATTATGGCGCAGGAGCGCTGGCTTGCACAGGTACGTGATCTCCTTCTACAAATATATAAGGGCGCGCCCAAGCCAAACAACACACAGAAGAAGTTAGGGCAAACATCATAGTACAGAACCCACGGAAAAACTCTACACACAAAACATCGTACACATATAACACGAAACACCGTACACACACACACACACACACACACACACGAAACACGAAACACAAAACACCGTACACACACACACACACACACACACACACACGAAAATTAAAAAACCGTAAACACAGGAAACACTGTACACGCACAAGAAAGAACCCAAAAAAATTATTAGTACACACACAAAACCACACAAAAAGAAACACATGATTCTTGATCGACACCGTATTCAGAAAATAAAAAAATAAAATATGAATGCTATCAGAAAGACACAACGAAGCAAAAAATCAGAGGGAAGGACACTTCAAAACAACAAAACCATCCGGCACGGTGATCATCAAACTACAGGGGACAACAACGGTAAGAAAAAAAGAAGAGTTATAACAAACACGGCAATTACTAACAAAGTGTGTAACAGTAATACCACAACTATGAACGAAACAAAGGGCAACAGTTAAAAAAATGATACCGACAACACAATTTCTACTACTACAAACATGGAAGAACACAACACCATCAACCAGAGTAACAAAGCAGCACTGAGCATTACCAACAAAACCACCACTACAGTAATGAACCAACAGAAAGAACAAACAAAAACCAATGTGGTAGAGAAAACATCTAACGGAGTACAATTACAGATGAATATGGGCATATGACAGACAACGATATGCTTAAGGCTTTGAGTGATATGACTGAAACACTGGACAAGCAGCTAAGAGATTACATCAAAAAACATTGGTACCATAACATGAAGTTCCCTATGGGTGATGACATAACGGCGCATGTAATACAAAAGGCTGTTAAATCAAATGCGGTTATGGTGCCATCAAATATTTGTATGGCGTCATTCTCTTTCTTTTATAGGAAACAAGTAGGGACAGTACTGACTGCATTGAGGCACAACTCACAAACATTAGCGAGAAAAAACTGGATAGGTAAATACAGGTTAGGGAATTGGTTGTTGAAGTCAGGAATTTTGGAATCTATTTTTGGTCCGACAACACTAACATGCTGCCCGTTGATACTGATGATACTTCTGTACAGCCAATTACAGCAAAGGTCGAGTCCCTATCACCTTCCCTGGTACTGTTGTAGTTATTCAAGACACAGAAAATGAGGACACAGGTATTTTAAACCCTCAATACAGGAAATACAACAACGCGGAAAATGAAGATTTTTATTATTTGGTTACAAGAATCATGTCGGCAATCAATCCGACAAAATCCAATTTCAAACAACGGAAGGAGAAGCACTTGCTGAGTGATATATTTTCTGTAGCGGATGAAGCATTTGCATTGATAGTGATCTACAATGAGCATCATGTAGGGTGAACCAGCAGCAACGAAAGAGTGATGCTACAATTCCACGACAAAAAAAAATTCTGCGATTCAGACAGTGGAAGCAGAAATGGATGGATGGAGGGAGGACAAGAGTTGTTCCGTGATTTGTGCAACAAAATTGGCGAGATGCGAAAACACCCAGAAACAGGAAGGGAATTGGAAGAAATGATTAGGGAGAGATTTAAGAACGAAAGTTCGACAAATTACACCAAGAAAAATAAGCATGGCGATGCAAATATTACTAGTAGCAGCTCCACTAGTTGTAGTGGACCAAAAAAGAAAAAGAAAAGGAAGTTCTATATTGATCCGGAGGAGGAAGGACGAGAGTTGTTCAGTGATTTGTGCGACAAAATTGGCGAGATGCGAAAACACCCAGAAACAGGAAGGGAATTGGAAGAAATGATTAGGGAGAGATTTACGAACAAAAGTTCGACAAATTACACCAAGAAAAATAAGCATGGCGATGCAAATATTACTAGTAGCAGCTCCACTAGTTGAAGTGGACCAGAAAAGAAAAAGAAAAGGAAGTTCTATATTGATCCGGAAATAACAGCATTGATGAATGCAAGTTTATCTATTGGTGAACAAATGTAGAAAATAACAGTACATACATAATACAAAACTACTACTCATCATGAACTTAATATTGAGAATATAAGAAATAATGGAGGATTCGTAATACGTTGCAATAGGAATAAATCAAGCATAATAGAATCTACATTTTAAAAAGGGAATATTGTAGTCGAAAAATAGAATTCACAATTAGGAGAGCAGAATCGAATTGTTATTTGGGAGATTAATATTTTGGAATTAATACTGACTCAAGATTTCTTTTTTATTCATTAATAAAAGTAAGTGTTGTTGGTACGGAATAATAATTGGGTTCTTCTAGAGACTGAAATAAATTATTTTTATTCGAGAGTAGAGTAATGTGCATCACGCGCACAGAAATAGTGCTGAGTTTACGTATACCCTTATACGATCGTCGCGAATTTCAGGGTATACAGAAAAACTGCTGTGTTAAATTCACGCACAAAATTTGTGCGCGAGAAGTAAATTCGAACCCCGCGAAACAGTTCTCGGACGCAACTATCAAAGATAAATCACTTCTGTTTCTTTCATGATTCATCTCATCCATAACAGGAACATTATTCATGGACTAATCTCAACAAATATATGATTTTCTATTTTCTAATTGCAGATTAGTGTGTATTATTCCTCCAAATCCAGGACCCAAATGCACTCATTGTGTGGTGACACACAAAGTATCACACAGAGCTAACTTCTGTTTCTTTCCTCATTCATCTTTTCAATAACAGGAACAATACTATTCATTGACTAATCACAACAAATATCTGGTTTTCTGATTTTTAATTGCAAATTTGTGTGTATTTTTCCTCTAAATCCAGTACCCCAATGCACTCATTAGGTTGTGACACACAAACCATCACACATAATTCACTTCTGTTTCTTTCATGATTCAACCTATCTATAATAGGAACAATATTCATTGACTTATCACCAAAAGTATCTGATTTTCTAATTTCTAGTTGCAAATTAGTGTGTATTTTTCCTCCAAATCCAGTATCCAAATGCACTCATTAGTTTGTGACACACAAACCATCACACATAACTCACTTCTGTTTCTTCTATGATTCGTCTTATCCACAACAGGAACAATATTCATTGACTAATCACAAACAATATCTGATTTTCTAATTTTTAATTGCAAATTTGTGTGTATTTTTCCTCCAAATCCAGTACCCAAATGCGCTCATAAGGTGGTGACACACAAAGTATCAAAGAATACTAACTTCTATTTCTTTCATGATTCATCTTACCCATAACTGGAACAATATCCATGGACAAATCACAACAAATGTCTGATTTTCTAATTTTTAATTGCAAATTTGTGTGTATTTTTCCTCCAAATCCATGATCCAAATGCACTCCTCATTAGTTGGTGACATAAAAACCATCACACACAACTCACTTCTGTTTCTTTCACGATTCATCTTATCCATAACAGGAACAATATCCATGGACAAATCACAACAAATGTCTGATTTTCTAATTTCTAATTGCAAATTAGTGTGTATTTTTTCTCCAAATCCATGGCCCAAATGCACTCATTAGGTGGTGACATACAAACCATCACACATAACTCACTTCTGTTTCTTTCATGAATCATCTTATCCATAACAGAAACAATATTCATTGACTAAGCACCATTAATATCTGATTTTCTAATTTTGAATTGCAAATTAGTGTGTATTTTTCCTCCAAATCCAGTACCCAAATGCACTCATAAGGTGGTGACACACAAAGTATCAAAAATAACTCACTTCTGTTTCTTCTATGATTTATCTTATCCACAACAGGAACAATATTCATTGACTAATCACCCAAAATATCTAATTCTCTAATTTCTAATTGCAAATTTGTGTGTATTTTTCCTCCAAATCCAGTACCCAAATGCACTCATAAGGTGGTGACACACAAAGTATCAAAGATAACTCACTTCTGTTTCTTTCATGATTCATCTTATCCATAACAGGAACAATATTCATTGACTAAGCACCAATAATATCTGATTTCCTAATTTCTAATTGCAAATTAGTGTGTATTTTTCCTCCAAATCCATGATCCAAATGCACTCCTCATTAGGTGGTGACACACAAAGTATCAAAGATAACTCACTTCTGTTTCTTTCATGATTCATCTTATCGATAACAGGAACAATATTCATGGACAAATCACCAATAATATCTGATTTTCTAATTTCTAATTGCAAATTAGTGTGTATTTTTCCTCCAAATCCAGGACCCAAACGCACTCCTCATTAGTTGGTGACACACAAAGTATCAAAGATAACTCACTTCTATTTCTTTCACGATTCATCTTATCCATAACAGGAACAATATTTATGGACAAATCACAACAAGTGTCTGATTTTCTAATTTTTAATTGAAAATTAGTGTGTATTTTTCCTCCAAATCCAGTACCCAAATGCACTAATTAGGTGGTGACACACAAAGTATCAAAGATAACTCACTTCTGTTTCTTTCATGATTCATCTTATCCATAACAGGAACAATATTCATTGACTAAGCACCAATAATATCTGATTTTGGAATTTTGAATTGCAAATTAGTGTGTATTTTTCCTCCAAATTCATGACCCAAATGCACTCATAAGGTGGTGACACACAAAGTATCAAAGATAACTCAATTCTGTTTCTTTCATGATTGCCATCACACATAACTCACTTCTGTTTCTTTCATGATTCATCTTATCCACAACAGGAACAATATTCATGGACTCATCACACAAAATATTGGATTTTCTATTTTCTAATTACAAATTAGTGTGTATTTTTCCTCCAAATCCATTACAGTAATGAAATGATTAGGTTGTGACACACAAACCATCACACATAACTCATTCTGTTCCTTTCATGATTCATCTTATCCATAACAGGAACAATATTCATTGACTAAGCACGAATAATATCTGATTTTCTAATTTCTAATTGCAAATTAGTGTGTATTTTCCTCCAAATCCAGTACCCAAATGCACTCATAAGGTGGCGGCACACAAAGTATCAAAGATAACTCACTTCTGTTTCTTTCATGATTCATCTTATCCATAACAGGAACAATATTCATTGATTAATCACCAAAAATATCTGATTTTCTAATTTTGAATTGCAAATCAGTGTGATTTTTTCCTCCAAATCCAGTGCCACCCCATAACTACAAAAAGGGCATTTTTTGCAATGCCGTTGCAAACAACGGAAAAAGGAAAAATTGGGGAGTCAATAAAAGTAAAGAAGATTGGGGATTGAAAGGGGGGGTTGGGGGGGGGTTCACATAAGTACGAAAAGGGCATTTTTTGCAACGCCGTTGCAAAAAAAGGAAAAACAATTAGCCAATAGTAGATAGTTAGTGTAGACCTTTGTACGAGCCCCCACACATACATACGAATGATTTTTTTAATATCATTTTTTTAAAATCGGAAACGAGCCGGCCTGAGTTAGGCAGCTGTCCAAATGGAGTTATCCGCTACTTTTCAAAAAATTGAATGGATAGTGCACTAATAGTGCAATAACGGACGATACTTTTGAAAAAAATTCAGCGAGCCAGCCTGCTAACGGATAGTGCACTGCCTAATAGAGAAAGAACGGATGATAGTACTTTTCAAAAACTTTTCAAAAAAATTCAACCGGCGTTCACTAATAGTGCACGAGGTAACACACTGTGCGAAAACAGAGATTGATTTTACAGTGTGATTTTCACTGTGCGCTCACGAAAAAAGATTTTACAGTGTGATTTTACAGTAATTTTACAGTGTGGTTTTACAGTGTGATTTTCACTGCTTACGAATTATTTTTTCACTTTTGATTCATAAATCATTTGAAAGACCTCGAAATCCAACTTATCTGAGTAGAGTGCTGCTTCTTGCAACACTTTGTCCGAGAACGTGTGATTCAAACCTCTTTGAGCCAGAGGATCTGTTCTCAGATATTTCAGTCCAAAATAACAGCCTTGTACTGCAGGACAATAGAAAGCATTGGACGAGAGATTAGTTGCTGGATAGACAGTGTTCTTGGACTTGATCACCCAAACACAGACATCTTGAAAGCACAAAATCTGCATCCCTTGCCTCTGTATCAACAGGAACAAGATACTGTTTTTTGTGACATAGGAGTAAGAAGTCTTTCATTCAAACATCAAATCAACGGCAGCAGCAATGGTGGAAAGGACGGCAATAGGCAATGGTGGAACAATTTGACAGCGAAAGGATGGCAACGGTCGAAGGAATTGACAGCAAGAACAATGTGTGATAGATAAACAATGAATGCTCTGCCAACCAAATTTCAGATGATGTATTTTCTCACTTTTGCTTTTCTTCTTACTATTTCATGGATGGCAACAGGGGATGATCAAAAGGACGAGAGAACATCAAATCAACGGCAGCAGACGGCAACAACAACGACCTGCAACAACATATCAAACGGATCGCGATCATACAATGGATCAGAACAACAATTACCGGAACAATGGATTGGAACAACAAATCGGAACAACAGATTGGAACACAACGATCATCCAAACAATGCACCAGAACAAAGGCAAATGGTGCAGTAGGTTAGCATGTTAATTCTATTATTCTTTCAATATCGTTTACTCTATACATCAAAATATACTCACCCATTTTGTTCAATTATTATATATTGTTATAGATCCCCAACAGCAACAACGATCAAACCACAAACGGCAACAGCAACATCAGCGAGCGGTAGCAACAAGTGGCAGCAACAAGCAACAACAATCGAACCACAAACAGCAACAACAGGAACAACATCGGCAATAGCAAAAATGTTGGCAACAGCACCAGTACCAGCAGCACCAGTAACGGCAGCGAGCGGTAGCAGCAAGCGGCAGCAACAGCAAAATCAACTGGAAACAGCAACAGCGAGCAGCAAGCAGTGAGAGCGACGAAAGCAACAGTCGCAACACCAATCTGCCGCAGCAAGAGCAACAGCAACAGCGACCCGACAAAGCAACATCAATCCGCTACAACAACACCTCCCCCTCCAACAATGCTCCTCCTCCTCCAACGGCACTCCTCCTCCTTCTCCTCCAACAACGCTCCTCCTCCTCCTCCTCCAACTGTGCCGTCAAATGATACATCTCTTCCTCCAACCGTCTCCTCCTGCAACAACAACGGCGCTCTTCCAGCAACGAATTGTTGGCAACCAGTGCAATGGTATGGCACAATTTTGATTATGTAATACTAAGTTATTATTATTGTAGGTAAACAACTATCTATGTGATGTGTCAGAGAAGACCTCACTATTGTCATCATCGTTCCATGTCATTGAACTGTCATCACCTGAATTAGTAGAATCATCATTATTGTTGCTGTCCTGTTCAACAATAATGCATTGGGAGTAGAATGTATCTTCATTAGGCAAAGATGACATTGTCTTGTGGAATTCATCCAGCCAAGCCCTTTGGTTTGAGACAACTAGATATGAGTTTGTTTTCATGGTACCAATTGCATCAAGTTCTGGGACAACTGCTACATCGGAAACTATGCTGTCAACATGAAATAAGAACAGGGAATTTTTGTCTAATTCACCCCTTGTCAAAAACGACGGAGCTGCTGGTGTTGGAGTTGATTTAAACTTGGTCACTACTGCATAAATGCCTTCATCTGCAATTTGGTATTCAGAAACAAATGAGTAAGGCTCCTTCAGATAGTAGAGTTTGAGGAAACACAAAATTTGGCAGGGTATTTCACATGTGTCAACATGGAACAATGCCCAATCATACCAAACAGAGTTCAGTTGGCCACTGTTGGAACAATATAAAGGGTGGCTCCAAAACAAGTAATTATGCTGTGTGCATTGGTCAAACCTGTTATGTTCAGTAAATCCTTTGACAGAGGAAGAGTCCTGCAAAAGTGGAAGAACCTTGTGACATACAAAAGTCAACACAATGGGAGAGATATAGGGTTTTGTTTTGTTCGATGACCTAACCCATCTCATAATACTTGCCCCATCGTCGTTAATGAACACATGAAATTTTGAGCCAGAGACTTCAGGAGGGATTTGATTACCAGAAACATCTTCTGCTGTCACTAAATTGAACTTGGAAGTAGCTACTCTAAGCAGCATTTTTCCGTCCTGTCGCTTTGTCATTTGCATAATCAATGTGGCAGCATTCTGTTGAGTGTTCTTTGATGGTGCTTTGATTTCAGTTTTGTGGTGTGATTCCGAATATGAATAATCCCATCCGCATGAAAGTCCCCAAAGCTTTATGTACTCAACCAGGTGAAAGTAAAGATGGTTTTTGATCAGTTTGGTACCCATTCTGTCTCTGAGGCAGGTGGAATGAATGCAATTGATAAAATGGATAATCATCTTGGGGAGATTTTCCAATCCAGAAATGGTTATATTTCCATGCTTCAAGAATTCTTCAATGGATAGGATCAGTTCAATGATCTCTACCTGTTTCTGAATGAATGTCTTGTCTTGGATGATGTTTATTGCCACGTCAGAGACAAGGGTGATCAGAATGGAAATGAGCATTCCGGAATAATCATGACCCTCCTTTTTGGTGATGAAGAGAAGCTGACTTGAAAACTTGGTTCTAGGGAAATCTCAGTCCGATTGCCTTGACAAAAGGGCTCTGTATAACTGAGCAACTGAGCCAATAGTACCTGATGTGCCATTGGTGTTTAAATCAGGTGCATACCAACACTTAGGACTGTCTTTTAACAAAGAATCAAGTGATTCTACTGCCCTACGTGCTACACCCAGTTGATGCATATGCAAACACTCACCAGGAGTAGCAAAGTGAATGTTGTTGATATTACAACCAAAATTGAGGCTGTGAAAAGCGTTTTTTATGGGATGGTGGGAAATGCTTTTGAAGTAATCCTTGTATTCCCTTGCAGAAATGTTTGGGGGGGGTTGAAATCATCTGGAACCCAGAGTTGGGTCTGTTCCTCCACTTGGGCTTTTGGTTTATGGATGACATGTGTTGGACATGTACAGTGACGGCACAATTTCTTCACCTTTTCCGTGTATTATCCATACCTTCCACATAGTTTGTCATGAAGTTCTGTATCACCAACAACATATGCAATCGCAAATTTCATTTTCACTTTGAACACTTTTCCTGCATACGGAAGATAATCCCACTCCAACCCACCCTGCATTTCACATACTTGCTTGAAAGATTGCAAAGCCGATGCCAGCGCGGTGTGTAGATTTTGAATATTATCTTTCGCCGTGGTTTTTTTCGTGTGTCGTATGCTCTCAATTTCAGTGTCGGGATGAAAATAAATTGTGGTCCAAGCGTCAGGTCGTTTTCTTGCTTCAACATTGAAAATACCAAGAGTCATGTTGAGAGGAGTGAGTGAGAGACGGCCATGTACATCCAAGCTGATTCTATCCATGTAGAAAATGATCAAAACAAGGATTGCCCCCTCTTCTTTGCAGATCTGCTTCCACAAATCCATCCACCAAGAGCCGTGGTGTAGTTCTGTGATGTAGGTTTTGTTCGTGATTGGTGGGTTGTTTTCAGGTAAAAGAGGAGTCTCTACATTGGGAACAGACAATTGTTTTTCCTGCATCAGATTATTAATTTCCTTCTGAATCCGATTCGTTGAGAGTTTGATTCAAGGACTTTTAATGAACAGCAACGCTGTGTTAGTGTGTTAGTAGACGAACGATTGTACTCTACGCGTGACAATTGTGTTTGGATACTTTCGGCAACGAATAATCGGACTACAGGCGAGACTAGGGAAACGCCAGATCTCCTCTTGCTGTGACTTATTCAGATTGCAGCGAGACAGACCATAGTATGTAGATTACAAGTAGTTGGTAGCAACTAGTGTGAATTTTGGGATTTAAATCAGTTGAATGTTAAAAGTATGAGATAAAGTGAAATCTTGCCGAAATGCAAGATATCTCTTTTATTGAGATGAATACGTTGCAACTGCTGTTGCGTAGTGCTGAGATTACTCGCTGATTATTTCCGTACATGTATTAGTCGTTGACCTTATATATTTGTATGCATGTATATGTATTGTGTGAGAATCACATGCCAACGGTTTTCTTCTCTTGTTCCGTTAGGAAGACTCCATGAAATGTTTATCATTAAGGTCAGGAATTGCTCCTGTAGCTCGTGTGATATTTTATGAAATCAGAGTTTGCTCACCGAAGAACAATGGCAATATCGTAAGACAGGGATTGCTCACCGTTTACGCGCGATGGGAATCAGTGCGCCGTGGGAATCGATATTCCGTGGGAATCGATTACTTAGATGGATACGGGACTCATTGATTCATGCGCATAGGAAATCTACCCTTTGGTAGCTTTGGTACTTCTGGTCACGAAAGGAATTTAATACTCCCCATGTCTCCTTGTGAAGGGTCATCACGCTCTACATGATGCTTCCATCATCCTGGAGAAGGTCGCCAGTATTACCACAGAAGTGGAAGATGGGCCTGAGCAGTGGATACACAACTGAGTGACTCCAATGCTTGGTGAGAATGTCTGCACAGTTATCCTTACCTGGGATGTGCATCATTAAAATGAAACCTCTCGCTATCATGCTCCGTACGTAGTGAAACGATAAAATGTTATGACGCTTATGCAACCTTGCATAAGGAAAGGTCGACGTCTGGATCATCTTTTCGTTGTCACCCCAAGAGTATGAGATATCATGGACTCGTGTTCCGAGGTATCGGAATGAGTGGCGTAGATCGACAATCTGTTCGATGCAAGTTCTTCCTGCAACAAATTCAGCTCCAAAGGTGGCTGTTTCCGTAGTGGACTGCTTCTTCGAGAACCACATCATGGGAGTCTTGTTCGCGAAATGAAGTATGCCGGTAACTGCCTTGCCACTGAGAATATCATGCATGAGGTTGGCATCATAGAAGTGTGATAACACTACTGTCTTTCCAAGCGGTGCAGGAGCGTCGTCGGGTAGCTCCTCAGAATGCTCCCCATAGACGGTATTGGACCAGTCGATGGTGTCGGGTTTAGTCAATATAAAATCGGGCGGTTCCACACGGAATCTGATTTTAAAATGTCTAAATTTGGAGATATATCCATAGATACGTTTAGCACGTTCGAGATGCCCATCTCGTGGCTGAGCTCTGAAACTTGAGAGCGTCATCACGGCTGTTTGTACATCAAAACGGCCAATAGCGATTATCCATTGCAGTGAACCGATCATACTTTGGTATTTCTGTATACCGGTTTCTTCAAGGAAGGCTGAGGAGTCCAATTCAGGATGATCGTTCTCCGCGATGGGCGATTGGAACCTAGTGCTAGGTTTGCATCCGAACATTTGTTCGTAAGATGCTTCCATCTTTTCGATGAACTTTATGGGATTCATGCACAAAACACCATGTTCGTCGCGCTCAAATCCACATCCTAAATGAAAGTTCATAGGTCCGGATCCCTTCAATTTGAAGTTATATGGTGACGATTGCAATATCTTCAAGAAGGAATTGGGATCTGCCATGCAGAGACATAGGTCATCGACATATGTGCATATGAGCTCATATACACGTTCACCATGCTTGTTCGTTCCGGGTTTGAGGAATATTTCCGGTTCTGCGCGGGATCTTTCGAAGCCGAGTTCGATGAGACAAGCCGCGAGTAAGTCTCCAAAACACTTGCCTGAAGACCTGAGACCATATAGGGCTTTGTAAATGACCAACAGGTGACCCTCCAACGATCCGAATTCGGGACCTGCCTTGATGCATACTTTCTCGCAGGTGACTGCTTCTAAGTAGGCGTTACCTATGTCGGTACCCCATGCTTCTAGATCGTTGAGTTCAGCTAGGAATAGGCACATACGTAGGCCGCGAAGAGATACGACGCCTGCGTAAACACTGTGGATAGGGGCCTCAGTGAGATTACCGTTAGCAACGAGGCGAGCCTTGTGTCTTCCGTCGTGTTTGACAGCGTATATCATGTGTACCTTGATCTGTTGGAATCCCGTGGGAATGGAGCTTGTCTTGTATACGCCTTTATCAATGAATGTATTGTATTCATTGAGTTGTGCCATTTCCAGAGTGGTGGCATCTTCCCATTTGGTGTTCCCGTTGGCTTGATCAAATCGGAGGGCTTCTTCGTGGTTACGAGGCACTTTGAATCCATATTGATACTGCGGAGTGGTACGGAAAGAACGTAGTTTGGCTTGATGCACGAGTCGATCAAGTTTCTTGGTTCGTCGGGCTAGGTTGGTGATTCTCCTGAGACGTTTCCAACCTGGGAGGTCAAGCAAGTTGTTGTCTTTCCCATATTTTGCAACGGTGACTGGGTCATCAGCCGCAATATTGGCCAGAGGTTCATATGTTCGTTCCATATTCTCCCATTCAATCCAAAGGTTATACTTGGAACCTTTGTATTGAGGGTGCTTGTTATCCAGTGGACCTTGGTGTCCTAGGATGCAGCGAAACGACCAGAGTTTGCCATCTTCTTGTGTTGAATCACGATGGATGTAATTCATGACGTCATTGTATGCAATGATATCATCGAGTTCGTCATCGGAGTGTTTGCACTTGAACTTGATGAAGTCTTTATTGCGTTCAAGACTGTCTTCAACATCGACAATGGTGAGACGTTTCCGGGTGCCATCGAGATTGGTTACAAGGAAGGAACGTCCTTGTAGATCGGCAATCGGGATCGTGGGAATGGTAATAGGTTTACCATCATCGTCAAATTGTGCGTTGCCTTCTTCGTCGGTAACAACTACCTGTGATGGGTCTACTGAAGGAGTAGCGGGGTTGGTGTGTGGAGTTGTGACGTCACTAACATCAAAGTATGCTAATTCCGGTGGATCAAAATCATCTTCGGTAAGGAGAACGCCATCGGATGTCTTGCTGAAGATGTGTGTCGTAGGAGGACCATCAAGACTCTCCCCATAGTTGTTAGGGAGTGGAGAAGGTGACCAGCTTGGGCTGTCATCGACCTTCTTATAAAGAAAGCTCGGTAACGAGGGGTGGGTGGGTGGTTGAAGAATTGGTTGAGTGCCAGGTGCGTGTGGCGTGGTATCTGTTGGTGCAGATGGAACGGTGTTATCGGCGGTGTCAGAATCAGCAGGTGAACTGTTAGGGGAAACTGAGCTGTTTGGTTGAGTAGACTCGTCGATGAGTTTATTCTGATTGGTATGCTCCCCATGTTTGAAAGCTGGAGCTTCTCCAGTGGCGTATATACGGGGTAAGGAATCCTTTGCATTACGCCATTTGATGAAACCATCATCAGTAAATAAGCCCGCGCGCTTGTTACGTGACTCAGGTGTAAGAGCAGATCGAACACCGGACCGGTCTAGTAACTTGTTGGTAACTGGATCCCAGATTCGAAAGCAGAGTCCATTGCCAACATGTTCGGCGATGCCGACGAAATGACCTAGGCGTTCGGTAGATTTGGTACCGAAAGGAGAGTCATTGGTCTTGAAATACACAGGTTCAAACCAGAAGAAACTGGTGTATGCGCTGATGTCGCCAATGGTACCCGTGGCAATGAAGATCGGTTGTTTATCGGACAGCGTAGGGTCAGAGACAACATTAAGGAGACCCGCGACGTATGTCATGCACAGTAACCACATGTGTGGTGGTGTGCCGGTACGATCCATGACGCGGTTGACAATGCGTTTGAACGTTTGGTATCGTCGTTCAAATTGATTCTGATGTTGATGGTACGGTTCACTTTGCCAGAGTCCAATCCATAACATCTTGAGGTAATCCATGACTTTCTTGCTTGATTGATAGTTACCGTGGTCGCAAAGGAGGCGGATGGGTCTGCCCCATTTTCGAACAAAGTTCTGAAAGCAGGGTAGAAAATCGCCGGTGGTACGCATTTCTTCAACGTGAATAATATGCGATTTTCGGCCAAAGAAGATCTGAGCAATTTTGGATCCACCATCAATTGCTGGGACATCTGAATAGACTGCATCAGACATAACATCGTCATTGAAGGGGCGAACGTTCATGGCCGGTTGAGGGGAATGAAACCGTTTGAAAATGTTACCATCAGGGCTAACCGCTAACGAACCGTATTGGGTCGAGTTTTCAAAAGTAGCTTTGATGCGATCGGTGGAAACCCAACAAAAGAAAGGTTTCAGGGATAAGTAGTCATGTTCATTTGGGTATCTTTCACGGGGCGTAGCTGCAATGCGTGTAGTGTCACTTGCTGTACAATCTGTAGGAAACGCAGTGACTGTTCCAGAGACTGCGTTTGGCGCGCAGCATGCGAGACGTTCGTGATGGGCGTAGTCAGTGGAAGTAAGCCAAAAGGAGCGATCGTTGTTCTTATGATCATCAATTGGAAGAAAGGGAGATCGGGTGGAATGGCTGGAATACGAGCTGAGGGATGTGACCGTGGAGGACCCGGGAGAAACAGATATGTCGAATCCTTCAAGGCAGCGTGGGTTCCCATATTCGTCGTAATCGGCATAAGGGAGTTGCTGTGGTTGGGGAGGATATTTCTGGAGAAATTGTTCATCCTTTGCACTGATCGTAGTATCGAGAACAGATGGGTCCCAATGTTTATCGGACGTCATGATAACGTGTGGTAACGTGTCAAATTCGACAGTCGTATACTTCCGCATCGCAAGGTATGGTAAGCCGTGTCGTATGCTAAGAGGCAGTGCATAGCCATCTGAGGTGGTGATGACCTGTCCTCCGCCTGCTTTGATGGACGTGTCGTCTACAGTGGAAAAATATGCTTCCATCTGGCCGGATGACAATATAGAAGGATGTCGTCCTGTATAGGCACATTCATTGAAAATAAGAATGACGGGGCCTCTGTTCGACATGGAATATGCTCCGCATGTAGCAATGGGAATGTTTTGTACCTGATGATTGTTAATGCCGGTGACGTTAACATATCGTGGTGGAATATCCTTGGAGATGAGACATGCATCATTACCGATGATGCAGCCGTTTGCGCCGCGATCGACCATGGCAAAACCAGGGCTAGTAACCGTAGTTTTGTGTATGCGGTATGTGTATGACGTTACGGGCCCATCATTAGGAAAGGTGAGATCATCCTCGGGAGTATACCACTGGTGAAAGTTGGCGGAATACGATGGTGTTCCGACAGGTATTTGAGTGTCACCGTCCTTTTTGTACTGAATGTCAGGGTTGTTTGAAAGGAATCGAGCTGGATGCGCGGGTGACACGGAAGACTTGAGAGGTCGCTGGTCCTTAGACGAGGAGGTCGTAGATTTGTATACACCTAGAGATGCATGGAAAACGCCTCTACGATCATTCTCTACAGCAGGATGTAGGTCTGCTGCGGAATTGGCATGCTCATCCTTGGTCGAAGTATCGCCTTCTTGAAAAGATACCGAGTGTTCATGTTGGTATGCCTTTCGGGTAATGGGTTTGACACTGTTGGGGTCAGGTTGGTTAGTGTTAAGTAAGTCGTGTCGCAATGAGGCAACCACGATTTTCTTGCCTTCCGGAGAAAAACTGAGCCAACTCTTCATGTCCTGGCGTGACAAGGCCTTCCATATGTTTGTAGGCAACCTTGTGGTGGGGTCAGGGGTACGTCCAGCCTTAAACACAGCATAATCTTGATAGTCTCCTTCAAATTCGATGGGAAGAGCATAGTCATCATGGTGTTGGATCGAGTCAGAAGAGAAATCATGAACGTGTGCACGTACGGTCGACCGAGGAGCAGACATCGCAGACTGGGAATCAAGTCGAGTTGCTTCGAGTAAAAGCGTGATTTTAAGATCGTGGATAGCAGCGGCTTCGGCAACTGCATCCGTTACGGTGCTATTCGTCCCACCTGGATCCTTGACTTTGGCAAACTGTTCGCTTAGCTGGAAGCTGGAATAACATGCCTGACACAATGCTGATTTTACAGTATGATACTCGAGGGGCTTGTTGGGAGGACGGAGCTTGTTGAGGTGATTCAATTCGTCAAACCAATGTGTGATGAATTTCACTTTGGATTCTTTCCAATTGTTGAGGTTCAACTTGAGCAACGCTTGTAGCTGGGTCGAGTTGTCATATACCTTTGCTTTTGATTGGCTATGAAGGTTTACGAAGTCGAAGTAGGCCTGGCGTCCATCACGAGTGGTAGAATGACTGTGTACACATGATGCAGAAAGGTCACTCTTGAAGACTTCCAACATTAGTACCCAGAAGAAGGCACATTGTTTGATGTAGAGATCACGGGTGTAACCCACAAGCGTGGCTGGAGGCCAAGTTTCATCGAGGAATGTCTCTGTATCGATGTCGTATGCTTCGAGTTTAGCTTTGAAACCTACGAGCCAGTGTTCGAATCTCGAGTCATTCGTGAGGGGTGTAAAGGACTTTTCATCTCGTGCTTTTCGGCACCATGATTCGTACTTTACCTGCTGAGGGGACTTTTTGTTACTTCCCGCCGGAGGAGGTGGTGGATTCAGAACAGATTCGTTACGTAAGCGTTGGGCACGCTCTCCGCGGAATGTCTGGAATTCCATGTATGTATATGACTTTACATCTTTCCAGTCCCTCTCGTCTTCTCCTAGGTCGACACCTTCTTCTTGTAGGTCGATAGCGAAGTCTGCAAGCGCTTCTATGCTCCTTTGGATGGATCGAGGGATATTCGTTGCCAATCCTCGCTCCATATAGGTAAGTTCGCGTGCAAAATCCGGTTCGATAAGTGCGTCGAGGAAAGACTTCCACTCGCATAATCCGCCTTCTTTGAGAGCTAGGCACAACTTGCTAGTAATCTCACTTGTTACGTTGAGTAATGATACGAGTATCTTTCTCATATCAACATCGAAGCTGGGAAAGCGTTCGATAGTGGTGACTTCGGCGTCATTCTTCTCTTCGCCTCCGAGTGCATCGCCGGGCATTAACGGTATGTTCGGCATCTGTGGTGGTTCGGAGCCTTGGAAAGAATTGCGTGGTAACTGAGAATGGGAACTGCTTCTTGTGCGATGTGCGACGTGCATATGCCAGCGTAGGGATTATGTTCAATTCCGTTCCTGTTCCTTCTTGTGTGCAAGCCTTCTTAGAGCTTGCGACTGTTAATCTATTAATTTCCTTCTGAATCCGATTCGTTGAGAGTTTGATTCAAGGACTTTTAATGAACAGCAACGCTGTGTTAGTGTGTTAGTAGACGAACGATTGTACTCTACGCGTGACAATTGTGTTTGGATACTTTCGGCAACGAATAATCGGACTACAGGCGAGACTAGGGAAACGCCAGATCTCCTCTTGCTGTGACTTATTCAGATTGCAGCGAGACAGACCTTAGTATGTAGATTACAAGTAGTTGGTAGCAACTAGTGTGAATTTTGGGATTTAAATCAGTTGAATGTTAAAAGTATGAGATAAAGTGAAATCTTGCCGAAATGCAAGATATCTCTTTTATTGAGATGAATACGTTGCAACTGCTGTTGCGTAGTGCTGAGATTACTCGCTGATTATTTCCGTACATGTATTAGTCGTTGACCTTATATATTTGTATGCATGTATATGTATTGTGTGAGAATCACATGCCAACGGTTTTCTTCTCTTGTTCCGTTAGGAAGACTCCATGAAATGTTTATCATTAAGGTCAGGAATTGCTCCTGTAGCTCGTGTGATATTTTATGAAATCAGAGTTTGCTCACCGAAGAACAATGGCAATATCGTAAGACAGGGATTGCTCACCGTTTACGCGCGATGGGAATCAGTGCGCCGTGGGAATCGATATTCCGTGGGAATCGATTACTTAGATGGATACGGGACTCATTGATTCATGCGCATAGGAAATCTACCCTTTGGTAGCTTTGGTACTTCTGGTCACAAAAGGAATTTAATACAGATCCTGATTGGTCAGAAGGGAATGAAGTGCATCTAGAAAGGATCGAACAAATATTTGGGTTGGTAGATTACCTGGTAACCAGTTGATTATGTGTGGCTCAAACTTGGTCTCAGAAATGCCCAAATTGGACTTGATTTTGCTAATTATTGCATCTCTATGGCGGGGGAAAGTAGTGCTGAAGTCAACACATTGAATATTTTGACATTCATTTGCCCATTGAAAAATAGATTTGAATGTGTTTAGAGGTAACTTGTGTTTTGTCATTAGATTCATGAGCTTTATTCAAGCAATGAGCCTATTTGGAGGTGAAAATAAACATGGGATTGGATCAATTGCTCTCTTTTGTTTATGTTTAGTTGGGATGCAGTAAGTTTCGCAGCATTCATATCATTATCGTTGTGAATAGGAAGGCAAATTTCTTCATTAATAACCATGTCCTTGTTGTTGTTGTTGTCTTCTGAAGGAAACAACTGTGATTCCATTAGATTCCTATCAATTGGTGGAACAAATGAATTGTGTACTACCTAACTGTTTAGTAGTGCTGAGTTGAAGTTTTCATTAAAGGATGGATTGTTATTGTGAGCAGCAGCAACAGCGGCGGAGGGTGGAATTGGACCATTCTTGGTCAATGTCAGGCCATATTGTGAAGGAGAATGGTAAACTGTAGTGGATTCATCTTTTGCAGATGACAAAAATTCCATTAGATTATGGTTTACATAGAAGGCAAGGCACAAAGATCTTGCATCAAGGTGACGTGGCAGGCCTCGTGATACATATCAGTATGAATTGTGTGAAGAGGAATCTTGTCTGCTTCCAGTGAATGTCTTGGACCTGCCCTTATGGGAAATACATCAACGACAGATAAATGATTTGGTTATTTTTGTATAACAACCCTTCTTGAAGTGACGGGGATTTTTACTAGGTTCTGACATGATGATTTATTGGCAGAAGGGAGGGGAAGAAATGGTTTTCATGGTGGTGTTGAATGAACATGAGGAAAATGAGCATGGTGCTATCGGAGCGATCATGAAAAGGCATGACGGTATGAAAAAAGACACGACGTGACATAGACACAACGCGGCAACGTAGCAGATAAACACTTCTTAAAACAATTTTATTTCATATCTTGGGTTAAGGTTAAGAAGTTTGGTAACAAGAATTAGATTTTTTAAATCAAGTGAGTCAAAAATGAGAGATCAAGGGACATTTTGAGTCCTCGGGGAGAGTTTTTGTCGCAACCTGAGGGGGGTTGAAACTCTTCACCACAAAACAGTGTGAATTTTAAAAATTGCCCTTGCGCATAACAAAAGCAGGGTCAATTTTATCAAAATATGACTTGCGAGGGGTCCCGTTGGGTCGCGTGACAGTTATCGGACGCAGTGCCTTCTACCATTGTTTTTTAGCATGGAAGTAGTAGTGGTGTTGGATTATGCAAATTTGCAGACAAATCAACAGCCATAGTAAGATGTCATTTCCATCCTTCACCTTTAAGGGGGGATAGAATTGTCGCTTTATGGAGACAAAGCCCACTTGCACATTGTGCATGAGAAAATTTGACAAGTGTTTCACAGTGGTGTACTATAAGGTGCTGAGGCTTTCTCCATGAGTATAGTCTGAAATGGTATTGTTGTCTTGCAATGATGAATGCAATCTTGAATTTGAAGCTTGTTGTTGCATCACAAGTGGCATGAATTTGTTGGAAAAAACATGTTGTGAACATTAGACTATCAAGTCTAGTGCGTCAGACACATCCTGTGTCAACAAATAATATGCACTTGGTGGCACCATATGATTCAATTCAATTTTTATGATTCAATTGATTCTATGATTGAAGACATGTTGAATAGTCATATGCTTGATTGCATCATGGTATGGCACACTTGATTAATTTGATAATAGATTTGAATCCTATGATTATTTTTTTATCTATTAAGGTCAAATCATAATATGCTTGATTGAATCATACGGTAGTTGTATGGTAAAGACAACAATGACAGCAAAAATTTGATTCGTATCAGAGTAGATGGCTGTAAGTACATCAAGTCCAACTCATTCATGTACAAATTGTACCAATTCTAACAAGTCCAATTGTATTTCTCACCAACTCTCTCATCTGGCAACAACGACAACTGACGACGGGCCGATGATGACGACGACGAGAATTGTATGATTTTTTATCTGTATTCAGGTTAAATCTTATGGTTACGTGCAATCATAAAAATGAGAGTTTGCTACCATAAAAATGAACGCGCGCCACTAAATATTACTATTGCTTTTAGACAAAGCATCTCATTTCCGTAAATAATTATTTGGGTACTGTTTTAATGATTTTTAGTCGTAGCGTTTGTACCAAGGCTACTTGTTAAAAACAGATTTTTAAAATATTTCTACGTTCCCCCCCCCCCAACCCCCCCCCCCCCCCCATAAACTCCGTCTAGAAGGTTACGTTGTCAATTCTTAGGGTTAGTGTTAAACGTTCAACTAACAACTCCACCAATTGAAACACGCAAGTACGATACCAACACAAATTAACAGAAAATAACAGAAATTAACAGACACGATTTGCAACTCTAAGAAAAAAAGGTAAGTAAGAGATTACTTTCAACCCTGAATGACTGCCATTGTCTGTAGTGTATCCATTCAAAAGGTATCATGGGAAATATATAAAAACCACCATTTTTAGAAGAACATGGTACTTTTACTTCTTGACACCTCTTCTGACAACAAGAAGCATACTTTTCTCATTGACAACACTCGCTTCTTCTTCTTCTTCTTCCAAATCTACCATTAAAAGGAACTATGATCCAGCTGATCATAGGGCCAAAGGCTGGAAGCTCCAGCTGACTAAAGAACTCAAAGTTGAAAGGAAAGCTCCTTCTCATCCCTCTATTGCAGGGTCAAAAGGATATGATCTATGGTACAGAAGACAACAGATTGATAGGCATCAGAATGGTGAGCCAGTCAATGTCTCCAAAGCCTCTCTATCTTGATGGAACCATCGAATCACTCCTTACCAAACGACTGGCAACAAAGACAGAGATCTGCTTGTTGGTCCGGCTTTGATCAGTCTTGTGGTATGTGTAATCATTTATCCACAGGCCCAACTTGATGAGATAGCCATGTACCTCTACAACAATGGCATCAAGCTATATTCTAATCAGCTCATCTCCCAAAGATTGAAGGAACTCCAAATCACCAACAAGAAGCCGAGCACCAAAGCTTTTAAAGCCTACTCTCCAGCTAACATGAGGAGGGAATTCTTGTTTGGAACAGACGGCTGCCAATTTGTGTGGTTGGCATCCCCAGAAAGCATTTTACTAATGTTGATGAATTTGCCATGGAAGCAAAGAGATTGAATTGATCCAATTCTTGGGCAATTTGCTTCAGGCGAGTCCAAACTGTTGGCAATTACGAGAAGGGACAGAAACTGACTGTGATGATTGCAGTAGAACCAGCAGGGGATCCAGAACTCCCTGCTGATGTGACTGGAATGATTGCTCAGCCTCGGCAATGGGTCGATGTGAGAAGTTACTGGGACTACTAGTGATAGCTTTGTTTCTTTCATTGGTTCCATCTGCACTTTGATGGAAGTTCATCAAAGAGTGACAGAGACCAACATAGATGATTGGAGAGTCTTCTTGTGGGACAATTTGAGCTCTCACTACAGTCCCATTGTCTATGAGACTGTTATGGGAAGAGTTGGCCTGACACGATTTGGCATTCTTCCCTGCCTGGCATACCAACCAAAGTATGGACCAATCAAGTACGTGATCTGTCAGTTGCTGAATCACATGAAGGTGAATGTGTTAGAAGAGTTGGATCTCAATCAAATGGAACAACATATCTTGGACTTGGCGGCAGCAATTGGCCCTTTCAATGCAACATTTGCCGATTGTGGATACAGTGAAGACGGTGTATAAACTGGTGTTGAGATACCAATCAATTTAAATGCTGATCCTCCTGGCTAGGGGCCTCTTGGTCCTCCTGGCGCGGGATAATTGGCTCATGCTCGTACTTGGGTTTTGTACCAATCTGATGGGCAACAAAAATATAATCCCACTTTGGATAGTCTAGATCAATCTCTGAACCCAAATAATCTTGCGTCTGCTGTCAAAAAAGTGGGTCATTGAGTAGAATTTTCTCCCAAACAGAAATTTCATCTTCATCCTGGCAACGAATTTCATCCAGACAACACTTAATTGCTTGTTTGTAATCAAGTTCCCTCTTAAGATTGACTTCATCCTTAGGATGTGGTAGATACTAGTACATTTTTGAAAACGACCAAATAAGCCAGTAAGGGATGCGGTTGCGGTTGATTCCATGAAGAGAAAGGAGTTGATTCCGCCCTGGATGAGTTGAATCATCCCTTGAATACATTTCAGAATCAGAATCCGAATATGAATCAGAATCCAGCTCCGAATCAATACCATCATCTTCTTTTTGACTTGGACTCGTTGCGCTTGGAGGGACAGATGGGTTTGGATTGACTGGATGGTGCAATCTGTTGGCTCACGATTTTTGCTTGAAGAGCTTGAAGAATCTGTACTTTGGAAAATATCATGGCCGGTTGGATTGTTGATTTGTTTGCTTAGCAAAGTGTAAAAGAATACTAGAAATTATAAATTAGTCAATTTGCAAGTCAAGCTCAATGTCTTTCAACATCACCATGGTTGATTTGGCCGACGATTTATTTGCTTACCAAAGTGTAGATTGCCAAAGTGTAGCTTGGTGGAGCGGATTGCCGATTTCAAGATTAAAAGATTAACTTGTTTAGCAAAGTGTAGATTCCTTTCGCAAAGTTGCCACGTTTCAAAATTGTTAATAAGAGCAACTGCTGTAAGCTCCTTGATTTGTAAACGTGTTATTCCTGTAACTTCTGCAAAACGTGTTGTAAATCATGGAGCGCCCGCAACTCTGTACGAGCAAACTGGTGGAAATTGTACAAGTTGGTCGTCCTCTCTTTGTCAACTCCTGTGTCCATGTATTGACAAAGTGATGGGATTAACTTCACCTGGCGCTTGGTCCCATGCCGCGAGTATGGGCGATCATACAAGTTAGTAAATCCCTCTCAAAAAAAAAAAACCCCACCAAAACCAAATACTTCTCTGAATACAGCGGATGGATGCAGCAGATACAACAATTACAGTGGAGAAAACAAGAAACAAGCTCCTTGCTAAATAGCTCATAATTTCAAAATTGCTAAACTTGAAAAACGCAAAAGCTATGCATCTCCACCATGGCAATCCCCCCCCCCCCCCCTCCCCTCCTCCTCCATCCAAATCAATCCAAATCCATCTCCAAGTCTATCCATCCAAATCAATTTGACCATGGTAAGCTTCCCCCTCCATCAAAATCAGTTTGACCATGGTAAGCCTTCTCTCCTCCATCCAAATTGATCCAAATCCATTGTCCAAATCGATTCGATCGCGGTGAGCTTCCCCCCCCCCCCCCCCCCCCTCCATCAAAATTGATTACCACCGTGGTGATCCACTCCTCCTCTATCCAAATCAATTTGACCATCATAAGCCTTCTCTCCTCCATCAAAATTGGCTCTGACCATGGTGATCTAATTGATTCTTCCCCTCTTCTCCCCTCTATCGAAATTCAAATCAATCCAACTGATGGGACTCCAACCAGTTGGTTCAGTCTTTACCAATCCCATTTCGCGTCACCCAATTTGGAGACCTCTCAAGAGGTATGCAAGAAAATCTGAACACCAAAACCAAACTCTACTTTGGATCAAAAATGAAAACTACTCCAAGTGGATTGCTTATCCATTCATAATTCAAAAATCTAAGGTTTACATTCTACCAAGTATCCAACATCAAAGTGTAAGTACAAGTCCATTGAACAATCATCTCCTACCACCATTGATACCAATCTGGCCATAGCAATTCCTTCACTTGTCTCTCTCCTTGTCAGCAATCTTCTTCTGCTTGCTCCATTGGACCACAGCATGATTGCAACAGCCTTCTACATCATCACCTCTCAGACAAGAGAGCTCCACTCTTTTCTTCAAGACACGAGCTACCTTGCAGTCTTCTCAATTGGTACGATTTTCTGGCATGAGGTCAAGGACATCCCATGTCTCTGGTGTTGTGTTCTCCTTGCAGGACCCATCAAACGCTTCCATCTTTACATCCCTAACATACTTTGTTGGCGTCTGCTTGATCTCTTTTACTGTAACGGCGAACTGAGTATCCATCAAGGTTCTAGGTTGCTGGTTGCTGGTTGCTGGTTGGAGTCGTTGGTCTCTCCATTGATTGTGATTGGTTGGAACAAGGAACCTGCTCCAGTGTCAATTGATTGGTGAAGATATGGATGTCATCCATACCAGGGATACCTGTCATGAGTCTGTTTTGATGGAATTGAGTGTCATTTGATGGTGCTGCCATCTTCCCCTTGAACTTGGCTTTGAGTTGGTCGATGTTCTTGCCATTGATGTTTTTTTTTAATGGGACCTATTGCTTCCTTGATTGTTTTCTGGAACTTTGCAGATTCATGATGGGGATTGTTGGCCATTTGGAAGAAGACAGAGGAGCAGGCATTGTAAGTGATATCTTGCTTGTTTGCTGTTGTATCCTCCAAGAACTTGGCGCAAGTTGCTTCAGCGATTGAATCATGAATCATCAAAACCAATTCTGGCATGGTTTTTGGAGCAGTGTCTTCTTCCAACTCCTTTGGATCTACCCTGCGAGCAATGTCAGGTCAAGTTGATTCAGTGAATAACATGTTGCACTGACAGTTACAGATCCGACAACTACAGCCTTCACCACCTGGGTTCAAGAACTCTACCCCCATTTGATATTTGGATAGGCACCTCACACAGCTTCCTCCCTTATCTGCCATCATACAATGATGCTTGTGATAATAACAAACAAACCTCCGCTTATTGTAATTGGCTCTTCTTGGCTTGGATCTAGACTCTCAAATCAAGGCTGCCAATCAATTGAATTGACTCATTTTGTCCTCATGGTCATTGTCTACCATGTGGTTGTATGCAGCAATGGTTTCCGTGGTATCAAGTTGCATAACCATCACGTGATCACACTTGGGACATCATTGAAATCTTGAGGTCTATCACCCTTGGAACTTGTGACTGACTTGGCTTTCTTCTGTTTTGTTTGCCGTGCTTTTGCTGCCACCGCCTCCATTTGCTCAATGTATTGGTTGATTGCACCATCAAATTCCTTCTCTTTTTGGCTCAAGTACTTGATGGTCTGAGTCTGGAAAGTAGAAGCCAAAGTAGAGTTATTGTTCCTGGAACTAGTTCAGAGGGTAGCATGAAACGCCACAAGCTCCTTCTTGCAAGCCTTCTACTGGAAGTGGATTGATACAATGATTGGGACCATGAATTTGGTTTTCCAGTTCTGTCATTGCTGGGATACATTGAATCCAGAATTAATAGCTTTGGTTTGGAGCTTTATGAGCGCCGAGCTGTGCTTGTTGCTGTGGAGATCAGATAGGCTGAGTCCTTTGAAGTTCACTAGGAATGTGGTTTTGTTGGCCCTTGTATATGGAGATTTCTTCATCAAAAGGGCCTGCATAGCCTCTTGATGGGGATTTGGAGGAGGCTTGTTGATTGGAGGAGTCTTGTCATTTGGAGGGTTTTTGATGCTGTCGGCATCATCATCATTGGAGAAGAAACTGAAATCAGCACTGTTCTTTTGGTGGCTAAAAAGAGCAATTCCATGATTTGGAGTTTTCTTCTTTGCAGTTGTATCCCCGGGAGGGGGATCCTTCTGGGCTAAAGGCTTCCTATCATCATCAGATAGGATGATTTGGCTGATATTGAGTCAGCATCAGAGCCGACGCTGTTGTTGGGGATATCCATTGTTTCAGAGATTAATTTTGATTTCAAATGCAGGAACTTTCAGAGGTCGGAAAACTCTAAGACAATTGGTGCGTTCATTCAGATCTATGGATCGATCTGGATGGATTGCAAGGTAGGCACCAAATTTACTCCATTGCTACAACAAGTCAATTCCCCCCCCACCCCACCAATGAAGAAAGACCATCCCCATCCAAGACAGTGGCAATAAAATTATTTAGTAAGTGTGATGCTGACCAATTGATTGTGTCAAGAAAGAAAGTATGCTTCTTGTTGCCGGAAGAGGGTGTCAAGAAGTAAAATACTTTGTTCTTCTAAAAAGGTGTTTTTTTAAATTATTTCCCGTGATACCTTTTGAATGAATACACTACAGCCAATGGCAGTCATTTGGGGTTGACAGTAATCTATTTCTAGTAAGTCATTTTTTTCTTAGTAAGTCATTACGTTGCAAATCGTGTCTGTTAATTTCTGTTATTTTCTGTGAATTTGTGTTAATTTGTGTTGGTACTGGCGTGTTTCAATTGTTATCCAACGCGTACGAGTACCGTAGTACGAGTAGTGTCTCAACAAGGAAAAACTAATTACACAATAAAAATACTACCTGTACACTGAAATTCTCTTCAGAAAATAGCAAGTGAAAAAGACCCTCAAAACACAGCCAAACGACAGAGAGAAAAAAACGCGACAGACAATTTTTTTATGGGAAATTCGATCATCAAAATCACCGATGTCATTAATTTCCATTTTCACAACCATGCAACAACCCTTTCTGTTTCTCCTTCGATAGAACAGACCATGAAGGTTCACCACCATACAAATAGTCCAAAATGACACCACCAACTCAAATACCTCCAAATTATTCTACTTGGTTTGTGACCGGAACAGGTATTTGAACGACAATTCAATGGCAAACAAGGGAGACAAAGGCACAAAAAAATCGAGCGGACGACGACCCTCCTCCGGCCCATCTGTTTCCTCTCTAATAGAGGGGAGGATGAGGGTTGACATGTACAAATACTACCAGCACATTTAAACGCCAGCTTGTTACTCTACTGATTTGCCGACCAGGAATGGCAATCAAATGGCTAGTAGTATCGGATGGCAATCGAATGCCAAATTTCGAAGATACGGGTGACACCATTTCCATTTTGACGGCCATTCTGTTTCTCCCTTGATAGAACAGACCACAAAGGTTCACCACTGTACAAATAGTACAAAATGATACCAACTCATGGCCCCTGTGCCCCCTAAGTGTTGTTCTTTTGTGGCACTCCATCCTACATAGGACCTTTCCAGTGTACAGCCCGCCTCGTCACACAAACGAGATTCAGGGTTATTTCAGAATCACGCGCATATTTGGGTCGAACTCCACTGGTCCCCCTTTGTAATTTCACCCTATTTATTAAAATTAATGTCGAACTCATAATATTTTTATGCACATTTCATTTTCCTACCCCACTGGCATCTGTTTCCGAAGTAGTGGCATGTTACTGAATTTTATGCCTGAAACAAACAGTGCATGGTCGCAATTTTTCAATCTCCATCGTTTCTCCATTTTTATTGTTATTACTGGCTATCGTACGGCTTCAGCAGTAACGATGGTCCGCACTCCCAAATATCAGGTATATTGTTTACGTTGCTACCGTGACTCTCCTTTGATCACTACTGGTTACGGAAAGCAGAAGGTTACCAAGAAGAAGAAACCCCCCTTGTTTACAGCGCGACGAAGAAAGAAAACGGGAGTAGTTGTTTCTCCCGGTCTTCGGGACCATATTGTGAATGACGCATCATGCTATTCTTATTTCACGCAATCTTCGGGGATAGTAGATTTTGCATCTTGCGTATTCATTAGAAAAAAGAGGAAGAAGCTTGAGGATGTTAGTCAACAATTAGGTCTAACGAACACCAGTAACGGTCCACAGAGTAGTGACGGCGCATTACCAGAGGTGCTTGACAATCAAGTTATGTATGACCCTTCTGTCGAATCGATTGGGCGTGCCTTGATTGGTCAGGAATTATCAAACATAGACGATGACAATGATTCTGTCTCCGATGACAATTTTTTCTTTCCTAACAATGACGATGAGGAAGAAGGAAGTGAGATCATAGAGGCCCCCCACTCTTCGATTGTCAATGATGAAGAATGCATCAACGTTGATGTTGACGATTCCCATCGTGCTTCAAACGCGCTATTAATTACGACACCCAATGTAGGGAGGAACATATCTGACGAATTGAAGGTCAAGATCAAGTTAATGAAAATCATGCGGAATCATAGCATACCCTTAGTTGCCGAGAAGGAATTGTATGAATGGGCTATTGAATCGGAGCGGCTTAATTTATTTTCATGGACTAAAGGCAATCTCATAAAGACCAGGGCAAGTGTTATGAAGGAGATTTCCGCAACTGTGCCTGAAATAAAAGGCGATGGGTTTGAACCTCATCTTATTGACTGGTGTTCTAAGAAATCACAGAATGCTGATGTTTCCAGTCGCAAACAAATCTACGTCCGGTCGTTCCAAAAAGCACTTCATTCCCTATTAACAAATGTGACTTTGGTGAAGGAAGATAATCTGTCATTCCCCCATGCTGAAGACCCCACCTTACCAGTCCGTTATCCATTACTTCAAGGGAATATTGATATTGACGAACTGCATCACGGTGAATGGTGGATCAACACTTGGGAGAAGAGATGCAAATCTGGATCGAATGAAATTCTGGTTCCTATTATTCTCTACATGGATGGAATTGCAATTGACAATAGTGGTCAAACCACTCTTACCCCACTGAACATGACTCTTGGCATATTCAACACCCTAACTCGAAACTCCCGGCCGGATGCGTGGGAGGCTATATACTATCACCCAACATGTCCCGGTGATAAAGGTGCCGAATCAATTGACAATGTGAACAATCTTCACTCTGGCCTTCGTTTGGCTCTTTCATCTTTGAAAGATGCCTGCAACCTAACGGATGGTATTGAATGGTCTAATTTGCCGTGGAACAAGAAGAAATGGTCGGTTCGAATGAAATTTGCGGTTGCTTATTTCATAGGTGATACTCCCCAGCACGACCAACTTTGTGGTCATTATCAAACGTCGAATTCAAAGATGATCTGTAGGCATTGCAATTGTCCCAGAGCACTTGGTATTAACGCTCGTGTGAATGTTTTGAAGGTTCCTGTTTCACTTAAAAGTGGTAACATGCAAGTGTCTAAGCACCAAAATGGGGATGAGTACCAATCCATTCGGCTCTGGAATATATCTGATTTTACTGCTCCAATGGTTGGCGAAGGAGTGAATGTTGAACAGTATTTCAAAAACATTTCTCACCATGGTGTACATAACGGCAATGCTTTTTATGATCTTGATTTTGGGGAAAACCCACATAATATTCATCTAGCGTCTCCCGGAGAGAGACTGCATATGCACCAACTTGGTTGCGCAAAGCGTGCAGCAGAGACGTTCCGCGAGGACTTTTTAGGCAATAACCAGCGGCTTATTGGTGAGATGGAAAGGTTAGCCAGTTACTACGGTGGTGCTGTCCAGAGGCAATCCGATCGTGACTTCCCACGAACCAATTTTTCAGAATCAATACATACAGCGAAGAAGGAGGGTAACCAGTACATTGGAATGCTTTATATTCAGATGCTGTCACTTCTGTCTGCTGGAGGTCGTCAATTGTTGTTGTCTCGAAAGACTCCTTCCAATCTCGAGAACAAGAGCAGAAAGTGTGAAGAGGAAATTGACCGACGTATTTACGCCATTGAGTTGTTGTTGGGTATGGAAGAGTTCCTAAAGTATGCTGGAACGTTCGACGAGGTTTTCAAACAAGACAAGAAAGGTGTTTTGAATGTGGACAAAATGGTTGTTCTTTTCATTAACTGTATAAATAACAATCTTCAACGAAGTAAGGGAGAGGGTAACAATCTTGTGAAGAATCACATGTATTTTCATTTATCACAGTACATGAGATTATTTGGTCCTCCAACTGGGTGGGACTCTGCCGCGAGTGAGAGCAATCATAAAACTGAAGTGAAGGCTCCTGCTAAGAGAACTCAACGAAACAAGTCCACACTTATCAAGCAAACTTGCAACCGAGTGATGGAGTATCGAACTATTGATCGACTTGACCGTGAATTTGATTTGTTCGAACATAGACCCGTAACCGGACCAAATCATCCTAAGGAGGGTGGTTGGTCAGGTGGGTCTTCGTTTTGGATTGGTGTGATGAATGGTCTCCCTTACATGAAGTGGGATGAAAAAAAAAACTCAAGTTTACCCTGGTTTCCATCTGATGTTCTCAAATTTTGTTGTGACGTGGTCCTACCGGCTGTGGGCAGCAGCAAGGTTTTTGGAACCACGGAGCACAAGAGGTATGACCAATCTCGCGAGATGAAATTATTGTTTCGTGCCCACCCATCGTTTAAGTCTGATTCTGGACAATTGTCCAATGTATGGTACGATTGGGCTAATTTTCAACTCGACCTCCTTGATGGACGTGGACTGAAAGTTTATCCATGTCAGATTCTGTGCCTGCTTTACCTCGAAGGTCCGTTCCCCGTGGGTAGCTCCGTTAGTGGTTTCGAATTAGTGCACGATGGTTATTATGCCGTCGCTCGTTGCTTTGTTTCTGCAGACCCCATACCGAGCAAGAGGGACAAAGGAAAAAAACACCATCATGCGTTGGTAAAGCTAGGTGAGCTTCGGAACAAATTGTATTTGTTCGACTGCAACGCCATTGAGTCCGAAGCTGCCGTTGTTAGAAACCATGGTAGTCCTGACCAATATTTTGTGCTGGGTAATCGTGAACAATGGTTGTTTAATTTCCGCGAGACAATGGCTTCACTGGAAAAGAAGGATTTACAATCAATAGTACGAGATGGTGAAAACAGCACATGACTTCAATGAACAAGTTTATTATCTTTTCCCGTGTTTTGGATTGTATACTAGTATGGTACAATCATACCCCCCTTCTCAGATGTATTTTGCGTTTTTTTATTTTCTGTAACGGCGTTGCACCAAATGCCCTTTTCCCGTGTTTTGGATGGTATACTAGTATAATACAATCATACCCCCTTATCATGTTTATTTTGCGTTTTTCTATTATCTGCAACTGTGTTGCACCAAATGCCCTTTTCCCGTGTTTTGGATGCTGGTTTTCCTGTATATTTTGTGTTTTTCTATTTTCTGCAACGGCGTTGCACAAAATGCCGTTTTCCCGTATTTTGGATGGTATACTAGTACAGTACAATCATACCCACCTTTTCATGTGTAATTTGCGTTTATCTATTTTCTGCAACGGCGTTGCACCAAATGCCCTTTTCCCGTTTTTTGGATTGTATACTAGTATGGTACAATCATACCCCCCTTCTCATGTTTATTTACCGTTTTTCTATATTCTGCAACGGCGTTGCACCAAATGCCCTTTTCCCGTTTTTTGGATTGTATACTAGTATGGTACAATCATACCCCCCTTCTCATGTTTATTTAGCGTTTTTCTATATTCTGCAACGGCGTTGCACCAAATGCCCTTTTCCTGTATTTTCGACGGTATAGTACTAGTACGGTACAGTCATAAATTTTTTGTCATGAGTATCAAGTTATTATTATAATGGATTACTTCTTAGTATAGTTTTGCGCGATACATAGGCGCTCATAATATAACACCCTTCGTATTTGGGATTCGAACAGCTATGAAACACTAACGGATTAAAGAGCAGAGTATCCCCAGAACGCAACGGCACTTTGATGCGGTACGTTGGGAAGACAAAATAATAAATCACTTCGTCAGCATGCACTCCCGACGGAGCTATGACTGTTAAACGAGTATAATACATGTCATCATCAACATGGCATCGAGAATGGTAATTTCGACCAATCGAAAAAGCTAATGCCTGTTTCCCAATGGCATTGAGCTGCGTACGAGTCAGAATCTGAGACAACACATCCATTTCATCCTCAACAAATGGTTCGATATGTGTTAAACTATGATGCATATGCTTCACAATTCTCACTGTCGTGTGTTCCAGCTCCAGTTTCATGTTTGGTTTCACATGACTTTTGAACACGTACTCACCATTGTTGGAAGACAATCTTTCTGGTCTAACTCCAATGATAGCATAATCATCGTTGATACTGCCGCGCTTCTGACCTCTGGCAACTGTCGGTTTGGATCCAACAATTTCCGGAGCAAACTTTCTTAACAGTTTGATATTATTCTTCGTAGCAAGGTGTCGCTTGGCAAATTTTCTGGAAACTTTTGCGAAAATGCGCAACGACGGATTATTCTCGTCAAACGCAACAATATGCTCGTCGTTTCTACTATCCAATCTATCAAATTTATCTATCAACAAAGCCTGTTCCGGTTGATACTTTTTCTTTCCTCTTATTTTGCCACCCCAGTTTGTCTCCATGTATTTTCCTTTGACCACAGTTGTTCTGTCTTTGTTTTTCAACGCTATTGTACTGACACAATCTTTGCAAGTACTATGCCTATTTGTCCTTTCCTTCTTCATTGGTTTTATGTCGGACAACTTTGTATAAGTTTTATGGCTCGTTGACACCGGTGATGCAATCCTAAGAAAGTTCGATGACATTCTCTGCTTTCTTCTTTTCTCATGTTTCCTATCTCTTTTTTGCTTCATAGCCCGGTCCGAGAACTGATTTCTTGTCATGGTTGGAGTACGTGTAGCAATTTGAAGCCAATGATTCGTTGCCGTTAGTTGTTGCTGTCGCCGCCGCTTGCCGCTGTTGTTCTCGCTGCTGCTTGGCGCTGCCGCTGCCACTGTGGCTGCCGATTGCCGCTTTGTTGCTCTCGCTGCTGCTTGGCGCTGTGGCTGTCGCTGCCGATTGCTTGCCGCTGCCGCTGTGTCTGTCGCTGCCGATTGCCGCTGTTGCTCTCGCTGCTGCTTGGCGCTGCCGCTGTGTCTGTCGCTGCCGATTGCCGCTGTTGCTCTCGCTGCTGCTTGGCGCTGCCGCTGTGGCTGTCGCTGCCGATTGCCGCTGTTGCTCTCGCTGCTGCTTGGCGCTGCCGCTGTGGCTGTCGCTGCCGCTGTGGCTGCCGCTGTTGCTCTCGCTGCTGCTTGGCGCTGTGGCTGTCGCTGCCGATTGCCGCTGTTGCTCTCGCTGCTGCCAATTGCCGCTATTGTTGGTTTTGCTGCCGCTTGCCGCTGCCGCTGCGCCTCTCCCTGCCAATTGCCGCTGTTCCTCTCGCTGCTGCTTTCCGCTGCCGCTGTGGCTATTGCTGCCGATTGCCACTGTTGCTCTCGCTGCTGCCAATTGCCGCTGTTGCTATCTGCGGTTCAACGAGTTGTTGACGTTGTCAACGAGTTTATTGGAATATTTGGTATGATAATTGAACAAAATGGGTGAGTATCTATTGATGTAGTACAGTAAATAATAACAACAGAATAATATAATCTACATGCTACCAACGTACACCGTTTGCTTCCTTTCGTTGTTGTTGTTGATTGGTGGTGTTGCTGTGTTGTTGCCGTTGTTGTTACCTTCGATTCTGTGTTGACTTCGATTCAGTGTCGCGTTCGATTTGTTGTATCCTTTGCACCTATAGGAAAGATTTGCCACACCAGGAAAGATTGGTTCTTCCGATTCGTTGTTTCCAATCCCTTACGGTCCTATGAAAATGAGAAGAAAAAGAGAAGGAAGAAAATACATTATCAGGAATGCCAGAAGAAGTAAGATCATTGTCTTTCTCCTCTCTCATTCTTACCGTTGCGATTGCCAATTTCTAATCTGTTGTTTCCAATCTGTTATTCCGTTCCGGTCCTATGAAATAAGGAAGAAAAACATAAGTGAGGAAATACATTATCAGTAATGCCGGTCGAGGAAGTATTATCATTGTTGTCTATCTCATTCGTACCGTTGCTTGTTCTGATTCGTTTTACCGTTGATGTCACCGATACGTTGTTATTCGTTGTCGTTGTTCTTTCTGCTGCCGTTGATTTGCAGACTTGTAGTAATTCCTATGTCACGAAAAACAGGGACTTGTTCCTGTTGATATATAGGCAATTGATGCAGATTTTGTGCTTTCAAGATGTTTATGTAAGGCGGCCGTCCAAACAAGAATATCTTTCCAGCAACTAATCCCTAATCGAATGCTTTCTACTTCTTTTGCAGTACAAGGCTGTTATATCGGACTGAAATACCTGAGAACGGATCGTTGTGCTCGTGACATCGTCGCCCTAAGGCATGTGACGAAGAGGGTCGGATCCCACGTTCTCGGACGGAGTGTTGTTGGAAAGAAACAACACTCTACTCAGATAAGTTGGAAATTGATGTTTGTCGGAAAGTGAAAAAAAGTGACCGAAGTTAGTGAGCAACATACTTTCATTGTAAGCTAACTACTACGTACAAAGTACTTCTATCAAACTTCGAACGTAAGGACGACATCGGTTCGATAGATCAAGTATCAACATTCGAACGTAACAATGACACCACCAGTTCCATACATTTTCTGCTAAGTAAACAACTTCGAACGTAAGAATGATATTGGTCCGTTAAGTATTATGTTCTTTTTTTTTTTGCAACGGCGTTGCAACAAATGGTCTTTTTGGTATTTAGCGTGATAAGAATGACACCACCAGTTCCATACATTTTCTGCTAAGTAAACAACTTCGAACGTAAGAATGATATTGGTCCGTTAAGTATTATGTTCTTTTTTTTTTTTGCAACGGCGTTGCAACAAATGGTCTTTTTGGTATTTAGCGTGATAAGAATGACACCACCAGTTCCATACATTTTCTGCTAAGTAAACAACTTCGAACGTAAGAATGATATTGGTCCGTTAAGTATTATGTTCTTTTTTTTTTTTGCAACGGCGTTGCAACAAATGGTCTTTTTGGTATTTAGCGTGATATGGATCATACAACAGTACAACAAACTTCGAACGTCAGAATTACATTGGTCCGTTAAGTATTTTACTTTTTGTTTTTTTTGCAACGGCGTTGCAACAAATGGTATTTTTGTTATTTAGCGTGATATGGTTCATACGTAGTTAGCGTCATGGTTCATACGATAGTACTGGTCATACCAAAGTACCTTTGTACCCCACAAAATGCACCAAATCATCGATCGGACCATTTTTTTTTTTTGACAACGGCGTTGCAACAAAAGCCCTTTTTAGTATTTAGCGTGACAAGTTTCATACGACTGTACGTTTCTACACAAATTGCACCAATTCAGCGATCGGATCATTTGTTTTTTGGCAACGGAGTTACACCAACCAATGCCCTTTTCCCTATTTAGCGCTAGTACTAGGTGTTCATACGACTGTACTTTTGTACACACAATGGAACAATTCAGCGATGGGGCCATTTTCCAAATTGGAAAATGTTCCTTTTTATCTTTTCTTCTTCTCACCTTTCATTCCACCCAAAAAACCCTTTTTTCCGTTTTTCGGGAACGGCGGTTCCAGTTACAAAAAATGGTTTTTTGATCCCAACGGATTCACAGACAAATCCCCGCCCTTGCATTCGTCGTTGCAGGTTTTATTTGTCCAATTATTGCGACGATATTGTTTAACTCTTTCTCAGGTTAGTGGTAGAACGTCTTTACGAGAACCAGGACACGTTTACGGGCACCTTCTACGTTTTCGATTTTTTGAGAAATGGTTTTTGAGACATGATTACCACTGTCGCGTCGCTACGTGAGTGGTGATATCTGGTGAAAGAAGTTTCAAGTTGTACTACTATCCTTCTTTCATTCAATGTTTGCTCGTAACTCGGGTAAACTAGATTCACACAACAGTGATTCTCATTGTTTTCAAACAATAAAAAGATTGTCTCAAATACTGATAACATTTTACATTGCCAATGACACCTACGACTAATAGTGCTCGCAAGCGCGGTGCCAACCCAAATTCAAATGAGAAAACGCCTACGACTAATAGTGCTCGCAAGCGCGGTGCCAACCCAAATTCAAATGAGAAAACGACAAGTTGTAAGAAGGGTAGATTGAAAGACCCACCAACCAATAGTCTTGACAAACATGATACCGATCAAAGAGATCATCGACAGGCAGTAATTAATAACCTTACAAAGGCTTTGAAGGGTGAGTCATATGGAACAGAGGAGTTTGTGAGGAACCTCAGTCTTGAGGTTACAACATGTTTCACTGCATTGTTGACGAGGGTTTACCTTGTATCAAAAATTATTGAATCCGAACCTACACCAGATTTCACGAAGTCAATGTCTACTACTAACTCTGCGGAAAAGAAGAAGGGGAAGGGAAAGAAGAAAAAACCCGATACAACCTTAAGTGACTTAGGGCCTATTCCCCATCAAATAAACGTCATGGTGGATTTATTTTTGTTTGAAATTGACAACGGTATGACTGGAGTGTTGAAATTTTTGAGCAGGAAGCAATTAACCGATCGATTCAATGACTACGACATGGCGAACAAGTGGGATAGGTTCGAGTCACTGTTGAAGAATGTTAACGACACATCAGGCGTGGATGCTATTTATGGGCGCAACGTCGTCAACTACGTTACAATGAAGAAGTACATGATAATGTACCGTGAGATATTGGTTTGGTACATGAAGAATGTGAAGTATCCACCTGGGTCGGATATTTCGTCTGAGGATTTGTGTTTCCATACCAAAGGCGACAATTGTTCTCCCAGTCAGTTGAAAGGATACGTCAGATCAATGAGGAACTTCTTGGACTGCCTTATGGCAAAGACCTCTCTACGTGTTTCAATGACTCATAGCTGCAATCAGGTGGACTTAGACAAACATTTCAAGAAGCAGCGTATTGAATGCTTAAAATCCTTACGAACAGAAAACATCGAGTTTAAACAACTTATTGTGTCAAACAATAAGTTGATGAAGATAACGGAACGAGAAACTGCTTTTCAGGAGCTCATTCGTGAACATTGGTTACGCTTTCAAGGGAAGGCGAAAACCATTTGTACCATCATCGACATGAGACACGTCGACATCAAAGTATTGACACACGAAGGTTTTTATCAGTATTACTTACCCGAATTAATTAACAATTCATTCGTCTTGGGCACCACGGTACTTTCTGGGGAGAAGTGGGTTCCAGTAGGATTTCATCGACAAGGGGACACGAAAATTCCGGAAACAGGTAAAGTGTTATTACCAATCAATACTCAATTGGTTTTCCACTACGTCATCCACTACAAGCACACGGTCACAAAATATTACAACATACATTTCGATCATGATGAGGACCTTGTCACCCTGTCGCCATGCAAACATGGAACCGGAAAAATAGATCTGGCATATTTCAAGGTGCCGAAAGGAATCCTATATTTGGTGCATCAATGGCTTATAACAAAATTTGTCCAACATGGGAACAAGATTGGGGTAAACGTGGTCGATTCGTTGGAAACAGCATGTAATTTGATCATTTCTCAAGTACTATGTGCATCAATGATTCGAGTCGACGGCGTTGGTTCGTCCTTTGATTGTTCAATTGACAATGTTTGTGAGAAAATGATACCAAAAGTCTTCAAAACCAATAACCAATCATTTGTCAGTTACGATCATGTGATGGAAACCATTGAAGATTTGGTATTGACCGAGAGGAATTTTCTAAAAGGAGCTATGGTCACCGAATCGACGGAGGGAAGTGTTCCGTATTTTCAAAGGAATGATCGATTGTACATTTTCCCAACGGCATGTGTTCTGAGTAAGACAAAATTTGCCCATGTCAATTTTGACGATAAACCAGAAGAACTTGTAACAGGTATTTTGGAACTGTCCGGATTGGAAGAACAACATAAGAATCAAACTTGTGTTACAAGATTCCTTCAATACGATGTTAACTCACAACAAGAGGTGCACCAACGAGTTTTTATGGAACACATTCCATACGTGTTCCGTGAGATATTCGTAATTGATCCGGAAGTTCTCCAACGTCATACTTGGGTGGAAAAATTCATTCAGTATAGCTACCTCCCAGAAATGGGTACCATATTTACCCCGCTGACAGAAAAACTAGCAATATATTTGTTGGAAAAGTCGGATGATCTATCATCGGCTAACATTGTAGTTCAATTTTTGGACGATAAGGTTGTCAACAATTATGGAAAGGGAAAGGGAGAATTGAATCTGGCATTCGAACACCTCCAGGGTCGTGACTTTGTTTTTTACGAACCATCGGACTTTCTAACTTGGGATTGCTTCAAAAGATCCAAGGTTCAAATCAATGAGTTCAACAAATCAAATAACACATACCGGGTAGGATGGGTTACTTTCAATCTCAATACGACAAATGATTTCAAGCGTGGATTCATACCACCCTGGGATGATAACGTTGACGGTGACAATGTTGGCAAGACGAACAATATCAACGATGGGAGAAAGAACATCAGTGGATCGAAAGTAACCAGTAAGGGTTCGAAAAATAAGCCAAACGAATCTAAAGAATCGGGAATTGACACAAGTAAGGGTAATTCCAAGGATACTGGTTTGACTGACACAACGACTAAAACCAGTGAAAAAAAGGGTTCAAATGAAAGCGAAGAAATGATTATAGATGTTGCAAAAAATCATCTTAACGCCACTGTAACACTGCAAGTTTATCCTATCAAGATCAATGAGAAGGAAACCAAACGTGAATTCCAATGTTCTGTGCTGTTGAAAGATCAGGATCCAGAGATATTGTTTCCTATTTACGAAGTAAACGAACAAGTTCGTTATACTCCAGAAAAAAACGGACCAGTTGAAATTGGAGAAGTTTATAGGTACGTTTTCGGAGACTACGACCAATATGAACGAGTGGCGGGTTATATATGTACTTTCCACAAACGTAAGGTGGGGGAGAAACGACAATTTTGCCCATACTTTCAGATTTCCGCCTGAAAGAAACCAACCCTCGACGCATTAAAAAAGTATCGGATTTAGTAAAATGTTTCAGCAAGGATGTTGGGATTCGTGACCCGACGGATGGAAGTGAGGAGGTATCCGATTCATCTTCTGACACAACCACAACCGTGTCAGAGTACAGCACCAGTTCCACCAAATCATCCAAGATTGGATGAGTGAGGCATACTATGTTACACCAAATGCAAGCATCCGTTTGTAACTTATCCATTATACTTCATAGTTCTTTATTCAATCAATATTATGCGAAATATTGATCATGAAATTGCAGCCTAATTCGCACAATCATAAACATACTAACTAATATTACTAGGACTAATAAATTTTAAAACTGACTCAAGTATAAGTAGAAGATTTCTGGTCAATTCTGTTTCATGCATCCAATGCCTACACATTTGCACTCGAAAACTGCCTAGGAATCACTATTTGGGTACATGCAGCAATGCCAGAGGGGACTAAAATTGTTCTAAATCTCATACTGACTAAAGTATCGTCAGCCTGTTTCTTGTCCAGTTTGTTTCATAGTCTACCCCATCCATTGTATGAGCAATATTCATCCTGAAATTGCAGTCAATGCCACTCATTTGCACTCTAAAACTGACTAGGACTCACTATTTTGGTACATGCATGTCCAGGGACAAACATTATTCTAAAATTCACACTGACTAAAGTAACAACCTGTTTCTTGTCCAGTTTGTTTCATAGTCTACCCCATCCATTGTAGGAGCAATATTCATCCTGAAATTGCAGTCAATGCCACACATTTGCACTCAAAACTGACTAGGACTCAATATTTTGGTACATGCATGTCCAGGGACAAACATTATTCTAAAATGCACACTGACTAAAGTAACAACCTGTTTCTTGTCCAGTTTGTTTCATAGTCTACCCCATCCATTGTATGAGCGATATTCATCCTGAAATTGCAGTCAATGCCACTCATTTGCACTCAAAACTGACTAGGACTCACTATTTTGGTACATGCATGGCCAGGGACAAACATTATTCTAAAATTCACACTGACTAAAGTATCAACCTGTTTCTTGTCCAGTTTGTTTCATAGTCTACCCCATCCATTGTAGGAGCAATATTCATCCTGAAATTGCAGTCAATGCCACTCATTTGCACTCGAAAACTGACTAGCCTAGGAATCACTATTTTGGTACATGCATGTCCAGGGACAAACATTATTCTAAAATTCATACAGACTAAAGTATCAGCCTGTTTCTTGTCCGGTTTGTTTCATAGTCTCCCCAATCCATAGTATGAGCAATATTCATCCTGAAATTGCAGTCAATGCCACACATTTGCACTCAAAACTGACTAGGACTCACTATTTTGGTACATGCATGTCCATGGACAAACATTATTCTAAAATTCATACTGACTAAAGTATCAGCCTGTTTCTTGTCCGGTTTGTTTCATAGTCTCCCCAATCCATTGTAGGAGCAATATTCATCCTGAAATTGCAGTCAATGCCACACATTTGCACTCAAAACTGACTAGGACTCACTATTTTGGTACATGCATGTCCAGGGACAAACATTATTCTAAAATTCACACTGACTAAAGTATCAACCTGTTTCTTGTCCAGTTTGTTTCATAGTCTACCCCATCCATTGTATGAGCAATATTCATCCTGAAATTGCAGTCAATGCCACTCATTTGCACTCTAAAACTGACTAGGACTCACTATTTTGGTACATGCATGTCCAGGGACAAACTTTATTCTAAAATTCACAGTGACTAAAGTATCAACCTGTTTCTTGTCCAGTTTGTTTCATAGTCTCCCCAATCCATAGTATGAGCAATATTCATCCTGAAATTGCAGTCAATGCCACACATTTGCACTCAAAACTGACTAGGACTCAGTATTTTGGTACATGCATGTCCAGGGACAAACATTATTCTAAAATTCATACTGACTAAAGTATCAGCCTGCTTCTTGTCCAGTTTGTTTCAGCACAGTGTACCCCATCCATAGTATGAACACTATTCATCCTGAAATTGCAGTCAATGCAACACATTTCCACTCTAAAAATAAGTACTACGACTCACTATTTTGGTACATGCATGGCCAGGGACAAACATTATTAGAAAATTCATAATGACTAAAATATAAGGCTGTGACTTCTCAATATGGTTTCATAGTCTCCCCAATCCATAGTATGAGCAATATTCATCCAAACATTTCAGAAAATAACACACTTTGACACTCAAAAAGTATATGAGAAACACTAATTTGGTTACTTGTTCATACAAAAATCAAAAAACTAATAACCAAAATTTACGGAGACTACCCAAGGTACACCAGATCTCAACGGAGGAATCGATCCACTGGACACGTTCACCACTATATCAACAACCAATTATACGTGATCGGGAAAAGTTACACTACATAAAGCTAGTCAGTTTTTGAACCATATAATTGGTGTGCACCGTCCCAATACTACAATAATAAAAAATTTATACAAAAATAATACGTAGGACACACCTCAGACATATGTCTACGGGGGAATCGATCCAATGGACACGTTCACCTCTACCGGTATATCAAGAACCAATCTTATCCAAATAGGAAAAGTTACACTACTTAACGCTAGTCTGTTTATGAGTCAGACAATTTATGTGCGTCGTACCAATACCATATTAAAAAAATAGTACCAAGGAAGTACGAAGAATACATCTTGTACACATCTCTATGGAGGTATCGATCCACCGGACACGTTCATCTCAACGATATATCAAGAACCAATCGCATGCAGATGAGGATAGTTACATTACTTAAAGAAGCTTGTCTGTTTTTGAATCAGACTATTTGCGTGCACCGTCGTAGTGTTGGTACGGGTACGTAAAAATAGTAAGAATTATGCGTGAACGGGAAAAAGCAGCCACAACCAAAAACTGCAAGTTACAACGCCTGGAGAAAACAACAAATACCAACTTTATGATGCGGCGTGGGAGTACAAACGTTAGGTGTACTGTGGTACAAATAGGTGCATGACTGCGTTACAAATGGGAAATAACAGGAAAATGAAAAGCAAAACACCGAAACCGACACACAGAACAACAGTTGTGCCAACCCGGGGTACTGTCTTCTCCAAGGATTACAACAAACAGATGCACGAGCTAAACCACGATGATGTAAACAACGACGGAAACCCGTTTCTATATCATTTCGAAACAGGATTTGATGCCTTGTGTGCCAAAAACGGACACTTGGTTAACACAATCCTTAGTGGATGCCAGAAATTAGAAGAAGTGCGACAAAGACTCAACAGCAAAAAAGGACATTTCGAGGAGGACGAAGCTTTGAACATTTGGGAACAATGCTTCAAGTACATAACCGAGGAAGTATTTCCCGACTACAAAGAAGGGAACACTGACGGGATGGACCATGTATGGGCAATGGGAGTCATTCTTGCATACATTACATGTGGTTATCCCGCATTGAAAACATCGGAAGACATTAAGTGCTACGACAACGTGGGTATTGGACCGGAAGTAAAATCAATAGAACGAGAGAGAATGATACAAGACGGTCGTACTTTCCCGGCAAAAAAATGGAGTAATCTGACACCGGAGGCAAGAGAACACATAAAAGAATGTATACATTACCACCCTGGGAACCGTCCTTGTATGACGTACATTTGGTTCAACAACTGGCGCAAAATGACGAATGAGGCAATCATCGAAACTGACAGATTGGAATGATATTGCAGATCAAAAGACGATAACGAGTGGTACTCAACACAAGAAATATTGCCGCCAATTAAAGAAGAGAACATAAATAACAAAAACACGGAAAAAAAATGTACCAAACATAAGTGGGATTCGTTCATGAACAAAGCAAGAAAACAGTCAAAAAAGAAAAAACGGAAGGTAAAAGAAGTGACAAACAGGGGGGGAAAGAGCGAACAAGACGAAAACGAGTGGAAAATTGAGAAATGGCTAAGTCTTTACGAAAAACGTTGGAATTCGCCGGAAGATTTAGAGGAATATAACAACTATCCCGTTCCTTGTGGAGCATGGGGACGCGTGAAACACTAACTCTGCAACTCTGTAAGGATTCCATTACAAAAAAAACAATGACAATATTGAAGGTATCGCCGGTACAAATTAAGTGCAAAAAATAGAACGGAAATTATGTAAAATATCACCTAAAAAAAATATACATTCAAAAAAAATACTCATCAGAAAGCAACAAAACAACAACAACAAAATTCCATCCGTTTAACCTACAAATTGTGATCCAATCCATAATTAATTAAGGGGGGAGTGTCAACCACCCAAAATATAGAATTTACTGCAACGCCGTTGCAGAAAATTGAAAAACAATAAGTAGATAAATAAATATGGAATGATATGGTACCGTAGGGTAAGTACGGTAGGGTAGGGAAGAACAAAATGTTCGGGTCCGCGCCAAAATTTTGAGGACTCCACATTCCAGAATATCACGGCACGCTCGAAAATAAGATAGGCAGGCGACAGTACAAGAACAACACTCACAGATAGTACAATTAGTTGAAATACAGCTATTCCTTGGAGACAGTAAATCAAGAGCTTACAGTGTGTACAGTAGGAATGAAAAAAAATTACCAAACGATGCCTACAAACAACATTATTATCATAAAAATAGCGCGCCAAATCAATCAAAGGTAAAAACGGTAAGTTGAGGTGCACGAGTTAACAAAAAAATTATGGTGGAACTGAGTACTATTTGCAGTCCGGTGACAGGTAGAACCTTTGTTACCAATAACACAAACAGCCCAAACAGCAGTGTATCGGGAAGTGACCTAACAAACACAAACGATAGCCAAACATATACAACCACCAACAGTAGCAACAGAAATATTCTACAGACAACAAAACAATACGATAACGATAACTTGGAAAACAACATTGTCAAACACGTCAAAGAAAAAGCATTCAGGAAATTTAAATTCCCGCCAGAGATTACATTCGTGAAGGCGACGATATTCAAAATTGTAAAACAAGCGAATAACAATGAAATACCAAATACGATTGATATAAAAGACCAAAAGTGGAGTGGAATTTATTGCCGTGCAGTGACTGCGTGTAGGCACAATGCTCAAACTCTTGCCAGGAAAAACTACAAAGGTACGCAACCAACAAGAAAATGATTGCCGGCATGCAATCGTTCATAAGCCATTCTAACATTTTGGTCCTATGAACACTGACACGTAGACGATAAAAGAAACAACCTGATACCAGATAGTTTCCCAGGAACGGTTCTAATCACGGACACACAAGACGTTAACTCAGAAAATAGGTACCAATTGCACGAAGACTATCGGCGGAAAAATTCACCAGAATTCAAATACTTCATGAAAAGAATTCTTGGAGCGGTGTCACCAAAACAGACAGACTTCAAAAGAAAATCAGTCAGAATGACAATCAGTAACATTTTCACCCCAAGCGATGAAGCTTTTGCATTGCTTTTCCTTTACAACGACTACGACTCGTGGATAAACACAACAAAGGGCACGAGGTTGAGAAAAAAATTCACTGACGGTAAGTCTGGAAATAAGGAGGGGTGGAGTAACGAGGGACAAGATCTTTACGAATACCTAGTAAGCGAATTAGAAGAACGAAGGGAGGAACAACAGTCAAAAGAATTAGAGACGGAAATACTTAAAATGTACCAAAAGCAAAATGGCAATCGTAAACAACAAGATAAGGAGGAGAACAAAGAGGGAAAAACACGGAAGCTAAAACGTACCTTGGTTGAGATTCTAGGCGAAGATGATGAGGACTACAAATTTTTCATGGAATACAATAAAAACGAACAAGAGTAATGGATGATATCAACATCAATAGTAGAACGGCTAGTTCATTATTATTTTATGGTTTGCACAATATTGTTCCGGGTCTTCTGTTCGAATATAATACAATAAACAAGACAATTTCAAAGGCTGATAAAATACTTTCGTATTTGTTACAAAATATGTTTGTTGTATTTCCGTATTTGATAAGCGTAGCGTGAATATTGTAAAATGTCGGAGAGTATTGCAAATGCGGATAAAATATTTTCTTATTAGTACAAAAATATGGTTGTTCGATTTTGATATTCGAAAAAGATAGTGTGAGTAACGTGAAAGTGACGTAACAGAATACATTGCTGGTTATCAAGAAGCTCGTATATTTGTTCAGAAAATGGTATCAACGCTACGACAATATCAGTGTACATAGAGGATATTATTACAAAAGATGAGTTTCGTGTGGAAAATAAAAAAAATTCAATGGCGAGTAAATATTAACGGGGTAAGCATGAAACAAAATTGTAGAATAGAAAAATTTGGAAGCAACCATGAAATAGGGGGTGAAAATATGGATAGGAAAATAGTCCTACTTGAAATTGTTGCGTGCAAAAATAGGTAGAGAATTATTTATTGTGCGCGCAACAAAATGTTTCGGAATATTTTAAAATATCGCACGAATTTTACGAAAGCATGAGCATCGTTTATGTGACGCTTGTTCTTCTTCCTCCAAGACCATGGCCCCTGTACCCCCTATAAATGGATTTCACTTATGTTCTTTCATATCACATAGTATCCCAGTGCACAGCCTTCCTGCTTTTTCCACCAAGTCATGCAGCGCTATGCCCCTCCTATGTGTATACCCTTCCTACTGTATGATTGGAGGCAGCTGCCTCCTGTTGGGCTTCTGCTGGTATCTTTCATCAGTTTGTTCTTTGTACCCTCCCTGCTTGTTGTTGCGGTTTGTTTGAAAAACTGTCGTTCTAAAACTTGGGGCCTCAACTCTTTTTGATTGAGGCAACATTAAAGTCTGGCTACAGATTGAGTAGTTTCAATCCACCTTTGGTGGTTAATGCTACTTAAATAATTATATTATTATTATTGATGCATATTGGGAACAACTTTGCCACACACAATGATGAAAATGTTGTGGTTTGTCTATCAAAATGTCACACCAGAGAATATTTTTGGTACAAATCCAGGGCACAAATTGACTATTGGGTAATGACTCCCAAAGTATTAGGTCAAGGCCACTAATATGTTTTTCATGACTCATCTAATGCATATTGGGAACAACTTTGCGACACACAATGAAGAAAATGTTGTGGTTTGTCTCTACAAATGGCACACAAGAGAATATTGTTGGTGCAAATCTAGGGCACAAACTAACTAATTGGGTAATGACTTCCAAAGTATCTGGTCAAGGCTCTGAATAATTTTTTCATGACTCATCTGATGCATATTGGGAACAACATTGCCACACACAATACAAAATGTTGTGGTTTGTCTCTCCAAATGGCACACAAGAGATTATTTTTGATGCAAATCAAGTGCACAATATGACTGATTGGGTAATGACTCCCAAAGTATTAGGTCAAGGCCACTAATATGTTTTTCATGACTCATCTGATGCATATTGGGAACAACTTTGCGACACACAATGAAGAAAATGTTGTGGTTTGTCTCTACAAATGGCACACAAGAGAATATTGTTGGTGCAAATCTAGGGCACAAACTAACTAATTGGGTAATGACTTCCAAAGTATCTGGTCAAGGCTCTGAATAATTTTTTCATGACTCATCTGATGCATATTGGGAACAACATTGCCACACACAATACAAAATGTTGTGGTTTGTCTCTCCAAATGGCACACAAGAGATTATTTTTGATGCAAATCAAGTGCACAATATGACTGATTGGGTAATGACTCCCAAAGTATTAGGTCAAGGCCACTAATATGTTTTTCATGACTCATCTGATGCATATTGGGAACAACTTTGCGACACACAATGAAGAAAATGTTGTGGTTTGTCTCTACAAATGGCACACAAGAGAATATTGTTGGTGCAAATCTAGGGCACAAACTAACTAATTGGGTAATGACTTCCAAAGTATCTGGTCAAGGCTCTGAATAATTTTTTCATGACTCATCTGATGCATATTGGGAACAACATTGCCACACACAATACAAAATGTTGTGGTTTGTCTCTCCAAATGGCACACAAGAGATTAAATTTTGATGCAAATCAAGGGCACAATATGACTGATTGGGTAATGACTCCCAAAGTATTAGGTCAAGGCCCTGAATCATGTTTTGAGGACTCATCTGATGCATGTTGGGAACAACATTGTCATGCAAAATGCAGAAAATGTTGTGGTTTGTCTCTAAAAATGGCGCACAGGAACGTATTTTTGGGTCAAATCCAAGGCACAAAATGACTGATTGGGTAATCACACCCAAAGTATCTGGTCAAGACCACGAATATTTCTTGCATGACTCATCTGATACATATTGGGAACAACATTGCCACACACAATAAAGAAAATGTAGTGGTTTGTCACTCCAAATGGCATACAAGAGATTATTTTTGGTGCAAATCCAGGGCACAAATCCACTATTGGTTAACGACTCCCAAAGTATTAGGCTGAGGCCACTAATATATTTTTCATGACTCATCTGATGCATATTGGGAACAACATTGCCACATACTACACAAAATCTTGCGGTTTGTCTCTTCAAATGGTGCAGAAGAAAGTATTTTTGGGTCAAATCCAGGGCACAAACTGACTTATTGGGTAATGACTCCCAAAGTATCTGGTCAAGACCATGAATAATTTTTTCATGACTCATCTGATGCATACTGGGAATAACATTGCCACACACAATACACAAAATGTTGTGATTTGTCTCTCCAAATGGCACACAAGAAATTATTTTTGGTGCAAAGCAAGGGCACAAACTAACTGATTAGGTAATGACTTTCAAAGTATCAGGTCAAGGCCATGAATAATTTTTCATGACTCATCTGATGCATATTGGGGGCAACATTGCCACACACAATACAGAAAATGCTGTGGTTTGTCTCTCCAAATGGTGCAGAAGAAAGTATTTTTGGTGCAAATCCAGGGCACAAAATGACTGATTGGGTAATGACACCCAAGGTATCTGGTTAAGACCATGAATAATTTTTGCATGACTCGTCTGATGCATAGTGGGAACAACTCTGTCCTTAATAGGAAGAATACTTATAATCCCATCACCAAAAATGTCTGATTGTTTCACCACAACCTGAACATTGGTGCATATTTTCCTTCCAGTATCAATGCAGAAATGGACTCATGAAGTGGTGACTCACCAAGTATCAGGTCAATTCAATTTCATTTTCTTGCACATTTCATCTTATCCATAATAGGAAGAACATTTATAATCCAATCACCAAATATGTACTCTAATGAGTGTCCAATGAAAATAATTCATAAATTGGCTTGCACTGGTACATGCTTTACTTATATAGAAAATAAAGGCCGCGCCGCACAAGCCAGACACATGGAAGAAGTCAGGGTGCACAGCATACACAACACACGCAAAACCACACACACAGGAAAAACTGAAGAAACATGAAAAACTGAGCACACACACAAAACTGTACACACACAAAACCACACAAAAATAACCACATGCTTCTTGGTCGGCACAGTATTATTAAAAAAAAAGCACAGAAAATGAATGTGTTGTGACAGTCACGAACAACAGAACAACGGAACAACAAAGAAACACTAGTGAGTGTAACAAGGGAACAAGGGAACAACAAAACGGAACAGCGATGGAATGCAAGTGACTGACAATGATGACAATTTGTTGCAGATTCTATTTTTTCTAATCATGCTTTCTGTTATTTTAATTTTTCACAGCAAAAATGGAACAACAAAACAATGGAACAAAACAACAAAACAATGGAATGAAACAACAAACACCAAGCAACAAAAACGGAGCAACGCAAACGGAACAACGCAAACTGAACAACGCAAACGGAACAACACAAACGGAACAATGCAAACAAAACAACACAAACGAAACATCAAAAACGGAGCAACAATGGAATGTGACCGAAACAGAATGCCGAAATGGAACAACAAAACAAAGTAGCCACAGCAGCAAGCAATGAGAGCAACAGCGTGGGCACAGTATGTGACATAGCAGCAGGAGCGGCAAAAGCTAGAGTAATAAACACAACCCCAACCCACAAGTGACAAATGTTAATCTGGCAATAACAGCTTTGATGAATGTCAATTTATCACTTGAATTAACATAGGAAATAACAGTACCTCCATAATACAAAACTACTAGTAATTGAGAACTAAATATTGAGAATATTAGAAATATTGGAGGAATAATAATACGTTGCAATAGGATTAAATCAAACAAAATAGAATTTACATTTGAAGAAAGGAATATCGTAGTCCAGAAAAAGACTTCACAATTAGGAGAGCAGAATCTAATTGTTATTCTTTAGTATAATAATTTGGAATTAATACTGAGTCAAGATTTTTTTTTGTTCGTGAATAGAATTAATTGTTGTGGGTACGGAATAATAATTTGGTCCCGCTAGAGACTGATATAAATTATTTTTAATCATGATTAGAGTAATGTGCATCACGCGCAGAGAAATAGTGCTGAGTTTAAAAATAGCTAGACACTTGGTTGCGGTGGACTCCAGAATTTTAGAGTGTTGAGAAATTTTGCCGTGTTAAAATCAGGCACAAAATGTGTGCGTGATAACAAGTTGATTTGAGCCCCGCGAAACAGTTCTCGGACGTCATTTGTATGATGCAGGCTTTTCAATACAGAGTTTAGTTTATAAACTGCATGAGAATGTCACAACAAACCCAGACACAGCCTTCCGGTGTAGTCCTAGCAGCCTGGGACATGGCACTACTGTGTGCTAACGCAAGGAGGCTTGCTCCTCGTTACAACCCAGCTAGAAAAATATTGCCCTTTCAACCATATATTGCGACTCTGAAAGTTCTAGGACTACTCAATGGGTTACAATCCCTTGATTTTCAAAGCATAATATCTAAGAGAAAGAGCACACAAATGACGTTCATTTAAACAGATTTAGTTTTTAAAAACTCTGTTTTAAAATGACAAGAGTTCATAGAAAAAAATATCTTACAAAAGAATGAATGCATCACCATCCTAGCAGTACTATTGATGACTATCCACACTTTTTGTGTGTTGTCCTACAACCCCTTCAAAATTGGCTGACCTCAGTTTTGTACTGAACAGCGTTTTTATGACCATTGTCTTTTGAAAACCAAGGGTGTGCACTACAAAGCTACTAGGGGGGATTGGTGCTCGGTCTTACCACCCAATTGAGTAGTTCAAAAGCTTCTTACTGCTCTGGTTCATCTCTATAATTAACATCACTACCATGGTTATGCTAATAATATTCTTCCACAAGTCAGCAAAGAACATAGCAAGCCACAGCCCAAATCAATTCGAAACAGTAGAATCATTTATCAAACCAACAATATTAGTTCGTTGATTACTGTAGTCAAGAATTACATACATTTGTCACTTTAGATCATCAATTTCTTTGCACCATCACGAAAGACTGAGTTGACAAAAATCCTTCGTCAATTTTGATATTTTCTATCAAGATCCGATCTATTTTGATTTTTTGTGTACTTGGTACTCCGTATTTCTTATTTTTGGCGCCAAGATAATTCAACGGAACTCTACGTGTACCGTACAACAATTCGGTCGCAAACATAGCAATTCCAAACCAGACGTACGAATAGTCACTATCGAAGTCGTTAAGTTCTTGAGTGTATTTCGAATACTCTAGAAAGTGTTTGATTATTAGCATTATTTCACGACAAACTGAAGGTTTCTATCGATTGATTTCCTTTCGGTAGCAGATTGTTCGCCTCTGCCGTCACGACTTTCTAAACGTGACGTGTGATTTTTAAACATAGTCACGACGTTTATAATTATACAAGAACAATTTTTCACGGGAACAGCAATAATATAGCGATGCGTTTTCGTCCGAAAGCGCAAAATGTGGTGTACTGATGACGAGTTGCGTGCTACTTCTCCCAGGGATCCCCTATTTCCAATGAGAAAAAATGACAGAACGAATCACCAATAATGTTGGAAATGAATCCCAATCTTGTGTACAATATTATTCCTTCATTATGATGAAACTAGCTAGCTCTTTGCATCGCTCACTGCTTGGCCTTGACTTCCAGCAAGATTGCTCCAGCTTGCTTTAGGATGCATCGCGGCAGGTGCTGAAAGGGAGTTTGAATTCTAAAGTGAAAGAAATGTTAGAATATAAAGAAGGAAAAATCGAGAAGTGGAGCATACAACAGCAATCTACCATGGCAATCTTACCTCTTCAGTAGGAATAGCCAAAAGCGCAGATTCGATCGGAACTTGACATATTGGACACTTCGGTTTTGCACCCATGGACGTTTGTAGACTTGATTTCAGACATTTTTCATGGAACATATGACCACATGGACGAAGTTGTGTGTCAATGTTTATCATATGGCAACTTGCGCACTTAGTCGCTGAAGGAACCGCGACGGAGTTTCCGCCAACATTAGTTCTTGGACCAGACTGCGCCGAAGGCTGAGCAGGATATTGGTAACTTTCCTTTTCATTACTCATGTTTGGGGCACTCTTCAAAGGTGATGCCGTGAACTGATATGGGACGTACTGCTGCAGAGGTTGCGAATGCTTCTGCTTTTTTTCTTGCTGTTGTCGCATGAATTCCTGTGAGAGCGTTCTCTGCATTTTGGCTGGGAGGACAAGGTCTGTAAGCTTTTCGCTACTGCGGCTCACAGACATGAGACCCCGGGCAGCCATGGCGTCATCATACGCTCGCTTTAATGTATCACTACTATCCGTGGTACTTTTGTCCGACATGTAAGGGTGATTGGAATTAAAACCTGAAGATGCGTTCGCTACGGCAGAACTACCAGGCTCCTGCTTAATGCTGTGCCCACTCGCTGCAGGCGATTCATCTTCTAACGATAATCCAACGTTATTGTCTTCGTCCCTTTCTCTCTTTAAACCCCGTTGTATCCCGGCACTGGCACCACCCATTGAGCTCAGGTTATTAGAACTTCGATCACCAAAAAAGACTTCGAGAAAAGCGTACGAATCATTCTTCCCCATAGATTCGACGCTTTTGACCTGTGCTAAGTTTCCAACGGTGTTGACAGGACCTTGTTTGGCGAGGTCTGCCGCACTTAGACTTGTAATGCTTTTCACGCCGGGCATCGTTCCGAGATTATTTAATGATGAAACGCTAGAAAAATGGGGCCATGAATTCAATGTCGGAACATTGGGTAATCGACCGTGCGAAGGGTTCTTCATTGGGTGGTGACTAGACATTGCTTGGGATGGCTGGTGTTGCTGGGGAACACTTGCCTGTAGTTGACCAGCACCCGTATGTATTTGGGATTGCGGAGGTAATGCTTCTTGTCCCGCAGGCTTTCTTGGTGTAGATTCCGTTGCCTGCCGTACAAGATCCTGATCTCTTGCAAAAAGTTCCATCAAGACTGCATGACTATCCGTCTTGCTTAGTAATTGTTGTGCATTAGAAACTGTCATCATACTTGAAGGGGCCGCTATAGTTTTGTACGCCGATGCATTTGGATCATGGTATTGCCCAGGTGCTGCTACAGAAGCTGGAGGAATTGTCTGGTGGTATATCTGATTCCCGCGCTGATCAACTTGAACCTAGACGAGAAGAAGAAAAAGTGACATACAGATGAAAGTGAGAGTGGTTGGAAGTGGATTGTGTTGATGGGCACGTGGGAGAGAATGGGCAAACCTATGCAAATAAGTTCAAAATGCACATTATCAAAGGTAAGCGACATTGAAAACGAATTAGTTTGAACGCACCTCTTGGACATTTTGGGCTTGTGGCGGCATAGGAGCAGCGTTTGTTTGACCAGGCATGTTAGTCACCATCAAGCCAGGAACAACACCAGGCACAGCGACTCCGCCACCCGTCCCGGTTGTTGCAAGCTTCCCTTGCTCTAATTGCTTCTTCAACATTGGCTTCCATATCCTCCGACGAGCATTTGTGAACCAATTCTTAAGTTGCTTTTTGTCGATACCGGTCTTTTGCATCAACATCACCTGATCCTGTGGAGTTGGGTACGGGTGAGTAAAGTGTTCTGGTGACAAAAGCCATGCTTTCAAGGTTGCCACTGCTCCGGTTGGAAGCTCTCGGCGACTTTTATTTCGAGGTTTGCCCCCGCCTCCGTCTTCATCGTCCGAATTAAAGTTGTCTGTCATCGCGTTAATAGTAGTGCGTGGGTGGGCTTCCGATCTTTCCCAATACCCCGCTAAGAAAGTTATAATTGAATTGTCGTGTACGCGAATGGTTGTGCTCCGGCTCGTGTCATGAAAACAATGGGTTTGCTTTACGTTTGTGTCTAAACTTTCCCACAAAATACTGGTCTTTCCGAGTTGTTGGCTGGCCCCTTTTGTTCAAGAAGACCGAACGTGCGATTCGATCAAATGGAAATGACTTCGCAACAAACTGGCTAGTACTGATGGGGAAATTGAACCTAACGAGACGGTGGGAGAACACGATAAAGTTGAAGGTGAGGCCTTGCTATTGATTCGTCGTGTATGTAGTATAGAACAAACTATCAATGCCGTCCTTGGTCTTTGGCTTTTCTCCTCAGTCAGAGAGTTGCGATTAATTGCTCTTGCGTATAACAGCTACGAACGGTACGCCTCATGTGTCAAGATGGGAAATTCGTGGCCAATTGGCTTAGTTGAGTGCACGCTCGCACAGAAGAACCTATCTTCAGTGCAGCGTTGACACCTTTCGCGCGGAACGCGCCGAAAATTCATCTCAAAACTTGTCATCGTGAAAACAATGGGGCTGGGTCTCGTCAACGTCAACAACGACGAAGGAGTGGAGACAGAAAAACATCGATCAAAGGATCGTAACACCTTCGAAATAACTTACCTTTGAACCTGTGAGGACGATATTTTCTTCAGAGTGATGAGATCTGCTGTGAAACGGAGAGTTATTGTTTGCGATTGCTAGAGGGGGAGAAATTGACCGCCTTGTTGGTCGTATTCGTAACGTTGTGTGGGCACAGGGGGAGTTTCTTAGGCTCAGTTCAGCCAATGTACCGTAACCGGTGCGAAAAACGCGCAGCAGTTTTTGATGACCACTGTTCCTTATGATCGGATTTGATTGGATTTTTTGCGATGATTTCGCTTTCGTTGATTGTACTCATAAGGTATATATGATACATATTCTTAACTAGTACTAGTCGTATGATCACACACGACAATGACAAAAAATAATAATGACAACCCAATCGTCCCTCCGTCGCTCTGTTTGATGCCTTGTCACCATTCTTTTCAAACAAGAACCCGAAAATCAGAGATGGCGCGTATCCACGGTACGTATCCACGTATGGTGCGTTTGCATTCGAAAAAAATAGGGTTCCTAGCCAATTGTTTTTTTGATTTTTGAGAAAGTGAATTGAGTGACGAAAAGTGTGGATGCTTCCATCGGAAAGAAAAACCCTTTGACTTTTTTTTCTGTCACTTTGTGCTAGTAACAATAACAATCGAGCAAACATCACTGCTATTGGAATTCGGGGAAGATTCGAAAAACATATTAGCGTTCGGAAGGATAAACCCCTGGGCTAGTTGGGAATAGGGCACGTCCGGAAAAGTCGTTTCGTTACCCTCCGACCCCATCATTCATTTTTCGTTATGGAGATGGAGACGACGGAAGGTGATGAATGCCAGCCCGGGAGCAATGCGAATAGCGAGAAGTATCACGAAAATGAATCTTCTTCCTTAGCATCCGTTGCCAGCATGGACTCTACTGGTTCTAATTTATCCCCGTCGAAGGACTGCAAAGCAAATGGTTCTCGGAATAGCAATATCAGCGAATTGGTTGGGAAATCGAAGAAAGCTGCTTTCTCGTTGTGGACCTTGCTTCACGCGAAGGTACGTTCAACGCGGGGCGAATGCGCTTGTTGATTGTGGAATGAACAAATTTTAGAAAAGATTTCTTTGGGTGGATGTGCGAGTTATGAAAGTGTTGATAACTGGGATAGAATACTCATCTTTCGTTCGTTCGCCTCCGTCTTCCAATAATCGAACAGAATTGCAGACTAGGGGTCGATCGATGCTCACATCCAGGTTGCTCTGAGGCGAAACTGATGTACCTTCATCACAAAACTTGCTCTGCTGTTTCAATAGAAGCGTGCCCGACTCAACACAAGGGGTGTCAGGATGCTAGGAAGCTACTTGCTCACTATCGTAGGTGTCGTGATATAAGGGCAAGACAGTCTCAGACGCCCAATGCTAAGAGCAAGCAGCACCACGTTTGTCTCATCTGCTCGTTGGTTGCTCGTCATGCCAAGTTTACTTTGGACAGAAATGCTTCGAAGAAGGGGACAACTTGTCATTACATTCCATCTCTTAACCTCAGTTACGATTCTTGCAATGGAAGACGAAATCGATCACTATCAGCAGCTACATATTTCTCTTCAAATAATGAATCTTCTCCACAACCCCGCTTCGCCTTTTCCAGAAGGCCAGGCAGTTCTAGTGATGGTGGTAGTGGTAGTGGGTTCCAGGCTTTGCAGGCGGCGGTATCATGCGCTCTGAACTCAAATACAAAAACAAGCCCATTGGAAAGTGCTGAGAAATCGACGGGGGGACGGCAGAGTTTACAACGTCCTCGTGCGGAAAGCTTGGATGTACGAAGGTGCCAGCAACAGAACGCGAAGGAGAAGGAGAAGAACATGAGTTATCTATACCTTGCTGCAGTCGACAACTTTTCGGAAGATCTTGAAGGGGAAGTCCCTAAGAATATTAGTTCGAATTCCCGTCGGCGCAGCCTTTCTTGCTCTGTTCCGTCAAACACCAACAAACAATCAGCTAAAGGTGGCGGCAGTACCATGCTCCAAAAATCAACGATTGCAGAAGATCTTCAATACATCTTAGGGGGGGGCTCGTGACTTGGTACGCTTCGATAGGTTAGAGCTGAGATACCGGAAACAAATAATTTTGCAAAATAAAATTTTCGCTCTACAAATTTCTTGAGTTGTTAATACCATATAAGAGTAGCATACTACCATTCTGAAACACGACAGAAAATCCATTGTATAAAGCAAAGAGAAATAAATAATATACACTGTTCCAAGGAGGGCAGATAATAAACAACCTGTATCTATTATGCTGTGTGATGATGTGGTTCATGAGGGGCAAGCGTGACTCCGTCTTCAAATTTGATTGTTCGAAAATGAAAATCAGGGGAAAGGGCATCCCACCATTTAAATTCGCAGGACGTTGAAACGGGTCTGGCATAAACGTACCAAACCTCGTCGCTATCGTTCCTGTATCCTTCTTCGATATAATTGTCAAAAACCAGCGTTTCCACCAGCTGCCTTATGTCATCTACACCTAATTCTACCCGACTCACTTTGGCTTGCTCTATTTTTTTCTTAACTTCAGATAGCGTCACCCCTTTTCCGCCGTTGAGCTTTTCTTACACAGTGCATAACGAAGGTTCTAAGTTCTGAGATGAACTCATGGTCAAACTCCAGACCTGAATACCAAACACCTCCAGTGATTTCTTTTGAAGGAGTTAAGTCGTAAAGCATATATAGTTTTTTAGCTTTTGCGTTGACTGACTTGACCGGTTTGATGAGGCAACGTTGTTCTAGTTGTTTGAAGGTCTTGTTAAGCGCTTGTAGTTGCAATCCTGTCTGCATCCTAATCTCTTTCGTCCATATCCCATTATTACCGGCCTTCTCAATACATTGTAAGACCATTTTTGCAGATACATCAAGGCCAATGTACTTTTGAGCGACTTCGTCAGCGACAAGCGTGTAATACAGCTCGTTGTCTACTGCAGGACTTTTCCATTTTCAGCTTTGATGCCTTCGAGAGTTCGTTGATAACTTGCACGAGCAACGGCTTTTCTTCTGCCCTTGGGAATTCACCTTGGATAATTTTGTTCGATGCCCCTAATCTGTGCCGTGGCTGGCCCAATAGCGCAAGGAAACGTTCCTTGACAACATCCTTTGGTGATTTCTTCTTTATCCCTTGGTCGGCACCTGCTTCCTCTTTTATTCTCACGGAAACTCCTTTTCTTCTCTTCGCTCCTGGCACGACAATACTGCTGCCAGCAGGCCGCTTCTTCGGCGGCATGTTGAAATTCTGTCTTACCAATTCGTTGAATTGCAGATGCACCGAGATCTTTGAAGTTCTTTTTACCTATTTGAATGCATGGAAGCAGGCCTGGGTTTCGGCTTATCGCATGCTAGATGATGATGGATTTTGCTCTCGTGATGATGGCATTTCATCCTTAACTTTTTTCCGATTTCGTCTTTCTATGGTTGTTGCGATTGGAGCTTATTCAGTACCTTCGAAACTGTATTGGTCTTTTTTGTTGAAAAGCAAACGATTTTTTGAGATTCAACAAAAGGACTAAAAGGTGTATCGTACGGTGAGTGTACAAGATAAAAATACCACAATTAATACCCAGTACCAAAATCATGTAGAAGTCTACAGGAAATAAACATATGTGTGCTCCGCACACTGAAGTCTCTTCAAAAAAATAACAAGTGAAAAGACCCTGAAAACACAGCCAAATGACAGAGAAAAAACTCGTTAAGACATTTTTTTGACGGGAAGTCCGATCATCAAAATCACGAATGTCGGCCCTGCAACGACCCTTCTGTTTCTCCTTTCATAGAACAGACCATGAAGGTTCGTGTGACGTTCACCACTGTACAAATAGTACAAAATGACACCAACTCAAATACTTACACATTACTCTACTTCGTTTTTGATCTGGAAGGGTCTTCAAACGGCAATGGAATGGCAAACAAGGGAGACAGAGATATGACAAAAAAAGAGCCGGCAACGCACCCTTCCCCAACCCATATGTTTCCCCTCCAATAGAAGGGAAGACGAGGGTGCACATGTAGAAATACTACCACATTCGAACTCCATCATGTTCCTCTACTGATTTTTTGACTTGGAATGGCTAATCGAATGGCTAATCGAATGGCTATTCGGATGGCTATTCGGATGGCTATTCAGATGGCTATTTGGATGGCTATTTGGATGGCTATTCGAATGGCTATTTGGATGGCTATTTGAATGGCTATTTGGATGGCAAAGAAGACAATGGATGGATACAAAGAAGCAAGCAGAATAACAGCCGCCACAAGTGACGAAGATGCAAAAAATTGAGCCGACAACACACTTCTTCTCCGGCCATCTGTTTCCCCTCCACTAGAAGGGATGATGGGGGCGCACATGTAGAAATACTACTACCATGAACATCTATTTGGATGGCGAGTTACGACCCTCCAACGACCCTTCTGTTTCTCCTTTGATAGAACAGACCATGAATGTCCGCCACTGTACAAATAGTACAAAATTACACCAGCTCAAATACCTACATGTTACTCTACTTCAATTTTGATTGGGAAGGGTATTCGAACGGCACTTCTACAGCAAATAAGAACACGAGTTATGAAGATATGAAAAAACGAGCCAACAACAGCCCTTCACCAACCCATCTGTTTCCCCTCCAATAGAAGGGAGGACAGGCCCTACTCCGATCCATCTCTTTCCCCTTGGATAGAGGAGAGAATGGAGGAAGACATGTACAAACCCTAACAGGTTTGGACACTGGGAATGGCAATCCAATGGCAATTGGACTACGATCAAAATGAACAAACGTTGCCACCAAGGTAGATACATGGTAGTAGACTAAATTTAAATACAGCACCAAAATATCATACAGCACACTATTAGGCTAGTAGCTTACTCAGAGGGGACCGATTTAGGAGCAATAATAGGGAGGGGGGGATTGGCGATTATTTGTCTTATCGTCGGTCGTTGTTTCGAAAAAGTGAGCAAAAAAGGGTGTCATGAAACAAGCACCTCCCCCACGGACATTTCTTAGAAAGAAGAGGAGTAAAGAACAACGGTCATGTAAAGTACTTGTGGTATTTGTGGTATTTCCTTAAGAGTTACACTGAGTCTTATACTGCTAAAAATGCAACAATACTACTGTGTATGGAAATTTGCCCTGTACCTCTGTTTTTTGAGGGGTACCACATGATTTCTACAGAGAAAAACAGTAGGAATAGTCATTAGAGGTATGTATCATTGAGCGTACTGTAGTGCCAGGTTAAATACCACAATTGTGGTATTGCCTACGTATGGTACCGGTATCGCACTCGTAAACTGTACGGTACGGTAATCTTACTCGTACTCGTACCGGTACACGAACTGTTAAGGGGAAAGTTTTCTGAAAGCACGATATCGGTACAAGTACCGGCGGTATTGAGTGATTCCCGGCAGTTTTAAACTAATAAAAGACCGAAGTAATAAAAAAATATTCACGAGTGAATAGATGAATAATTTTTTTGGTACACCCAACTGATGAATATTTTTATGAACTGACAGATTTGGAATTTGGAATCTCTAAGTACAAAACAGTAACTGTCTGTTTACGTCTGTTGTTTAATCACTACCCGCGCCACCTACCGGCCTATTTTGGCAAGCAAGCCTGTTAAGTATTCAAGACTGGCCGGCAGTTGAATTTTCAGAATTTTCTATGTACCGTATCGATTGGCTTTGCTGGTAAAATTACTAGTAGTAGCTATCCTCGCTAACTCACTCACATTGCTCTCCAGCAAGAAGAAGAAACCACACTCTTTTGCAAAACACTCTTTCTTTTGCGAAACACTCTTCTTTCGCGAAACACTCTTTCTTTTAGAATCGACAATCACCATGGCCCTGGAGTTAGTAGCACTAATTGGAGAATACTATGAGGACAACTACTTAACCCCCGATTACAACAATCCACTGCTTGGCAAGGAAGATAAGAAAAGAAGGGACCGGAGAACTCCTAGGATTGCAATTAAGTGATACAGCCAATCTGCGTTCATGTATCTCTATCAATTGGGCAATGATCAAGCCCTTCTCAACTGCTGTGGAGTTGATCATGTAGTATTCAGAGAGCTCATAGATTTGTTTGAGCCTTTCTACAATCAATACATGTATGATGAAAAGACTGGATCGATCCGGAAGTTTAAGCATGATTATAGTCGACGTCGAGAGTTTGATGCAACTGGATGTCTTGCTCTTATCTTATTCTGGTTCCAAACCAGAGGATCAGCAGCAAGAGCAGTTGCCATAGCGTTTGGAATTACATCTTCTCCTATGTACAGATGGCTGAAATTTGGACGAAAGCTCCTTCTTTGTGCATTACAAGACCATCCTACTGCAAAAGTTTGCTTGCCAAATGAAGAAGAGACTCAACAATACGTCGATGTTATTGCTGCTAAGTATCCAGCGCTTGGTCCACACAGAGTGTGGGGTGCTTGCGACGGGCTTATACCGCATATCCAGCAGTCTGGTGACTGGACCAAACAGAACCAATACTACAATGGTTGGACTTGTGCTACGTATGTGAATAGTGTCTTCCTTTTCTGCCCTGATGGGAGGATCCGCGCTTGTGTCTTGAATGCTCCTGGGTCTTGGCATGATAGTATTCAGGCCAACTATGGGCTCTATGAAAAGATGGAGCTTATGTATGAGCTGTACTACAAGGCAAAGGTTGTTGTCGATTTGGCGTTTAAGTTATCTGCAAACAACTATCTTCTTACAAGTAGCCAATACGACCCTATGACAGCTCCTGTAGAAATACCTGAGGGTACACCTGTCGAAGAGGCCAGAGCAATGAAACAACGTGCCATTTGCAATGCTATTACAGTGAACAGACAAGCAACTAGTGTTAGACAGATGTCTGAATGGGGGATGCGGCAGATCCAAGGTGGGTTCCCTTGACTCAAAGATAACATGTTGCTGGAAGAAACGGGAGACAGGAGGATCATTCTGAAGCTTGTTGTGTTGTTATACAACTTCCAGACAGCTAAGGTTGGAATCAACACCATACTCAACACCTACATGAGCCAGACTGAAGGTTTCTTCTCCTATGGATTGGTACCAACTGAAATGGCAAACCATGTATTTTAGAGTTGAGAATCGATCAATAATCGATAGTAGTAGTTAGTACGAATTAGCGTTACAAATTAGATTGCAGTACTAGTAGTACTAGTTAGTCGCATGGATCGATTGATTTGATTGATTGATTAGTTGTATCGTGATCGATTGATTAGTCCTATTTAGAGCAGTCGACAACACGTTCGAATAATTTTGCTCCGGCGCACCTCTAGTGGTTTTTGATCTCTCTTTTAAGGTGTTGCAATAGAGTTTTTCTATTGCCTTTGTAGCCCAAGCTTCTGTCTGGAGTAATGTTGTTGTTGTTGTTGAGTTTCTTAACTAATAATCAATTCTTTTATTTTAACTAACTAACTAACTAACTAACTAATCGATTGATTCGATTCTACCACTAACTAATCGATCGATTCGATTCTACTATCGATTCCTAACTAGTAATCAACGTCAACGAATCGTCGTCACTGCTGTGGCTGTTATTGTCATCACTGATGTAGTCGCGATGCTGGAGACTGTTCACCTTTCTTTTCAGCTTCCCCCCTTCAGCAGCATTATTAACTTGGGGACGAGCAGTAACTTGGGGAGTAGTAACCTGCGGAGTAGTAACCTGCGGAGTATGACCGCCGCCGCCGCCACTAGGGCCGGCGCCCCTAGTAAGTTGAGCAAGGAGTGCCTGTAATATCACCTTCCTCTCTTCATCTGCCCTGTCCTGTCGTCTCTGCGCATCATTCATTTGCTTCTGCTGAAGCTTCAATACTTCAGCAATCATCACCTTGAATTTGTCGTCTCCTCCCTTGCAATTGCAGTGTCTCTTTGTCTTGCTAGTAGCTGTCTTGTTACTCTTGTTACTAGTAATGGTGCTGGCGGGCATCAGCTCTGCTGCTAGCTCTGCTACTTCTGACTGTTGGGTGACTTGTTCAGGTTGTGTTGGTTGACCAAGTAGAAGTGGTACCGGTTGAGTTGCACCAGCAGCAGCAGCAGGAGGAGGAGTAAACTCTTCTCTGTCAACATCATACCTATCTTCTCCATCTGTAATTTCTGATTTAACGCCTATCAGCCGGAAGAGTTCCTTTGCTTCCTTAATGTCCCATCTCATCATGTTTGGATTGCCAGTAGGGGCTTTCCTCCGGTACAATCGATGGAATTTGTTGCGGATGGAAGTGACATCCCTTCCAGGATACTTCTGAGCGTGTATGGCTTTGACATCATCCCAGTCATCATTTGAAACTGGCATGAAAGCTCTAATGGCAGCAAACATGCTCTCCAACTCGGCCTTGGTGTAGTTGTTGGCGCCGGCTTTCCTGCCTCCAGTCGTGGGCATGTTGTTGATTGTTACGATCGATGGTATTGCTGGTGGTGGTGGTGTTTCTGTTTCTTCTTTTTTATGTGCCAAGCAGCCAAATTGTTGAATCAAAATTGATTCATCGTGGTCCGACTGAATTCTTCTCTTCTAATAATCTAGCAAGCGCGACAACAGCAGCAACAGTAGTAGTGGTGTAGGAGGACATCGGTGGTGCCGCCGTGTCTAATGTGCTGGAGAGACAAGTCGTAGTAGTACTGTTGTTGCTGTTAGTTTTTCTTTCCGGACTGCAAATTTTCTTTTGCAATTTTTGAGCTCAGCAAAATTGGCGATGATCACCGAAAATAGCATGCAAGCATGCCGGGCAAAAGAGGTGCAAAGAGGTGCACACATGATTGATTCTTCTGTTGGGTGACTGAAATATTGGATTTTTGATTTTAGTGATTCCGTTCGAGTTTATTCTTTTTTCATTCAGTTAATAAAAATTTAGAAGTGGATGCAGCCTCGACTTCTAAATTATATTCAATACTTAATATATCTATGCACAAAGTGAATAAATTTATTCCTTTGGTCGGGAAATTTTATTAGTTTAGAACTGCCGGGAATCACTCATTGTGCGTACGGTACCTCAATATCCAAGACGCCATCTCTTACGGCATCGGTACCGTATGAAACCTACAGCTGACCTAAATCTTACAGTCCGCCCCAGCGTTGTTCGTCCAGTACTAAGTACTTCGTAGGCTGTAGAGGTGCCGTTAAAACGTTGTTTCTTATCGTTCTTTCTCTTAATTATTAGTTTATCGTTCCGAGACTACATTAATTATTGTCTTTCCCTTTACTTCCGTCACGTGACACGTCCTTTCAAACAGGCGAACACAAAAGAGCAATCACAAAACCGGAGAACATTTGGTATTCTCTGTGCTTTCTGCCTCGATGTATGAAGTTATCTACAAACTTCGAGCAGCACAGTCTTATGGACATTGTTGCGCTCATATCCTAAGTTCCTCGACTGCTTCGACTCAGATTTAACAATACGGAAAACAGCTCTGTATTTGCATTTCAGCGTGTCTGCAATTATTTCACGACCGCGAATTGCTACGGTAAATAACAGCATCCACAACAGGAAGCTCCAGGAAGGAGAGAGGGGGGGGGGGGGCAGAAATTGAAACTGAACTGGGTACGAGTGGTTCAGTACATCGTACCAGTACTTAGGCATCAATACCAACAACTCTCACTACAGCTGTTATACGGTATGCGACAAGTGCTCCGGAAAGCCGTCGACTTTCCAAAACACAGCAACGAATAGTGCACTTTCAGTTTTGAAAAAAAAAAAAAGTCCGCCTCAAGGAAGACTTCCCAATCTACCGGTACGGTACAACACTAGGACGGAGTGTAACTTGATCATTCCTAGTAGAAAGTGGAGTGGAGAAAACCACTGCTGGACATCGCAGTCTCACTCATAGCGCAGTTCTACCGGTATCCATACTGGTTGAATGCATGGAAGTGACTGTGTACTGGAGATCACACATCCTCGTTTTGATTTACTCTCGGAACAGGGAATCGAAAGTTCGGATTTATCGCTTACTTGATGTTAGCAAGCGAGAAATCATATTTATATTTTGTATGCAGTGTATTTGTACGAGTACGAGTAGTCACAGAAGTCGAGAGTCTGCCTTTTCAATTTTCACTCCACAGTGGTAGCACCATTTTTGAGTCTGTCTTTCAGGGCCAGGAAATCTCCACAAATAATTTTCCATTTAAACATGGTTTCTCCGAGTTCATCCGATGACACGAGAAGTAAGTCTTGGATGGCAGATCCACGAGGGAATCGTTCATCTACAACGATGGTGACCTCTACGCCACCGGGTTTTAACGTCCCGGCAAGCTTATGGCCCGAGAACGGTGCAATCGTCACTGGTAACAGAGGTGCTGAGGCCTCTTCAACGGTCGAACCGCCTAGACAGGAACGCAGGCGAAACGAAAGGACGTCCAGTTTTAACAACATAGCAGCAGCGCTTGGAAACGGCCTTGCGGAATGCATCGAAGATGCAACTCGTGGCGACCACGTATCGACATCTCATCGTAATGACAACGTCAATCACAACCCAAACAATACTTCTAACGCTCCCGCAAACCTCACGGATACTTTCTTCCATCCGGTCAACAACAATGACATGGCATACGAACGTCACAAACGTCACTCTGCCTCTCGACTTATTGGGGTAACCGGGGCGACCTCTTCTCAGGCGGTGGATCACAAGGCACCAGAGGCTGGATCCTTGTTCGCGGGAGCTTTGAAATCGACGGAAGATTATCCAAGTAGTTTCTCCAACACGATTGACGGAAACCGCGCCAGCACCGACCAAAAGAACAGAGGTTCCAACGCTAATGGTCAGCGTTTGGGAGCATTGAATGATGTGCCTGTTGCTCCTCCGTTCTCTCATGATCCGAATGCAGCTGCCTTCAATCCCTCCCGTGATACAACAGAAGCATCGTCCTCGTTGCAATTCAGCAGCAACCAGCATCAAAGCACAGGAGACTTACAACAAGGTAGTGACCATGGCAAACCGAGATTACCCGTCACGAAAGACATCGGTTTGACAGTCAACGAACCATCTGATTACTCTTATTTAGGAGCTGGAGGGGGCTCGAATTTGAATAATTACAATCTCTCTGCTTATGGTGTTAATCGGAGTACAGCACCGGACGTCAATCTCACATATGGTATTCAGTCAGACATGCAAAACCTCTGGTCTGAATCGAGTGGTGTCAGAGGAGGGGCAAATGTTAGCCCAAAACCTACGACTACCAGCCGAAGGGCGGAAACAATAAATGGCAGCGTTCCCGCAGTGGAAGGAAATCGCCGCCACGGGTCCCCACCACAAGCGATAGAAGCGGAAGATGATTTACGTCCCTTTACATGGGATATCAATCAACACGAAACGAGCAGAACGTTGGTGATTTTCAATGCAGCCGCTATTGCATGCAACCAAGTTGAGGACTTGTGTGAAAATTTTGGGGCAATCGAAAGTTTTCGATCAGAATTTTGGGAGCGTGTTGGTGTCATCTTCATCAGCTATTTTGATATGCGTAGCGTCCAGTTCGCAGCTATGCAGTTGCCTAGAAGATTACAAAGCTTACACGGTAATGGAGGAAACGTTCAAGTCAAATATTGTATTCCTTTGAATTCGTCATCTCAAAATGATGAAAGTTTGGTCGTCATCAACGATTTATCTCCTCAGATTGGCGAAAGCAATCTCGGGAGCTATTTGTCACAATTTGGAGCTATACGCTCTCTCAGATCCGCAGGCTATGGCTCCTTCGTAGCAGAATTCAATGACTGTCCAAGACGCAAAAAAAGTGGTTTATGAACTGGAAACTCGTCAGCCATGGGGACCCGATGTCAGTATTGAGATCGGTAGCAGAACTTCGGCTGATCGAAAGAAGGGACGAGAACTTCTTGCTCTCTTGGGTCGCTGGCGTAACCAAGGAGGAGCAGGGCAAGGAAGGCCGCCAAACAGAGGAAGGCAAACAGTCAATACATCTGACACCTACCGTCCACACGTAGATTCAAGGGGTATGGGTCACAGAGATGTTAGATACGAGAGAGGAGGTTTACCTCACGAAGACCACTCTTCACAGCTCGGCTACGGACCAGGCCTACAAGATGGGCGATACCCTTACGGCGGTAATACTTATGTTGTACACCAGAAGCAACATCAGCATCCTGGGTATTCGTCGTACAGGAGCGCTCACCATCCAAATGACCACTTAGTTCACGGCGGGCATGGGCAACATGCAACTTACATCACCCGTACAGTGAGCCACCAGCCACCACCTCATCAACAACAGTTCTACCAGCAGCCTCAGCAACTAAATCACGGCAATTTTCCAGGGGGTAGTTCTGTAATTTCGGGTGGAAGTTCACGGCATACAGGTACATCAGGGTACTTTACAGACGACAGGTCGATCGGAAGCCATACGAGTCATGGTTCGAACATACGAAGCATCAACTCACTTGTAGATAGTATGGCAGGAAGTTCTCGAGATGGACAGAGCCACAATCTGAAATTAGACTTGGAATTGGTTGAAAATGATGTGGATACACGGTCTTCATTGATGGTTCGAAACATCCCCAACAAATACACTCAGCAAATGCTATTAAACGAGTTTACGGAAAACGGCCATGGCCCCGGGGTGATTGATTTTTTCTATTTGCCTATCGATTTCAAAAATCGGTGCAACAGAGGTTACGCCTTTATCAACTTTGTGGACTATCGTGACATTGTAAAGTTTCACCGCCAATACTACGGACAGCACTGGCGGACATTTAACAGCGATAAGATTTGCGACATAACCTATGCAAGAATACAAACCAAGGCATCAATGCTGAAACGGTTCGAAAACTCTGCCCTTATGGAGAAAGATGAAGAGTATAAACCATTGGTTTTTGTCAGCGATGGTCCAGACAAGGGAAAGAGGCTGCCCTTTCCTGTTTCTTCAAGAGGTTAGTGAACATGGTTGTGGAAGTAGGCTACTTCATTCCGTTCTTACCAGTATCAGCTTGGATTTTTTTACATATATTTTTGGCATTTTCGGAAGCTGGTATGATACTGAAATTATGACAATCCACTATCCAACTGTAAAACAAAAACTTAGTTATCTACAGCTGTTTGCTATCAGTAGCTTTAGTCTCCGCAGCTAGTGGTACTGGTATACTCGCATTGTTCTGTGAAGGCGTTTTGTGTCGATGGGAGTTGAAAGCGAATACGAAGTGCTTCGTATTTTGCAGCTATTTCTAATTCTTCCTCCGTTTCGAAATAATCTCCCTTTTAGGATTTTGTGTGAGTTTCATAATAACTTCCCTTTCCGTGTAGAAATACGTAGAATCAGTACCAGAAAATAATTTTACGAATTTCTAATTTTTTAAATTACAGTTCAGCTACTAGTACTAGTCCATTATTATTCGCTACAGCTAAGACACGTCGTCCTCTGGCAATATTAGCAGCTATGGTCGTAATGGAAACAGGGAGGCGACCTTCTCAACGAAGCTGGTCTTTACCCATGTGATGGAGCTTGTATGTGTTGTCACCGTCAACTGTAAGAGAGTCTTCGAAAGCACACTGAAGGGATAAGAACACATTGTCAAGCGTCTCCTTTGGTGAAAGACGAAAAGCTTTCTCAATGCAAACAATGATGACGTCAAGATCATGGACTTTATCTTGCTTGTACTGCAAATTCTGAATGGAGTTAAAGAATCCCAAGTCCAACACGTTAACAAAGTCAGGGCTGCTGTTGGGAGGTTGCGCCGTTACAGAGATATTCCAGCCATCCGCTTAAGCCTTCTCCTTCACAGCAGCTCAAACACTGGGTTTGTGTGGTTTTGCATTGTCCTCTTGAATGATGATGTTGGAGTGCCTCCCAGATCGTGGCCCCTTCTCATAGATGGCGGGAAGAACCTTCTCCAGCATCATCTTCTTGTGCTCCTTGCCGTTGATAGAGTAATTGGTTTTGTCACTAAAGTCCCTCTGGGACGGTTTTGCGGACTCTGGAGGGCAGGCTCTTTCTTAACAAACGGCCAAATTCCAATCTTTCCATCAAACCAAACATTACAATTGTGATCATGCCGGGGACGGGTGACGGCACAAAAGAACATCACTTTACCAAGATACCGTTTAGACTTACACTTGGAGACTGGTTCTTCTTCATCAGGGAGCAACAAGTACAGTTTGTCATTCAACCGTTTAAGATAAAATCACTTCTCATCTACATGAATCATGTTGTACATTTCATAGAACCTACCATTGTCATCCATTTGAGACAGCAACCACCTGATTCTTTCCTGTTTGTTCTCATCTGTGAGCAGCGGCTTTGTAGTCCCTGTATACCTACGCAATACTCCTCTCTGAAGAAAGTGCCACAAGGTTGCAAGTGGAATACCAATAGCTTCAGAAAGACTCCTCAAGTCGCAGCGCCTGTTCAAGGGGACAGCTTGAATTGCTTCTTCGTCCAGCACTTGTTGCTTCCTCCCACAGCTCTTCCTGTTGTTGAACACATCACCTCCAGGACAATCTTCTGATACAGTATCCTTGTATCTCTTCCAGATTGCTAGACAAGTTTGAGGGGTCACTTCATGGGCATCATCAGCCTTCCTTATAGCTTTTCTTTGAAGGTGTCCTGGGGAGGCTTGGTGCTGGAGAAGAATGTGTAGCACTGCAAGTCTCTCATTGTTGGTGAGGTTTTGATTCGTTTGAGTCGTGACGCCGGGTGTAGCAACAAGCATGGTTGGAATGGAGCGGCCTTTAGAATTGTGAGCAAAACAAATGGTTAAAGATTGGTTGATTGTTGACAACGACCGGCAGAGGTGCTAGGCATGTGCGTGTGTATGTGTGTTTGTGTGTTTGGTCTCTTGCTTTTAATCCTTGTTGCCCGCGCCATCTTTTGCAACACTCCTGTCAATTCGCGCCATCTTTTGTGCAACCCTTCAGAGGAGGTGCTTGTTGGTCTGTGCCATCTCTTGCAACACTCATCCCCCCTGTAGATCAACTGTAGAAGAGTACCGTTCCTTCTTTTTTAGGCTTTGCTCTGCCAACAGAGGTGCTCTCGTTTGCCTTCTGTAGAAGAACTGTAGAAGCCTACTTGTCTTCGCTTTTGTTTTTGCTTTCACCGATGATGATGACAGAGGTGCTTGGCTTGACAACGGACAACAGAAGAGAGGTGCTCAACTGATCTGCGCCACATTTTGCAACACTCTCCCTGTAGATGAACTGTAGGCAAGTAGCTGTATAAGAGTACTGCGTTCCCCTTGGCTGCTTTCGCTGGCGCTGACCACAGAGGTCCTTCTGCCATCGGCCTTCTTTTGCTTTGCTGACAACAGAGGAGGTTCTTGACCTGACGATCTGATTTGGATGGACAAGGATAGAGGTGCGCAATGCTTGGCTTGTTGATCCCCCCTTCTCCCTGTAGACATTCTGTAGAAGATACTGATCCTTCTTTTGTCTTACATTAAAGTTTGACGATGACAGCAGAGGTGCTTCGGATCCGTTTGAGCTTAGTCAGACAATGACAGAGGTGCTCCCAGAGGTGCTCATTGGTGCTCAGCGTCTGCGCCATCTTTTGCAACTCCCCCCTGTACATGCTCTGTAGACGAGTACTGATCCCTCTTCGGTTTTGCTTGCCTTCAAGTTCAACAACAACAGAGGTGCTTTGGATCAATTGAGCTTAGTCAGCTGATGGAGGGAGGTGCAATGGAGGATGCGGTGTTAATGGAAACACATGAAAATCAGGTGAAAACACATGGTGAAAAACCACCGTGTATAAACGCACACAAAAAGAGCCTGAAAAATTTGATGCGCGATCTAAACTCCCCTCTCAGATCAGTTTTTTGCATGAGTTGAGTTTTTTCAACTGACACCCATGAAAATGGCACATGCCATGAGCACAAAAATAGCTGTCTTTGGAACACCTATGAAATGACAAGAATGTCTTACTGTTTATAAGCACTATGGCCTTACAAAAATTCAGTGTCTTAGTAGCTTGCATGTGGAAGCATCCGGACGTTAAAAGGAGGAGTAGAACCCTTATAACCGGTAAAATCACTTTCGCAAGGCATGGCAGTCCCTCTTTAAGTCCATATGAAAGGCACACCAATACCACTGAGATCTCTATTGTTTAACCCATCATGTAGAGTTGGTTGAGGAGAGTTCAACCCAAAAAGAGCGATGGATTAAAAATTGGTGTCTATGCAATTTTGTATGTACCGTACGAGTACCGTACGTAAAGGGAGATTATTTCGAAACGGAGGAAGTGTTATTCTACGGGTCACACCGAAGAGTTGTACGGGGGGGCCTGGTCACTATTGCTGTACCGGTAGGCCAGATCTTTGAAGTTCAATTTTTCATGAATACTACTAACCTTACTGGCGAACGATGTCAGGAACACGGGAAGCAATCGATTCATTCTTGTTCTTGTTTGGTGCACGCCACGTAAAGAACGTTTTCAGGTGTACCTCTGCTCAGTTCACACTTATGCATGAAAAAATTGGAGGTGAGGGAAATGAAGGGAAACTGAACTGGACCGAAAAGAAATTACGAAGTACAGTAATTTGCAAACTACGAACCTGCAGCTGTTACAATCGTGATTCACGCCCACCAATCCGATTGAAACGATTATAATGCAACGGATATGATGCCGGCAATCAAAGACGACGACCTCAAATGGCCGAGTGAGGAGGCAGATAGGGTTGAACTTTTTCTTCCGAAAACTGGAGATCCGTTTCAGGAAAAGTCTCAGTCTGGACAGAGAAAGTGTGTTTTTCGATTCGATGAGGACAGGGACCTTCTCAGGATTGTGTTGAAAGATGAAGCCGAAGATAGTGTCGTCGATATAATTGATACCAAAGATATCATAGGTGTGAACGTTGAAATTAAATTGATGGCGTTGTATTCCGGCCAAGATGTTTCGGAGAATAGTTCCATTGGTATAAGGAACAGCGATGGCGATACTCCTTCAGGAGTGCACGGGGAGCGACAACGCTCTCCGGCAAAACGTGTTGCAGCTGCCGATAACGAGCCAAGCTCGGATTTCCCTGTTGATAACCAAGCTAATGCAGTTTTGTCCATATTTGTGTACCCGAAACGGAAAACGCGCTTGAATGGGTCCATTCTAAGGTTTTGCGGGGCAGAACGCGATGATTCAGAAGCAACCAGAACGAAAGCAGTTTTGAGAGGAGAGAATGATCGAACGCAACAAAACCTTGGCCCTCGGTATGCTCATCATCGTCAATTTACTGTTGCACCTGCGGAAGACTTTACCGATCTCTCGATCGTGGTGAATGCAATTCGAAAGCTCTCTCGACAAAGTTCTACGACAGAAAAGGAAGGATCTTCCCTTGACGAAGAGGAAAGGCTGCTCGTCATCGTCAATCCGTATTCAGGGAAAAAGACAGGCGTCCAAGTGTATGAAACGATACTTCTTCCTATGCTGGAGCAAGCTGGAATTTCTCATGACTGTCTAGTTACGACTCATTCGAGACACGCCGAAGAGCGGATGAAGAAACAAAGCTCGAAGTCGGATTTCAAAGATATTTCTGCGTACAACGGAATCGTTCTCGTTGGCGGGGACGGGATTATTCATGAAGTCATGCAGGGCATCAATGGTCGAAGCGATCGAGATGAAATTCTGAAGAAAATCAAATTGGGTGCAATCGGAGCTGGAACTTCGAATGGATTCTCTGCAAGCTTGGCCCATGCCAGCAAGGTGTGTGTTTGTACCAGAGGTTGAACAATGCGGCAGACAGTAAACCAGTATTGATACTGCGAAAACGAATGAGAGGGGCCAAACGAAATCATTTGCTTGCGTTTGTTGCTGATATTATCTCACCCCAACGCATATTTATGTCGTAGGAAAACCATTCACCGTTGGATTCAGCTTTTATGATCGCCAAAGGAATGACGTCTTGGATTGATCTCTCGCGATACGAGACAAAATCTATGTCTTATATGTCTTTCTTAACATTCAGTTGGGCTATGATAGCAGATATCGATATTGAATCAGAGTGCATCCGTTGGGCAGGTTTTCTTCGAATGGACATATGGGGAGTTGTGAGGGTGTTGTTTCTGCGGAAATACCGTGCAAGGTTTTCGTATCTCCCGCCAACTGAAGAGAAAAAAAATCAAAAGTTGCCACCATTGGAACAATCACTTACTGATTGTGAAGGCTGGGTTACGTGCGAAGATGAATTCATCGTATTTTGGGTATCACAGGTAACGCATGCAGGAGAACAAATGTTTCATGCTCCCCCTTGCAAACTGATCGATGGGATTTTCCATATAATGATTGTGCGGTAAGTTCACCAGCAGAGATTCGTGACAGATGTACGCTGAAAATAGTATTGCGAGTGAGATGAACAAGTCCTCATACGACTTTATGCTGTTCCATCATTTGATCTCGTTAGTGGAAATGTGTCAAGGCTTCGACTAGCCTGTATCCTGTTATCGATGGAACATGGTGGGCATTATGGTATGAATGGCGTGGAGTTTGTAAAGTGCTCTGCCTATCGTCTACAACCTATTACTGGAGGGTCATTCAACAACCTGGACGGTGAGATTATTGAGTCTGGTCCCGTTCAAGCATCGGTTTTGCCTTCATCTGTGAAGGCTTACTGCGAACCACAATAATCTTGACTTCATACTCTTTAAGTTTGTACAAAATTTATGGAAGGGGAGGAATTTGATAATGTTTAAGAATAGATGTTACACTCACAGTAATGGGAGAAAGTTTTCAAATGTATCATAGAGTTCAGTACGTGGAGAGGCTTCACAAACAAGTTCCACCACGTTGTGACTGTTGTCGGCGAAAAAATACGGACCTCGTCGTGGTGCGAAATATTAACAGAGATACAATTATTTCAATGATTGAGTCTTAGAAACAAACGCACCTCCACTACTTGGAAATCCTTAAGTGGTAAAAACGATATCAGCTAAGGCTACAAACAAAAGAGGATAATTGGTTAGAAACAAGACATATCCAAAGACCTGACCAATAAGTGAACACTTGGAATCCTTAAGTATTTTCGAAAGAATATACTTGATATCCTGTGAGGAAATTACTTATTACAATCAAGAAAACCAGTACCGATTCCGAATGGGCCTCATTTATCTACCTACTCTACCAACAAGCATATGCCCCATTGGATAAGAAATACTTAACCTCGTAAAGAACCAATACCATTGAATGACCGATACGAAAAGACCGACACACAACACTAACACGGCAACAGTATCGGTACGATGAAGATGACAGTAATAAATAACCGGGGAAGATCTCTACCATGTAAAATACAGAGAGCACCGATACAGTGAAATACACAGTAAAAATAAGAGCGTCTCTCTGAGCTCGCTTCTCTTTAAATTTTAACATCATATACCTTTCGGTCGATTTTTAGAGTAACAACAGGTTGTAGAGCCCTTATAACTTACACTAACAAGTGTATACCTTAAGCTACCTATCTCCGCCCCGTAGAGCACCTCAACTGTCGGTTACAGCCAGAGTATACTTGGTACGGGACTCGCACGCCAGGCTGTATCAATAGACCTCCCCCCCGCCTCTCTTTCCTTCTTTCTTCTCCTCCTTACTCGCGTATCAAGGGGTGTATACAGATCCTTCTACCAAGAATCTTCTTCTGTAATACACGACCAAGTGTGCGTATCAAGGGGTGTATCTGCAGAACATTCTACTAAGAATCTCCTTCTGTAATACACAATACACATAGACGATTCGACGATCCAACGATTGCTCCTTCGACAATCGTTACAGGTTAATTCATCGCATCATCAACAAGTACGATCGAACGATCTACCACAAATCTTCGATTGTTTCTCCGATTAATTCCATCACAAGAACAGACCAATTGTTTCTCCGATTAATTACATCACAAGAACAGACGGATTGTTTCTCCCACAAACGTCCCGAAGTCCGCATTGGACGCTCAAATGAAACGATATTTACGACGACAATATTATCATGCCGGCAACTGCATTTGACTGGAATCAAATCCAGGAAATTGCAATCCAATTTGGGACATTCAACACCAAGGGCAATGCCCACAAACATGAAGACCTCAACAAATCATTCCATCATGATCTAGAAGACACTGCCGGCCTGTTCCTCACAGACGACGATGCCGACACCGAAGGACCCAAGACGCTGGCTCCAGATCCGGTAACCATGCTCAAGGAAATTATTGTCAATGCCATTATGGATATCATCCCCCCCCAAGGAACAAACTGAGATCAATAAAGGACACATATCCACCCTTTTTGCCAACACTAGTTTCTGGTATGCCGCTCCAAACAAATCGACAAAGAGACTCAGAAACAAACACTTGATGGACAAGGCAGGAGCACTAGCCATCGAACATGGACAAGACACCTTTCTCATAGAAATCAGAGCAGCACACTGGGGCTTCAAACCAAATTGGGATGCGGTACACTTTGACGAGGTCTATGGCACAAAAGTCTACAGTTTTCCTGAAGCAAATGACGACGTTGAAGACACACCCACTGCTCCTGTGGAAGGCACCGAGATGAGACAACTGACCAACCTACTACAGCAATTGGTCAACAATGGCAACAACAACAACAACAACAACAACAACAACAACAACAACAACAACACCGGCGCCGTCGCCGTCGCCAACCACCAAGCAACACTTGACCTTCCATGGAATCCAGGAACCTTACCTCCTATGGTCCAGGACAGATACAACAGAAGAGAAGAGTTCCTTACCAGGGATGAAATGAAATATTTTGAAATCACCTCTACAGATGCAGCAGGAGATGAAGTGACTGTCAGACAAAATTATTACCTGCATAACCTAGGCAGTGGTCGAAACGATCAACGCTTAGTCACAAGAAGTGGTGATTGCTTTGATCTAACCAGAGCTTCTGATAAATCCAAAGAGGCAGCGCGAGACAAATTATTTCTCACAGGCCTTCCACAATTAAAGAACTCTACAGCGCCTCAGGTTTGCAAGTGGTACAGGGAAGTCACTGCTCATGCACAACAACATCATATCTATGTTCATCTATATTACCTCTACAGACACGAAGCTGATCATCTCAGAGGATTCACAATTGGGGACACCTACGTGGACAACCTACCTGCAAGATACGAATTGGCCATCCATGAATGGGGGAACCTAATCTACACTGCCCTCAGAACAGATAAAGTCATCCCTGAATCATGCAAGAGTGTGAAAGCTGCAATTCAGAGCTTCGAAGGTGGACAGGGATATGAATCTCTCTATAGTGTGATTGCCAAAATGTGAAAGACCATCCTACAAAGGAAAGATGGTGAGGAGCCCACCAAGCCAGGAACAAGATGAGTCACTCAAAGAATATTTTTTTAGGTACAAGGATTATCTCAGGCTCCGGGTATTTCTACACAGCCAATCCAGCACGATCAGTTCAATGGAAGAGGTAAGCAACATTATTGAAGGAGCGACCCTCTCTTATGAATTGCACAAGAAAACAGAGGATGAGCGTGAGTCAGATGATCAATTCAAGCAAGACAAATACAAGGCAGGCAGACTCCTCCAAACTCTTCAAACATATGAGCAAGAAATCAAGGTAGAAATGACGTACGAGGATAAAGTCTCCAAATCCAGCTTACCCAAACCAGCGTTTGCAACTGGAACCAGACCAGGCTCTTGTCAAAATGACAGATTCAAAAACCGGGCAGGCAACAACAACACTGTCAAAATTCCATCCACCCTAACTTCTCACTTAATCAGTTTGATTGAATCACTTGGATACCCTGAAATGGATGAAACATCCGACAACCCATTCCTCCATCAAGCCTACTGCAATGCCATCTCTGCATTTGATAAACAACCCAGTCTCTTTGACACATCCAGAAAATGCATTGTTTGTCATACCTCCGGTCATAGCTTTGATAATTGTCCTGCCTTGCAAGATGTTGAGTCCCTCAGGAAACATAGAATTGCAACAGCTGTTTTTCTAAGCAAATGCAATAGAGAAACCCAACAGCTCTTGGATTCTACTCAACGCATCTCCAAAATCAATATTGAAGATGAGGACCAATATGAGGAATCAACAGAGGATGCTCTAGGAGACCAAAAATTTTGTCAGGGCCAGGAATAAATCAACTTTCTTGCTGCCAGACCACGTCACCTCAAGATGATCCTCAAGGATTTGACAATGTGCCAGAATCACCAATGGAAGGCTCATGCCCCTCCTTGGACTCCAGCAGTGTCAGTTCCTATGAATCCATTCAAATTGGCGCGGTCAATCTGATCCCTAGGGATAACCTTCAGCCATTCATTCCAACTGATGTTTACTGTGATATGGAAACACTTGAGGTTACAGCCCCTGCATTGGAATCACACTTGGAGACCAATGGGGATCCCAACTTTGACCGTGACAATCCCATCCTAGTTGATACCAACAATGTCCAGAATCTTGTACCAGCAGATCCAATAGCGGCTGCATCGCATTTTCAACAAGGCCAACGAGCACAAATTGATACAGGTGCTAAAGTTTCTTGCACAAACCTACTGCATATTTTCCATGATTACAAACCCTACACAAAGCTGAGGAAATTCCCAGTCAGGCTAACAGCAGCAATTGGAGGCAAGGCATCCAGCTGCATCCCTGAAGGATCAGGTTACATGCACATACCAGCCCCCAATCACAGAGGGTATATCAGGGTCTTCTTCTACTATTCACCTTTGCTTTCAACAACATTGCTGAGTGAGAATGATCTCTGTGGCATGACATCGTGCACGAGGGAACAGTTCAGTGGACAGTCCATACACAAAGCCTTCACTGACACCCATGACTTGCCCATTCAACAGAGTGGTAACCTCACTATTATTTGTCATCACAAACACAGCACTGCTAAAAGCATCGTCCTACATGGAGCCATCATTGATGGTCAGTGTTATACCCATCCAGTGTTGATCCCTGATGTAGATCTGGAATTGCCATATGCCAATTGTGCTACCTCCTCAGCATATGCATTAGCAACCGACATAGAATTCAAACAAGCTTGTGACCTAGCCTCCAAGGAAGCAATCAGCAATTTCAGGTATGACATCTACACAAACCTTGTGACACTCCAAAAGTGCACTGAAGCTGCTAGAGAACAGCCTGACACCAGCAACACACCTTGGTTTGATGCAAAAATTTTCTTCACAAAGATTGCTGACAAGCATATCCCTATTCAAGCTATCAAAGCTGAGACTTCCAAGCTCCTCTGGCATCAAAGACTCGGACATCCATGTGATGACATATTATACCAAGCCCATAAGCACATTCTTGGTGTACTAAGGTTCAAGCGCCAAACAAGTATTCTGGATCAATGCCCCACATGCATCCAATGCAAGCAAACCAAGACGCCTGCTGGCTACCACTCTACAAGGAAGGCTAGTCAGCCTTTTCAAGGTTTGTCTATTGACTTTGCTTTCTCAGGGGCAAAACCATCCAACAGTAAACGGCGGCGTGACTATGAAGGTATCCATGGTGAAACAGCATGGATCCTTATCACAGATCACTACACAGGTATGAAATACAGTGACACCCAGATTTCCAAAGCAGCACCATTTCATTGGGTTGAACATTTCTTCTCCCAACACAACACAACTTGTGCCAACAAGTATGTAACAGTTGACCAAGGTGGAGAGCTCTATCACAATCCAGACATCTGGAATCTCTTCTCTGCTTTTGGATACTCAATTTTCCCCACTGGAGCTGATGCCTCACATCAAAATGACACAGTTGAACAAGCTCACCGGACACTTGCTAACTCAATGAAGACCATGCTCAGTGGCGCCAACCTACCAATTAAATTATGGCCTTTCGCCTTCTACCATACACTGCGCTTGTCCAATGCCTTCCCTGAAGGCAACCAACCCCATTCACCCTTGGAATTGGCAACTGGCCACAAGGAAAATCTCCCTGATTTCCGAACCTTTGGATACAGAGTTTGGGTGAGACCTCTAGGCAAGCAACCAGTCAAGCTCAAACCTAATGCGCGGAAAGGAATATTTCTGGGTTTTGTCCCATACACTACCAGAAACATTCTTTGGTATGATACAGAAACCCATCATGTCAAAATTGCCACCCATGTCAGGTTTGATGAAGGCATGAATGACTTGCCACTTGCTGACCTACCCACCAATGTCAAGCACCTCCTCAGGACTGATGACAACCTTCCTCTCCTGTCGGAACCCACTGAAGTTTCATCCAGTGATTTCCAATTCTCCATCTCACCATTTGCAAATCTAACCAACCTCAGGCTCACTGTCCTACCATCCTGCACTGACAAAGCTTTTGGTCTCAGGTATGCAAATGACTCGCTCCTTGGCAGAGCCTATGTCACTCCCATAAGAAGTCTCTCTCTAAACTTTGGGGTGCATACATCATCTCTGTCAATCACAATCGTGTGTTCACTGCAGCTGATGTGACCACTGCGCTGCATGAATCCTACGATCGAGGGGTACAAGGCTTGCCAGAGATACCAATCACTTTTGCACTTGAAGAAAAATTATCTATGAAGGAGGTCAGGAAACATTTGAATGAATATGGACTCTCTGCCCCCAATACTTCGTGGAAGGAGCCCACTGAAGAAGAAGATCCACCATTCTTAGAACGGATTTCATCCATCAAAACCATCAAGCGAATTGGCACCAAATACAAATAAATCATCCAATCAAGAATCAACCAGGTAGATAGCACTGAAGCACTCCATGCCTCCATCCAAAAACACTTGGCACCAACTGAAGATGGCATGGATGTTGTCATCCACTATTGATATCGCGTCACTCAGAGCCAACACCAAGCTTCATAAGGCAGACAATCATACATTACCTCTAGATGCAGATTTGCTACCAACTGAACAAATTGAACTCTTAATCAAGGCCATCAATTCAAAGGAAACCATGCCTGAAGAACAAGCACTAGGTCGTTTCACTCAAAGGAACCTCAAGTCATTATCCACGTGGACTGAATGGGAAGCTGGAGAGCGGAAACAACTTGATCAGTTTGAAGACCTAGAAATGTTTGGATCACCAATTCCATATCCAAAGGACCCAGATGCCATTATTCTCGGACCTCATTGACAATACAGTGTCAAGAGGAATGGTGTCCGCCGAGCAAGACAGTGTTGCAATGGGAGCAAATATGCTGCTCCAACTCTGCACGCCATCGCCTTGTCATATTCATCATGTGTTGAACATCCCATCCAAAGATTATTCTTTGCCATTGCAGCCAGCCTCGACCTCAAAGTGTATGGTGCAGATGCCCAAGATGCCTTCGGACACAGTCCTGGACCTGAAATCCCAACCTTCATGACTATAGATGATGCGTATGCAGACTGGTACAGGCACAAACATGGCAAAGATATAGACAGAAGGATGGTGCTCCCAGTTCTACAAGCACTCCAGGGCCATCCAGAATCTGGTTGCCTTTGGGAAACCCACATCAACAAGATCCTGAAGGGCACTGAACTCAACTTCAAAACCACCACACATGACAGAACAATTTACGCGACAGTTTTTGAAGGTGAAAAAGTCTATATGCTGAGACAGGTTGATGATTTTGCACTAGCTTGTACATCAGAACCCATACCTGATAAGATATATGACATCATTGGTGAGAAGTTAAAATTACCCAAGGAAGACAAAATCCCATTCACCAAATTGGGACTGCTAGAAGATTTCAATGGAATTGATGTCAAACAGACAGCTGACTACATTGAGCTGTCTTGTGCCAATTACATTGACCGAATTATGAAATCCCATGTTTGGGAAACAGATGCTAAGATAAAGCCACACTCCAAACCATCAGCACCATTATCAACTGAAGTACTGAGCCAACTGCAATCACATACAGATGGACCACTAGAAGGCACCAAAGAACATGCTGAATTACAATCCACATCTGGTTTCTCCTACAGGACACTCTTGGGTGAAATGATGTTTGCATATGTCAGCTGCCGACCAGACATTGGGTATGCAGTGACACTGATGTCAAATACAATTCCAACCCTACTGCTTTCCACTATTCCAGTCTCAAGAACATCACTCGAAATCTCAGAACAACCAGATCCTGGGGTATTAGGTTCAACAGACCGAACTCTGAGCCATCTCTCCCTCCAGGGATGCCATATGATGACTCAGTTCAAGATGCCGCACTTCCCCAATACCCTGAAGACATCAAGCAAAACAAATTGATGTGTTTTGTTGATGCAGCATAGTATGGAAATGATCCAAAACATCGCAGGTCCACGACAGGATATGTTTTCACTTATGCTGGTGGAGCAATTGATTATTGATCCAAAGCACAATCGTTCACTGCTCGGAGCTCTATGGAAGCCGAGTTCATTGCTGTAGTCACAGTAGCCAAAACAGCCAGATATCTTAGGTCTATACTCAAGGAATTAGGATTCGTTCGAGTTGGTCCAACTCTGATCTGTGAAGACAACGTGTCAGCGATTGAAATCATCAATGCCCAGAAGCCAACTGAAAGAACCAGACATATCGAAATCAGGTTCTTTGCTATCCAAGCATGGAAGGAAAATGGAGAAATCAAGATTATCCATATTCCCAGAGTTATCAACCCTGCCAATGATCTGACCAAACCATTGGGATGGATCTTGCACGCCCAACATGCAAGATACATCATGGGACACTAACCAAGGTAAATCATTCAAAAGTACACACTTCGACGATTGCTTCAATTGATTTGATCTCATATTACAATCGCGTCAATCGGATCAATCTCCGATTCAAAGTGATTCAAATTCACTTGCATCTCCGGTTCGATAAAGACGATGGGTGCCCGAATTCAATACACAATGGAATCCCGACAGTAATCCAACATATCACCTAAACCGACGTGTTATCACGTTGAATCAAGGGGTGTGTTGTCGGCGAAAAAATACGGACCTTGTCGGCATCAAATTTGCTCAGAAAAGCCAACGAAAAAATACGGACCTCGTTGTGGTGCGAAATATTAACAGAGATACAATTATTTCGATGATCGAGTCTTAGAATCAAACGCACCTCCACTACTTGGAAATCCTTAAGTGGTGAAAACGATATCACCTAAGGCTGCAAACAAAAGAGGATAATTGGTTAGAAGCAAGACATATCCAAAGACCTGACCAATAAGTGAACACTTGGAATCCTTAAGTATATTCGAAAGAATATACTTGATATCCTGTGAGGAAATTACTTATTACAATCAAGAAAACCAGTACCGATTCCGAATGGGCCTCATTTATCTACCTACTCTATGAACAAGCATACGCCCCATTGGATAAGAAATACTTAACCTCGTAAAGAACCAATGCCATCAAATGACCGATACAAAAAGACCGGCACACAACACTAACACGGCAACAGTATCGGTACGATGAAGATGACAGTAATAAATAACCGGGGAAGATCTCTACCATGTAAAATACAGAGAGCACCAATACAGTGAAATACACAGTAAAAATAAGAGCGTCTCTCTGAGCTCGCTTCTCTTTAAATTTTAACATCATATACCTTTCGGTCGATTTTTAGAGTAACAACAGTGACATAGCCAGTTGTTCTTTATTTGTGCATGTGCATTAAGCACACTTTCAGTTTTTGTGTTCCTAGTTTGAGTGTGTATCAGTTAGCTGTTTTGGGCAGTGTGTAATTTCAGAAGAAGAGTGAAAGACAGTGAACTAGATGGACAGTGCTTGAGAAAATGAGGGAATATGCAGTGGTAGCATAGTCTGATAATACTTTTGTTCACTTTTGCATTGACATCATTTTTAACAAAACAGTAAATTGTAGTCTCATGAAGTGTTATTAATTTGACTTGGCCTTCTTTTGGAGGGTTCTCTTGTACCAGTACCTAGTATTGCTGTATCATTTTTTTATGTGTGTGTGCGCTTGGAGGTGTGTATGAGTGTATGTTTTTGCATCCTTGTCTAATTGTCTGGACAAAATCATTCAATACAGCAGAGCATTCAAGTACTACAGGAGTATGTCAAAAGCTAATATTTAACCTCTCTATTAGGTGTCAGTGTTACGTTCAAGCCAGAATGCCATTCCAACCTACTACTATATTGAGTATGTGTAACTGAGATCAAATACCTCCTTCACATTCTAAGAACCCCCCACCACTAACAAAACCAAAAGTTTGATAATAGTGTTTTGTAAAAGATTTTTCACCACCTTAGGACAGGACAACAATTCCAAACTTTGTGTTCGATGGCAATATATTATTTTCCTTCTGAATCCGATTTGTTGAGAGTCTGATTCAAGGACTTCTGACGAACAGCAACGCTGTGTTAGTGTGTTAGTAGACGAACGATTGTACTCTACGCGTGACAATTGTGATTGGATACTTTCGGCAACGGATAATCGGACTACAGGCGAGACTAGGGAAACGCCAGATCTCCTCTTGCTGTGACTTATTCAGATTGCAGCGAGACAGACCTTAGTATGTAGATTACAAGTAGTTGGTAGCAACTAGTGTGAATTTTGGGATATAAATCAGTTGAATGTTAAAAGTATGAGATAAAGTGAAATCTTGCCGAAATGCAAGATATCTCTTTTATTGAGATGAATACGTTGCAACTGCTGTTGCGTAGTGCTGAGATTACTCGCTGATTATTTCCGTACATGTATTAGTCGTTGACCATATATATTTGTATGCATGTATATGTATTGTGTGAGAATCACATGCCAACGGTTTTCTTCTCTTGTTCCGTTAGGAAGACTCCATGAAATGTTTATCATTAAGGTCAGGAATTGCTCCCGTAGCTCGTGTGATATTTTATGAAATCAGAGTTTGCTCACCGAAGAACAATGGCAATATCGTAAGACGGGGATTGCTCACCGTTTATGCACGATGGGAATCGATGCGCCGTGGGAATCGATATGCCGTGGGAATCGATTACTTAGATGGATACGGGACTCATTGATTCATGCGCATAGGAAATCTACCCTTTGGTAGCTTTGGTACTTCTGGTCACGAAAGGAATTTAATACTCCCCATGTCTCCTCGTGAAGGGTCATCACGCTCTACATGATGCTTCCATCATCCTGGAGAAGGTCGCCAGTATTACCACAGAAGTGGAAGATGGGCCTGAGCAGTGGATACACAACTGAGTGACTCCAATGCTTGGTGAGAATGTCTGCACAGTTATCCTTACCTGGGATGTGCATCATTAAAATGAAACCTCTCGCTATCATGCTCCGTACGTAGTGAAACGATAAAATGTTATGACGCTTATGCAACCTTGCGTAAGGAAAGGTCGACGTTTGGATCATCTTTTCGTTGTCACCCCAAGAGTATGAGATATCATGTACTCGTGTTCCGAGATATCGGAATGAGTGGCGTAGATCGACAATCTGTTCGATGCAAGTTCTTCCTGCAACAAATTCAGCTCCAAAGGTGGCTGTTTCCGTAGTAGACTGCTTCTTCGAGAACCACATCATGGGAGTCTTGTTCGCGAAATGAAGAATGCCGGTAACTGCCTTGCCACTGAGAATATCATGCATGAGGTTGGCATCATAGAAGTGTGATAACACTACTGTCTTTCCAAGCGGTGCAGGAGCGTCGTCGGGTAGCTCCTCAGAATGCTCCCCATAGATGGTGTTGGACCAGTCGATGGTGTCGGGTTTAGTCAATATAAAATCGGGCGGTTCCACACGGAATCTGATTTTAAAATGTCTAAACTTGGAGATATATCCATAGATACGTTTAGCACGTTCGAGATGCCCATCTCGTGGCTGAGCTCTGAAACTTGAGAGTGTCATCACGGCTGTTTGTACATCGAAACGCCCAATAGCGATGATCCATTGCAGTGAACCGATCATACTTTGGTATTTCTGTATACCGGTTTCTTCAAGAAAGGCTGAAGAGTCCAATTCAGGATGATCGTTCTCCGCGATGGGTGATTGGAACCTAGTGCTAGGTTTGCATCCGAACATTTGTTCGTAAGATGCTTCCATCTTTTCGATGAACTTTATGGGATTCATGCACAGAACACTATGTTCGTCGCGCTCAAATCCACATCCTAAATGAAAGTTCATAGGTCCGGATCCCTTCAATTTGAAGTTATATGGTGACGATTGCAATATCTTCAAGAAGGAATTGGGATCTGCCATGCAGAGGCATAGGTCATCGACATATGTGCATATGAGCTCATATACACGTTCACCATGCTTGTTCGTTCCGGGTTTGAGGAATATTTCCGGTTCTGCGCGGGATCTTTCGAAGCCGAGTTCGATGAGACAAGCCGCGAGTAGGTCTCCAAAACACTTGCCCGAAGACCTGAGACCATATAGGGCTTTGTAAATGACCAACAGGTGACCCTCCAACGATCCGAATTCGGGACCTGCCTTGATGCATACTTTCTCGCAGGTGACTGCTTCTAAGTAGGCGTTACCTATGTCGGTGCCCCATGCTTCTAGATCGTTGAGTTCAGCTAGGAATAGGCACATACGTAGACCGCGAAGAGATACGACGCCTGCGTAAACACTGTGGATAGGGGCCTCAGTGAGATTACCGTTAGCAACGAGGCGAGCCTTGTGTCTTCCGTCGTGTTTGACAGCGTATATCATGTGTACCTTGATTTGTTGGAATCCCGTGGGAATGGAGCTTGTCTTGTATACGCCTTTATCAATGAATGTATTGTATTCATTGAGTTGTGCCATTTCCAGAGTGGTGGCATCTTCCCATTTGGTGTTTCCGTTGGCTTGATCAAATCGGAGGGCTTCTTTGTGGTTACGAGGCACTTTGAATCCATATTGATACTGCGGAGTGGTACGGAAGGAACGTAGTTTGGCTTGGTGCACGAGTCGATCAAGTTTCTTGGTTCGTCGGGCTAGGTTGGTGATTCTTCTGAGACGTTTCCAACCCGGGAGATCAAGCAAGTTGTTGTCTTTCCCATATTTTGCAACGGTGACCGGGTCGTCGGCTGCAATGTTGGCCAGAGGTTCATATGTGCGTTCCATATTCTCCCATTCAATCCAAAGGTTATACTTGGAACCTTTGTATTGAGGATGCTTGTTATCCAGTGGACCTTGGTGTCCTAGGATGCGGCGAAACGACCAGAGTTTGCCGTCTTCTTGTGTTGAATCACGATGTATGTAATTCATGACGTCATTGTATGCAATGATATCATCGAGTTCGTCATCGGAGTGTTTGCACTTGAACTTGATGAAGTCTTTATTGCGTTCAAGACTGTCTTCAACATCGACAATGGTGAGACGCTTCCGGGTGCCATCGAGATTGTTTACAAGGAAGGAACGTCCTTGTAGATCAGCAATCGGGATCGTAGGAATGGTAATAGGTTTACCATCATCGTCAAATTGTGCGTTACCTTCTTCGTTGGTAACAACTACCTGTGATGGGTCTACGGAAGGAGTAGCGGGGTTTGTGTGTGGAGTTGCGACGTCACTGACATCAAAGTATGCTAATTCCGGTGGGTCAAAATCATCTTCAGTAAGGAGGACGCCGTCGGATGTCTTGCTGAAGATGTGTGTCGTAGGAGGACCATCAAGACTCTCCCCATAGTTGTTAGGGAGTGGAGAAGGTGACCAGCTTGGGCTGTCATCGACCTTCCTATAAAGAAAGCTCGGTAACGAGGGGTGGGCGGGTGGTTGAAGAATTGGTTGAGTGCCAGTTGCGTGGGGCGTGGTATCTGTTGGTGCAGATGGAACGGTGTCATCGGCGGTGTCACAATCAGCAGGTGAACCGTGAGGGGAAACTGAGCTGTTTGGTTTAGTAGACTCGTCAATGAGTTTATTCTGATTGGTATGCTCCCCATGTTTGAAAGCTGGAGCTTCTCCAGTGGCGTATATACGGGGTAAGGAATCCTTTGCATTACGCCATTTGATGAAACCATCATCAGTAAATAAGCCCGCGCGTTTGTTACGTGACTCAGGTGTAAGAGCAGATTGAACACCGGACCGGTCTAGTAACTTGTTGGTAACTGGATCCCAGATTCGAAAGCAGAGTCCATTGCCAACATGTTCGGCGATGCCGACGAAGTGACCTAGACGTTCGGTAGATTTGGTACCGAAAGGAGAGTCATTTGTCTTGAAATACACAGGTTCAAACCAGAAGAAACTGGTGTATGCGCTGATGTCGCCAATTGTACCCGTGGCAATGAAGATCGGTTGTTTATCGGACAGCGTAGGGTCAGAGACAACATTGAGGAGACCCGCGACGTATGTCATGCACAGTAACCACATGTGTGGTGGTGTGCCGGTACGATCCATGACGCGATTGACAATGCGTTTGAACGTTTGGTATCGTCGTTCGAATTGATTCTGGTGTTGATGGTACGGTTCACTTTGCCAGAGTCCAATCCATAACATTTTGAGGTAATCCATGACTTTCTTACTTGATTGATAGTTACCGTGGTCACAAAGGAGGCGGATGGGCCTGCCCCATTTTCGAACAAAGTTCTGAAAGCAGGGTAGGAAATCGCCGGTGGTACGCATTTCTTCAACGTGAATAATATGCGATTTGCGGCCAAAGAAGATCTGAGCAATCTTGGATCCACCATCAATTGCTGGGACATCTGAATAGACTGCATCGGACATAACATCGTCATTGAAGGGGCGAACGTTCATGGCCGGTTGAGGGGAATGAAACCGTTTGAAAATGTTACCATCAGGGCTAACCGCTAACGAACCGTATTGGGTTGAGTTTTCAAAAGTAGCCTTGATGCGATCGGTGGAAACCCAACAAAAGAAAGGTTTGAGGGATAAGTAGTCATGTTCGTTGGGGTATCTTTCGCGGGGCGTAGCTGCAATGCGCGTAGTGTCACTGGCTGTACAATCTGTCGGAAACGCAGTGACTGTTCCAGAGACTGCGGTTGGCGCGCAGCATGCGAGACGTTCTTGATGAGCGTAGTCAGTGGAAGTAAGCCAAAAGGAGCGATCGTTGTCTTTATGATCATCAATTGGAAGAAAGGGAGATTGGGTGGAATGGCTGGAATACGAGCTGAGGGATGTGACCGTGGAGGACCCGGGAGAAACAGATATATCGAATCCTTCAAGGCAGCGTGGGTTCCCATATTCGTCGTAATCGGCATAAGGGAGTTGCTGTGGTTGGGGAGGATATTTCTGGAGAAATTGTTCATCCTTTGCACTGATCGTGGTATCGAGAACAGATGGGTCCCAATGTTTATCGGACGTCATGATGACATGTGGTAGCGTGTCAAATTCGACAGTCGTATACTTTCGCATCGCAAGGTATGGTAAGCCGTGTCGTATGCTAAGAGGCAGTGCATAGCCATCAGAGGTGGTGATGACCTGTCCTCCGCCTGCTTTGATGGACGTGTCGTCTACAGTGGAAAAATATGCTTCCATCTGGCCGGATGACAATATCGAAGGATGTCGTCCTGTATAGGCACATTCATTGAAAATAAGAATGACGGGGCCTCTGTTCGACATGGAATATGCTCCGCATGTAGCAATGGGAATGTTTTGTACCTGATGATTGTTAATGCCGGTGACGTTAACATATCGTGGTGGAATATCCTTGGAGATGAGACATGCATCATTACCGATGATGCAGCCATTTGCGCCACGATCGACCATGGCAAAACCAGGGCTAGTAACCGTAGTTTTGTGTATACGGTATGTGTATGATGTTACGGGCCCATCATTAGGAAAGGTGAGATCCTCCTCGTGAGTATACCACTGGTGAAAATTGGCGGAATACGATGGTGTTCCGACAGGTATTTGAGTGTCACCGTCCTTTTTGTACTGAATGTCAGGGTTGTTTGAAAGGAATCGAGCTGGATGCGCGGGTGACACGGAAGACTTGAGAGGTCGCTGGTCCTTAGACGAGGAGGTCGTGGATTTGTATACACCTAGAGATGCATGGAAAACGCCTCTACGATCATTCTCTACAGCAGGATGTAGGTCTGCTGCGGAATTGGCATGCTCATCCTTGGTCAAAGTATCGTCTTCTTGAAAAGATACCGAGTGTTCATGTTGGTATGCCTTTCGGGTAATGGGTTTGACACTGTTGGGGTCAGGTTGGTTAGTGTTAAGTAAGTCGTGTCGCAATGAGGCAACCACGATTTTCTTGCCTTCCGGAGAAAAACTGAGCCAACTCTTCATGTCCTGACGTGACAAGGCCTTCCATATGTTTGTAGGCAACCTTGTGGTAGGGTCAGGGGTACGTCCAGCCTTGAACACAGCATAATCTTGATAGTCTCCTTCAAATTCGATGGGGAGAGCATAGTCATCATGGTCTTGGATCGAGTCAGAAGAGAAATCATGAACGTGTGCACGTACGGTCGACCGAGGAGCAGACATCGCAGACTGGGAATCAAGTCGAGTTGCTTCGAGTAGAAGCGTGATTTTAAGATCGTGGATAGCAGCGGCTTCGGCAACTGCATCCGTTACGGTGCTATTCGTCCCACCTGGATCCTTGACTTTGGCAAACTGTTCGCTTAGCTGGAAGCTGGAATAACATGCCTGACACAATGCTGATTTTACAGTGTGATACTCGAGGGGCTTGTTGGGAGGACGGAGCTTGTTGAGGTGATTCAATTCATCAAACCAATGTGTGATGAATTTCACTTTGGATTCCTTCCAATTGTTGAGGTTCAACTTGAGCAACGCTTGTAGCTGGGTCGAGTTGTCGTATACCTTTGCTTTTGATTGGCTATGAAGGTTTACGAAGTCGAAGTAGGCCTTGCGTCCATCACGAGTGGTAGAATGACTGTGTACACATGATGCAGAAAGGTCACTCTTGAAGACTTCCAACATTAGTACCCAGAAGAAGGCACATTGTTTGACGTAGAGATCACGGGTGTAACCCACAAGCGTGGCTGGAGGCCAAGTTTCATCGAGGAATGTCTCTGTATCGATGTCGTATGCCTCGAGTTTAGCTTTGAAACCGACGAGCCAGTGTTCGAACCTCGAGTCATTCGTGAGGGGTGTAAAGGACTTTTCATCTCGTGCTTTTCGGCACCATGATTTGTACTTTACCTGCTGAGGGGACTTTTTGTTACTTCCCGTCGGAGGAGGTGGTGGGTTCAGAACAGATTCGTTACGTAAGCGTTGGGCACGCTCTCCGCGGAATGCCTGGAATTCCCTGTATGTATATGACTTTATATCTTTCCAGTCCTTCTCGTCTTCTCCTAGGTCAACACCTTCTTCTTGTAGGTCGATAGCGAAATCCGCAAGTGCTTCTATGCTCCTTTGGATGGATCGAGGGATATGCGTTGCCAATCCTTGCTCCATATAGGTAAGTTCGCGTGCAAAATCCGGTTCGATAAGTGCGTCGAGGAACAACTTCCACTCGCATAATCCGCCTTCTTTGAGAGCTAGGCACAACTTGCTAGTAGTCTCACTTGTTACGTTGAGTAATGATATGAGTATCTTTCTCATATCAGCATCGAAGCTGGGAAAGCGTTCGATAGTGGTGACTTCGACGTCATTCTTCTCTTCGCCTCCGAGTGCATTGACGGGCATTACCGGTATGTTCGGCATCTGTGGTGGTTCGGAGCCTTGGAAAGAGGTGCGTGGTAACTGAGAATGGGAACTGCTTCTTGTGCGATGTGCGACGTGCATATGCCAGCGTAGGGATTATGTTCAATTCCGTTCCTGTTCCTTCTTGTGTGCAAGCCTTCTTAGAGCTTGCGACTGTTAATCTATTATTTTCCTTCTGAATCCGATTCGTTGAGAGTCTGATTCAAGGACTTCTGACGAACAGCAACGCTGTGTTAGTGTGTTAGTAGACGAACGATTGTACTCTACGCGTGACAATTGTGATTGGATACTTTCGGCAACGGATAATCGGACTACAGGTGAGACTAGGGAAACGCCAGATCTCCTCTTGCTGTGACTTATTCAGATTGCAGCGAGACAGACCTTAGTATGTAGATTACAAGTAGTTGGTAGCAACTAGTGTGAATTTTGGGATATAAATCAGTTGAATGTTAAAAGTATGAGATAAAGTGAAATCTTGCCGAAATGCAAGATATCTCTTTTATTGAGATGAATACGTTGCAACTGCTGTTGCGTAGTGCTGAGATTACTCGCTGATTATTTCCGTACATGTATTAGCCGTTGACCATATATATTTGTATGCATGTATATGTATTGTGTGAGAATCACATGCCAACGGTTTTCTTCTCTTGTTCCGTTAGGAAGACTCCATGAAATGTTTATCATTAAGGTCAGGAATTGCTCCCGTAGCTCGTGTGATATTTTATGAAATCAGAGTTTGCTCACCGAAGAACAATGGCAATATCGTAAGACGGGGATTGCTCACCGTTTATGCGCGATGGGAATCGATGCGCCGTGGGAATCGATATGCCGTGGGAATCGATTACTTAGATGGATACGGGACTCATTGATTCATGCGCATAGGAAATCTACCCTTTGGTAGCTTTGGTACTTCTGGTCACGAAAGGAATTTAATACAATACTAACAAAATTTATGCTGCTTTTCAAACATTAATATTCCTACAAATTTAGCTTTTTTGTTGAATGCTGCAGCATGTTCAGTTCCTTTGTTAATTTTGCCTTCCTTCACTCAAAAGTCGCATTTACTACCAATACTGCAAGTAAAAAATTATTATCCAAATTTGGCAAACAAGCTACATGTGTATGGAGAAGCAAAGAAAATTATCTCTTCGTCACACAAACAAGATTCGGGGTTGTTGGAGGTTCACGCGCATATGTGGGCTGAGTTCCCCCAGACCCCCTTTATGATTGCATCCAATTTTTTTAAATTAATGTGAAACTCATAATACATTTATGCACAGTAGTATATCTTCCTACCCCACCGGCAACTGTTTCCGATCTGGTGGCCTGGAACCTAATTTGATGCCTGAAACAAATAGTGCATGGTCGCAATTTCTGAATCTGAATTGGTTCCTCATTTCTATTATTACTGGCTAACAATGGTCCACACTCCTAAATATCAGGTTTATTGTAAACGGTGCTACTTGTCTCTGATTACTACCGGTACCGGAAAGAAGAAGGTCACCAAGAAGAAGAAACCCACCTTGTTTACAACAAGACAAAGAAAGAAGACAGGAGTAATTGTTTTGCCTGCTCTTTTGAGCCATATTTCACACAATGAATCATGATATTCTTATTACAACCGCTCTTTCGGGTTAGACAATTTTGCATCTTCCCTATTAATCAGAAGTTTGAAGGAGAAAGAGGATTCTAGTGAAAAAAATGGTCTATCTAACACCCCTAATGGTCCACTGAGTAGTGGTCTAGTACCAGAGGTGCGCCACAATCAAGTTATGTATGACCCCTCTGTCAGACCAATGGAGCATGCCTTGATTGGTCAGGAATTAGTAAACAACAATTATGATGACTCTGTTTCTGATGATAATTGTTTTTCTCCTAACAATGAGGATGACAAAGAAGTAATTGACAGCGAAGTCCCCCCCTCTTTAAGTATCAATAGAGAAGGCAGCAACATGGCTTATGATGATCCCCCTCCTGGTGATTCGAACACGGAAATTATGACACCCAATGCCAGAAGGCATATATCAGACAAACTGAAGGTGAAGATCAAGTTCATGAAAATCATGTGGAATCATAGCATACCTTTAGTTGCTGAGAAGGAATTGTCTGAATGGGCTATCAAATCGGAGCACCTTAACTTATTTTCATGGACAAAAGGAAATCTCATAAAGACCAGGTCAAGAATCATGAAGGGCATTCATGCAATTGTGCCTTAAATATACTAAGGTGATGGCTTTGAACCTCTCCTCATTGATTGGTGTTATAAGAAATCAAGTAGTGCTGACGCTGCTGGTTGTAAACAAATCTACATCTGGTTGTTCAAAAAAGCACTTCATTCCCTATTAACCAACGGCACATTGGTAAAGGAAGAAAAGCTGTCTTTTCCCCATGCTGAAGACCCAACCTTACCGGTCCACCATCCAGGACTACAATATAAAATTGACCTAGATGAGCTCCATCACCAACAATGGTGGATTGATACTTGGGAAAAGAGATGCAACCAAGACAGAAATGAAATTTTGGTTCCTATAATTCTCTACATAGATGGAATCACAATTGACAATAGTGATCAAATGACCCTCACCCCACTGAACATAGCACTTGGCATATTCAACACCTTAACTCAGAACTGTCGGCCTGATGCATGGGAGAATATTTATTTTCACCCCACAGGTACACATGATAAAGGTGACAAGTCAATCAACAATATGAACAATCTTCACTCTGGCCTTTGTGCTGCGCTTTCATCTTTGAAAGATGCCTGTAACCTAACGGATGGTATCAAATGGTCTAATTTACTGTGAAATAAGAAGAAATGGTCTGTTTGAATGAAATTTGCAGTCACTTATTTCATAGGTGATACTCCCCAGCATGACCAACTTTGTGGACAGTATCAAAGGGTCAATACAAAGATGATTTGTAGAGATTGCAATTGTCCAAGCGCACTTGGTAATTACGCTTGTGTGAATGTTTCTGAAGGTTACCGTTTCAATTAAAAGTGGGAAGACGGAAGTGTTTAAGGAATAGGGAAGAGTATTATTCCGCCCATCAATGGAAGATGTCCAATTTTACTACTCCAATGGTGGACAAAGGAGTGAATGTTGAACAGTATTTCAAAAATGTGTCCCACCACCACCGTGTGCAGAATGGTAACACGTTTTATGATTTTGATTTTGGAGAAAATGCACATACTATTCATCTAGCTTCACTGGGAGAGAAACTCCATATGCACCAACTTGGTTGCGCAAAGAGAGCAACATAGATATTCCATGAGGATTTTTTAGGAAACAACACGCAACTACTTGGTGACATGGACAGGATAACTAGTTACTATGGTGCTGCTGTTCAGAGTCAGTCCAATTGTGACTTTCTGCAAAACCAATTTTTTAGAATCATTACATACAACAAAGAAGGAGGGGAACCAGTACATTGGCATGCTTTACATTCAGATGCTTGCACTTCTGTCTGCTGAAGGTTGTGAATTGTTGTTGTCTCAAAGAACGGCAACCAATCTTGAGAACAGGAGCAGAAAGTGTGAGGAAGAAATCAACAGATGCATTTACGCCCTTGAGTTGTTGTTGGGTATGGAAGAGTTCCTCAAATATGCTGGAAGGTTTGATCAGGTTTTTAAACAAGATAAGAAGGGTGTTTTAAATCTTGACAAAATGGTTGTTCATTTCATCAACTGTACAAATAATAATCTGCAACAAAGTAAGGGAGAGGGGAACATCTAGTAAAAAATCACATGTATTTTCATTTATCACAGTACATGACATTATTTTGGTCCTCCAACTGGATGGAACTCTGCAGCTAGCAAGAGCGATCATAAAACTGAAAAGAAGGCTCCAACAGAGCAAACCCAACAAATCAGGTTCACACTAATCAAGCATACCTGCAAGCAATTAATGGAGTACCATATTATTGATCAACTTGACTGTGAATTCAATTTGTTTGTACACAAATCTACAACAGAAACAATTCATCCTACTGAGGGTAGTTGGTCAGCTGGATCAAAGTTTTTGATTGGCGTTATGGATGGTTTGCCTTACATGAAGTGGGACAAGAAGAAAAACACTAGTGTACCTTGGTTTCCATCGGATGTTCTCAAATTTTTCTGTAACGTGGTCCTTCCGGCTGCAGGCACCAGCACGCTTTGTGGATCCACAGAGCACAAGAGGTATGACAATCATCGTGGGATGAAGTTTTACGCCCATCTATTGTTTAAGTTTGATTTGGGACAAGTGGCAAATGTATGGTACCACTGGGAAAATTTTCAACTAGACCTCCTGGACGGACATGGACTGCAAGTGTATCCATGTCAGATTCTATGCCTGCTTCATCTTGAGGGCCATTTCCCCCCTGGAAGTTATGTGAGCGGGTTTGAATTAGTACCCAATTGTTACTATGCCATTGCTTGTTGCTTTGTTTCTGTTGACCCAATATCAAGCAAGAGGGAGAAAGGGAAAAACCACTGCCACGTGTTGGTGAAGCAAGGGGAGTTGGGAAACAAAGTATATTTGTTTGACTACAATGCCGTCAAGTCCGAAGTTGCTGTGGTCAGAAACCTTTGCAGCAAAGATCAATACTTTGTCCTTGGAAACCGGGAACAATGGTTGTTTAATTCCCGCGACACAATGGGTGGGTTGGAAACAATAAAAAACTGAATTAATAGTGAAAGCCAGTGAAACCAGTAGTGATTTTTATAAATTCCGGGAACGGTGTTGCAGATAAGTGAATGTAATGGTTGTATTTTTAAATTGGTGGATCGAAACTTTTGTACAAAATTTCTTCTATTACTGCAAGTCTGTTTCATGTTGACATGATTGATTTTAACACGGTCGATTGTTGTTCCACTGTTTTAAAATCCCAGAACGGTGTAGTAGAAGTATGATTTTCAGTACCATACAATTTTGATGATTTTTATTGGTGGAAGTTTGGACAAATTTGGGTCTGTTGTTCAGAACTGTGTTTTGAAATTCATTGTCTGGAATGGCTTTGCAGGCCTAAGTGTCTGCAACAGCGTTGCTGATTGAATTGTCTGCATCGGCGATCCCAACTTCTGAATTTGTAACAAACAATATTTCACCCTACATAATTCATACTTCCATTTTTAAGTACGTGACAAAGACATATTACTAAGAAGCAGTGACAAGTTTCGCAATAACGGTTATTAGTAGTGTTTCATGCGTCTCCATGCGCCACAATGAACAGGATAGTTGTTGTACTCCTCCAAATTGTTAGGTTAATTCCAATGTTTCTTGTAAAGATACAGCCAGGACTGAATGATCCTCTTGTTTCCATCTTCCTCCTCCTTTTTCTCTTTGTTCTTTAATTCTTCCAGTTTCTGCTTTTTAGTCTTTGACTGTTTTCTTGGTTTGTTCATGAATGAATCCCACTACTCTTTCATACATTTTCTTTCTGTGTCTTTGTGCATAACCTTTACCTCCTCCGCTTGTTCTGTGTTGGTTGCATACTCCTCAGTAGGGGATTCGGAGATTACATTTTTTCAAACCTTCCTTTATAATTAAATACCAAGTAATCAGTATCCACCAATCAGTCAACCAAATCATTGTCAGACAGGAAATTCCCTGGATGAAAATTTATACATCATTTAATGAGCTTTTTGACTGGCTGTGCCAGCTGGCACCATTAGCTTTGCTGATAAATTATTTCCATCCATTTCCATTTTGCTTTGACGTTGCAAGTCTGCTTTTGGTCCGATGCCAATTGTGTCATAACAGTGGATGTCTGCCTTCCCGTTCAGTGCGGGATAACCACATAGAAGGTACAAAAGAACAATATCCAAACCCCAAATGTGGTTTGTGACATCAGTGTTACCTTTCTCATGGTCCAGGAATAATTTGTAGTGAACATACTCCAGGGCCTCTATCCAAATTGCAGAAGCTCCTTCTGCTTCCTCAAATCTTCCTTTTCTGCTGGTTAGCGTTTTCTTACAATATTTGTCAGCTTGCATCCGTTGAGGATTGTAAGTACCAAATGTCCATTTCTGTAGCTTAGAGAGTCATATCCCGTTTCAAAATGGTAAAAAAGGATTCAAGTCTTCCATTTGTACATTGTCCATACGTTTCTTGTAGCAATTGCCCATTACAGGAAACCTTTTGTCTGCGGAGTAAAATCCGGTATCGTCCGTTGAGTAGCCAAACCATTACAATTGGTCCTTTTCAATGATTGCCTCTTCAGTCTTTGTGCTTCACTTGTTCAACTGAATCATTGTCAGATAGGAATGGTTCCCAGGGTGAAAGTGTATACAGTTTTTTATGTGCTCTCTTGCTGGTGGTGTCAGATTACACCATTCCTTTGCTGGGAAAGTATGACCATCCCGTTCCAGTCTCTCTTGTTCTCCGGATTATAATTCTGGTCCAAAACCCACGTTGTTGTAGCACTTTATGTCCTGTATTCCTTTCAATGCAGGATAATCACATAAAAGGTGCAAGACAATGATACCCATAGCCCACACATGGTCAATAGTGTCAGTGTCACCTTCCTTTTAGTCCAGAAACAATTTCTCACTGACGTACTTTCAAGCATTCTTCCCAAATCCACAAAGCTTCTTCTTTGTCAAATTGTCCTTTTTTGCTGTTGAATCTTGTTCTCGCATCGTTGATCTGCTTGAATCTCTCAAGGATTTTGAGTAGCAAGTGCCATTTTGGGCACATAGCACATTAAACGAGTTTCGAAATGATATAAAAATGGGTTTAGGTTATTGTTTAGGTCTTTGTCTTGGAGCTCTTTCCTCCATTTCCTGTACTATGCGGAAATAATAGGAAACGGGGACGTCCTTTTTGTCCTCTTCTTTGCTAATTCTTTTGTTTATTATCTTCCTGTTATTTGTAAGTTTGGGTGGTTGGCATGTAATTGTCATACTCAAACCCAGAATCATCAAGTTATACCAATGTGCCTACTGGGTATGTTCACTTTTGGGCTGTGGATACTTCTTCCCGAACACACCAAGCACCGGTACATACCGGCAGCACTACGGGACACATCAATTACATGATTCAAACATAGACAGACTTTGAATAACTTAGCTGTCCTTGACTTGGTACAAATGGTTAATATTGATGACACTGAGGCCAGTGGATCAAGTCCTCCATCCTCAATGACACTGAGGTCAGTGGATTGAGTCCTCTGTCATCTGCGGTGCTTTGTAATACTTGGAACTGGTAAGTAACACACATAACCTTTTTGGTTGATGAACATTTTTTTTACTCGTACCACTACCAAAAGCAGTTTATAATAATGTTATTATTTTTAATATCAACACCACTGTGACACAATTATACTGTTAGTACCAGATGTGGTGATTTCCTATTTATTTGCGTCCGAGATGTATTGCAAATAAGAGGAATATTTCCAGATTGTTGAACGAATAATTTCTGTACATGATTTACAAATCGTACAGTAATTATATTGTTGTTATCACCTGCCGATGTGCTGGTGATTTTCTATTTATTTCACGCCTTGCAAATAAAAGCAGGCAGGAATATTTCCACATTGTTGAAGAAGTAAAGAAGCAATATAAGCTTTCATTCTCATATGTTTGCATACATATTCTTTTTGGTTGATGAACATTTCTTTTATTAGTACTACCAAGCAACAGCACTTTATAATACTGTTATTTCTTTCAATATCAATGGCACTGGGACACAATTATACTGTTAGTACCAGATGTGGTGATTTTCTATTTATTTGATGTATTGCAAAGAAGAGGAATACTTCCAGATTGTTGAACAAATAATTTTTGTACGTGCTTTACAAATCTCACAGTAATTATTGTTATTATTACCTGATGTGCTGGTGATTTTCTATTTATTTCACGTATTGCACATGAGAGCAGGAATATTCCCATAGTGTTGAAGAAATAAAGAAGCAATATAAGTTTTACTAGATCACATTCTTATTGATGGTGTTGCTGTAGTACATAACAATGTTTATGTGAAATATTGGTTGAAAGTAGAATAACAATGAGAGGATTAAGGAGGAGCATCTTTTCAGAACATTCTTCAATGGTTGTGACATTGATGATGCACAGTATGATGATGAGATTCTAAAAAAAGATAAATGTCTTTTCAGATTTGTTATTGTTGGAAGGAAAACCAAAGCCAATTACACCAAAAACTCACACTTTGAACTATTAACATCATAAGTATGTGATATTCTCTAACATTGATGTAAGAAGAAGATGATTCAGGATAATGCTCTTTATAAATATTAAATAAGTGGTGCAATGTTGATCAAAATGGATAAGACATTCTTGATTTAGTTCATGAATTTTGCGGGCACTTGCGTTTGGTTGGTAAGATCCGGCATATGGGGACTAGGATCAGTTGGCCATTTCATCATCATATGTGTTCTTGTGTGACACTTGTGCATTAGACAATGTACTATCCTTCCAATTGAATAAATCAGACAACATGGCAAACTGTGGTGTATTTGCCACGGTATGGTCATATGGGAACCAGGTTGTGCGAGAGACCTGTGTGCCATCTAGTTTTTTCTTGTACACCATGTATCCAGGAAGCAAAGGAAATTGATCCTTCTTCTTATATGCATTAGTACTCTTGACTACCCCCATTCAGGGGGTGGCATATCCTTGATTGTAACCTTGCTATCAATTGGGAGACAAGGATACTTGATCTTGGGATCAACGTCTGACAACAACACCTTGACGTTACCAGACAACTGTTCCATAGCACCTGTGACTATGGGACGAAGATCTTGCATAAGGTATCCTAGATTTTCAACATGGCCCAGGTTTGGAGAAACCTTCCTCTCCTTGTGCTTGTCACGTACATTTGATTGCTCCGACACAGTCTTCTTACATTTGTGACCCGGGTGCAGCAACAATCTTCCTCCATTGGGCTTCGTGGGCAGCTTCTTATCATTTGCATTGGCCTTTGTGGGCGGCTTATTATCGGTTACCAAACCTGGTTCCTTGGGCTTTGCAGGTGACTTCTTATCGTTTTCTTTGTCCTCCCCTTCCAAGTCATTGGGGAATCCTTCTCCATCACTTGCCAATTGTTTGTCGACTGTTGATTTGTCAACCCAAGGAGCTCAAAATAATGACTTCACTCCACAGCGCTCTTTGTTAGTGAACATTAGCCATCCAACAGAGTACTAAGTATCATTGTTTTTTATGAATGATTCCAATTTACGCCATTGCTTTTTGAAGAAGTCCCGCTTTGCAATGCCGGATAAATTGTGACCGTCAAAATGCGGTACACTGATATTCTTGAAAACTTCCCTCAAAGAAATACCATCAGATTGTAAATTTTTTTCATTGTCTTCTGATACAAAGCCATGTTCCAAGTTTGCCTGAATGGCACTTTTTTGGTTCTTGAATATTTCAGGCAGAAGTTCCTGAGTCAAAGGAGTAAAATATTTCCCCTTAACTGGTAGGTAATTGTACATAGTGAGAAATTCCAGGAACCTTGTAAAGAAATTACCAGCGCAAAGTAGTATTTCCGGTCGGGTGATAAAAATCTCACAAAATGCGTGTCTTGTATGCTTGCAGAACAACCGGTCCTCCACCGTGTATTGGCAAGTTCTCATCAAAATTAAGGAAGCTTGCAACCAAAAGAAGTTTCTCATCTTCTTCTCAAGGGTAAGTCCCCTTAGACTCATCACCTCTTAGAAGCTCTTGGGGAGTCAGGGGAGTCAGTTCATCAAATTGGATGGAGCTCCTGCCACTTGTGGTGTAAAGTATAACCAATCTTGGGGGTAACCTCCACGGAAGGTGAAGTTGGACATTGATTGGCACTCTGCTTTCAAACATATGCCCACCTTCTCAATTGCAGTGTCAAGGTTCAGAGTTCTTTATGGTGTGTAGAATACTGCATAAACTATTGCTTTCACAACCATACTCCAATCTACCAACCCACCTTCAACTGTGGGATCACGTGACAACCGACTTGTTAGAACATTATCAAGCAATTCCTTGCACAGAATATTCAACTTTCAACAGAGTTGAGTGCGGAAACAACATTGTCACCCCAACACAAAGTCAGGATTAAATGTAGAAATAGTCACCAAATTTCTATGAAAGGCAATCAACTACTTTGTAATACTTGTTCAAACTTTTCCTGTGCTCCACAAACTTTGAAAAATGAAGAGGAGATAACAGTTGAAATCCAATTCTGCCAACCAAATTGTCCAGTCCTGCTATTTTGTACTGTCCAACCACAAATGAACACAGATACAGATTTGGCAAAATTTTCTCATACAAATTGTCATCAAGGAATGACTCAACAGCAAAGTGGTTGAGGTTGACTTTTTCAAAAATTCTTGTCTTGTTTTGTTGGAATGGTACCCACAAAGACATGAGGACCTTGTGAAACGGAAGATCTCTCTTTGACATATTGGATGGCCAATCCAGCTTGAGGTACTTTGCAGATTTAGTAGAAGGGACTAGCTCTACCGATGGACCTGTCTTTGATTGGCCTAGGACTTCCTTCCCCCAAATTTGTTAGATATACTTGTCCGTTTGTTTGACGGAGTAGTTTGCTGAAAGAAAACACTGGAATGCGTGTTGCAACAAAAGATCATTAAAGAAAGAGATCACCTTGCGGACATATACTTTGTCTTGAACGATGTTGTCTTGAAATCTGTGATGAAAAAATGGACCTTGATTTGTATTTGGAGGTGCCAGTGGGAATTCAACAGAATGAATGTACCACCAAAGAAGGCTTAGGTACACTTTTATGTACTTCAGTATGGTTTTGTAGTTAACCACATTGGTTGACCAAACAGTGTGCAATTTTCCATCAGGTAATTTGGCTTTTCGTTTGAAGTGGATGTACTCTGTTAAAGCAGTACTATCATTGGCATGGATAATGGAGTTCATTGCTCTCTGAAAGGCATGCCATTTATCTTTCATGTTGTAGTCATTGAAATGAGTTATCAGTTGGCTTGCATCCACGATGTCAACCTTTCTTGGAAACTGTTGACCAGAGTCATGCAGGAAAAGGTTTACCATCACGACAAAGATCCTTGGAATAGCACCCAATACCAATGATGCATTTTCACCCATCACCATCTGGCTGAAGTCAGAACAGGCTCCCAAAGAAAAGAGACTGGTGACAATGAAAACCTTATTCATCAATAGGTAGAAGACCAATTTGATGTTCTGGCTTACTGCAGTAATCAATTTGTCAGTCAAGACAGCAGAGAAGCCGCCGGAACCCTGGTTTTGAAGTAGAAAAATGGAACTTGATCTTCATTCAAAGGTGCAGGTGGGAATTCAACAGAATGAACGTTCCACCAAAGAAGGCTTAGGTACACTTTCATGTACTTGGGTATGGTTTCATATTTAACCATATTGGTTGACCAAACAGCGTGCAATTTGCCATCATGTAATTCATCTTCTCGTTTGATGCGGGTGTACTCTGCTATAGCAGTACTATCATTGGTGTGGATAACAGAGCTCAGCGCTCTCTGAATGGCATGTCATTCATCTTTCATGTTGTAGTCATTGAAACGAGTTGTCAGTTTGTTTGCATCCAAGATGTTGACCTTTCTTGGAAACTGTTGACCAGAGTCACACAGGAAAAGATTTACCATCACATCAATGACCCTTGGAATAGCACCCAATACCAATGATGCATTCTCACCCATCACCATCAGGCTGAAGTCAGTACGGCTTCCCAAAAAAAAGAGACTGGTGATGATGTAAACCTTATTCATCAACTGGCTGAAGACAAATTTGAGGTCCTGACTTATTGCAGTGATCAATTTGTCAGTCAAAATAGCAGAGAAGCCTTCCAAACCCTGGTCTTCAAGGCAAGCTTTGACACGTCTTTTCATTGCATCTTTGTGAACCTTGTATTCTGATTTGTTGTCAAAAACATCAGAGGGTAAAGTATAACCGCTGCCATAACCTGGAGTTACCACTGCTGTTGGAACCGTGCCATTTTGTGCTTCACCTCCACGAGATGACATAGTTTTAGATGCAGATGCAGCTACATATGCTAATGCACAGACAGGTGCGGCTGCAGCTGTGAGTGTTGATGGTGTTCCAGGCACGACATGTGCTTTTTGAGTTTCAGGAGCAGCCGTGTGTGCAACTATGGGTACCTTGGCTGTTGGAATCATGCCATTGGGTACGGATGCCTCTGCAACTTTTGGACACAAAAATCTTGTTTTGGCTGCAGTTGTGGATGCAGGTGGAACTTTTGGAGACAAACTTCTTTGTTGACTGTGGCTACTTTTCGAGTTCCAGGAGCAGCAGGGTGTGCAGCTGTGAGTACCTTGGCTGTTGGAATCACGTCCTTGGGTACGTATACCTCTGCAACTTTTGGAGACAAACTTCTTGTTTTGGCCGCGGCTGCAGATGCAGGTGAAACTTTTGGAGACGAACTTCTTGTTTTGGCTACAGATGTAGATGCAGCTGGAACTTTTTGAGACCAACGTCTTGTCTTTCTTTTCATTGTTTTTGGCATCTTTTGATTGACAATTTATTGAACACCAAAAATTAAGTTGTGTCGAAGCAAGCAAAGTTGCTACAATTGGTAACAAATTTGAAAAATGGTAATTCATTACCCAAATGATTACACAAATTCACCGGTTAACCAAGATTACGTAACTTCACACATAACAAACCAGATAACACAACAAAACAAAACAGCCATAGGAAGACATCCCAAGCTGATGAAACAAAAAACATTTTGGAGTCAACTTTCAACAACAAACCTGAAATGCCGTTCCTTCACGAAAGTTGAAAAAGTACAAAAACAAAACAGACAACAACTTAACACCATGCAACAATGTAAAAAGGTTTTGAGAATTTCCATCCACTATACGGCTGTGAAATGAAAAACCTAGCAATGACGTTCCAAAACAAAAGTTTTAAACTGACAAAAACAAAGCATAATGTAATGAAAAACTAATTTTGAGATTTTCCATCGGCAAATTTGAACAAGTTTCAAACAGAAAGCCTGCAACGCCATTCCAGCACTATACTTCTGCAAGGTCATTCCATTATTGTTGTCATGAAATGTATAGAAATGGATTCACCCCTCCAACATATGTTCTTACTGTAATACATTACTAGTTTCATCATACATCTGGACTCACAAGATATTACTATGCTTGGGTTAAGACTATAAGGGTGGAACATACCATTGATGGGGTAGGGTACACAATAATATTGTGCTCTGCGCCAGGATTTTCTGGAAACCACATTCCACATTGTTAGGATATGTGCAGACAAAGGATAGGCAGGCATCAGTACCACCCCCCTCACAAGTGTAACAGTTTCAAAAATAGTAGTGATACAGTGTTCCTCAAAACAAAGTAAATCAAGCACTTACAACAACTAATAATTGTAGCACGGATATTTATGACAGTGTGAATGACAACAAAAATCCGCATACTCCAAAACAATTCAACTCCCATAAAACTAGCGCGCCAAACCGCTGAACAGCAAACTTGGTAAGTTTATATTTGTGATTTAACCAAGAAACAATGGTACAACAAATTTGCAGTCCACTTCCAGGTACAACAATTGATACCAATAGTAAAACAAGCAGCCCAGCGAGTAGTGTATCGGAAAGTGAGCCGGCAAACATGAATGATAACCAAAAGAGATACAAACAATAGCAGTATCAACAGCAATGCAATACAAACAACAAAAGATTGCAATGGCAAAAACATTAAAGATTACATTACCGCATACATCAATAAAAAAACTTTCAGGATGATCAATAAATACCAACTAAGGTACACTCTTCATAAAGACGATGATTCCCAAAATTGTAAAATTGAATTATAACAATGAAATACCAATGACAATGAATGTCCATGCACCAAAGTGGAGTTGAATTTTCTGCAGAGCAATCACTACATGTATGCACAATGCTCAGACTCTAGCCAGGAAAAACTATAAAGGTAGTACAAGCTGACAACATCATAGTTGCCATATACACATTTTCAGCATTTCTAACCTATTGTTTTGTTAACACTGACACTTAGATGATAAAAGGAACAAACAGATACCAGATAGTTTCCCAGAAACAGTTCTAAACACGGAAAGCAAAAACACGAACTCCAAAAATAAGTACAATTACACAAAAACTACCGACAAAAAAATTGACCTGAATTCCAATACTTCTTCAAAAGAATTCTTGGAGCAGTGTCACCAAAACAGACAGACTTCAACAAAAAATCATTATGAGCAACAATCAGTAACATTTTTACCACAAACAATGAAGCATTTGTATTGCTTTTCCTTTACAACAACTACAAATCATGGCTAAGAAACACAACAAAGGGCACAGGGAAGAGAAAGAAATTCACTGACAGTAAGTTGGGAAATAAGGAGGGATGGAGTGACAAGGAACAAGAGCTTTACACATATGTCAAAAGTGAAATAGAAAAATGAAGGGAGGAACAACAGTTGAAAGATTTAGAGATAGAACTACTTAAAACATACCAACAGCATAATGGCTATCATACATAACAACATAAGGAGGACAAAGAAAATACAAAGAGCAACAAAGTTGGAAGCAAAAACATGACATGATGGAGACTCTTGACAAGGATGACAAGGACTACAAATATTACAACGAAAGCAGAGACAATTTATAAAAGTAAATGGTGGTAACAACACTATAGTAGTGCAGTTAGTTTACTAGTATTTTATGTCGGTTTGCACAATATATTTGTCTGCTGTTAAAATTGAATAGTATAAAGAAGATTATTGCAAAAGCTGATGAAATACTTTCTTCTTCATACCAAAATATGTTTGTCAGCTTTTGGTATTCAATATTCATAGTGTGAGTATTGTGAAATGGACATAACATAATAGATTGCCGGTTTTCAAGAAGCTAGTAATACAATTTTGAAGAAATTCGTAATAACGCTACAACAATATCATTGCACATAGAGGATAGTATTACAAAAGATGAGTGTTGCAGGGAAGAAACAAAAACTGAGAGGAGAATAAATTATTATTGGGGTAAGCATGAAATGAAGTTGTGCCAGTAAAAATTGTGAAGGAACCATAATAATGCGGCTGAAACTACTATGAGTGAGAAAATAGTCCTCCTTGAAATTGTTGCGTGCAGAAATACATAGAGAATTATTTTTCATGCACACACCAAACAATTCTGAGTTTTGAAAAGAAATTGCAAAAATTGACACAGCACAAGCATTGTTTAAGTGACGTTGTTTTGTGAATCTCTATAAAATTGGATTTTGTTTTTTGTCCTGGACCTTCTTGTTTATGGTAAACACTTCAACCAAATCCAAAAATAGAGGAAATAACCTTGATCTTTTAAGGTCTTCTTGTTCAAATACCTCAACCCATGATGGTAAGGCTTATATAATTAACACAAACTCCAAGATACAGGTTGATTTCTCTTGACCTAAGATACATCTGAAGGTCCCCAAATTTTTTTTTTTTTTATCATAGTACTCCTGCACCCCCAACTTCAGGCTATCTGCAAAATCTTTTTGCTTCACTTAATTAAACTGTTAAATTCGACCCATAGTGCCCTAGATTGTCAGGTACACAGAGTAATTGGATCTCCAATAGTCCAACAAGTTTGGAACCCCTAGAAACACACTGATTTCTTTACCTCTGGATATGAGTGATTTTTTCGTTAATCAGTATGGAATACACGTTAATTAACTCAATTTTATTTTCTGTGTAATTTCTCGTGACGGACGACGTACAGATCTGGATGAGTCGCATTCGTTCACCACCGTCGAACACGAACTCTTCGTTTGTCTCGAGGCATGAGAACGGACAAACGTGTAACCAAGACACGAGGGAATCGCATCGCTGCTCCCTCCCCACCTTCTAACAATTCACCACCCTCAACAGAATTGTTTTACCGACGGATAACCATCCTCTAGCTGCTGCGTGAGAGAAGGGAAACAGGAGTTGTACATACAAGACAACAACGAGTTACAACGAAACATGACCACCATTAGTTCAACGACGTCTCTTTCCTCGCCAGCTCTTATGATGGAGGAAGGAGCGGACACTATCACACAGGTAGTTGTCCATCCATTGGTCTTATTGCATGTCTTGGACCACCACACCCGACGACAGGAAGCTTCTGGAAGAGTAATTGGCACTTTGTTAGGCAGAAGAGATGGAAAGAAGGTGAGAATGAGTATTCTGAGTTTCAGTAGATCGAATTTATCGCGGATGACTTCGTGGATTTTTCAATTTTGATGGAATGTTTGATAGTCTGCAAATCACACCCGAACTTACGAGATCATCATGCCCTAACAACCGATGCCACTGTCAACTTAGATCGAAGTAACAAACTGCTTTGCCGTACCTCACGCGGAAAGAGGCGACGAAGTTGCTATTGGTAAGGATTTCAACAAGCAAATGTTGGCCTTGCACCTTCGAGCTAATAGAAAAGAGACCGTTGTGGGATGGTATGCTTCGGCTGCTTTGGCCGAAGGAGATGACGAAGCCCCGGATTTGATCGCCAACACGTCGTCATTGATTCATGAATTTTATGCGGAGGAATCGGATGAGGGAGATCCGGTTCATCTCGTAGTTGATACCAGACTTATCGAAGATGCTATCACGGCCAGAGCGTACCGAAGCACACCGGTTGTCGTTCAAGGAGAACCTATGGCCAATATGTTTCATGAGCTGCGTTTGACACTTCAAAATTCTGAACCAGAGACTCTCGCTCTTCACCGAATGGTTGAAGATAGCAAGGGAAAGTCGGCCGAAGAATCAGCAGAAGAGCCATTGCTTGTATCCATGGAAAAGTTGTACAATTTGTTGGAAAGTGCGTCTAATTACGTCGACTCCGTTGTGGAAGGAAAGACATCACCCGATGCTGAAATTGGTCGTGAAGTTGCAGACACATTGGCTACTGTCCCACGCATTCGCCCCGAAGTGTTCGACAAGCTCTTCAACGACTCCTTGCAAGACTTGCTTATGGTTACGTACCTTTCCAACATCACGCAAACGCAGCTTTCTATTGCCGAGAAACTCAATGCTAGTTTGGGAGTCTAAGAGTTTGAAGTTAGATTTAAGATCAAATTGAATTTTTGCGTCAGTCAAATTTTTCTATACATTATGTTGCCTTCCCTCGTTTGTACTGTCCTGAAATAGAATCCGTCTTAGGCGCCAAAGAATGACTATGAGAATTTCAAGTTCTACGGAATGAAAGCGTTGTTGCCTTGTACTTCTATTTGGTAACTGAAAGTCTCTTTCTTTACACACAGTTAGGAGGTGGCAACTTGGCTCACATCGCCTTGGAGGGTTGAAACACACTGAAAGTTTCCCTCGAAATCAGACTTCCACATTTGTACCACCCCGCGATCGCCGCTGCATGCCAAGACCGTCCCAGTGACGTTCCATTGGCACCTCCAAGCATTTGAAACCGGAATAGTTTGGGTAGCCTCGAGCTCCAGGGCATCACCCTCTCCATCGCTTCCTCGAGATAGCTTGAAAATACGCAACTGCTTCCCTTCCGCTGATGCGAGAAAATGGTATCGTCGTCCAACATTGGGTGCCCACGCTACATCCAAAACTTCCCCGACAGGAGGCGGAGGCAAAACTATGATAGAATTCCATTGTCGAGAGGCCTCACTGTAACGATAAACAATCGGATGTGCTCCACCAACAACAAGCGTGGGTGGCTCGAAACGGCCGGTTGACCAGCTCAGGCACGTTACTCCCAAGCCGTCTCCGAAGCATTGAAGCGTAGAAGCATTGGCCCACTGCGCAAGGTTCATCACATCCACAGCTGAGTTAATGAACAAGTAACGAAAGTGAGCAAAACAAAAATAATCACCGTACACCGAACAACGGAGAAGGGTGGAAGAAAATTTCTTCACTGGCGCACCCTAACATTTGCAGCGCATTTGGTGTCTCTGTCCTACGTACCCTCGTAAATTCGTACGCATCTGTGGCAAACATATGTGAACATCAAAATGATGAGTATCCATATTCATATGTAAAATAATGATTCCGAATACAATGAAAAGAGCTAATCGATAGGATTGACTTACCCGTCCGCTGAACCAGTTGCTAGTTTTAGCCCCCAATGTCTCGGCGCAAATTCAACACAAGCGACAGCCTTCCGTGCTTCCGTAAGCTGCGCCTTTGCTATCCATCGAGACGCTGCAGATGTTGCATTCGTTCTTTCTTCAAATATTTTTGCCTCGTGATCCGAACCACAACTGGTTTCGACAAGCAAAGAAAACAAACAACTGTGAGCAGACTATTTGATTTTAACCAGACCCTGGCTCTACCCAAGAAGGCGAATCCACTAGAGACTAGGCAGATACTCACGTGGCAATAAGGCTCCCGTACTCTGGGTGACCCCAGCTGAGCATGCTGACACTCCCTCTGTGGGCTTGCCATTCTCCAACCAAGCTCCATTCCCCACTATCCGTTAGATCCCACACTCGAACGAAACGATCGCCACTGCACGTCGCCATGCGGCGGCCATAAATATCAAAGGCGCAACCATGAATATAGTCTTGGTGCATCGAAGAAATCACTTGCGTCGAAGACGCGTTAGCAGCGCTTGGCGACATTGTGTTCTACTTCGTATGTTCAATGTTCACTAAATGAGCGGCGCTTCCCACGTAACCGCCGCAACCCACTGTCAATGAAATCGATTTCCAACTTTCAGCTACGTACGATTGAGATACGCCTCGCTGATGGTTCAGATGGAGGATTGAGAGCTTCGTAGTTTTGAGTTTGCGTCGCTGCGGCTACGAAGGGGGAAATATGTACATTTCTCTTTTCATGCGCAATTCACAATCAGCCGCAACCATCGGAACGAACACGACCTCCGCAGCTGACAAATCAACAAAATCTATCGTTAGGCCTAAAAACCGAATTTTTTCATGTTTTCCAAAAATGGAAAAAATCTTCCGCACCTATTTTCAAATATTGCCTTTTCGTTTTGAACCCATGTGTTTTAATTCTCTGCAGCATGGATTGGCTGGTGGTGGTGGTGGTGGTGGTGGTGGCTAGTGGTTGATAACCAAAGAACTCATTTAACAATGGGTTTTGCCATTGGTTTCCTTCTGCTCATACAACTACGAAGTTTGTTTGCTGATCAACAGCACAAAAACACTGTTGACTACAGACAACAAACTTTTCTGATGAGGAGGAGCTAGGAGAGCAGGAGAAGTAGTATTTCCTCAAAACTATGATAAGTGATTGTGTCAGGGTACTACTAGACCTGATGAGTCTTGTGTCGCAAGTGGTTCATAACTCCCAATTTTTTTACTGCACACACCTCCATGGTAACAGAATACTATAAGTCCACTTTTCAACTGTCTAGTATGTCACCTCTATTTAGCACAAAGGAATTCTCCTGAGAGAAAGATAGTGACACCAAGTTGTTACTCCTCCACAATTTGGGAGTGTTACCGTGGAGAGAATAAGCTCCTCTACCCTTTGTTTTTTTGCTTTTGAACCAAACACAAGAAATGGGTAGTTATTGATTTTGGTGCACCTAATTTAAAGATCCCTGTCTGCGCTAGATAAGAAAAATATCCCTGATAAAAGCTGCCTACAGTATTTTGAAAGATAAAATGAGGGAATATGTCCTTATTCTGCACGATGAACATAGGATGATTTGGTGATGTTTTGCAATGGGGTGGTTTGGGATATCACATCACAAAATTTCATAGAATGACTAAGTTCAGCACATGTGCAATCTAGGTGCAATTGATTCTCATCTGCACTGACTACCTCATCACAACACATGTAATGGGTGCAATACGAAAGTGAAATATGTGGGAATGAATGCAGTGTTAACATCTAGACAATTTTATGCTTGACATATGTACCATATCTGCCAAAGAATATCATTGCTGCGCAAAGCAAAGGGCAATCAGGCACCATGTGAGTTCTTTTCATTACTCATTAAATGCATCTTGTTGTTCTATGCTGCAACCACACTTTAATCTAGGGAAAGGAAAAAATAGAAGTACCTAAAATGTGGACAGCATGGGAGTTCATTTCTGTTTGAGTATGACGTTTGGCGCATAACTACGAGATGGCCAAATACATTGACATCTCACAATAAAGATCTTCGCGTGATGAAAGACAATATGATCTGTCAGGTACCAGTAAACGTGTAGAGCTTTCCAATAGATTTTATTATTTCTATCAGGGCGAACAAACAATAAATTTGACGGAGTGGTTAGCTAGTGTGTTGAACGTCAAATCAAAAGGATCCAACCGGGGCGCTTTCATTGAGTCAAAACTTACTCTGACGAAGTTCCAGATGACAGCTGCAAAGCCTACGGCCAAGACTATGCACATGATATCTACCATGATTTTATCTCCACTCCGTCCCACTTCGTCGAGTACTTCCTTCATTTTACTGTTGACAGATTTCATTTTTTCCGTATTCCTTTCGATCTTTTTATCCACCTGGTCCAACATTTGAGTTTGGTAACGAACTTGTTCGCCTTGACTCTGCGCAATCTCTGCCAAATTTTTGATGCCTTCGCCGATCTCATCGAGCTGCAAATCGAAATCTGCATCACGTTGCTCGAGTTGCAGGATCTGCTGTTGTTGTTCGCTTGTCAAGGCCGCGCCTCCACCGGAACCACCCCTTTTCTTTTCTTTCTTTCCATACGAACCAGTTGGGTCATACGACATAGCCTTTGTGTTGAGGGCGGCAGCAGCATCAGGTGTGCGGCTACGAGCATACCCTTTCATTTGTGCGTCTTTAACCTTCTCGATCTCTGCGTAGAGGCGATTGACCAATGTTGATTGAATCTCGAGTTCTTCTGGGGTGAATTTACTCTTTTTCTTGCGTGCTTCCTTTTTATAGATGCCCTCTAATTCTCTCCATTCATCTGTTGCCTGTCGGATTTGTTCCCTAGTTTCTGATTGCATTTTGATGACCTCTTTCGCGTTGTCGCCTCCGTATCCCGCCCCCTCTTTCTCCTTGGTATCCTTCAATAACTGATGAATAGTCTTCAAACGATCAACGATTGCCGATCTTAGCTCTAAAAACTTGGATCCCTTCTTTTCACTTTTCTTGTTCGATCCCATTTTGGCCGTATTTCTTGCTTTGGCTATTTTTTCATCCTCGGTAGTTTTCGGCTTGGCGCCGATGTCCTCCTGGATAGTATACAACGTGGTGAGCAGACCTGTTATCTCTTCATCTTCTCGTACCGCAAACATCTTGTTTTTGTCGTGTTTTTCTGTCACCGGTCGTCTATGAAGGAACAAAATATGAAACAGGATGAGCGTTGGTGTTTCGTGCCAGTACGAGTAAGGTTACCCGGAAATGTAGTCACTCAAGTGCACAACATACGAGAGCAGTGCGGGAGTACTCGTACCGGTACCGGTACGATAATGAAAATCACCAGTACTGTGTACCGGTAGAACGAGGGACGACGGATATTTTGCGTTGTACCGTATTGTACGGTACGATACTTGTACCCGGTACATTGTAAGATCATAAGGTCGACAGCGGTAATACCGCACGGTTCAAAAGTGCTGCGTAAAAATAATACGATGACGAAAAGAGACATTTAAAGAATCAAAAACAAATGTTTTCATGTCGGTCCTTTCGGGGCAGCAGTAGAATGTAAATCTTGAGTGTACCAGTACGTACGATAACGGTACCGCTACCGGTACGTACGGTAACGTAAAACAAAAACAACTTTAAAGATGTACGGCACGAAGTATTACCGTACTACACCGTACTAGTACTTCGTAGTACCGGTAGATATCGGTACGATCCGCTGTTCTTAAAAACAAAACAATTTTGAGCGCTAACTTTAGTTGTGGTTAATTTGGTAGCAACTTTATATACTACTTTTCCGCTCTTCGTCCCTATTCTTGCACAGGGGCAGTACGCGAGACGATGAGGTTTTACCGATGTCCGTGTCTTTGCTCATTGCAAACTACTTAGCGAATCTGTCGATCACGAAAGTCTTCGACGAATATTTGTCGCTCATTGTGAGCTACCAAACCTTTTTACTTCACCTTCTTACTTCCATCAACAATAGCATACGCTATGTTTGTTCCTGCTCTTGCAATAGTCCAATTCCCATTTGTCCGCAGAAGATGCACCATTGAAAGTTTTTGGTTCGTAGGCCACAGGTTCGAATCCTAGGTTTTCAGCCTACAGTTTTGCGAGTTCCCAGTTCCTACCGTACCTAGGTACGTACGGTACCAGTAAGATTACTACAGATCTTGTCGCCAATACTGTAGTTGGAAGCAGGGGTTGGAACTGATCAAATAATAATAATAATAATAATACTTGTAGTAACGATCTTTCAGCTGCAGCGGAAACAAACACTCACTCGCCTTTCATAATTTGCGAATCAAATCCGATGCAGTTCGAGTTACATAATTATTAATCATATTGTGTGAAATCGTTGTTGAATCCGTTCTCTTGTTCTTGGGTGGTCGGCGGTCGAAACGAGGCAGACATCCTGTGTTTTGAAACTTTTAGAATGCAGGAATTTGCTAATGCTACATGAAAATACTGTAATTTGAAAATGATGTTATATTGGCTTATGAGTTTTTCCGTCCAAAACTGAAGAACGCTTTCCTCTTTATCGCATACGAACCTCACAAGTCCCATAATCATAACACGCCGCGTAAAACTGATTTCCAAAAATTAGACGATAGGATAGAAACCAGTTCTGCTCCTCGTCTTAGCAACTCTAAAGTTGTAGAATCAACTTGCTAGCTTCTTGCTCGAGGCCTCGGTGGCTGTTGAGAGCGTCATTACGGGCGGTTTCAATGACCTGCGTAGCACTCATCTCGGCCAAAACAACTTCAACTTCTTTCGAAACAAGAAGGAGGCGTAGACATCGGGCTGCTTCAAACGCATCGTGCGGTTTCGCTGATGCATCTTGCATCGACGCTAAGAGGAAAGACAAAAATGATCTTGACTTGAGATGATTATCACTTGTCGATAAAATCTCGGCCAAATCGCTCGTGCTAACAGCTTCGCAACAGTTCGCTATCACCCCAAAAATCTTTCGGCGAAGAATGGATGAGTGAAGGGAGTTCATGCCCTTCTGATCTGTGCCGTTGCACTCATCGAGCAAAGAAAGAAGTTGACTCAAGCAATCATAATCGCAAAGAACTGATTTAGCAGCTAGATCCTTGGCTTCGCAACTCTTGGACATATTCTCTATCCTGTCGAGCGCTAGAATTTGTGAATCGGATTTCTTAGAATGGAGCATGCTGTAAGCAACCTTGAAATCATCTCTGACACAATCTTGCCGATCCTCCCTGGTTCGCCTGGGAATTGTGGCCGGGACGGTGAATCGTCTTGACGGACGTAATTGCGGCTCGTGGTATAAGCCTTTCGAAGCACGCAAAATTGTTTTCGCTGCATCACGAAATTCAAAAGAGCAACCCCTGAGTCGCTGCACCTCTACTACAACCATGCCATTGTCACTGAAGAGACGGATAACAAGCTTTACACCGCGCTGTGTCTCGACTACGAGCGTATTCTTTTGTTTCGAAAGAGCAAGACGAGTGTTGCGTGAGGAGATTGAGTGAATTGAAGTATTGCATTGTATTATATTGTATTTGGACAGAAGAAAACAACAAACCCACTGTAAGAATGGCCCGAACATACCTGTTTCTCAGCGTTCCTCGAATCAATGGCGATCGATGAGGATATCAGTCCGTTGCAAATTCTTTCAGCAATCTGCTGAGGACCGGCATCTCTCACGTAGATGTTTGTTCGGACTAGCATGTAACCTGCAGGAAGTTCCGATAGTTCACGCACTATCCAGCGAGGAGACGATGAAGACAATCCATGCCCTTCACGTTCGTTGTTGGGGTTAGTACGATTCGATGACTTCCCCGCTGAGACGATAAGTTTAGGTGAAGGGACCAGCGGTCCGGCGAAAGCAGGAGCAGCAGTCAGTGGCTGGATCGCCACGCTCCTGTAGTCCGGACCATCTTCATCGCCATTCTCTGGTGATTTGCGTTCGTCGCGCTTGACCATGATGAAAAACAAGTGTCGAATTGAAGATAATTAAAGATTGAACGGCGGAGTTCGAGTACTAGTAGGTTTTGAAACAGATTTAAAATAAGTAAGTTGGAGAAAGTACCGGTTTGGTGTTTTTTCGTGTGAATGTTGAGGGTTTAGAAACCATGACTGCATGCAGGTTGAACACGATACTAACCTTTTGGAGGACACGGCAACCCGATTTCCCTGACAAGCACTGTGCTATCTCGAAAGAGTTCCAGTACCAGCTACGAGTATCGTGATATTATCTCAAGTCGTTCGATACCATTCTCCGTAAGATAATCATTCATTCTTGGAGCTTCCTCACAGTTTCAGATCGTCGTGTTGAGACCGAAGTGTCGGTGCAATTGATTGTTAAAAATAGTTCTATCCCTTAATTGTAATCGAAATCACGACAAGGAAGCATTTCGAAGGTTTGCCTTTCGTTTCGAAGGCCTAAAATCCGTTTCGAAAGAACTCGTCGATTGCTACCGTACGGCAACATAGAGATATAAGTAATGGGGGTCGGGATCACTGAAGAAAAGGGCGACAGAAGAATGCAAAGTAATAAGGAATGATGTTCATGTTTCTTTTCTGTTCTTTCTATCCTATATTTTTTCTAAATAATTTAGATTTACTCAGTTTCATAAGCATTCGAGCTGTTCTACGAGTGAAAGAAAAACACGCACTTAGCGACTCTAAGGGTGTTTTTCCTTCTTTTCTACGGGTATAAGTAAGTACTCGAAAGTCATAGTAATGGTAACTTACGTGTGAATTTAGCAAGCCGTTGAGGCTGGTATGTTCCGAGATTTGTTCCAATCAGTTCCAATGTTGATGTCAGTCATCATCACGCTTCTTATCATCTTCTAGTGGTACCGGGGATTTGGTCACGTTACGCTTTTCAAGAGCAAAACAAAATAGCAAAACACTACTTCGTATCTCTCAAAAACGTAAGGGGGCCCCCTAAATAGAGCATTTGTTAAATTTGAGTCACATTTTAATCCCCTTGATTTGAGTCCCACCAATGTACTGTATGTCTACCACACAATACATGGAATAATCCCTTACTTTGGTTCCAGATGGAGTTAGAACATGCTAGAGGTATCAACACCCATCTACATGCATCAGAGATGACATCTGGGCTATCCATCAATTCCAGGAATCAACAGGAGAGGACTAGGTAGGATCAGAAGTGGGTGCAAAAAGAATAGCTTTGTGTTTCAAAAGAATCACACCACCGGACATCATATTACTGTCATGGGGATGCTGTAACTTTGGTTCCAGGTGGAGTTAGAACATGCTACAGGTATCAAAACCCATCCACAGGCATCATAGATGACATTCGAGCTATCCGTCGATTCAAGGGACCGGCAGGGGGCGCACGTCACACATACTGTTGTCGGTTAAAAAATCGATTCAACCATTTGACCTTTCCAATTCGGAACTTCCTTTGGAGTGGTTATATGTTACCCCATCCATGATATCAAACCATTCAAGTCATTGTTTTCCTACAACACTCAGAGCGTTCAATTCTACGATCTCTTCTTCTTTCCGATTCTATCCTGATGCTTGAAGCAATTGATCCTCAACAACTTGATCCGTCTCATCTCTCAACAACTCATTTGATTCTATTCCATGATCAAATCAAAACTATATTTACATTCAATTCTTCCATGGCTTATTGATCCCCTGCTGATGAGATTGATTCCATTCTATGATCCTCCTGAGTCTTCTAGATCTCCCTTCCAAGTCTCCTGCTCTAATCCCATACTTGCCATCTGACAATCCTTTGTTATCCCATCCGTGATATCAAACAAGCATTGTCCAACCATTTGATTCCTCCTTTTGAACAATCTTTGGTTATCCCATCCGTAATATACAGCAAACACTTGCCCGTGCACTCCACCCAAACATGATCCCTCAATCTCTTCTTCTGACATGAAGCAAGCAATCATCCTCAATGCATCAATTCATCGCATCCCCTTCGTTGAGGTTTAATCCCCACTAGGCTTGAAGCAATCGCTTCTCAACCTTTTGACTCTATCCTACTACATATGGCATTGACAGATCACAACATTTGTCCCATCCATGAATAATTGATTCTACATCACGTTTCTTTGGGATTCTACAGTCAATCCATTCTCAACAATTTGAGTCATTATTTTTCCTACGATACTCAATCTACTCAACAACTGTTGCTCTTTTCCAATTGTTTCTATAATTCTGCAATTGGATCTAAGACTATCTTCGATCAAGTTTCTATGATTTGGTCTAACAATCAATTCTTCTGACACATCAAGCAACCAATCCTAAATGACTTGATCCATCCCAACATGCCAATCTATCCTACGGCTTGAAGTAGTCGATCTTCATCAACTTGATCTGTCTTATCTCTAATCAACTCATTTGGTTCTATTCCGCAGTCGAATTAAAACTACAACTACATTGGATTTGGTTGACAATCCGCTATCACAATAGATTCCTCTCTCATTCATCGATTACTACCCTTCCACCGATGTTAAAGGCCAGCCTACGACTTCTACTCTATGTTGGTCCGTGATTCAAGTTCAATCAATCCTATCTCCTTTGTAACAATCCTTGAATATCCCATCCGTGATATTAAACAAGAATTTTCTTCTCCATTCTATGATCATGTTTGATCAATCAATTGTCTTTGACCCAATCAAACGATTTCTACGATTGGTTCTACAATCTACAATTTGGTTCTATTGCTGATTCAGATACTATTCTGCATCCCGTTGTGTTATGCCTCCAAGCAATTCCAATTGTGCATTCAATTGATTCTATGATTAATTGATACTCAACAAGCCTGTTTCCAACCTGGTTCTTCTACTCATCAATTCCACGACCACTATATATTAAAGCACCTATCTTGTGTCATTTATGTTCCACCTATCTTCTGATTGGATCCCCAAGTATAAGATCCAATACTCCTACAGTTTCACAAAAATGGTGCACCGACTGGTAATTCAACACTCCTTCACCTTGTGTTGGATCAAGGGGTGTGTTGTTGGTTAAAAATTACAGAACAGAAACACTGTAAAAACGCTACGGTAAACAAAGCAGAGGTACGAACACAAATATTCGCCCTCTAATCTGGCTTAGAATCAAACGCACCTCCACTACTTGGAAACTCTGAAGTGGTAAAAACGATTCCACTTAACACCACAAAAGAAACAGGTTAAACAATTTGAGCCAAGACATCATTAAAGACCAGATCGATATGTAAACACTTGATATCTATATATGCATTCAAAAGAGTACATATAACAGCCCATGAGGAAATTACTTATTGCAATCATGAAATTCCATACCGGTTTGTGTTGGGCCTCATTTATTCCATATATCACAATCAAGCAAAAGGCCCATTGAATAAAGTACTTAACCTCGCAAAAGACCAATACCACTGAAAAGACCAACACGGTACTAACATAGCAATACAACAAGGATCAGTACATTGGTACAAGGTTAAATAACACAGAACCAGGGAAGATCTCTACCATGTAAAATTCAGGGAGCCCCAACACAGTGCAAAACACATACATTAGGTAGAAAAAAGAAGAGTGTCTCCATGAACTCACATCTCTTTTCATTGAAACTATTTGTTATACCTATCTGATCAATTTTTTTAAGTTATGACACATATTTCACTATCATGATGCTACTAGTACGTCACATAAACAGTGCTCATGCTTTCGTCAAATCCGTGCAATGTATTTAAAAAATTCCAAAATGTTTTGTTGCGCGAACGATAAATAATTCTCTATGTATTTTTGCATGCAACAATTTCAAGTACGACTATTTTCGCAACCATAGTTTCAGCCCCACTATTATGGTTGCTTCACAATTTTTCTATTTTACAATTTTGTTTCATGGTTACCCCAATAATATTTTATTTTCCATTTGATTTTTGTTTTTTCCTTTCAAAACTCATCTTTTGTAATAATATCCTCTATGTGCAATGACATTGTCGTAGGGTTGATACAAATTTCTTTACAAATGTATGAGTCTCTTGACAAACTGGCAATCTATTATGTTAGGTCACTTTCACAATACGCACACTACAAATATAAAATACCAAAAGCCAACAAACATATTTTTGTACTAGTAAGAAAGTATTTTCTCCATGTTTGCAGTAATCTTTTACATTTCACAATACTCACATTATGATTATCAAATACCAAATGAATAGTAACATATTTTGGGACAAAGATGAAAGTAGTTTATCAGTTTTTGCAATTATCTTGTTAATTGTATTTGATTCGAATAGAAGACCCGGGACAATATTGTGCAAACCGTAAACTAATAATGAACTAACCGTGCTACTACAATGTTGTTGTTGTCACCAATTACTCTGGTAACCTTTTCATGTATTTGATAAAATATTTGTAGTCCTTGTCATTCGTGCCAAGAGTCTCAACCATGTCGCATTCTTGTTCCCTCCGTTTTTGTTTCTCTTTTCTTCCACTCATCCTCATCATCTTGTAGTGTATGTTTGCCATGTTGGTACATTTTAAGTAGTTCTATCTCTAAATCTCTCAACTGTTGTTCCTTCCTTCATTTTTCTATTTCACTGAGGACTTATTTGTAAAGAATATGTCCCTGGTTGCTCCACTCCCCCCCCCCCCCCCCCCCTCTTACCAGACTTACTGTCCGTGATTTTTTTCTCTTTCTTGTGCCCTTTGTTGTATTCAGCCACGAGTCATAATTGTTGAAAAGAAAAAGCAATGTAAATGCTTCATCACTTGTGGTGAAAATGTTGCCGACTGTTGTTCTGAATGATTTTCTTTTGAAGTCTGCCTGTTTTGGTGACACCGCTCCAAGAATTCTTTTCGTGAAGTATTGGATTTCCGGTGAATTTTTACATTGATAGTCTTCGTGCAAATGGTACCCATTTTCTGTGTTCACGTTTTCAGTTTCCATGACTAGAACCGTTCCTGGGAAACTATCTGGTATCTGCTTGTTCCTTTCGTTGTCTACATGTCAGTGTTAAGAAGACAATTGTGTTAGAAAAAACAACGAAAGAGTGTATACCGGCAACCAGTATGTTGCCGGTTGCTTACCTTTGTAGTTTTTCCTGGCAAGAGTTTGAGCATTGTGCCTACACGTAGTGATTGTTTGGCAAAAAATTCCACTCCGCTTTTGATCCTTGATATCTATCGTATTTGGTATGTCGTTGTTATTCCCTAGTTTTACAATTTTCTTGATCGTTGAGTATATGAATTTATCGTGTGGCGCGAATTTAAAGTTCCTGAACGATGTTTCTTTGACGTATTTGGCAATGTTGCTTTTCAAGTTATTGTTATTGGTGTCTTTTGTTGTCTGTAGAATATTGCTGTTGCTACTATTTGGGGTTCTATCTGTTTGGCTATTGTTTGTGTTTGTTTGGTCACTTCCTGATACACTGCTGGTTGGGCTATTTGTTGTATGGGTAACAACGGTTTTACCCGTCACCGGACTGCAACTATGTTCTACCAATATTTCTTTGTTAAATTGTGAACAGCAACTTACTGTTTTTTCCTTTGATTGTTTTGGCGCGCTAGTTTTATGATAATAGTGTTGTTTTGTAGGAAGCTTTTGGAGTGTTTTTTTCATTCATACTGTTGTAAATAGCCATGGTAAAATTATTACGTGTTGTACGTGCTTGATTTACTGCCTCCCGGGAAGTGCTGTATTACTAATAATTTTACTTGTATTGATGTACTTGCGAGTGTTGTTCTACTGACCCCTGTCTATCTTTTGTTTGCGCGTGCCGTGACAATCTGGAATGTGGTGTCCTGAAAATTTTGGCGTGAACCCGAACATTTTGATGTTTACCACTCTATCACTTCATATGTTCACGTATTTATTGTTTTTCCATTTTCTGCAACGGTGTTGCAGGAAATGCCCTTTTTGTTGTTTTTGGGAACTGTGCAACGTGGTTGAAATTACCCCCTTAATTAATTTTAGCGCAGATCACAATCCATAGGCTCCAAAGAGGATAATTATACGTAGCCCAAGCATTGATTCAAGTACTTATTGTTTTTCCATTTTCTGCAATGGTCTTGCAGGAAATGCCCTTTTTGTTGTTTTGCTAATTACTATGGAGTACATTTTTCGAAAGACGTCTTTTTGTACTCATTCGTATTACTAGACTTTTTGTATTTCATTTTTCTACTGAATGTACATACATGATTTCATACTGTATTTTTTTGTTATGTTTCCTAGAGCATTTTTGTTCTGATTGTACATATGTGATTTCATACTTTCTTTTCGTTCTATTTTTTTGCTGCATTTTTGTACTGATTGTACATAGGTGATATTTTACTTCATTTTCATACTATATTTTTTTAGTCCATTTTTGAACCAATTGTACATAGGTGATTTTGCACTTAATTTTTGTACTGGACTCCTTACGGAGTTGCAGGGTTAAGTGTCTGCAATGGCATTGCAGATTGAATTGTCTGGATCAAAAAATAAGCACAGTGTGTGGAACAGCCTTGTAGGGTTAATAGACAAGTTTTACAATTACGGTTATCAGTAGTGTTTCACACATCCCCATGCACCACAAGGAACGAGCCAGTTGTTGTACTCCTCTAAATCTTCAGGTGAATTCCAACGATTTTTGTAAAGATGTAGCCATTGCGCAATGTTCCTCTCCTTTTCGTCTTCTTCCTCCTTTTTCTCTCTGTTGGTTAATTCTTTTACTTTCTGGCTTTGTTCATGAACAAATCCCACTGCTGTTTCATACATTTGCTTTCTGTGTCTTCGTTAGTTATCTTCTTTATCTTAATCCTCAGAAACCGTTTGTATGTGAAGTTAAACCTGTTATTGTTTGTTGAGTCGCAATACCATTGCAATCGGTCGTTTTCAATGATTGCCTCTTTAGTCTTTGTGCGCCGCCAGTTGTTGGACCAAATGGACGTCATACAAGGACAGTTCACAGGGTTGTAATGTATACATTGTTTTATGTGCTCTCTTGCCTCTGGCGTAAGATTCCACCATTCTTTTGCTGGGAAAGTACGACCATCTCCTCTCTCTTGTTCTTCAGATTGTACTTCTGGTCCAATACCCACATTGTTGTAGCATTTTATGTCTTCTGTTTTTTTCAATGCTGGATAACCACATAAATTGTATGCTAGAATGACTCCCATAGCCCACACATGGTCAATGCCATCAGTGTCACCTTCTTCATAGTTGGGACATACTTCCTTGGTGACGTACTTGAGGCATTGTTCCCAAATCTTCAAAGCTTCATCTTCGTCGAAATGTCCTTTTTTGCTGTTGAGTCTTGTTCTTGCATCCTTGATCTTCTTGCATCCATTAAAGATTGTGAGTACCAAGTGTCCGTGTTTGGCACATAGCGCATCAAACCCTGTTTTGAAATGATATGAAAACGGGTTTACGTTGTTGTATAAGTTGTCGTGATTCAGCTCATGCATCCATTTGATCTACTCCTTCAAAAAAAGGCAACCGGGTTGGCAAAACTGTCCTCTTGTTCCCTGGTTGTGTTGTGTTTTGTTTTCCATTTTTCATTTTCTTGTTATTTCCAAGTTGTGACGTTGGCAGGTAGTTGTACCTGAATACAAGTAATTGTCATAATCCAACCCAGAATCATAAAGTTTGTGGATCTTCTTCTTGTCTGCCGTAAGTTCAATTTTGGGTTGCGGATACTTCTTCCCAAACACACCAAGTACTGGTACATACTGACAGCACCACGGGACTCATAAATTATGGGATTGAAAAACAGACAGACTTTAAATAATGTAACTTACGTTGCCTGGATAGGATCGGTTGATATTGATGACACTGCGTCTAGTGGATCGAGCCCTCCATAAACAGTGAACACGACCGTAGGAGAAGGACACACTACAACGTATGCAGTACCGTGTGTAGAACCGTGCATACTAGTCCCCATATCTTTTTTTGTTCCTACTAGTATTCCTCGATTTTTTAATTAAAGTACGACACACTAATCTGCAATTAAAAAATCGTAATCCAGTCATTTTTTGTGATTTGTCCATGAATATTGTTCCTGGTATGGATAAGATGAATCATGAAAGAAATAGAAGTTTGTTATCTGTGATAGTTTGTGTGTCACCCCCTGATGAGTGTATTTTTGTTCTGGATTTCTTTTTTGAAAAATAATCCCTAATCTGCAATTCAAAATTCAAATACCAGATATTTTTTGTGATTTGTCCATGAATATTGTTCCTGTTATGGATAAGATGAATCATGAAAGAAACAGAAGTGGGTTATCTTTGATAGTTTCTGTGTCACCCCCTGATGAGTGCATTTTGGTCCTGGATTGTTTTGAAAAATACACACCAATCCTCAATTAGAAAATAAAAAATCAGACATTTTTTGTGATTTGTCCATGAATATTGTTCCTGGTATGGATAAGACGAATCATGGAAGAAACAGAAGTGAGTTATCTGTGATAGTTTGTGTGTCACCACCTGCCTAATGAGTGCACTTGGGGCTTGGATTTTTTTGAAAAATACACACTAATCCTCAATAAGAACATCACAAATCAGACCTTTTTTGTGATTTGTCAATGAATATTGTTCCTATTATGGATAAGATGAATAATGGAAGAAATAAAAGTTTGTTATCTGTGATAGTTTGTGTGTCACCCCCTGATGAGTGTATTTTGGTCCTGGATTTTTTGAAAAATACTCTGTAATCTGCAATTCAAAATTCAAATAGCAGACATTTTTTGTGATTTGTCCATGAATATTCTTGTTCCTGTTATGGATAAGATGAATCATGAAATAAACAGAAGTGGGTTTTCTTTGATAGTTTGTGTGTCACCACCTAATGAGTGCATTTGGGGCTTGGAGTTTTTTGAAAAATACACACTAATCCTCAATTAGAAAATAAAAAATCAGACATTTTTTGTGATTTATCTATGAACATTGTTCCTGTTATGGATGATATGAATCATGAAAGAAACAGAAGTTTGTTGTCTGTGATAGTTTGTGCTGTGTCACCCCCTGATGAGTTTATTTTTGTCCTGGATTTCTTTTTTTTTTTAAATAATCCCTAATCTGCAATTCAAAATTCAAATACCAGATATTTTTTGTGATTTGTCCATGGATATTGTTCCTGGTATGGATAAGATGAATCATGAAAGAAACAGAAGTGGGTTATCTGTGAAAGCTTGTATGTCACCCCCTGATGTGTGTATTTTTCCCTCTATTTTTTTGAAAAATACACACTGATCTTCAATTAGCAATTCAAATAGCAGACATTTTTTGTGACTTGTCCATGAATATTCTTCTTCCTGTTATGGACAAGATGAATCATTAAACAAACATAACTGAGTAAGTTACCTTCGACAGTTTGTGTGTGTCCTCACATTATGACTGCATTTGTTTGGTTCCTACATCTAGTATTTCATGTGATCAAGTAATACATGTTATTGATACATGTTATTAATACTACTCGTCTTCTTTTGTTGACAGTTAGTATACATGTATTAATTGTATTCAGAAGAAGATATGATTGTTGGTGTAAGAATAGACAAATTGTTACAAATGGTAAGAAGTTATGCTTATAAGAAGAATAGTAGTATTATGGGTAATAATGATGTTTGAACTTATTTGTCAGCAACAACGACTTCATTGTTGCTACAAAGAAAGGGCTTTTGACACATATTATTACCACATATTATTACTATTATACTTTTACGTTCCTTCATTTAATTCATGTGATGGAGTGATATATATTGTTAACACTTGTTGTCTCCTTATTCACCTTCACCATCGCTGTCGTCATCCGGTTTGTGGTCCAAGTCATGGTCATCATTGGACGTTCCGGTTCAGGTACAAGAGAAGTGACACTTGTCATCTACTAAAAAATTCCCTTTCTATTTGTTTTGTGACTTACCAGACTTCCCCTTTTCCTTGCTGTAATATTTCAGTAAATCAGATATTCTTTTCACAGGACATTCTTCTTTAATAACATGTGACACTTTGAAGAAAGGGAACCACCAAAAGTATCCCCCCCCATCCCCATTTTTGTACGTAAGTTGGTAACCAGGGCAGGCATCATACCCGTTGTACAGTTGGGAAATGTGACTATCAACCACTCCAATTTTTGTGGCATCTCCGTCGTAAACAACTTTTTGATTGATTTGGTAAATGGGATATAATATCTCCAGATCTGGTTCTTTCAACACCACTTCTATGTCATGTGATGCGAATCCAAGTCCTACTGTTGAAGAAAATTTTGGCAGGGTCATATCCATAGAATAATGAAAACATTGAAAGTTGTTTTCCAAATCGTCCCTTCCACTTTTGGGAGCCATTTGACCATTTCGGACGACCAAAAATCTTGAACCCCAACTTTTGGCAGTATTTCCAGATCCATTTGAATTGTCCCCATTTTTTCCAGATTTGTTCAAATTGTTGGCCCCTGGATTCAAACAGCAGGTATCCTCTGATGCACTATTCCCCTTGTTTGGGCCACTCTTGTCACTGTTATTTCCTGATTGATTCAAATTCTGTGCACCTGTTGAATTACCATTATTCAGTGTTTCACCCCCAGTTTTGGCACATCTCCAGTTCCATTGGAATTGTCTACGTTTTTTCCAGATTCGATTGGATTATTTGGCCTGGTATTCAAACAACTGCCATCATCCAATAACAAATCACCATTATTCTCTTCTTCTTCAATCAGCCATGGGGGATGAAGCCACGGCGCAAATGTTTGTCAGTGTTGCAAGAGAACATAACCCACCCTACTGAATACTCTGTCACACCCTCATTCTCAAACTTTTCTGATTCCTTGAACTTTTTATATCTCCCTTTGCTTCTTTGAAGCAATCCCAAGTCTCAAAGGTGGACAATTTGTGATATTGAAAATCACTACCCTTGGGGTAATTGAATGTTTGAGTCAAATCTTCATTACCTCCCACCCAGTCAAAGGAACCATCGAGTTCTCGGACGTCGCTTCGGGACAGAAATAGGACTGCAAGGTTTGCCGACAATAGATCATCCAACTTTTCCACCAAATGTCTTGCAAGATCTTCTGTCAACAGGGTAAATCTTTTCCCCATTCCTGGCAGATATCTGTACTTAATCAATGCTTCCACCCCACTATGAATTTTTAGCACTTCGGGGTCAATCTCATGGAACTCGTAGGGAATGTGTTCCATCAAAATTTGTTGGTCCACCTCTTGTTGTGACTCAACATTGTATTGAAGAAACTGTGTAACAGAGTTTTGACCATTGTGTTTCCTTCCCGTACCCGTTAGTTCCAACTAACCTTTTACGAGTTTGCCCAGTTGTTGTTCAAAGCTGACATGTTCAAACAGGGTATAAATCTCCACATGTGTCAGAGGGTAAACGTACAAATGGTCATTACGTTGATACCCATCATAATCATCTTCAAACTCAAACATTGACTGACCTAGATACTGTTGCTCTTTCAATACAAATCTTCAATTCTTTCAACCACATCTTTGTAACTGAAAAACCTGTTGTGATGTACTTTTAAAACTTTGGGCCAAAGTAGCTTGCAATCATAGTCTAACAACCAATCCAATGAAGAATGATCCCAATCAACATTGTCTTCAATCATTAACGCACATAATACTTTAGAAATCAACAAATTACTTGCCCTATCGATAGAACAGATAACGTTTGCCCCAAGTTTTTCACCCGGATCTACCAATTTCCTGATCAACCACTCTTTCACCAAATATATGATTCTTTCCTTGAAGGTAAACGGTGCCACACATATCTTTCTGTTGCCAAGTTTGGATGGTGATAGGGCTACATTGTTGTTATCGAAGTTGAAATGAATGTTGTAATAGTTGGAAACCATGTCCTTGTAGTGGAGAACGTAGTGGAAGACTGATGGCAAATGGAGTGGTAATAGCACTTGACCGGTGCTTGGCATGTTCCCTTCTTCGTGATGAAATCCTACTTCCACCGGCTTCTCCCCTGAAACTACCATGGTTCCCAAGATGAACAAATTCAGAAATAATTCTGGTAAGAAGTATCTGTAGAACTCTTTATGTGTCAAAAGTTTTATGTCAAGGTGACACAGAGATAGTGTTTGAAAAATTCTTTTTGACTGTCCTTGAAATTGTACCCAAAGCAAATGAAGGGCCTGACCAAATGCTGTTCTTCGTTCGGTTATACTCATCAGCAATTTGTTGCACATGTAATCTTCAGACTTGTTCCAATGTACCAACTGTAGCCTTTGTGTGGGTAGGGATTGTAAGCATTGAAGATGCTTCAACTTGAAATGTTAGTCTAAGGCCCCCTGACTGTAGCTTTGACTCATTGAAATGTGGAGGGACAACTTGGCCATAAGGTTGTCCAAGAAGTGTTTCACAACAGTGACATAATGTTGTGAGTTATGTGGAGAACAGTTCTGACATTTGGTATAGAAACACAAACCCTGACCCATATTTTCAGGCGCGGGTAGATGTCCACATTCTCCGTTTACCAAACCAAGATCTTCGGGTACATTATCATGTACTTCTTAATTGTTACGTAGTTCACCACATTACGCCCATAAAGACATTGTTTAGTATCACCCCCACCTGTTTCACCATGAAAATTCCGTAAAAGAGACTCACATTTTCCCCATTTGTTCTTCATGTCATAGTCCTTCAATTGATCGCTTATTTGCTTCCTGCTCAATAATCCCAAAACTCCAGTGACGCTGTTGTTGACTCGTACAAAAAATTGATCATAACATCTATTTGGTGAGGAATAGGGCCTAGCACACTCAATGTAGTGTCGGTTTTTTCTTTGTTTTCTTTCCCTTTTTCTTTGTTGGAGACGGAGTAGACGTCTTCTTCCTGAAATCGGGCCTGGGTTTGGATTGAATAATTTTGGATACAATGTAAGCCTTGGTCATCAATTGAGTAAATCATGTTGCAACCTCAAAACTTAGGGCCCTCACAAACTGCTTGCATACGTCTGACCATTCAGTGCCGATTCAAGATTCTTTTCCACAGACCTCCGGTATTTTCGTTGATCCACATCATCTTGTAAAGCAGAAAGTGTCCCTTCTGGATAAGTTGGTGTAGGTTTCAATCCTGCAATATTTTAATATAAAATTGCTCTTGGGGAATCTTTTTCACCTTCATCTTGGGTAACAGTTGCTTGGTTGTTAGATTGAGGTTGGGAGGAGTTATGACCCTTCTTCCTAAGTGGTGTTTCACCATTAGAATCAGGATTGGCTCAACACTTACTAGCACTAGTGGAAGGTGTCATTGCTAATGTCAAATCTGATTGGAATTTTGTATAATCTGATGTGAAAATGTTGAACCAAAAAAATCTTTGGCTGTTTCAAAACAACCAGAATTGCGATTGTGGAAAGAACGGTATCCTCCATTATGACCAAACATTCAATCAGTAAATGATTCAAAAACTTTCAAGCGATTAAACCAGATAACAATAACACAACAAGAGAAGAATGAGAACCATATCTCAAAAACCATTTCTCAAAAACAGACAATGTGTAACATAACTGTAAGCGTGTCATTGATCTCAGGAAGAAAACGTGCAACCATGCTGACGGATATTACTACCTACTTGTACTGCATCCTGCATTAAAAAAAAGCAAGAAATTGTACAACAATGTTGCACAAAATGGAGAAAGGGGTAACTAAAAGCGTGACATTGATTACACGAAGAAAACCTGCAACGCTGCAGTCGTATAATAGTACATACTTGTTATTTCCACCAGTCAAAACAAGGTGAGAAATCCTACAACAATGTTGCACAAAATGGAGAAAGGGAACAAATGTGAATTGTTCCCAAAACTACGTCCGATAACTGTCACGCGACCCTTTTTTTTTGTCGCAAGGTACTGTCGCAACCCCTTTTTGTGTGTAATTTTAACACGAGTCCCCCTTGCGATTCACTAGGCCAGTATCAAGGTACGTTTTCTAACTCTCAATATGTGGGTCGCGTTTATTTTTTTCCCTGGGTCATGAATAATTACTATTAATTTTTAATAAAACTTACCCGTATGATCGCGAATCACATTTACTAAAATTAAATACCCAAGGTCATAACTCACAACCAACCCCCCCCTATGATTCGGTTGCTTCGTATCATGCTCATTTTTCTCACTCTCAATCCCTGGGTCGCGATTATTTTTTTCCTAGGGTCATGAATATTGATTTTTAATTTTTAATATCACCTACCCGTACCTTCGCGAATCACATTTACAAAAATGAATTTTGCAATGTCATGACTCACAAACAGTAAAATTTAACATTAGTGCTCGCGACACGCAACCCTTAAAATGTATCTCCATTGCTCGCTACCCACTACCCTTACAATTTAATATTTGTGCTCGCAACAAACAACCCTTGAAATTTACTATCATCGCTTGCGACTACCTACCACTGCAGTGGAATTATTCATGTAAAGAATTTGCCTAGTAGTATTGTATGCATAATATGTATGATATGTATGAGTACTTCTTTCTGTACAATTTAATCGTATTTGTCACACAATGTACTTTTTGCAATCATGGTATGCAACGTATGTAAGATATGTACCTTTTATCCGACTAATCACTTTCCTCGAATATTTACCCGTGTCGTAGGTGTGAACAAACCCTCATCAAATTAGTGAATGGACTGATACAATGAACAGTATCGGTTCTGAAAACAAGGCCTAAACTTCCTCCATTTTGTCAAGCAATTGCCTCCATGCCGGATCAATATAGTTTTCATCCTCACTTTCCTCTTCAGCAAGACTACTGGCAACAGTGCCACCATTATTCGATACAGTACTGGTAGGATTGCTTTCTGAGTAGAATCTTTGTAGCATCATTTTCTCCAAATTTATACCCGTTTCGGGATTTTCTCTTAACGTTTGTATCTTCTTGCACAATTTAGTGAACACTTTCCGTCCTTGTTTGTCCCATCCATTTGCACTTCCACTTTTTGAATCGCAATATTTTTTTTTCATGTATTTTGTTTTTTTGTGTGTCGTGTATGTTCCATCAAGTTTCATTTCCTTTTGTTTTTCCCAATTTCTGTACTCGTTGTCAATTATCATTAGGGCAAAAGCCTCATCCGTAACACTAAAGATGTTACTAATAAGTTCCTTTGTCTTCCTCTGCCTAAAGTTAGTCTTTCCCGGGTTAATGGCAGACAGGATTCTTGTCACAAAATAATAAAATTCTTCATTTGCCGCATTTCCGTATCGCCGGTACTCTTTCGCCAGAATTTCCATCGATTCCGTATTTAGAGCTACAGTACCAGGGAATGATGCCGGCACTTTTGCCATTTCACTATCAACTGCGGTGATGTCATCAAATGGCAGTATGATATCATAGTATGGTTGGGTTAGTTGTATGTCTGTCGTAGGCACATATTGAAGAACGTCGAAAGTACCATAATTTCCAGATGATTCAACAATTACGCCGTCACTTACCAAACCAATTTTTTCTAGCCAATGTTTGATTATTGTGTCTCAATTTAGCCAGGGCTTTTGGTACTGCATTATCAAAGTAGGCACAGATTTTCTTAATGGGTATATCTTTTGGAACGGATATTACACACTCATCGATTCCTTGCACGATTATTTTATTGGAGAGTGTGTTTGTTGTCATAAATTTCAGGCCACCGTACCATTTCTTCTTCACATATCCCCTCACCTGTCCTTCAATTGTATCTTTATATGTTTTCAATAGTTTCATAGTTTCCGTTTCCATACTATGTTTAGTTCCACCACTCAATGTACTCACTTTATCAACGCTATCGCCGCCCTGCACTGTTTTCAATGGTACCGTGTTGGTAGTTTTTGCAGCATTCTGTTTAGAATTCTCTCCCTTCTTACCTTCGCTCCACGTTTTCATCCAATCCTGTACTAGATCCGGATCCTCATTCGCTATTTCTGTTAATATTTTTTCGTTCTCGTTTTTCTTTTTCTGTCGTCCGCCCTCCGTAGTTTTTTGTTTTGTTTTCTCTTTGGTATTTTCTCTAGTATCCTTATTCTTTTTGGAGCTCCCATCATTGTCTTCACTAACCGAACTCGAATCAGTGTCACTGTCAGTGTCACTTTCACTGTCACTGTTGCTGCTGTCCATGATGCTAATGTTTTCCGCTTTCCTTTTTAGTTGTTTTTCTCTTTCTGTCGTGGTGGTGCCTTTTTGTGTTGCTGTAATGTTCGTCTCGCTGGACATGTCTGTAATGCCTGTATTTTTGGTATTACCTCTAGTATCTCCATCCCTGACTGCGGTTGCTTTTTCTGCTATTTTCTTTTCTTGGAGACGTGTTATTTTTGCCTTGGGTAGGTTGGACCATTTTTGTTTCGTCATCTTGTATTTCAAATTTTTCAATTGTTGGTGTTTTTGGCAATTTTGTGAATTTTTATGCTGCCTTGTTTTGTGATCGATTGTATGAATTCAGCAATTTGCAATACATTTGTCTTTGTCTAAGCGGGCTTGTGAGCGCGGGCCAACCAAAAAGAACTGTCTGCCTAGCCGCGCCATTTTTTTTCTTCCGCACATCCGCTTCCTATTTCCAAACAAGTAGTACTAGTAACGGTACTAGATTGTACGATACCAGTTTATTTTGATGTTCCCCATCCTACTACCGTATCACATCACTTCATATTGAAATCTGTAGAACCGAAAACAGGCACATTGTATGGAAAGGTGTTGTAGACAACAATTCTCTGTTAGGGGAAATCCGCACTACGTATGCATTTTCGTTTTAAGGTTAAGTTCCTGTAACGGCGTTCCTGATTGAGTTGTCTGTAACCTCAATTCTGACTTCTTCATTTGTCAGGAACCAGTTGCATTGATGAGCCTGTAATGGAAAATCAGCACGATTTTTGCCACGGCGTTTCCGTGTTGTGTGTCTGGAACGGTGTTGTAGCTAACAATTCACTGTTTTGGAAAATTTACAGAACGTCTTTATTAGCGTTTTAGGTTTAAATTTCTGGAACGGCGTTTCAGATTTAGTTTTCTGGAACGGCAATTCTGACTTTTTCATTTGTAACTAACGTTTTTCACAGTAGTTAATTTTTATATTTACGTATTTAAGTACGACAGGATTCTGCACGTATTCGTGGTAAGTAGGGGTAAGTTTTTCCATAGTAAAGCTTCTTGTTACTAGGACTATTTCACACGTCCCCACGCACCACAAGGAACGGGATAGTTATTGTATTCCTCTAAATCTTCCGGTGAATTCCAACGTTTTTCGTAAAGTTGTAGCCAGTGCACAATGTTTCTCTCGTTTCTATCCTCTTCCTCCCTTTTCTCTTTGTTTGCAAATTGTTTGAGTTTTCTTTTTTTCTTCTTAGACTGCTTTTTCGCTTTGTTCATGAATGAATTCCAATTGTTTTTATTCTTGTTGTTTATCTTCGTTTCTTTGTTTCGTTCCTTTCCGTCCTCGGTTTCTTCGATGTACATTATACTGTTTTTTTCAATGATTGCCTCTTCAGTCATTGTGCGCCACTCGTTTAACCAAAGGGTTGTCAGACAGGGACGGTTACCCGGGTGAAAATGTATGCATTGCTTTATGTGTTTTCTGGCTTCCGGCGTCAGGTTACTCCATTTTTTTGGTGGAACTGTATGACCATTGAGTTCGAGCCTCTCTCGTTCTCCTGATTGTACTGGTCGTCCAATACCCACGTTGTTGTAGCACTGTATGTCCTCCGTTCCTTTCAATGCCGGATAATCGCATAAAATGTGTGCCACAATGATACCCAAAGCCCATACGTGGTCAACGGCATCAGTGTCGCCTTCCTTGTAGAAAGGAAATATGTGCTCAGTTACGTACTTCAAGCATTGTTCCCAAATTTCTAAAGCTTCTTCTTCATCGAAATGCCCTTTTGGGCTGTCGAGTCTATCTCTAACGTCATCTATCTTGTTGCATCCATTAAGTATTGTGAGTACCAAGTTGCCGTTTTCGGCACATAGCGCATCGAACCCAGTTTCAAAATGATATAAGAATGAATTATTCTCGTTGTTTTCGTCACCGTCATTTAGCTCAGTCATTCTTGCACAGTACTCCGCCGAATCCAAAAGATACCAAGGCTTCAATGGCTTCCTCTTGTACGCTGATTGTGTTGTTATGTTCTCCATTTTGCTCTTCGTTGTAATAATGATTTACGTTTGGCAAATACCGAGGTATTTTCGTTCAATTACTCGTTGCAATCTGTGAAGGAATAATTCTTACCGCACTTTAAGTGGTGTAAATTTCGTCATCTTGCAATGATTCGGTTATATTCAAGTAACTGTGTCTCGTGGTTCGACTCCCCCTTAGAATGGTCCATACGTAGTACTTCCCTCCTTACTTTATGTTCCTACTACTAGTTCTATTTCTTTATTTTTCTATGAACAAGTAGCAACCTAAGAAATAAAGATTGCTTCTAAGTTTTTGTTGAGTGCAACAGTTTGTTACTTTCTGTTGTTTTAAGGATAAATACTGTTCATTCTATGGATTGGTTAGAGTATGAAAGTATATTGCCAATTCTAAGGCTGATACTTTAGTCTTTATGAAAGTTTTAATAGTTCTGTTGTTCCCTGGTAATTTTTTGTCCAAAACCAGTAACCAAATGCACTAATTAGGTTGTGACACACAAACCACCTTGACAGATAAGTCACTTCTGTTTCTTTCATTAATCATCTTATCCATTACACTATCATTATTCATTGTTCAATCACACGAAAAATCTGATTTTGGAACTTTTAATTGCAAATTAGTGTGTATTTTTCTTCCCAATCCAGTCACCAAATGCAATCATTAGGTGGTGATACCCAAATCACGACAGATAACTCCCTTCTGTTTCTTTCATGATTCATCTCACCCATAACAGGAACAATATTCATTGTTCAATCACACGAAATATGTGATTTTCTATTTTTTAATTGAAAATTACTGTGTATTTATACTCAAAATCTAGGACCCAAATGCACTTATTAGGTGGTGACACAAAAACTATGCAAGATAACTCACTTCTGTTTCTTTCATGATTCATCTCACCCACAACAGGAACAATATTCATGGACTAATGACACAAAATATCTGATTTTCTATTTTCTAATTGCAAATTTGTGTGTATTTTTCATCCAAATCCATGTCCCAAATGCACTAAGTAGATTGTGACACACAAACTATGACAGATAACTCCCTTCTGTTTCTTTCATGATTCAACTTATCCATAACAGGAACAATATTCATGGACTAATCACACAAAATATCAGATTTTCTATTTTCTAGTTGCAAATTTATGTGTTTTCCTCCAAATCCATGACCCAAATGCACTCATTACATGATGACACATAAACTATGACAGATAACTCCCTTCTGTTTCTTTCATGTTTCATCTAACCCATAACAGGAACAATATTCATGGGCTAGTCACACTAAATTTCAGATTTTCTATCTTATAATAGCAAATAACTGTGCTTTTTTCCTCCAAATCCAGTACCCAAATGCACTCATTACGTGGTGACACACAAACTTTGAAAGATAACTTCCTTTCTGTTACTTTTATGATTCGTGCATGTCCCCCATAATAGGAACAATATTCGTGGTTCAATCCCAGGAAATATAGGATTTTCTATATTTTAATTGCAGAGTACTGTTTTTTTTCCCTACAAATCCAGTACCCAAATGCACTTATCAGTACAAGGTGGTGTCACACAAACTATGACAGATAATAACTCACTTCTGTTTCCTGCATGATTCATTTCACCCATAACAGGAACAATATTCATGGACTGATCACAGGAAATGTCAGATTTTCTATTTTGTAATTGCAAATTACTATTAGATTGGAGTTACTATGCATTGATGGTACTACTAATATTAGTAGTACTACAAGTATTGGTAACAATCTTCTTAAAAGTTTGAACTACTAACCACTATGAACATCCATGTAGTACTAGTACTATGACTACAGTATTACTACAATACCATGTAAGAATAGTAGACTAATATGAAACAATTCAAATGATCCAGTACTGTGTGTTTTAGTACTACTCCACCAGTAGTAGTAGTAGGTACTCTATTTTACTTTTGAATACTATTTCTTACGTACACAATAATGTTTTGGTTAATCTGAATCCAAGTTGGAGAAGAAGAACTACTATTAGTGTCAACGTTGTAGTAATATGATAACTTCTTTCCCGCTTAGGCCCTCTTTGCTCTTGTGTTCTACAGCGTAGTTTCATTATTTGAATACATCCGACAACTTGGTGAACTGTGGTTTATCCGACCCCACACGGCCGTAAGGGAACCAGGTTGCGCGCTTCACTGGTGTTGTAGCATCTGGTAGTTTCTTGTGCACCGTAATATGATAACTTCTTTCCCGCTTATGCCCTCTTTGCTCTTGTGTTCTATGGTGGTGCGTGGAGAAGGCTATGAACGTATACCGAATACAGCATAGTTTCATTATTTGAAGACATCCAACAACTTGGTGAACTGTGGTTTATCCGACCCCACTCTGTCGTAAGGGAACCAGGTTGCGCGCTTCATTGTTGTACCATCTTGTAGTTTCTTGTGCACCATGTATCCAGGGTATTGAGGATATTGGTCCTTCTTCTTCGCTGCATAACTTTTCACAACACCAGTTCCAGGTGCTGGCAAACCCGTGATTGTCACCTCACTACCAATTGCAAATTTAGGATATGAGATCACCGGGTCAGGATCTTCGAACAACACCTTCACGTTTCCGGAGCGCTTCTGTCTTATTACGTTGGCTGGTTTTGGGCAAGGAACTTGCAGAAGGTATCCAAGATCTTCAACGTGGCCCAGGTTTGGAGAGACCTTCCTCTCCTTGTACTTCGGCTCTCCATTGGATTCGTCTGATGCAGTCTTGTTTTGTTTTTTTGGTTTCCTGAGGAACGACTTCTTCTTTGCCTTCATGGATGTGTTCTCTTTAACTGCGTTTGGTTCTGTGGGAGGTACGTTGCCGTTTACTACTTCTACGTCGTCTTCTTCTTCATCATCATTGCTTGTGTTACCTCCATGAATTGAGGATTCACTAGAGTTGTCGGTCAATTTGCCTTCCCAAGGAAATCAAAAGAATGATTCCGGTTCATGGATCTCTGTGTTATTGAACACTATCCATCGTACGGAATACGTATCATTCTCTTCAATGAACTTCTCGAAGTTCTTCAAGTGTTTCTTCATGAAGTCCCACTTTGCAATGTCGGTAGCTTTGTAACTCTGACTGTTGGGTACCTTGATTTTTTCAAATAGTTTGATCAATGAGTCGCCATCGGATTGTAAAGTCTTTTCATCCTCTCGTGAAACAAAAGTTACTTGCAAGCTTGCTTCCCACAGGTGTTTTTTGTTATTGAAAACCGAACACAAAAGTTCCTTTGTCAAGGGGACAAACAATTGTCCCCCTTTAGGTAGATAATTGTAAGTTGTCAGAAACCGCAAAGACCTCTCAAAAAAATTAGAACCTCCGAGTACTATTTCCGGTCGTGTGATGAAAATATCACTGAATACGAATCTCGTATGTTCCCAGAACAATCGATCGTCCACCGTGTACGTGCAGTTCTCATCAAAATTAAGGAACCTTGTGACAGATAAGCTGTAGTCCTCTTTTGCGATAGGGTAAGTATGTCGACTTTCCTTACCTCTCACAAGCTCAGGCGGACTTGGTTCTTCAAATTGAACGGATCGAGCACCGTCACTGGTGAAAATGAATAACCGATCTTTGCGGTGAGGTTCACCTTGATTAGAGCGCGACGACAAAGAACTTCGCTCTGCTTTCAACAAATAGTCCAGAACCTCATGTGCATGGTCAACGGTAAAAGGAATTTCTTCTTTGTGGCCAAGTACAGCATTCATTATTTCCTTTGAAACCATATCCCTACTAACCGAAACACGTGTACCGTTAGCATCACGTAACAAACGAGATGTTAGAACATAGTTGAGCAATTCGTCGCAAACAAGATTCACCTCTTCAAGTTGGTCTGAAGTCGAAACAACCTTGTCAACACAGGACAAACTCAGGATGTAATGTTGCAACAATGTCTTCACGTGAACTTCGTTCTCCGGATTGTAATCGTCCACAAATATGTCATGTTTGGCCGTTTTCTTTTCAGTGGAAAGAGTGACCAATTGTTTGGCAAAGTCAACGCCTACTCTGTAGAACTGGTTAAGAGTTTTCCGGTGCTCCATAATCTTGCAAAAGTGAAGAGAAGATAACAGGTTGAATCAAATAATCCCCACCTTATTGTCCACTCCTTGTATTGTGTATTTTCCAATCAAAAACGAAGACTCATAGAGATTGGGCAATAGTTTGTTGTACAAATTGTCATGTAGTAATGACTCATCGGGGAAGTGGTGAAGGCTGAGTGCTTCAAAAATTCTGGCCTTCTGTCATTGGAAGCATACCCACAAATACATGAGGACCTTTTGAAACGCAAGGGGTATCCTTAATACATGGGACGGCCATTCCAACTTGAGGTATTTTTGGGAATCAGTCAAGGGCACTATCTCGACTGCCGCGACACCATCTCTTATTGGTCCACCAACAACTTCTTTACCCCTAATAGAATTGATTTCTTTCACCAAATCATCAAAGGAGTGACTAGAGGAAAGAAAATGCCTCAATGCGCGGTTAAAGGAAAGACCTTCAAAGAACGAGACCATCTCCCGGACGTATAGCTTCCCTTTCTTTACATCGTCTTTAAATCTATGATTGAAAAACGGTCCTTCTTTTTCCGGTGAAGGCGCAGGGGGGAATTGGACACAACGTACGTACCAACGCAGTAAGCTTAAATAAACTTTCATGTACTTCAGTATGGTGTCGTAGTTAACCACATTCTTTGCCCAGACAGAATGCGACGTGCCTTCCGATAATTCGTCTTGTCCTTGAACCCGGGTGAATTGTGTTTCGCCTTCCGTGGTATTTTCATCGACTTTGATAACGGAGTTGAGGGCTGACTGGAAGGAGTTCCATTTTTCTTTCATTTTGTACTCCTTGAAACGAGTTGTCAGTTCCTTTGCATTCAAGATACAGACCTTCTTTGTCAACTGCGACCCGGAGTCACGTAGGAAAAGATTTACCATCACGTCAACAACCCTTGGTATAGGACCCGAGGATGGTTTGTCTGACGTTTCTTGCTCTCTGAAGTCAGGATCGGTTCCGGAAGAAGAAAGTTTAGTAACAATGAAAACCTTGTTCATGAGATGGCGGAAGACAGATTCGATGTCACGACTGACGGCAGTGATGAGTTTGTCCGTCAAAATATTCTCAGAGAATCCGTTAGGACCCTGTTGCTTCAGACAAGCTTCGACACGTCTTTTCATTGCATCCGTGTGATCCTTGTATTGGGAGTCGTCATCAAATAATTCCAATGACAAACTTCGACTGCCTACATTTCCCGAAGACGACGAACGTTGAGTGGCACCTGTGACTGCTTGATGTGGTGTTTCGGGAACGACTGCTGGTATTTGTACCACTTGACTTCTTTTCTTATTCTGTGATGGTCTTTTTGATGTGTGGTGTCTCCTCTGCCTTGGTTTATCGACTGCACGCCCTTGACTGACCGGATGAGCTTTTGGATCGTTTGCAAACAACGTTGTTGGGGTATTACCTGTAGGTCTGTCTTGGTCTGCGGCTGCCCCTTCATCTCGTGGTGGGGTAGATGATGGAGTACCGTTGACTTGTGCCGCCGCATTTGCGCTGGCTACATTGGTTGGAGTTGCGGCTGCATCTGTGACTTCATCTGGTGGTGAATTAGCCTTACGTTTAGCGCTACTTCTTGTAAGTCTCGGCATTGTTTGATTGCTAATTGAGAGAACAACGAAATAAAATTGTGTGAAAAGCAATCTAAGTTGCTACAAGTGTTTTTTTTGTCGCATATCAAGAGATTCGTAAATGAGGTTACGGAAAACAGAGTCAACTCAACTTCAAACCTCAGCAACTCTAACGACAAACAAACATCACGCAACAATGTACAAATATTTCCACTTTAACGGTAAACAAATGGTACAGCCTGCAACGCCGTTGCAAACGAAAAGTGAAAACGTTACCAAAACAAACCACAACGGTACGAAACACCGATCATCCATTTTGAGATACGGTAATGTATGTTAAGATTTTCCGACAAATAGTTTAAAACCCAGTAATTTGGTGATTTGCAATTGAAACCCAAATGGAACTCAAACTTTGCAACGCCGTTCCATGACTGTTGACATGAATTGTCCAAGAAACCGTTTCACCACCGAACCATACATAGTACTTCATTTTGAGTTTTGAAATTGAAACATGGTTCGAAATTGCAAATTGGTACATGAGCCAAACACAAAGCCTGAAACGCCGTTCCGGTGACTGAATTCTGAAACGCCGTTCCATGATTGATGACATGAATTATACAAAATCACCCTTCACAACCGAAACAGAAGTCATTAGTATTATCATACCTACACTAGTAATACTACGTATACTACTATCGTATTATACGTATACACAAAGGTTTCTGTCTACGTAGCTACTAATGTCGTAGAATACTGGTGGACAAAACTAGGCAAATTCATTACCAGTAAGATCACCGGCACACATGTGTTGTTGTTAAGAAGTACAACCTCACTGGTACATAAAAGTTCTCACTGCATCACAAGTTGAGAACGTTAACAATAAAACTCATTGCACTACTTTTTATTGTTCTCTATTCAAAAATAGCGCGGGTGGAGATTTATTTACTTAATGTTCTTATTTTTAAATAAGTAAATGGAATTATTCTTCATTGTTCTAGATTTACAGCGGTAGATCTGACAGGTTAGTAAGTCTCGATTCTTTGTTTGGAACACACATGGCCACACACACACACACACACACACACACAGTGAAAACATTTTTTTTCGAACTGGTTTTACACTGTGATTTTACAGTGTGGTGATTTTACAGTGTTATTTTACAGTGTGATTTTACAGCGTGAATTTTTTTCTTTTCGAGTCAAAAAATACTGTTTCCCTTCATAATCATCTTACCAAACTTATCTTGAGCAGAGTTGGTTTACCGTACTTGTACGACAAAGCACTCCGTCCGAGAACGCGGGATCCCACTTAACTGATCAGCAATGGTCACTATTATGCAGGGAATTCAGGCTCGAGATATTTTAATCCGAATAAACTGCCTTTGCTGGAAAAAGAATTGGACGGCATTGGACTGTAGAGGAATTGCTGGATAGATATTGTTTGGACTGCAGCCTTACATATACGTCTTGAAATCAATGAATCTGCATCCATTGCGTAGATATATCAACAGGATAAAGATCCAGTTTTTCGTGAGAAAGGAGTAAAATTGAACAACGTATCGGCAACAACAATTTGACCGACAATTTTCCCCTGTTGTTTGAGAGAACGATTCGGAACAAAGTATCGGAACAACGGACGGAGGTACGGCGAACAACTATTGTAAGAACAAGCAAGAAGGGTACAAATGGGAGAGATAGGCAATGATTACAATGCCACCTGCATTGCTGATAAGAATGTATTACCTCCTTTTTCTATTTTGCTATTTTCATAGGACCGTATTGGAAACAACGGATCGGAAGGCAACACTGGGTCGAAGGCGGAAAAAACAACAACGTAAGATAGAGGGAAAATGATGCCTACATCCTGCATTGCTCATGATGTCCTCCTTACTTGTGTTTCCCTCCTTCTTATTTTCATAGGTACGGATCAGTAGAACAATCAATTTGAGACAACGTCGGACAAGGCGGACGCAGGATCGTAACAATTTGATCGGACGAATTCAACGCAACAACAAAAGGAGGCCAACAGTGTAGGTTAGTGACACGTAGATTATACTATTCTTTTGTTATTATTTACTCAATGTAGCACATCCATAGATACTTACCCATTTGGTTCAATTCACATATCATGATAAACTCGAATACAATCGTAGACTACGGCAACGACAGAGAGCAACAACAGCAACCGGAAACCTAGCGACAGCGATAGCAAAAGCAGCAAGCGAGAACGATCCAAGCGGCCGCAACCCGGAACCATCGAACCAACAGCGGCAGCGATAGCAACAACAGCGCCAGCAACAGCAGCAAGCGGCAACACCAATAGCAACAGCAGCAATAGGGAACAATCCAACCGCCCGCAAAAGTAAGAATTGCGGTTCCAAACAACTCATTCTGAAACGCCGTTCCAGACAGTTTACCCTGAAACAAAAATACAGACACAATTACCATTCCAGAATAGTAAAGCTGAAACGCCATTACAGAATCTTGACCCAGAAACGCCAATACACCAGACGCTCAAATCAGAATTGCCGTTCCAGACAACTCAATCTGAAACGCCGTTCCATAATCTTGACCCGGCAACGCAAATACAGCAAACGTTCAAGTAAGAATTGCCGTTCCAGACAACTCAATCTGAAACGCCGTTCCATAATCTTGACCCGGCAACGCAAATACAGCAAACGTTCAAGTAAGAATTGCCGTTCAAGACAACTCAATCTGAAACGCCGTTCCAGTAACTTGACCAAGAAATGCCAATACACCAGACGTTCAAGTAAGAATTGCCGTTCCAGACAACTCAATCTGAAATGCCGTTCCACAAACTTGACCCAGAAACGCCACTACAGAGATTCTGCGGATTTTCAAGCGGACGGAACCGGGAACGACGAACTAACCAACAGCGGCAGCGATATCAACAGGTGGGAACATTCGAAGCGGCCACAAAAGTCACAAATGCCGTTCCCGACAACTGAATCTGAAACGCCGTTCCACAAACTTGACACGGAAACACACTCCATGGGCAAATCGATTCATCGTCTTCCTCAAACATCTTATCTGCAAAGAGTCGGGCAACGGTCACACAAGAAAGGCACCCGGTGCAATGGGATTGACTACAACAACAAAGCAATTGGCAACAAAATCAATGAAGCAAAAATCAAAGAGGAAACGGGGGAAGACAGAGAGAAAGAGAATGAAATCAAAATTTATCCAAAACGGAGCAACGTCATCATCAACAATCCACCAGACTTACAAACACTTGTCGGAGATAAAACACAAGAAGCGTAAAAGTATGAAGGAAATTGTACAACATGTCGAGCAAATAGCATTGAAAACAGTTCACAAGAATGGGTTTCGAGGTAAATTCATGGAAACACGATGGGGTTTTAAAACAATTGGAGAAAGGGAATACACATCGGAAGAGGCGGTGTCTATTGATAGTTTCATGACATTGGATAGTACCGACGATAAGTTGCTTTTAGCAGTCGCCGAATCAGAACCATCATTGAGAATCTTTGCAAAAGGTTCCAAAAAATGTGCAAAACAACGCTTGGGTACTCCCAAAAATATAGAAATTACAAGAACATTTGCTGCGGAAATTGTTCAATCTAAACCCAAAATAGGCCGAGGAACCAAACGTGACAGTGTAAACAGTGGATATGGTATTATTGGGATGAGACCAAATCGATTGAAATGGGGAAATGGTGTGTATGTTTTCAACAAGAATGTGGAACCGAAAACACAAGACCACCTTGAACAGAAAGCCCTACACATTGTGAAGGAAATGCAGCTTTGTTTACGTAAAATGTCCAAATTTGTCAACCTTGAAACAACTGTGATGAATGAGGTTGTTAGTCGTACAACACTGAATGCAATCGGCCATCACGCAACGGCCTTTTCTATTGGAAAGGATTATCACTCGAAATGCCATACCGATGCCGATATGTTCTATACAAGGCTGACGGTTATTGCTCCAAAACATGTAAGTGATGACGAGGTGATTTATTACTTTGTGTTCCCAACGTATAAAGTGAAAGTTCCATTGAGGTCAGGCGATACTCTATTGTTCAATCCATTAGTATTACATAGCTGTTCGAATCCAAAATACAAAGGCTGTTATATTATGAGTGCCTATGTGTCGACAAAAACTGTGAGAAGAGCTGATCCTCTATAATATATTAAACAATAATTTAAAGTTAGACGTTCCATTCACTTCGTTTGTCTTACTGCGACATTGTGCAATCGTTTCGGATTAGCTATCAATCAAAACGTAGGAGAAATATGTTACGATCAATATGGAGGAGCATTCAATTCTTCACTAATACTAAGTGATTATGGATATTGTAGTAGGAAAACAATTAAGTATTGGATGTATCAGAGAGGACCTCACTATAGTCATCATCGTTCGATGACATTGAACAATCATCACCTGAATTAGTAGAATCATCATTATTGTCGCTGTCCTCTTCAACAATAGTGCATTGGGAGTAGAGTGCCTCTTCATTAGGCAAAGATGATGTTGTCTTGTGGAATTCATCCAGCCAAGCCCTTCGATTAGAGACAACTAGATATGAGTTAGATTGCAACGTACCAATTGCATCAAGTTCTGGGACAACTGCTACATCGGAAAGTATGCTGTCGACATGAAATAAGAACAGGGAATTGTCGTCTACTTCACCTCTCGTCACAAACGACGAAGCTGTTGGTATTGGAGTGGATTTAAACTTGGTCACTACTGCATAAATGCCTTCGTCGGCAATTTTGTACTCAGAAACAAATGAGTAAGGCTGCTTCAGATTGTAGAGTTCAAGGAAACACATAATATGGCAGGGTATTTCACATGCGTCGACATCAAACAACGCCCAATCATACCAGACAGAGTTGAGTTGGCCACCATCGGAACGATATGAAGGGTGGCTCCGAAACAAATAATTTTGCTGTGTGCATTCGTCAAACCTGTTATGTTCAGTAAATCCTTTCACAAACGTAGAGTCCTCCAAAAGTGGAAGCACATTCTGACATGCAAAAGACAACACGATGGGAGAAATATAGGGTTTTGTTTTGTTCGATGACCTAACCCATCTCATAGTACTTGCCCCATCGTCGTTAGTGAAAACGTGAAATTTTGAACCAGAAACTTCGGGAGGGACTCGATTACCAGAAACATCTACTGCCGTCGCTAAATTAAACTTGGAAGTAGCTACTCGTAGCAGCATTTTTTCTTCCTGTTGCTTTGCCGTTTGCATTATCAATGTCGAAGCATTCTGTTGAGTGTTCTTCGAGGGTGCTTTGATTTCAGTTTTGTGGTGTGATTCGGAATAAGAAGAATCCCATCCGCATGGAAGTCCCCAAAGTTTAATGTACTCAACAAGGTGAAAGTATAGATGGTTTTTGATCAGTTTCGTACCCATTCCCTCTCTGAGGCAGGTCGAATTAATACAATTGATAAAATGGATTATCATCTTGGGGAGATTTTCCAATCCAGAAATGGGTATATTCCCATGCTTCAAGAATTCTTCCATGGACAGTATCAGTTGAATTACCTCTACTTGTTTCTGAATAAATGTCGCGTCCTTGATGATGTTTATTGCCACATCGGAACAAAGGGTGATCAGAATGGAAATGAGCATTCCCGAATAATCATTACCCTCCTTTTTGGTAATGGAGAGAAGCTGACTGGAAAACTTGGTTCTGGGGAAATCTCTGTCCGATTGCCTTGACAAAAGAGCACCGTATAACTGCGCAAGTGAACCAATAGTAGCTGATGTGCCATTCGTGTTTAAATCAGGGGCATACCAACACTTAGGACTACCTTTTAACAATGAATCGAGTGATTCTACTGCCCGACGTGCTACACCCAGTTGATGCATATGCAAACACTCACAGGGAGTAGCAAAGTGAATGTTGTTGACATTACTACCAAAATTGAGGCTGTGAAAAGCATTTTTTATGGGATGGTGCGAAATGCTTTTGAAGTACTCCAGGTGTTCCCGTGCAGAATTGTTTGGGGGGGATTCAAAATCTTCTGGAACCCAGAGACGAGTCAGTTCCTCCACTTGGGCTTTTGGTTTATGGATGACACGTGTAGGACATGTACAATGTCGGCACAATTTCTTCACCTTTTGCGTGTAGGATCCATACTTTCCACATAGTTTGTCATGAAGTTCTGTATCCCCAACAACATAGGCAATTGCAAATTTCATTTTCACTTTGAACACTTTTCCTGCATACGGAAGATAATCCCACTCCAACCCGCCCTGCATTTCACATACTTCCTTGAAAGATTGCAAAGCCGATGCAAGCGCGGTGTGTAGATTTTGAATATTATCTTTCGCCGTGGTTTTTTTCGTGTGTCTTATGCTCTCAATTTCAGTGTCGGGATGAAAATAAATTGTAGTCCAAGCGTCAGGTCGTTTTCTTGCTTCAGTATTGAAAATACCAAGAGTCATGTTGAGAGGAGTGAGTGACAGACGACCATGTGCATCCAAGCTGATTCCATCCATGTAGAAAATGATCGGAACAAGGATTTCATCATTTTCATTGCAGATCTGCTTCCACGATTCCGTCCACCAAGAGCCGTGGTGTAGTTCTGTTATGTATGTTTCATTGGTGAGTGGTGGGTTGTTTTCGGGTGAAAGGGGAGTCTCGACATTCGGAAAAGACAAATTGGTTTCTTGCATCAACTCCTTATTGGTCAGAAGGGAATGAAGTGGGTCTGGGAAGGATCGAACAAATATTTGGGTGGGTAAATTGCAAGGTAACCAGTTAATTATGTGTGGCTCAAACTTGGTCTTGGAAATACCCAAATTGGACTTGATTTCACTAAATATGGCTTCTCGATGGCGGGGGTAGATAGAGCTAAAGTCAACACCATGAATAGTTTGACATTCGTTTGCCCATTGAAAAATAGATTTGAATGTGTTTAGAGGTAACTTGTGTTTCGTCATTAGATTCACGAGCTTTATTTCAGCAATGAGCCTATTGGTAGGTGAAAAAGAAAGATGAGATCGGATCAATTGCTCTTTTTCATTGATGTTTGGTTGGGATGCGGTGGGTTCCGAAGCATCCATACCATTATCGTTCTGAATAGGAAGGCAAATTTCTTCATGAATAACCATGTCATCGTTGTTGCTGTTGTCTTCTGAAGGAAACAACTGTGATTCCATTACATTTCTATCCATTGGTGGAACAAATAAGTTGTGTACTACCTGACTGTTTAGAACAGAGTTGAACGTTCTGTTTGAGGATGCCTTGTTAGTGTGAGCGGCAGCAACAGAAGCGGAAGGAACGATTGGACCATTCTCCGTCAATGTCAGGCCATATTGTGAAGGGGTATGACAAGCTGTAGTAGTGGATTCTTCTTTGGCAGATGATGAAAATTCCATTAGGTTGTGGTTTAAATAGAAAGCACGGCAAACAGGTATTGAATCAAGGTGACGTGACAGGCCTCGTGATACATATCGGTATGATTGGTGTGAAGTGGAATCTTGTCTGCTTCCGATGAATGTCTTTGACTTGCCCTTATGGGACAAGCAGCTACGATAGATAAATGATTTGGGTATTTTTGTATAACAACCACTCTTGAAGTGACGGCAACTTTTACTAGGTTGTGACATATTCTTCTATTGGAAGAAGGGAGGGGAAGAAATGGTTGCGATGGTGGTGTTAAATGAACATGACGAGAACGAGCATGATGCTATCGGAGTAAGCATGAAAAGGCATGATGGTATGAAAGAAGACACGACGTGACATAGAAACAACGCGGAAACATAGTACAAAGTAGCAAACAAACACTTCTGAATTTTTTATTTATTTTATAACTTGGGTTAAGGTTAGGAAGTTTGGCACAGAGATTACAATTTTAAACATTATTCGAACCCAAAAGCCTGAAACGCCGTTCCGGGTAGAGAATTCTGAAATGCCGTTCCATGATTGTTGACATAAATTGTACAAAAAAATGTTTCACCACCCCAAAAGAAGTCGTTACTATCATACCTACATTACTACTACTACTACTACTACTAACATAAAACAACCAGACACATATTTACGAAAAGTGCATTTTTTGGTTTCTTCTTTGGCAGATGATGAAAATTCCATTAGGTTATGCTTTAAATAGAAATCACGGCAAAAAGCTATTGAATCAAGGTGACGTGAAAGGCCTCGTGATACATATCGGTATGATTTGTGTGTAGACAAATCTTGTCTGCTTCCGATGAATGTCTTCGATTTGCCCTTACAGGACATGCAGCTACGACATATAAATGATTTGGGAATTTTGGTATAACAACCACTCTTGAAGTGACGGCGACTTTTACTAGGTTGTGACATATTCTTCTATTGGAAGAAGGGAGGGGGAGAAATGGTTTCGATGGGGGTGTTAAATGTACATGATGAAAATGAGCATGATGCTATCGGATCGAGCATGAAAAGGCATGAGGGTATGAAAAAAGAAACGTCGTGACATAGAAACAAGGCAGAAACATAGTACTAGTACGAAGTAGCAAACTTCTGACAATAATTTTATTGCATATCTTGGGTTAAGGTTAGGAATTTGTTTGGCACCGAGATTTCAAATTTAAACATGATTCGAACACAAAAGCATGTAACGCCGTTCCGGTTACTGAATTCTGAAACGCCGTTCCATGATTGTTGACATGAATTGTACAAAAAAACGTTTCACAACTCGAACAGAAATCAATACTATCATACCTACATTACTACTACTACTAGTACTATCATAATACACCCAGACACATATCTAAGAAAAAAGTATTTGGTGGTGAAATCGTGTAGGAGGAAGTTAGTGCTGTAGAGTTCTACGAAAATTCGTTAAGACGAGCATGATGCTATCGAAGCGAGCAATAAAAGGCACGATGGTATGAAAGAAGACACGACGTGACATACCGTAAAAAACAACGCGGAAACGTAGCGAACTAACACTTCTGAAACTAATTTTATTTCATATCTTGGGTTAAGGTTAGAAAGTGTGGTAGTGAAAAATAGATTTTTTAAATCAATTTAGTCAAAATGGAGAGATCAATGGACATTTTGAGTCTTCGGGGAGAATTTTGGTCGCAACCTGAGGGGGGTCGAAAATCATTACCACAAAAATTTTGAATTTAAAAAAATACCCTTGCGCATAACAAACACAGGGTCGATTTTCTGAAAATAGGGCTTGCGAGGGGTCGCGTGGGGTCGCGTGACAGTTATCGGACGTACGAAAAGGGCATTTCCTGCAACGCTGTTGCCAAAAAACAGAAAAACAGAAAATGCGGGAGTCAATAAAGGTAAAGAAGATTTGTGGTTGAAATTAAGGGGGGGGGGGGGGTTCCCATAACTACGAAAAGGAAATTTCCTGCAACGCCATTGCAAGAAAAGGAAAAACAAAAAAAGGGCATCGACAAACGTAAAGAAGATATGGGGGTGGCATTGGGGGGTGGGGTTCCCATAACTACAAAAAGAGCATTTCCTGCAGCGCCGTTGCAAAAAACGGAAAAATGAAAAATACAGGCATAAAAAACGAAAAGATTTTATTGTCATCCGAGCCGAATGCAAGGATTTTGAAGGACAGATTGGGGAACCTCCTTGTGCATCCAAACATAGATATCACTGTATCACTGTATCACTGTATCACCGGCTTCTGTAATAATATGCAAAAAATGTCGACGTTGACGTCACTCCGTGAAACGTAATTTCACAGTGTTATTTGATTTTACAGTGTGATTTTGCGTGTCAACAGCAAAAAAAAAACTCTTTCCATTCATATATTTGAAAGACATCAAAACCCAACTTATCTGAGTAGAGTTGCTTTAGGCACTCCGTCCGAGAACGTGGGAGTCCACTTAATTTGTCAATCCCTTGATTGTTGATCAGCATTAGGCATACCACTCTGTGCTCACCTATTTCAGCCCGAAATAACAGCCTTGTACTGAAAGAAGTAGAAAGCATTGGACGAGAGATTAGATGCTGGAAAGAGAGGTCTTGAAAGCACAAAACCTGCATCCCTTGCATCTATATCAACAGGAACAGGATACTGTTTTTTGTGACATAGGAGTAAGAAATCTCCAAATCAACAGCAGCAGCAACAACAACAAGTCAACAGTGGAAATAACGATCCGGCAGTAAAAGGACGGCAACGGTGGAACAATTCGACAACGAAAGGACAGCAACGGTGAACAACGTGAGATAGATAAACAATGATGCTCTGCCAACCAAATTACAGATGATATATTTTCTAACTTTGGCTTTTCTTCTTATTATTTCAGGGACGACAACGAGGGACGATAGAAAGGACAACAGAAAGGACGATAGAAAGGAAAATCAAAAGGACAATCAAAAGGATGATTGAAAGGACGATCAAAAGGACGATCGAAAGGACAATCAAAAGGACAGTTGAAAGGACGAGAGAACATCAAATCAACAGCAGGAGCAGCAGCAGCAGGAGCAGCAACAGCAACAACAGCAGCAACAGCAGCAACAGCAGCAACAAATTACAACAAATTGACAGCAACAGAGCAAGACCAACAACGGATCGTAACAACAACCATAAGAACAATGGATTGGAACAATGATCATCGGAACAACAGAACAAACAACGAATACTAATTGTTCCTGTAGGTTTTCATGTAAATTGTATTATTCTTTTGTTAACATTTACTCTACATCAATAGATACTCACCTCAATTTTTTTTCAATTATTGTATATTGTTATAGGATAATATAATAGTCAAAGGGTCGACACCGAGAGCAACAATGGCAACAATGAATCGAGGGAAACAGGAATCGACTACCAAGAACAAAATCAAACAAAAGGACAAAAACGTCGACCAGTTGGAAAATATCATCAACACCTACCAGAACGCCGTAGGAAGTGTGATTGGGCATACAGTCATTGCCGTCAAACAAGCGGCCATAGCTACAGCAACAACATCAATTGAGCCGCAAGAACAACAGCCAGGGCAGCAGCAACAGTGACTGCAATGGCAGCCATGGCAACAACAGCGAGGGCAGCAGCAACAGCAAGTGCAACGGCGGCCGCAGTAACAACAGCGATCCAGTCGCAAGAACAACAGCGAGGGCAGCAGCAAGTGCAACGGCGGCCGCAGCAACAACAGCGATCAAGCCGCAAGAACAACAGCGAGGGCAGCAGCAGGTGCAACGGCGGCTGCAGCAACAACAGCAACGCAACTGATCCGTCTCCTCCTCTTTGTCTCCTCCACGAACGGTGATTCGCGATTCGTCTCCTCCTCTTAGTCTCCTCCTCCGAGAACAACGGCGATTCGTTTCCTCCTCCAAGAACAGCGGTGATTCGTTTCAACAACAAGCAGCGACAACGACAGCGGCGACAGCGAAAGCAACAGCGAGAGCAACAGCAACATCGAGCAGCAACAGCAAGCGGCGACAGCGAGAGGGGCGAGAGCCTAAGCAACAGCGAATCGAAGGCAACACCGAATCAAGCAACAGCAAGAGCAAGCGGACGGCAGCAACGGCAACAGCGATTGAGTCGCAACAGCGAGGGCAACGAATCATTGGCACCACCAAACCGTTACAGAAGTAACAGCAACATCAACAGCAAGCGGATGACAGCAACAGCAACAGCAACAGCGATCAAGTCGCAACAGCTAGGGCAACCAATTGCCGGCCCCACCAAATCGTTACAGAAGCAACAGCAGCATCAACAGCAACCGGACGACAGCAATTGAGGGCCTTGAACAGTTATTACAACCAATCGTCCTCAACAATGGCAACAACGGCAACAAATCGTCAGAAACGAATCAATGAATAGATGGCAACATTGGCAACAAATCCTCCGCAACAACAACAATGGGATTCAAAACAACAACAAAGCAATTGACAGCACGAGCAACGAAGCAAAAAGCAAAGAGAAAACATCAGGGGAGAAATAAACAGAGAATGTCTTCAAATTTTCTCAAGAACACAGCACCAACAAAGTTGACGAGCCACAAAACTTACAACCACTTGTCTCACATAAAACCAAACAAGAGAGAAAGGGATGGGAATCGCGTCGGAGGGATAGGAATCGGTGTCAAAATCCAAATGCAATCCTCAAACATGTCGAGCAAATAGCATTGTTGAGAACAGTAAACAAAAATGAGGTTGAAGCTATATTAATGGAAACAAGTTGGGGTGGCCAAATAGTTGGAGACAAGGAATATCCATCAACAGAGGCTGTACCTATTGACAGTTTCGAGACATTGGATAGTAAAAATGACAAGTATACAATAGCATCTGATAAATCAGAACCACTGTTGCGAATCTTTGCGAAAGTTTTCAGACAAATTGCAAAACAGCACTTGGCTGGATCCCAGAATATTGAACGCACAAGAAAATTTGCTACAGAAATTGTTTGAGCTAAACCAGAAGTTGTCAGAGGAATGAAGTGTAGTAGTATCAATGATGGCTATGCTATTATTGGGAATCGTCCCAATCGATTGTCTTCTGATAATGGTGTGTATGTTTTCAAAAAAATGTGGAACCAAGAACAAAAGAAGAGCTTGAAGAGACAGCAGTGCACATTCTTAAGGAAATACTGCACAGTTTAACTCCTGAGGCAACTTTGTCTACTGTGAAACGACCATGATGACTGAGGTTGTTCATCGTACAACACTCAATTCAATTGGACATCACGCAACTATGTTCTCTATTGGTAAGAATTATCATTCACGATGCCATAGTATCGATCACGACATGTTCTACACTCATTTGACAGTTATTGATCAGACGGATGTATGTGATGACGAGATTATATATTATTTTGTTGTCCCAACATACAGAAGAAAAAGTACCCTTTCAATCTGGGGACACATTACTGTTTAACCCCTCTGTGTATCATAGCTGTTTGAATCCAAAATTCGAAGGTTCTTATATAATGTCGGCATTTGTATCTCACAAAACTGTGTTAAGAACTAATCCATTATAACAATATTAAACGATAATTTAAAGTCCGCCAATACACTCACTTCTGTTATTTTACTTATATGATCGATACGGAGGAGCAATACCCAATCAATACATGGATGCGGCATGGAGGAGCAATTAAGATTGATACAAGATCAATACGGCAGGGAGTAGGAGAATCCAATCAATCGATACGGCATGGAGGAGGGGATCAATACGGGTCTACATTTAGGGGGGTGGATTCAACCAAATTGAACTGTTTTGAAAATTCCTTAAGGGGTTTAAAGTACAACAAAAACAACACAAACATCATTTCCTGCAAAACCATTGCAGAAATTGGAAAAAAATGTCAATGAATGGACAATGAAGACATGCACACTGGAATTAGGGGGGTTCATGCAATCCAATTGGACCATTACAAAAAATAATCAAGTCCTGATTAGAAAAAACGCTCAAAGAACAACAAGTCATGCTGCTGGAATTAGGGGGGCTTTTGAAACACAATTCCACCATTTCAAAAAATACCCTAAATTGGTTGACTGTACTCCCAAAAATACAAAAAAGGCATTTCCTGCAAAGCGGTTGCAGAAACTAGAAGAACACAAAAAAACACGAAAAGAGCAGTTTCTGCAAAGTCCTTCAAGGAATTGGAAAAATGAGAAATACGCAACATTTCGAAGAAAAAAGAAACTAAAGTGTACCCCCCTCCAAAAAAAGAAAAGAGCATTTCCTGCAACGCCGTTGCAGAAAATAGAAAAACAAAAAAATACGTCAATCAATTTAAGTCAAAGTATGACTTTTATAAAATACGGATTTATTCGTTAAACTCATGTAGGATTTTCACCATCTCAGACTATTGATTCTATATTCTTCTGTTCCAACGCAGCCATTACCTCACGGAAATTAAACAACCATTGTTCACGGGTTCCCAGGACAAAGTATTAGTTGCGGCTACCATGGTTTCTAACGACGGCAGCTTCAGACTCAATGGCTTTGCAGTCGAACAAATGTAATTTGTTGCGCAACTCCCCTTGCTTTACCATTGCATGCCGGTGTTTTTCCCTTTCTCCCTCTTGCTAGGTATTGGGTCTGTAGAAACAAAGCAACACACTAATTCGAAACTGCCAACGGAGCTTCCCAGGGAGAAAGGACATTCAAGGAAAAGCAGGCACAGAATCTGAAATGGATAAACTTGCAGTCCACGTCCGTCAAGGAGGCCTAGTTGAAAGTTAGCCCAGTTGTACCATATGTTTGACAATTGTCCAGAATTAGACTTAAACAATGGATAGGTCCAAAATAGTAACTTCATCCTACAATAATTGGCATACCTCTTATGCTCTGTGAATCCACAAAGCGTGCTGGTGACCGCAGTCGGAAGGACCACGTCACAACAAAATTTGAGAACATCAGATGGAAACCAGGGTACACTTTCATTTTTTTTCATCCCACATCATGCAAGGCAAACCATCCATAACACCAATCAAAAACTTTGATCCAGCTGACCAACCGCCCTCTGTAGGATGATTTGGTCCTGACATGGATCTATGTTTGAACAAATCAAATTTATGGTCAAGTCAATCAATAGTACAATACTCCATCAATTGCTTGCAGGTTTGCTTGATTAGTGTGGACTTGATTTGTTGGGTTTTCTTAGCAGAAGTCTTCACTTCCATTTTATGATTGCTCTCACTTGCAGCAGAGTCCCATCCAGTTGGAGGACCAAATAATCTCAGGTACTGTGATAAATGAAAATACATGTGATTCTTCATGGGATTGTTGCCCTCTCCCTTACTTTGTTACAGATTTTTATTTATACAGTTGATGAAAAGAAACCATTTTGTCAAGATTCAAAACACCTTTCTTGTCTTGTTTGAAAACCCCGTCAAACGTTCCAGCATATTATGGAACTCATCCATACCCAACAACAACTCAATGGCGTAAATACGTCTGTCAATTTTGTCATCACACTTTCTGCTCTTGTTCTCAAGATTGAATGGCATCTTTTGAGACAACAACAATCGGCAACCTCCAGCAGACAGAAGTGACAGCATCTGAATATAAAGCATTCCAATGTACTGGTTCCCCTCCTTCTTGGCTGTATGTATTGATTCCAAAAAAATGGTTTGTGGGAAGTCACGAATGGATTGCCTCTGAACAGCTGCACCTCAGTGACTGGCTATCCTTTCCATCTCACCAAGAAGCCGCTTGTTACTTCCTAAAAATTCCTCACAGAACGTCTCTGCTGCATGCTTTGCGCAACCAAGTTGGTGCATATGGAGTCTCTCTCCTGGTGATGCTAGATGAATATTATATGGGTTTTCTCCAAAATCAAGATCATAAAAAGTGTTGCTGTTATGTACACTGTGGGGAGAGATGTTTTTGAAATACTGTTCAACATTCACTCCTTTGTCCACCATTGGAGCAATAAAATTGGATACATTCCATAGCCAAACGGATCGGTACTCTTCCCTATTTTGGTGCTTAGTAGACACCTGCATGTTCCCACTTTCAACTGAAACGGGAACCTTCAAAACATTCACATGAGCGTTAATACCAAGTGCTCTTGGACCATTGTAATGCCTACAGATCATCTTTGTATTGGATGTTTGATAATGTCCACAAAGTTGGTCGTGCTGGGGAGTATCACCTATGAAATAAGCGACTGCAAATTTCATTCAAACAGACCATTTTTTTGTTCCACGGCAAATTAGACCATTCAATACCACCGGTTTGGTTGCAGGCATCTTTCAAACATGAAACAGCAAAACAAAGGCCAGAGTGAAGATTGCTCACATTGTCGATCAATTTGTAACCTTTATCATGTGTACCTGTTGGGTGAAAATAAGAGTCTCCCAGGCATCCGGCCGGGAGTTCTGAGTTAAGGTGTTGAATATGCCAAGAGTCATGTTCAGTGGGATAAGAGTGGTTTGACCACTATTGTTGATTGCAATTCCATCCATATAGAGAATAATAGGCACCAAAATTTCATTGGAATTGGATTTTCATCTCTTCTCCCAAGTATTGATCCACCATTCACTGTGATGGAGTTTGTCTATATCAATATTACCTTGTAGTTCTGGATAACAGACTGGTAAGGTTGGGTCTTCAACATGGGGGAAAGAAATGTTGTCTTCCTTTACCAAAGTCACATTCGTTAATAGGGAATGAAGTGCTTTTAGGAATGACTGAACATAGATTTGTTTATGAACTGGGAACATCAGCACACGTTGATTTCTTATGACACCAATCAATAAGATGAGGTTCAAACCCGTCACCTTCTATTTCAGGCACAGTTGCGTAAATCTCCCTCATGACTGTTGACCTCGTCTGTATGAGGTTGTCTTTCGTTCATGAAAATAAATTAAGCTGCTTGGATTCAATAGCCCATTCATACAATCCCTTCTCTGCAACTAATGGTATGCTATGACGTTGCATAGTTTTCATTAACTTGATCTTGACCTTCAGTTTGTCTGATACGACCCTTCCAACATTGGGTGTTGTAATTGCCGTGTTTGAATCATGATGGGAATCATCAACATCAATGTTGTTGCCTTCACTACTGACACTGAAAGAGGGGAGGACTTCTGTGCTGTCAATTCCTTCTTCCTCGTAGTCATTGTTAGGAGAAAACAAATTATCATTGGAAACAGAGTCATCGCCATCCTCATTGTTTACTAATTCTTGACCAATCAAAGCACGCTCCATCGGTTCAACAGAAGGATTGTACATAACTTGATTGGCAAGCACCTCTGGTAATACACCACTGCTCAGTGGACCGTTATAGGTGTTCGTTATACCTAACTGTTGACTAGCATCCTCTAGCTTCTTCGATTTTCTTATGAATAAGGAAGATGCAAAATCATCTACCCCCAAACACCGGTAGTAATAAGAATAACATGTACCTGGATAACGTGAAATATGACCCAGAAGACCGGGGGAAACAGCTACTCCTGTATTCTTTCTTTGTCTTGCTGTAAACAAGGGGGGTTTCTTCTTCTTGGTAACCTTCTTCTTTCTGTAACCAGTAGTGATCAGAGGAGAGTCCAGGTGGCAATGTTTACAATAAACCTAATATTTGGGAGTGCGGATCATTGTTACTAATGTAGTACAATAGCTAGTAATAACAACAAAAATGAGAAACCAATTGAGATTGAGAAATTGCGGCCATGCACTATTTTTTTCAGGCATCAAATTCAGTAACATGCCACTTATTAGGAAACAGATGCCAGTGGGGTAGGAAAATGTACTGTGCATCAGAATATTATGAGTTTGACATTAATTTCAATAAATAGGTCGAAATTACAAAGGGGGACCAGTGGAGTTTGGCCCAAAAATGTGTGTGATTCTGGAAGAACCCCTACTAATCTCATTTGTGTGACGTAGTAGTCTACTAGTAGTACTACTATTCTTCCAAAGCATTGTGCAAGATAGGCAATCGCTGGTGATGCTGCAACTTTTGTTCCGGGTGGAGTTCGAACATGCTATAGGTATAAAAAATCATCTGCAGCATCATAGATGACATCCGAGCTATCCATCGATTCAAGAATCAATCCCTATACTGCTGGATGTTACTGGCTTGGTATTCCCAGAATCAGTCTGTGAGAGGCTTGGGAAAGCAGCAAGATGGGTGCTGTGATTCACCTCTATTTTGAATTGAAAACAATTTTGATTAGCTTGTTCTCTCAGAACTCCACTACTGCGTGTAAATCCAACTTGATACTTGGCAGGGGGTTGAATCGATGCCTATTATGGGTGCTCCCGGAAGGCTCAGGGAAGCAGCAAAACGGGTGCTGTGGTTCACCTCTATTTTGGAATGAAATTGCTCTTAGAAATCCACTACTGCATGTAATTACAACTTGAAACTTGGCAGGGATTCGAATTTCTATTATGGGTGCTCCTACTAGCTCGGTTTAGCTTGGATCAGACTGTGGGAGGCTCAGGGAAGCAGCAAAACGAGTTTTATGATTCAATAGTCAAAATCTGGTGTGAGACAGAATTCAGTCCTCTGCTGAGATTGCCACTACTACCAATAATGAAGGCATAAAAATTAGAGGTTGATTGATTCAATAGCTCGACTGGCTATTACTCACTTGGTTTGGCTTAAATTGGTCTTCAAGAGGCTTAGGGGGGCAGCGAGTTGGTGCCAATCTGCACCAGCCGCATATGTTGAATTTTTTTTTACATGAGTCTATCTTATTATTTTCCTTCTGAATCCGGTCTGTTGAGAGTCTGTTTCGAAGACTTCTGAAGAACAGCAACGCTGAGTTAGTGTGTTAGTAGATGAACAATTGTACTCTATGCATGACAATTGTGATTGGATACTTTTGGCAACGGACAATCTTACTACAGGTGAGACTATGGAAACGCCAGATCTCTTCTTACTGTGAACTTGTTCAGATACAGTGAGATAGATCTTAGGTATTGTAGATTACAAGTAGTTGATAGCAACTAGTGTGAATTTTGAAGATATAATCAGTTGAATGTTAAAAGTATGAGATAAAGTGAAATCCTGCCGAAACGCAAGATATCTCTTTTATTGATGTGAAATACGTTGCGACTGCTGTTGCGTCGCGATGAGATTACTTGCTGATTATTTCCATGCATGCATTGATCATTGACTGTATATATATATATATATTGTGTGAGAAGCTTCTGACAATGGTTTCCTTCTCCTGTTATCCTAGAAAGATTCCATGATATGTTTATCAATGAAATCAGAGATTGCTCACCGTAGGTCGTGTGATATTTCTCTAAACCAAAGATTGCTCACCGTAGAATCTGGGCAATACTAGAAAACAGGGATTGCTCACCATTGATACGCGATGGGAATCGACGTGCCATGGGAATTGATGTGCCTTGGGAATTGATTACTTAACTTGATTGGGACTCATTGATTCATACAAATAGAACAACTGCTGTAGTGTAGCTTTGGTACTGCTGGACACGAAAGGAATTTAATACTCCCCATGTCTCCTTGTCAAAGAACATCACATCTAAATGATGCTTCCATCATCCTGTAGGAGATCTCCAGTATTTCCACAGAAGTGGAAGATGGGCTTGAGCATTGGATACACAACTGAGTGTCCCTAATGCTTAGTGAGGATATCTGCACAATTATCCTTACCAGGGATGTGCAGCATTTGGATGAAACCTTTAGCTATCATGCTTCGTACGTAGTGATACGATAGGATATGATGGCGCTTGTGCAATCTTGCATAAGGGAAGATTGCTGTCTGGATCATCTTCTCATTATCTCCCCACAAATAGGAGATGTCATGAACTCACGTTCTGAGATATCGGAATGATGGATGTAGATCAACAATCTGCTCAATGCAAGTTCGTCCTGCAACAAATTCAGCTCCGAATGTGGCCGTTTCCATAGTGGCTTGTTTCTTTGAGAACCACATCATGGGAGTCTTGTTTGCAAAGTGAAGGATGCCGGTTACAGCCTTCCCACTGAGAATGTCATGCATGAGGTTCACATTGTAGAAGTATGTCAACACTACTGTCTTCCCTAGTCGTGCAGGAGTGTCGTCAGGTAGCTCTTCAGATTGCTCCCCATAGACGGTGTTGGACCAATTGATGGTGTCCGTTTCAGTCAATATAAAATCCGGAGGTTCCACTCTGAACCCTGATCTTGAAATGTCTGAACTTGGAGATGTATCCATAGATACGCTTGGCACGGTCAAGATGCCCTTTTCTAGGTTGGGCCCTAAAGCTTGAGAGTGCCATCACAGCAGTTTGCACATCAAATTGTCCAATGACGATGATCCATTGAAGCAAACCAATCATGCTTTGATATTCTGGACACCATTGTCTTCTAGAAATGCTGATGAATCTAGTTCAGGATGATTGTTCTTGCCGATGGGTGATTGGAACCTGGTGTTAGATTTACATCCAAACATTTGTTCATATGATGCTTCCATCTTCTCAATGAATTTGATGGGATTCATGCAAAGAACGCCATGTTCATCACGTTCAAAACTGCATCCCAGGTGGAAGTTCTTGGGTCTGGATCCCTTCAACTTGAAGTTGTATGGCGCTGACTGTAGGATCTCCAGAAACGACTTTGGATCGGCCATACAGAGGCATAGGTCATCATCAACATATGTGCATATGAGTTCATATACAGGCTCCCCATGTTTGTTTACTCCGGGCTTGACAAAGATCTCAGGTTCGGCGCGAGACCTTTCAAAGCCAAGTTTGATAAGGCATGCCGCAAGTAGGTCACTGAAGCACTTGCCGGATGACCTGAGTCCATATAGAGCCTTGTAGATAATCAATAGCTGACCCTCTAGTGGTCCGAATTCTGGACCTGCTTTGATACAGACTTTTTCACATGTCACTGCTTCAAGATAAGCATTTCCAATATCGGCGCCCCATGCTTCCAGGCTGTTCAGTTCAGCTAGGAACAGGCACATATGCAGGCTGCGTAATGAGATGACACCAGTGTATACACTGTGGATGGGAGCTTCAGTAAGGTTGCCATTTGCAACAAGACAAGCTTTGTGTCTACTGTCATGTTTGACGGCATAGATCATGTGTACCTTGATCTGTTGAAATCCGTTGGGAATGGATCCTGCCTTATACTTTCCTTTGTCGATAAAGGTATCGTATTCCTTGAGTTGTTCCATTCCAAGAGTAATGGCGTCTTCCCACTTGTGGTTTCCGTTGGCCTGGTCGAATTGGATGGCTTCTTCATGATTACGAGGAACCTTGAAACCGTATTGGTATTGCAGAGCGGTACAAAAAGAGCAAAGTTTGGCTTGGTGTACGAGTTGATCAAGCTTCTTGGTTCTTTGTGCAAGGTTGGTGATTTGTTTGAGTTGTTTCCAACCTGGGAGGTCAATCATGTTGTTGTCTTTACCATATTTGGCAATGGTAACTGGATCATCAGCTGCAATATTGGCTAATGGTTCATATGTCCGTTCCATATTTTCCCATTCAATCCAAAGGTTGCACTTGGAGCCCTTGTACTGGGGATGCTTGTTATCCAATTGACCTTGATGTCATAGGATTCTGCAAAACGACCAAAGGCTTGCCATCTTCTTGGGTTGAATCACGGTGGATGTAGTTCATGACATCGTTGTACGCAATGATATCTTCAAGTTCATCATCAGAGTGCTTACACTTAAATTTGATGAAGTCTACATTGCGTTCAAGACTGTCTTCTACATCAACAATGGTGAGGCATTTTTGAGTACCATTGGGGTTGGGCACAAGGAAAGATCTGCCTTGTAGGTTGGCAATTCGGAATAGTTGGGATGGTTATTGGTTGACCATTGTCATTGAATTGCGCATTCCCTTCTACACCAGTAACAACTACCTCTGATGGGTCTACTATAGGAGTAGTAGGGTTGGTGTGTGGGGTCGTGACGTCACTAACATCAAAGTATGCTAGCTCTGGTGGATTCGAAATCATCTTCAGTAAGGAGAATGCCATCAGGATGTCTTGCTGAAGATGTGTGTCATAGGAGGACCATCAAAACTCTCCCCATAATTGTTAGGGAGTGGAGAAGGGGACCAGCTGGGGCTGTGGTTGACCTTCTTGTAGAGAAAGCTTGGTAAAGAGGGTTGGGCGGGGGGCTTGATAATATACTGATTACCAGATGTCGTCAGGCCTGTTCTCTTCAGGTGCTGTAGGCTTGTTCTCTTCGGGTGCCGCAGAATTGTTGAAGCTCGTCTTGTTTTCAGATTCTGCAGAGGATTCTGCAGTAGTAGGAGCAGTCAGGACGTCATGAGGTTTAGACTCCCCATGTGGGATATCTGTAGTTATATGCTCCCCATGTTCCGTAATCATAGGTGCATCACCGGATGCATACAGTTTGGTTGAGGAGTCCTTTGCTTTACGCCACGCGACAAAACCATCGTCGGTAAACAGGCCTGCTTGTTTATTGTGTGACTCAGGCGTAAGAGCGGACTAAAACACCGTAACGATCAAGTAGTTTGTTGGTGACGGGGTCCCAGATCTGGAAGCATAGACCATTGCCGATGTGCTCAGCAATGCCAACAAAGTGACCGAGGCGTTCGGTGGCCTTTGTACTGAAAGGTGAATCATTGGTTTTGAAGTAAACAGGTTCAAACCAAAAGAAACTGGTATATGCGCTAATGTCACCAATAGAACTGGTTGCAATGAAGATTGGTTGTTTATCAGCAAGAGTGGGATCTGAAATAACATTGAGGAGTCCAGCAACGTATGTCATGCACAATAGCCATAGGTGTGGTGGTGTACCGGTACGGTCCATGACACGATTGACGATATGTTTGAACGTTTGATATCTACGCTCAAATTGGTTCTGGTGTTGATGGTATGGCTCACTCTGCCAGAGTCCAATCCATAACATCTTGAGATAGTCGATGACACGTTTACTGGACTGGTAGGATCCATGGTCACATAAGAGACGGAGAGGTCTACCCCATTTTTTAACAAAGTTTTGGGAACATGACAGGAAATCTCCAGTGGTACACATTTCTTTGACATGAATGATATGTGATATATGGCCGAAGAAGATTTGGGCTACTTTGGAACCACCATTGATGGCCAGGACGTCAGGAGTACACAACATTGGACAAGACATCATCATTGAATGGTCAAACATTCATTGCTGGTTGAGGAGATTGAAATCTCTTGAAGAGATTACCATCTGTACTAACAGCTAAGGATCCATATTGCGTAGAATTAGCAAAGATTGCCTTGATGCGGTCAGTGGAAACACAGCAAAAGAAGGGTTTCAGAGATACGTAGTCATGCTTGTTGGGGTGGCGCTCGCAGGGTGTGGCTGTGACACGAGGTGATACGCTTGTGGTACACTCCGTAGGGAAAGCGAGGATTGTATCAGATGATGAAGCCGAAGTACAACAAGCTAGGCGTTCCTGATGTGCATAGTCCATTGGAGTAAGCCAAAAGGAGCAATTGTTTACTACCGTGATCATCGATAGGAAGGAATGCCAATTGAGTGCATTGACTGGAATACGAGCTGAGAGATGTAACCGTGGACGAGCCCGGGGATACGGATATATCCAAGCCTTCAAGGCATCTTGGGTTCCCATATTCGTCATATGTAGGATACAGAAGCTGCTGTGGTTGGGGTGGATACTTCTGAAGGAAAGTTTCGTCCTTGGCACTGATGATGGTATCAAGAACAGAAGGATCCCAATGTTTGTCGGATGTCATGATAACATGTGGCAGCGTGTTGAATTCATCAGTAGTATACTTGCGCATGGCAAGGTACGGCAGGCCATGACGAATACTGAGGGGTAATGCGTATCCATCGGTTGTAATGATGGCTTGTCCACCGCCCGCTTTGATGGATGTATTGTTCGACATTGTAGAAATATGCTTCCATCTGACCAGAAGACAGGATGGAAGGGTGTCAGTCCTGTATATGCAGCATTCATTGAAAATGAGGATAATAGGACCTCTATTCGAGATGGAATATGCTCCACACGTCAGCAATGGGAATATTCTGCACTTGATGGTTGTTGATACCGGTAACATTGACATACTGCGGAGGGATGTCCTTTGAGATGAGACATGCATCATTACCAATAATACAACCATTGGCACCACAATCAACCATAGCGAAACCAGGAGTGGAGATGTTGGTCTTGTGTGCACCGTAGGTATATGCCGATACTTGGTTTTCATGTTGGAGGGTCAAGTCGTCTTCGGGTTGGTACCATTTGTGGAAAGTAACCAAGTAGGAAGATTTCCCAACGGGCACTGAGGGTATCACCATCCTTTTGGTATCAAATATCAGGGTTCTCCAAGAGAAATCTGGCTGGGTGCGCAGGTGATACGGAGGACTTGAGGGGTTGTTGGTCTTTAGAGGAGGAGGTCTGAGACTTGTAGACACCAAGCGATGCGTGGAATACGCCCCGACGATTGTTTTCTATGGCGGGGTGTAGATCTTCCAATACAGAATTATGATTGTCTACATGCGAAGTTTCGTCCTCTAGAAATGTGACAGAATGATCATGTGTATAAGCTTTTCGAGTGATAGGCTTGATGGCGTTTGGGTCTGGCTGACTGTTGGGAAGTAATTCAGACCGTAAGGAAGCTGACTAGCTTTTTCTTGTCTTCCGGGAGAAAATTCAGCCAATTCTTCATGCCATGCCAAGATAGTGCTTTCCATGTACCAGTCAGCAACCTTGTAGTAGGGTCAGGTGAACGTCCAGCCTTGAACACTGCGTAGTCTTGGGAATCACCTTCAAATTCTATGGGAAGGGCATATTCGCTAAGATTATGTCCTTGCTCAGAAGAGAAGTCGTGAACATGTGCCCAAACGGTAGACTTTGGGGCAGACATTGATTATTGAGAGTTGAGACGCGTTGCTTTGAGTAGCAGGGTGATCTTGAGCTTGTGGATGGCTGCGGCCTCAGCTTGGAAGTCAGTGACATTGTTATTCGAATCGCCAGGGTCGGTGATCTTGGCAAATTGCTCGCTGTTTGTGATGAATTTTACTTTGGATTCTTTCCACTTGTTGAGGTTCAAGTTCAGTAGTGCTTGCAGCTGTGTTGAATTATCGTACACTTTAGCCCTTGATTCGCTATGTAAGTTTACAAAGTCGAAGTATGCTTGGGCGGCCATTTTGGGTGATGGAATGACTGTGTACCCATGACGATGTCATGAGAGATCACTCTTGAAAACTTCTAACATAAGGACCCAGAAAACGGCGCACTGTTTGACAAAGAGATCACGGGTGAAGCCTTGCAGGTGCAGCTGGTGGCCAGGTCTCATCGAAGGAATGTTGCGGTATCAATATCATATGCCTCGAGTTTTGCCTTTAATCCTACAAGCCAATGCTCAAACCTTGAGTCATTCGTGAGTGGTGTGAAGGACTTTTTGTCACGTGATTTTCTACACCAAGATTTGTACCGTACTTGTTGTGTAGACTTGGTCTTGCTTGTTCCTGGAGGAGGGGGTGGAGGATTCAAAATGGACTCATTCTGGAGACGCATTGCACGTGTCATACGGAAAGCGCTGAAGTCGTTGTAGGAATATGATTCCACATTCCTCCAATCTTTTTTATTCTTGCGTAAATCCTTGGTGAAATCCGTGAGTGATTCTATGGTCGGTTGGATAGATCTGTGAAGTGGTGCTTGTAATCCGCTACTAGTATCCATGTAGGTAAGTTCTCAAGCAAAATCATGTTTGAGCAGTGCGTCGAGGAAAGTTGACCACTCGTGCAATCCTCCTTCAAGGAGAGCCTCACACAGCAAGTTATTTTCTTCCTTCGTAACGTGGAATATGGAGACAAGTATCACCTTCATGTGGTCATCAAAGCTAGGGAGGCTGATCGGATCTTCATCTTCGTTTTTGTCTTTGTTGTATCTGTTGCCACCGGGATTTGCTGGCATGTTTGCCATATTTGCTGTCTCTAGTGCATCCGGGTTGTCAGAGGATGAAGAGGATGGAGGGGATTTGCTCGACTGATCTGAAGGAAGAGGAGAAGAGCGTCTATTGTGTGATGGAAGGGAACTGCTTTGTAGGCGGTTTGCGATTGGCATATGCCAGCGTAGGGTGTATGTTCACTTTCCGGCTTGTTCTTCTTTTGCAAGCTGCCTTAGAGCTTGCAACTGTTAATCTATTATTTTCCTTCTGAATCCGGTCTGTTGAGAGTCTGTTTCGAAGACTTCTGAAGAACAGCAACGCTGAGTTAGTGTGTTAGTAGATGAACAATTGTACTCTATGCATGACAATTGTGATTGAATACTTTCGGCAATGGACAATCTTACTACAGGTGAGACTATGGAAACGCCAGATCTCTTCTTACTGTGAACTTGTTCAGATACAGCGAGATAGATCTTAGGTATTGTAGATTACAAGTAGTTGATAGCAACTATTGTGTATTTTGAAGATATAATCAGTTGAATGTTAAAAGTATGAGATAAAGTGAAATCCTGCCGACACGCAAGATATCTCTTTTATTGATGTGAAATACGTTGCGACTGCTGTTGCGTCGCGATGAGATTACTTGCTGATTATTTCCATGCATGCATTGATCATTGACTGTATATATATATATATATATATATATTGTGTGAGAAGCTTCTGACAATGGTTTCCTTCTCCTGTTATCCTAGGAAGATTCCATGATATGTTTATCAATGAAATCAGAGATTGCTCACCGTAGGTCGTGTGATATTTCTCTAAACCAAAGATTGCTCACCGTAGAATCTGGGCAATACTAGAAAACAGGGATTGCTCACCATTGATACGCGATGGGAATCGACGTGCCATGGGAATCGATGTGCCTTGGGAATTGATTACTTGACTTGATTGGGACTCATTGATTCATACAAATAGAACAACTGCTGTCGTGTAGCTTTGGTACTGCTGGACACCAAAGGAATTTAATATATCTCACTTAAAATGATTGGAAATTCGCCCAAGTCGGGAACCTTTCCGGTTTGTTAGAAGGCAAAGTTGTGGTGTGAGTTTCAGTGACTAGGTCCAGTGAAAAATGACTGGATTGGATGACCCTGTGTGGTGTGTCTGTAATTCGTCATCATTGTCTGTCATCCCACAGAACAACTAAGCTTTTTTCAAATCTCCCAAAGACAGTGAAGTCTTCTGAGTGCTTCCGGGCAAACTTTTCTGGAGTTTCAATGAATATTCTATTTAATTCATGTATGAAGAATGATTCAGAATTTGTTTGGGTTGGTCATCTCTGACATCTAGGACGTCACACTACTTCAGGTACAAATTTGAGAGATTTGGAAAAAAATCCCAATAAGGTCCAGTGAATGCTACAATGCAACCTTTTCTGGAACTTCAATCCATATTCTATTAAATTTGTGTACGAAGAATAATTTAGAATCTTTTGAGTGAATTATCTCTAACATCTAAGACATCACACTACTTCAGGTACAAATTTGGAGAAAAGTGGAGATTTGGGAAAAATATTCCCAATGGGGTCTTGTACTAAGTGCTATAAGACAGTCTTTTCTAGAAATTCAATGCATATTCTGGTATCAAATTCATGTATGATGAATAACTTAGACTTTTTGGACTCAGTTACATCTGAATTCTTGGACATCACATCACTGAAGGAATAGTGGAGTACGGAGTAAATGATCACAAGGGAGACTGAAATATTGAGTGCCGTACAGAATCAATTTGCATACACGGGACTGAAATATTGAGTCCCACACAGGACATTTGTCGTATGCCTCTAAGTAAAGGTAGTAATACAATGTGTAGGTATGTATGATTGAATTTGAACTAAAACTAAGATTGTGAGCAAGCTATCAACCACTCCAAAGCGGCGTTAAAAAGCTTGTCTTTAAATTTGCTCAGCATTTGATTGGCGTTGAACTGAATCCAATGTTCTTTGCACATAGAGGAATTAAAATATGTATTTCATCCAGACTTCAATATTGAAGGCCAGCTGGTGTGACATTTGTTGCTTGTGTCAGATATCAGATTTTTATGAATCGTGGGAATTCAGTTGTACAGGGCTGGATGTCACACTCTTTTTCTTCTCATAAAAACTTCAATTGGCTGCACAGAATTTTTGTGCTTGTGCGCAACCAGTATTTGATAGAAAGTAACTTTTTAATTTGTGTGATATGGTTGGAGGTTCCAAATGTTCATGTGTTGAACCACATGCTCATAAGGTCTTGTTTGGATCAGGGAAAGCAAGCAAGATATCTTGTGCAATATGGGTCTTGGCTTTGTTGAAGGCATCAATCAGCTCTGAAGTGGGCGTGAGTTTGCCTTTTGCACAACCAGAGAGGTCTGTGAGTGGCAATAGGACTTCAGCTCTTTTTGGATAGAAGTTTGGATAGAAGTTGATCATCCCAACAAAGGATTTGAGTTGGGTGATTGTTGAGGGAAAGGCCAGTTTCAGAATTGGATCTATCTTGTTTGGGTTCAGTCTGATTCCATCTCTGGAAATGATGTGGCCAAGCCACGGTGCTTGTGATTGGAACAAATGGCATTTGGAGGGCTTTACTGCAAAGTTGTGGACTTTGAGCAAGGACATAACAGAAGAGACAGATTCACAGTGAGATTCAAGCATGTCAGAGAAGATTTGGATATCATTGATGAATACTTCAATGTTCTTCAAATGGAGCAGGATCTGTTCCATGCAGCCTTGGGTCCAACCGGGAGACTTGAGGAAGCCCATTGGGAACCAAAGGAAGCCTGAATTTTCCGAAGGCTTGTAGCAAGGAACACAGGGCCAAGTGGAGGCTTTGTCTAGCTTGAAGGTGTGGAGCTGCATGCTGACATCAATGAGGGTGATGTATTTGAATCCTCTTCTTCAGTGGAAGATGTCGTGGATCTTTGAAAGTGGATGGTGAAGCTTCTTGGTTACTTTGTTGAACTCCTGAAAGTCGCTAATGGGCCTACAGGAGCCATCCGGTTTGGGGACTACAAATGTGGGCATTCCCCATTTGGTTGCATAGCATCTTTCAAGAATGCCAAGCTTAACTTGTTGGTTGATTTCCTTCTTTACAGCTTGTTGGTGGAGTGGAATGGCATATGCCTGTTTGATGTGATATGGCTTTGCGTCTTGCTGGAGATCAATGTGGAACTCTTGATTAGGGAAAATGCATGATTCGTTGTCATTCAGGCCTTCAAAAAGTTCTTCATTTTCAAGGAGAATCTTCAGCAAGCAAGATTTCTCATGGTCCAAGAAGTGTCTTTCTTGTTCAGACACTTGCTTGTACAGGTCTGTCTTCTCATACTTGGAGGTGTCATCAGCATATGCTTGTTGAGCAGCTTGGTTGGAATAGCTTTCAGCAACAGAGTGAGGCTCTGCTGACATGACCTTGTGGAGCATGGACTTGTTATTGAAGGAGTTCCAAGGGTGGAAGTACATGGTCTTTTCATACCATTATATGATGCAACCTTCAAAGTCCATCTTCATTCCAAGATCTCTCATGGTTCTGATGGCCAATGAGAAGGTGATAGTTGATGTTTTGGGTGACAACGAAACACTTGATCTTCAATACTTTTATGGAGTATGATAGCTCTGGAAATATGATATTCTCCAGGATCACATAGTGATTACATGTGACTCTACCATTGGTTGTTTGCATTTGGATTGGTTGAGCAAGGGAGTGCTTGTTGGCTTCAGCAGGAATGGCTGATTCAATGATGAGGTTGTCTGTGGATCCAGAATCAAAGAGTGTCTTCGGATAGTATTTTCCGGATTTGCCATCAATGGAGTTACTGTTACAGACACTGACTGTGGTTGGTGCCAGATCAACTTATTGCCATAGGATAGATTGCTTGATTGATTGCTGTCGTTGCTGTTGGAATTGCAATTATTCACGTGTGCATCATCGCTGTTGTTATCGTTGTTTCTGTTAGGCTTGTTTGGATTCTTGGCATTAAGATAGCACTGGCCCCAAGTGTGATTTGCACCCGGGTGAATAGGACATGATGAGCTATCAGCTAATCTTGTGGAGGGATTGCTGTTGTTATTGCCTTGACTATTGTTGGAGCCTTGTTGTAGGTTTTGGCTGTTGTTGCCGTTCGATCAGTTGTTGTTATTGGAATTATTCCCATTGCGATTTGTACCATTGTGACGATTATTGTTGTTCCAGTTGTTGTTGCTATTGTTCTTGCTTTTATTCCTGTTTTGAGAAGAATTATCTTGTTGATTACTTTTCTTACTTTTCTTGTTTTCCTTGTTTTGGTATCTCTCCATCCTTGTCACGACCTGTGTAAGGGCTGTCCTCATAGGGAGAGTGGTGTTCTTCATAGGAGTATTTCCATTTGGTAGGCATGGACTCAAAAATCAAGCTCTTTAAGCCTTTGTCATTGATGGCTGCATTCTCAGGTGGATGTCCTGGAAACAGTTATAGGATCACATGGTTGTGGAAGGTAACCATGGAGACAAACTGGTGTACAGCCATATTGGTGGTCTTCTTGATGTTGTTTAGGAATCATTTGTGGCATCTGTATGCATCTGTGTTGTTGTTGTTGAATTTGTTAGGCGATGAAGGCATTGATGGTGGTTAAGAAGTTTTCTGCTGTTTGACTTGCTAGGGCCGACACATACTCATTCCACCAGTTCCTGTCGGCATAGTCTCTGAGGAGATCAGCAAACTTGTCATATTGCTTGGGTCCTGTTGTTAAGGAAAGAGTTTTCTTTGCATGTGAGAATTCATTGATGGTGAAAAGGACTTGAAAAAGGGATGCTCTGGCAGTAATGAGAGGTACTTTAATCTTGACAGTCTCTGAGACTCCATTGGTGGCACTTGTGTGTTTGAATTCTATCTTCTCAAGGGACTCTTGGTAAAAGTCAAACTTGAAAGGGATAACAGAGTAGCTCGTCATTGCTGGACAATCTGTAGGAGCAGTCAGTTGCCCGTTAGAAGTTGTTACTTGAGTGTAGGATAGTAGTATAGGTAGAAGCAGTTATTCAACTGTTTAAACAGTGTCGTATGCCTCTAAGTGAAGGTAGTAATACAATGTGTAGGTATGTATGATTGAATTTGAACTAAAACTAAGATTGTGAGCAAGCTGTCAACCACTCCAAAGAGGCATTGAAAAGCTGTCTTTAAATTTTCTAAGCGTTGAATTGGTGTTGAGCTGAATCCAACGTTCTTTGCACATAGAGGAATTAAGATATGTATTTCATCCAGACTTCAATATTGAAGGCCGTTTGTTGCTGACATCAGATTTCAGATTTTAATGAATCGTGGAAATTCAGTCGTATGGGGCTGAATACCACAACGTTGCACAGATGGGACTGAAACACTGATGGAATCCCATGAAAGTAAAAAAGCAAAATGAGCCAATTTTGCTAGGGGGGAGCAAAACAAAAAAAGCAAGAAAGCAAAAAAGCAAAATTTTCTTTGCTTTTTTGCTGCGCGACCAATCGCTGATAGTAACCATGCGCTATTGCAAAAGTATGTATTGTGAGGATTGGGTCCCCAGCAGTCTTGTGTCGGCAGCAGGAAACGCACCTATTTCCCGCAACCTCATTGTCTAATGGCCTTAAATCTTTAACCTTACAGGTGGTTCATTTTCGTTTTTTCTAGTTTCTCAACGAAACTGGAATCCATTTTCGTGTAAAAACAGAACTCAACTAAAAAGAAACCTGAAAATCGAATATTTTTGATTGGCTAAGATTAAAACGCGCATAAAAATAAAATGCAGCACAAATTGAAACATGCATAAAACTAAAATGCGCACAAAATTAAAACCAACTTTGCGTGGGCTTCGCGCATCAGATTTTTTTCTGTGATTGAAATTTGGTCAGTCCTGATGAACGAATGCACATACACTTCAGTCCTGAGTCACTGACACACTCCATCAGTCTTGTCACACGTCATTGACACACTCCATTAGTCATGAGTCACTGACACATTCCCGGTCATCCAACATTCTTCAATTGTATTTGAACATCAAGAGAATCTTCTCTTTGAAGTCTCATCCAAATTCTGATTATCAAAGAACCCACCAGTTCTTTTCCAATCATTTCACAGAACTAGCTGAGAAGCATCTCAAAGTATCTCGAAGTCATCATAGACCCTAAAACTCAATAGCACATAATTTCATACACAGCTTAGTTCACTGAGCCATCTGTGATTGAAATTTGGTCAGTACAGTCCTGGGCCAGATTTGTTTTCTTTTTAGTGAAAAGAGCTTTTCCCTCTCCAATCCAATCTCACGATTCGATTGATCAGTCACGATGATTATTGTTGTGGTATTCAAACCCTCACAATTGAATTCCCATGATTCATAAAAATCTGAAAGCTGATGTCAGACCAAATGACACACCAGCTGGCTCTTCAACAATATTGAAGTCCGGATGAAATACATATCTTAATTATTCTATGTGCAAAGAACATTGGATTCAAGTTCAACGCCTTTCCAATGCCCAAGGCTAAGCAAAATTTAAAGAATTCTTTCAATGCTGCGTTGATTTTTAAATCAAATTCATACAATCCTATACGTTGTATTACTATCTTCGCTTAGAGGCATACCGGTACAACACTTTTTAAACAGTTGAATAACTGCTTTGATCTATACTATCCTTCACTTGAGTAACAACTAACAAGCAACCAACTGAACTGCTCCTTTCCAGATTGTCCAGCAATGACAAGTTATTCTGTTATCCCTTTTAGCTTTGACTTTGACTCCCTTGAGAAGATATAATTCAAACACACAAGTGCCACCAATGGAGTCTCAGAGACTGTCAAGGTTAAAGTACCCCCCCCCCCCCCCACCCACCCACCCACCCCACCCCATTACTGCCAGAGCATCCCTTTTTCAAGTCCTTTGCACCATCAATGAATTCTCACATGCAAAGAAAACTCTTTCCTTAACACCAGGACCCAAACAATATGACAAGTTTGCTGATCTCCTCAGAGACTATGCTGATTAGAACTGGTGGAATGAGTATGTATTGGCCAACGTAGCAAACCAAACAGTGAAAAACTTCCCAACCACAATTCAATACCTTCATCACCTACAAGTTCACCAACAACATAGATACATACAGATGCCACAAAAGGTTCCTCAACAACATCAAGAAGACTAAAAATATGGCTGTACACCAGTCCGTTTCCATGGTTACCTTACACAACCATTTGATCCTTTGTCTACTTCCCAGACATCCAGCCGAGAACCCATCCATCAATGATAAAGACTTCAAGAGTCTAATATTTGAATCCATGCCAATTGAATGGAAGGACTCCTATGAAGAACACCACTCTCTCTATGAAGATACACTTACACAGATATTGACAAGGATGGAGAGATACCAAAACAAAGAAAACAAAAAAAGTAAGAAAAATAATCAAGATAATTCCTCCCGAAACAGGAATTAACAGCAACAATAATGGCAACAACAATTGCAACAATGGCAACTACCACAATAACAACTGGAACTATCAAATTGGCAACAATAAAAAACAACACTCGATCCAACAACAACAACAACAACAACAACAACCAAAATTGACAACAAGGTTTCAACAACAACCAAGGCAACAACCCTGGAAGAGTATCAGAAACCTCGCCTTGTCTGATTCACCCTGGTGCAAACCACACTTGGGGACAATGCTACCGCAATGCCAACAACCCAAATTGACCTAAAAGAAACAATAACAAAACCAACGCGCATGTGAATGATCAGAATTTCAACAGCAACAATAGCAATCGATCAAGCAGCAATTCATCCTCATACGACAACAGCTCACATGAACCTAAGCAGTACATGTGTGTCTACATCAACTACCCACCAGAAGAAACGACCCCAGAAAAACCTTGGATAGATCTCTTCCATGTCTATATTGACATTGACCCTGAGTATAACAATTCCGACCTTCAATGATTTCCTGAAGCAAAAACTTCAGATTCCCTCAGCACAAATAGCAATGTTGCCTCTGGCAACAATGACATCAACCTTGCTCCGACCACAGTAAGTGTCTGCAACTCCATTGACAACACACCAGGTGTATACTACTTGAAGACCCTTTTCAATTCCAGATCCACATGCAGCCTTATTGTGGAATCCTCCATTCCTTCCGGAGCCACAAAAGCACTCCCTTGCTCAACCAATTCAAATGCAAACAACCAATGGTAAAGCCACTTGCAACCATAACATAATCCTGGAGAACATCATCATGCTTTCAGAGCTCTCGTACTCCATGAGAGTGCTGAAGATCAAGTGTTTTGTTGTCATTCAATATATCAACTATCACCTCCTCATTGGCAGAAGAACCATGAGAGACCTTGTAATGAAAATGAACTTCACACCATAGAATGGTACAACAAGACCATGCACAAGGAACTACTTCACCAAAAAATTAATGCTCCACAAAGTCATGTCAGTAGAGCCACACTCTGTTGCTGAGAGCTACACCAACCAATCCACCCAACAAGCCTACGTAGATGGCTCAACCAAGTATGAGAAAACTGACCTCCACAAGTTAGTATCCAAACAAGAACACCTCTCTGATCATGAAAAATCTTGTGTCCTCAAGATCTTCATTGGCAATCAAGAACTTTTTGAAGGACTCAATGACAAGGAATTAGGCATTTTGCCTAATCAAGATTTCCACATTGATCTCCAGCAAGATGCAAAGCCATATCACATCAAACAACCATATCCAATTACACTTCACTATCAAGAAGCTGTGAAGAGGGGTATCAACCGGCAAGTAAAACTTGGGATTCTTGAAAGATGCTATGCAACTGAATGGGGCACGCCAACATGTTGTAGTCCCCAAATCAGATGGCTCCTGTCCACTCATTAGTGACTTTTGTGAGCTCAAGAAAGTCACCAAGAAACTCCATTGTTCTCTTCCAAAGATCCAAGATATCTTTCATCATCAAAGAGGTTTCAATTAGATCACCCTCATCAATGTCAGTATGCAATTTCACACCTTCAAACTGGATGAAGCCTCGTCTGCTTGGCTCTCTGTGTCCTGGTTACAGCCCTTGTAAAATTCTGACTCCTCAGGCTCCCAATGGGCTTCCTCAACTCTCCCATTTGGGCCCAAGGCGGCATGAAACAAATGCTTCTCAATTTGAAAGACATTGAAGTATACATTGACAATATTGGAATCTTCTCCAACACCCTGGAATCTCACTGCAAATCCGTCTCAGCAGTTATGTCCGTTCTCAAGGTTCACAACTTCTCCGTAAAACTGGCCAAGTGTCCTTGGTTCCAATGCCAAGCACCATGGCTGGGCCATATCATCTCCACAGATGGTATCCCGCCAAATCCAAAGAAAATCAGACCCATCCTAAAACTTGCTTTTCCCTCAATAATCACCCATCTTTGATCCTTCATTGAGATGATCAACTTCTATCAAAATTTTCTATCCAAAAAGAGCTAAAGTTATTTTTCCACTTACACCCCTCTGTGGCCAATCCAAGGGAAAATGTCAACCAACTCCAGAGTTAATCCAAGCCTTCAACAGAGCCAAAGCCCTCATTACAGAGGACATCCTCCTTGCGTTTCCAGATCCAAACAAGCCCTTCCATATCTACATCAATGCTTCAGATTATAAACTTGGAGCTGTCATCATCCAAGAACATAGGATCATTATTTGCTTCTCCAGAAAATCAAATCAAGCCCAACAGAAATAGCCAATGGTTGACAAAGAAATGCTGTCTATTGTTGAAGTTTTCAAGGCATTCTGATCCATTCTATGGGGTGCAGAAATCATTGTTTGAACCAATCAAATCAACCTTACTTACAAAACCTGACAAGTCACCAAATCATGACCTGGCAAATGCTTCTTGAAGAATTCTCTCTAGTATTCAGATACATCTAAGACAAAGATAATGCAATTGCTGGCGTGCTCTCCAGACTTCCCACTCAGCAATTCCCCCAGAAAAAAAGGAATCTCTGGGCCCAGACAAACTCAAGAGCCTCAAGAACTCTGGCTCCAAAGAAACTGCAACTGACACTTTTGATCTTTTGGACTTATTCACCATTATCTGGAAGATATTCCAATGTATCTGTTAGCCTTCACTCAACTGGTCACCGGCCAAGCTGCCAATGTGGATGTTTCCACCAATCCAAAGTATACCACTGCATATTTTAATGGTACCAATTTGCAAATTAATGAATCCAATGGCCAAAAGAAAATAGTACTTTGATATGCCGGCTTGGAAAGACTCCATTAAATCATCAACCAATATGTCTATGGGTCAAATCTCAAGGACCAAGTCAATGCCTTTTGCAAATCCTGGGATTCCTGCCAGTGATACAAAAATAGCCACCAAAGTCATGGCCACCTAGCCACCAAACAACACCAATATGTCCCCTGGGATACCATTGCGATCAATTGAATCAGTCCTTGGAAATTCAAAATCCCTGGTAAAGGAACAATTGAATTCAATGGCTTCACCATCTTGGACATGTGCACCAATCTCTTGGAAATTATTTGACCACCGCAAGTTAATCCAACCGGTCTCATGGCTATCCATGCCCCCAGCAATGGATGGATCTCTTGATATCCAAAACCTGTAAATTGCATCATAGATCAAGGAACAAACTTTATGAGCAATGAATTCAAAGTTCATCTTGAAAATCTTGGAATCAAAGCCAAGCTCTGTTGGGTTCAAAATCCACAAGCAAACGCGGTACTCAAATGAGTATAAAATACAATCAAGTCCGCAATTAGACTTGAACTCAACACCAACCTTCTGCAAACACTTCAGCAGCCACTGACATTGTTGACTGTATTTTTGCTTTGGCTCAGTTTGCTGTCAGATCAACAGTCCACAAAACATTTGGAATGGCACCCAGTTTCCTTGTATTCCACCGTGTCATGTTTCTCCCCATTCCAGTTATTACAGATCTTACCATGGTCAGGAACAAAAGACAAGCTCAAATCAACAATAATACCATGAAGGAAAAAAGCCACAGGAAGTTGCATGAATATCGTGTTGAAGACCAAATTATGATTTTCAACGGCAAGCCAAATCCAGCAGCTCTGGAAGAAAGAAGCAAGGGACCTTACATGATCCAGCAAATCCACACCAATGGGACAGTTTCATTCCTCTTCAATCAACATATTGTTCAATGGATCAACATTTGCAATATATGAAACCATATCACACCAATTAAACTTTCACTGACTAGTGAACAATGGTTGCGCGCGAACATAAATTTTGCTGTACAAGGAATTGAGATTTTAATGAGAAGAAAAAGATTGTGGTATTGTTGGTATTCCAGACCATATGATTGAATTCCCATGATTCAGTTGAAAACAGAAATTTCTTTAAATTCTGATCTCAGTCATCATAACAACTTCTGTTGAAGAACACATGAAATGCATATCTTAGATCTACCATGTGCAAGAACTTGTTTTCATGAGTTCAATGCACACTACCACAATCTCTAAATTAATTCATTTCTAACACATACACACATACCTGAACCTTGTTGTACTACTTCCCTTAGAGGCATATGACATCCTTAGCATTAGGGATTGGATTGAGTTCAGTCATGAGCAGTTGGCAATGACGTGCTGACTCAGGAGGACTTGCTAGTAATATGGAACTGACTGAGCCAGGCGTGCTAACAACACCACTTACAGGACAGTGACGTACTTCCACTTCATACACTTATCACTAATACTGCAGCTCACAATTCTTAGTTGCACAATACCACTGTACTGTTTCACCACAAGGTCTAGTAGACAGGGGTATGGCACCGCTAAATCCCAAACTATGATAGAGAGCTTCCTGGACCAGACCTAGTACAGGGTATTATATGAAGAGAATCATCCACTTTGTAGGACTACTAGTAGATACATGACTGGGCTTAATTGTATCTCAAGTACAAAGTTATAGGTGTACTGTCTGCACACCAGAGCTCCTGTATACAGGTGAAAAGAGCAATATTGGTGCAAAGATAGAAAATAATGATTACTATTCAAGCAAACATCTGCTTGTGCTGCTTAGTAGCTCACTCTTCAAATAGAAGAATCACTTAGTAGAACATTATTTTATCATGCCCAACTCTGATTAACACTAGGGTGCACACCTGCTATTGAATTACTAAATCCTGTGAACGTAACATAGGTACGTACCGTCCCTACATAAGGCAAGTACTAAGGATACACAAGCGCTAATACCCGTGGCATATGTAAATAATTACTTATGATCCCCGGAAGATTGAGCGGATAAATGTGTACTCAAATCACACATACGAATCACTTATACATAACAATGTAACACATACCAAGGGCACTTCAAGGACCGGTTAATTATTCCATGGTGAACCAATGATGGAAAGTGTGTTAACTAATATCTAGGCACTGCGTATTCCTGCAACAGCATTACAGGATCCCCCCCTTCCCACAGAACAACACTGAGATTCAGAAATTGGATGATCCATGGCCGGAGGAACATTCAACACAGTATCTTATCAATAACACTACTCTAACTTCACGACCTAGCTTTCCTGATTTTAGACTTCTGTTACCTGCATGGTGACTGGCAATTTGCAGATGGCACATAGTAATAGAACAGTTGAGACTCACAGCTTGCTGGCAATGAACGTGCCTCTATTATTGTTGCTATCTCTATTTTGGTGACAAGCCAAACTCTCTATCTAGCTATCAGTGGGCAAACCAATTAGACCTTATTCTTGCAGATATAATGGTTTGGGAAAAACTCCTTGCTTAAATGACACAAAACCACGAATTTAAGCTACCTGGTGGTCTATTTAAGGTGCTTAATCAATGGATATTCAAGTTGTGAGAAAAGATCCTAACCTTGCTGGGGAGCAAGCTATTTCCTCTAGTATTGGTGCTACTAAGCATAACAAATTTCTTTCAAAAGTGACCACAGAGCTGACTCATCCAAAAGCAAGAACAGCAGCAGAAGCAAGGAGCAAGAAAACAGTTGAGGTGACAGTACTATTTTATCCTGGCTCATAACTGATCACCACTACAGCTGGGTGACTTAACCAGATTTATTGCAACTATCCATTACACACATCATTTCAGTATAAACTTTTGTAGTGAGCTACATTAGCTTTTTACAGACATGTAAGCGTAACATCAGGCCATACAGTAGGCATTCTGATTACTGGTACATAGTATGGTTAAGAAACTAATCAAGAAATCTGGAATCCTTCCAGTGTTCCATATCGAATGCAAACTGAGATAGATGTTGGCAAATCACTTTTCTGAACTTGCACTGGGCTTCACTCGTTACTCCTTCTATGCTTTTTGCAAGGTGATTTTAATGTGCATTCCAAATTTATTTGTTTCCAAACTTGGTGGATGCAAGGTTGCATTTTTCAATTGCAACCTTACATGGGTAAAAATCGGATCAGGAATCAGATGCCAAACAAGTGATCAAATGAAGGCAAGAGAAAGTGGCTGTCAAAAATAAATGCTAAATCATTACGAAAAAGCATCAGAACAAATCTTACTTCAAAACAAAATAAAACAATAGAGTCTTGCCGCTAGAAGTAGGTGTAGTAGGAAACGCTTCTAAAGAGATTGACTGCTGCAGTCGACACAAGATTGCAGAAACAAGGTTTCCCGAGAGGTTACGTTGTAGAATGAGTGTTGCAGGCTGTGAATGTTTCTCGATGTGATGCAACAAACTATTCCTCTTTTAGCAGTGTTATTTTCAGGTTGCACGATACCTTAGGACGACTTCATTCGTCAGATAAATTGCATTCGCGATTTGCCTTCCTTCATTCTGAATAGTGGCGAGGGTATGTAATGATTGAATTCGTTCTTTATGTTATTGACCTTTCTGCCGTTGATAATATATAATACCGTCGGATTCTTTTCTGTTTTAAATGCCAGAACTGGATCAAAATTGGCGCAGAGCTTGTAGACAAGGATGATACGCTCCGGTCAGTGACGCATCAAACAACACAGTAGTGAAACAACCCTCATTAACATTCGAAACTGAATCGCCATCACCATCCATCGCCAGCAGCAGCTATGGTTGTTGTATATTATTTATTTCGATAAGGACGCATGCATTTATCCTCTGTTAGCTGCCTACGGAAATGTTCGTTGCCGCATTCAGTGAAATCGAAACTCAAAGGAAAACAACGGCAGGGGCTTCTCGTTTTGTAATGTGGAAAAACAAAATCGGCGAGAGCGTCCGAATTGGTTTATTGAATGAATTGATTGCTCAATTGAAAGTTGTCTCTCGTCGATCCCCCCCTCCCTCTGAACTTGTCACCAGAACCAACCGCCACTGTTCCCGCCACTTGCCGCTGCGTTCGCAGCTTTTCGTTGTTCGTGTTCCTCTTTGCGGCAGTCCTTGTAGGCCTGAAAGAATTCGTTGCAAGCCGCACGATTTTGATAGTTGCGTTCGATGCACTTGAGGGAGGCCCGACTTTCGTGGGCACAGTTGGTCAAGTATGTCGCTGCCTGATCGTGTGGGTCCTTCGTCGAAGCATACGGAGCGTTTTTGGGTCTGCCTTTGTTGTGTTTCAGACCGGCCTTGTCACCGGGGTTGATGTCGCTCCGAATCTTCTCCCGGATGGCTTTCCCGGTCGTGGGATCAATGTCATCAACGGATGCCATCTTCGTTGGTTCGTAATGATAAGTGAGGGCGGTTGAGTCGCTCACTTTGCGTGGAATGCCAACTCCGGCAGACAACAACATTGACCTCTGCAAGTCACATTTGGATCTCAAAAAAGAGTTCCGTAATTGCTTGAAAATCGTAGTCAGCACGAAGGATACGGTACTACTACTCGTACCGGTACGTTACTACGGTAGGTACTACGGAGTATACTTTATGAATACCGTACCTATGGAGTCTGTAGGTAGGAGTACGAGTACGAGTAATGACGTGCTTGTACCTGAACTACGCTGTGTATGAAATTGTGTGCTATTGAGTTTTAGTGTCTACTGTGGCTTCGAGATACTTCGAGAAGCTTCCCAGCTAGTTCAGTGATACGATTGGAAAAGAACTGGGTGCTTTGATAATTGGAATTTGGATGAGACTTCAAGGAGAAGGTTCTATTTGATGTTCGAATACGATTGAACAATGACAGATGATCGGGAACGATCATGTCATTGACTCATGACTGAGGGAGTGTGTCAATGACACGTGACTGGACTGAGGGAGTGTGTCAGTGACTCATGACTGAAGTGTCTGTGTGTTGTTCATTCTCCCTTACTATGGAAATTCATGTTGGCTGGGGTAAGGTAGGCGGATGCTGATGCGTTCATGTGTCTGTCCACAGCGTATAGTGACTGTGTTGTTTGTGTGTACTTGTAAGATTGGGTAGGGGCCTTCGCGGACAAGATCGAGTTTGTTGCAATCGTGTATGGTGACAAAAACGCCTTGACCTACGGTGAATTTGTGTTTTGTGCGTTTGCGGTTGGCGCGAAGGAGTCGGTTGTCAATTTGTGCTTGGCGATGTTTGGTTAATGTAACTGATGTCGGCGTGGAGTGGAATGTTGAGAAGCATGTCACGGTTGAATACGAGGGCGCCTGGTGAAAAATTTCCAAGGGTGGAAACTGGATTGCATCGGAGGACGCGTGCATAGCTGTTGATATTGCTTCGTCGACAAGGTTATTGGCTTCTATTTTTGTTATTGGCGGTTTAAGGTTGATCATCGTGCGTATGATCTGACCGATGGTCTTGTGTGTGGATTCGATGATTCCGTTGGCTGTGGGTGTGTGTGGGGAAAGGTTGATTGGTTTTATACCTGCATAGTCGAGCGGGAATTGGAAGTCGTGTCCGTTGAATTCGGGACCATGATCAGTGTACGATGCGCAAGGGGTGAGGGTAACGGGAGAGCCAGCAGTTTTTGAAGAGACGTCTGATGTTTTTGGCTGTCTTGGATACTGGGATGCGGATGATTTCAAGGAGGTTGGTAACTGGATTGATGCATGTGAGAGCGTCAAATTTGAGGTCGATTTTGTTGATTTCAATGTTCCATGGGCCGATGCAGACAAGTGTGAACTTCAGACCAGGGCGTTATGGGAGCTGTGCGTGGCGCAAGTTGACCGGCTTGGCGGGTCCCTGTGCGTACTAGGGGGAAGATGAGACAGTTGGATATGATGTTGCGGCATACAGGCGCGAAGGTCGGGATGATGAAAGTGACGGCAGAGAAGGGCTTTGAGTCTGTCCATACCTGTGGAGTGAACAGTTATTTCGTGGTACCATTTGACAAGGGGAGCGAAGCATGTCGTTAGGAATGACAATTTTCCACTGGGAGTTAGGTGTTAGTTCGTCGTATCGGCAAACAATATCGATGTTGTCTAGTTTTTGTTTGAAAAATTGTCTGGGATCTTTTTGTGGCAGGGTGAGAACTTTGGGGTCATGTGATTGGTATTGGTGAAATGTTGCAAAATGAAATGGCAATCTGCCTTTTTGATCGAAACGGGGGTGAATTAGATAGCTGTCTTCGACAGGATGACAATCAGTCAATGCAGCGCATGATGGCAGCGCCATTAGGCTCACGGCCATAGTTTTGAATGAAAATGAGTTGTTGTTTGAGACGTTGTCGTCGGAATTGGTAGTTGTGAAATAGGAGGTGAGAGTTGTCGGGGTTTGCCTGAGGGAGTCGGCGACTGTGTTTTCCGGGCCTTTGATGTAATGATAAATGGGGTTGTATTCTTCTAAAATTAGTTTCCATCATAGAACTCGTTGGGTGTTGTACGTGGAGAGCTTGTATGTCAGGTTTTAATGATCGGTGTAGAGGTGAATGAGTGCACCGAGGAGCATAGGTTGATATTCTTTGAATGTTTTCGATGATGGAGAGCAATTCCTTTTCAATGGTTGTATAGTTGGCTTGGGCTTGGTTGAGCTTGCGTGTGAAGTATGCAACGGGGATGTTATTTTGTTTGATGACTGCGCCAAGCTGAAAATCGGAATGCATCGGTATATATGTGAAACGGTATGTTGTGATCCGGGTACGCGAGCATTGTTTCAACTGCGACGATCGATTTCATTTCTTTGGATGCTTTTTGGTAAGTGTCGTTCCATTGGAATGTGCAAGGAGTCTTTAAGAGGTTGGTGAGTGGGGTGAGTATGTGAGAGCGGCGTGGCCACATGTCGCGATAGTATGTGACAAGGCCGAGAAAGGCTCGGAGTTGCTTAAGGTTTTTGGATGGGAGCATTGCTAGGATTGCCTTGATTTTCTTGATGTATGATTTAATGCCACTGGGCGTTAGCCAGTGACCAAGGAAATCGGTTTCTTGGATGATCCATTTGCACTTTGAGTGGATTGATTGCAAATCCTTTGTCCTGTAAACGGGTGAGTACGGCATCGATGAGTTGTAGATGGTCTTCGAATGTGTTGCTGAAGCATGCGATGTCATCGATGTAAATTTCAAGGTTAGGGATGTCGTGCAAGAGGTGTTCCATTATTTCTTGGGCGGCGTCTGGGGATTAAGAAACTCCCATTGGTAGTCGATTATATTTGTAGAGACCAAATGGAGTTGTGATGGTGGTTAAATCTTTACTTTCGTCGTCGAGGACGAAGGTGTAATATTGCACCGATATGTCCATTTTGGTAAGATATTTGTATCCGGAGCAGTCTGGATAATATCTCTTGAATGTGGGGAATGGGATATACGTTGCGCTTGATGGCTTTGTTGAGAGCCCAAAAATCGGAGACCCATCTGATTTTTCCGTCTTTCTTGGGTATTATGAATGTTGGAGAGATCCAATTGGAGCAACCTTGGTGAGAAAGAACGCCAATGTCCACAAGTCGATCAAGTTCCTTCTTAAAGAGCGGTAACTGTTTATGGGGCACGGGGTATGCGGGAGAGTGATTGGGTTTGATCGTTGGATCGAGATCGAGGTGGATTTCTTTGTCGGGGTAGTGTTTTAGGGTTCCGTCAAAGATAGTTTGGTATTTGCATAGAACGGAGTGTAGTTGTTCACGTTGATCTTGTGTCAAATGTGTGCATTTGTCGCAGAATGTTCGAACGTCCAGTGTTGATCATACATGGATTCTTGAATGACGGTTTTGTTCGTTGTAATTGCAAAAGAGTCGTCCGGGGTAATTTTGTCAATGTGTCTTGTGTGAATGTGAAGGGCTAGGGCAGGCGGAGTCTGCGTGCATGCGTGGAAATTACGGCATTGGTACTGTATGCGTGGCTGTTTTGATTTCGTTATTATGAAAGTTCAAAATGATCTGAAAATGGTGAAGGACGTCGCGTCCGATGATCATGTTGTAGGCAACAAGGAGCTTGGAATACCCGAGCATCGAGAGAGGGAAGTGTTATGTTGGGGGCAAGTTCAGGAAGTGTAAAATGCTGAAGCAATATTTGCTGGGAGGAGTTGAATTCTCCAGCCATGGTGATGCCAGAAATAGGTGTAGTCGTGGTTGGTACGATTGTGACCAGAAGAGTATGGTTACTGAACCAGGTTGTCTTGGAGCCGGAGTCACATAGGATGAGGTATGGGCGTGGGGAGGGATAGTTTTGGAGGAGGCAAGCAATGGCGATGGTATAGGGAACGGATTTCCGTGGGTGGTGGTTGTCAGTAATCTGGATGACTGTCGTACTCTGGCTCGTCGTCTTGATGGTAGCAGTCGTCGTTGTCGTTGTCAAATTCCTGTGTAAGTGGTGCGTCTGTTTGTGGTTGTTGGTCATGGAAGTAGTTATCTTTGTGACGTGCGTCGTTATTGGGATGCTCTTGGTCGAAGTGATGGGTGTCGTGATTGTAGTAGAAATCATCACCCATTTCGAGATGGTGAGCATCATTGGCTGTGGCTGAGCGCGTTCTGTAAGGACTGTTGTGTGGTTTACTTGCGGACTGCAAACAGTATAGTGCGTCCGGAAGAAGATTGGTGGCCAGAACCAGTGGAACGGTTGGAGCGATTGGAGCGAGGGTTTTGATAAGGGGAGTACCTGCGTCGTTATAACCGTGGTTACCACGAACCTGTTTGGGTTGAATTGTCGCAAGTTCGTGGGTGGTACGACGGGTGACGATACGCTGTGTTGTTGTTTCCATATGTATTCTGGGAGGAAGAGGACAAGGAGTATCGAGGACGGATTATTGGTATGTCCGTTGCAGCCATTGCGTCCACCATTGGTGTAGGAGGATCGGCGATTGGGTTGCCGAGAGACTTGACTTGCGTCATGGTGTAACCGTTGCTGTTCCATGAAAGCAACGAGACGATGGAGGGGGTAGTTGACGTCATCCAATTGATTACCGGTTTCGTTGAACTTGAGTTGCCAGCTCAGTAGCATGAGACGAAAGAAAACATTTTTCATGGTGGTCTTAGTGGGAAAGAGTTTCATTCCTCCGGAGCCTGGCAAATGAACACTGAGAATGTTGATTGAACGAAGGCGACTGGCGGCGGCAAAGCAATTCATATGATAAGTCTTGGTTGCATTGGACATGTATTCCTGTTGAATAAGAAACTGTGTTGGACGGAAGAAAGAGGGAAATGAATGCGTTGAGGTTGTTGGTAAAATCCACATCCTGAATGCGAGAACTTGCGTCGGAGACGATTTCGTCCCAGGTATGCTTGAGGTCGCCACCCTGGACTTCGCAGAGCTTGTAGTGTTTAGCATCGTTCTTGATGTTGAGATTGTGCGGTTCAACTACATCGATGAAGTCCACAAGAACGCGAATGAGACGTTCGGCGTCGCTGGAGTTGGGACAAAATGTCGTATCCTGCTTCTTGATGATCAATGCCGACGTTGGTGGGGGAGGGGGAGGAGGAGGGAGGGTCGTGCTTGCGCCTGGGGTGCTAGGGGTGGATGCCACAGATGCCGCAGAAGGGTGACTGGAGATGAACCTGGTTACGCTGTGAACCAGGCGAACCATGGGGTAATCCTCATAACGAAGCACGGGTTTGAAGAAAAAAGGAGCCTGCTTAGCAGCTTGAAGTTGAGCGACAGCAGACATGGTAAGTTAGACGTTACGGTTAGTTTTTAGATATTTTTATCGATAAAAAAAATTGCAAAGCGATATTGCGATTGAATTCAATATGAACTACTGCTGTGTATGAAATTGTGTGCTATTGAGTTTTAGTGTCTACTATGGCTTCCGAGATAATTCGAGAAGCTTCCCAGCTAGTTCAGTGATACGATTGGAAAAGAACTGGGTTCTTTGATGATCGGAATTTGGATGAGACTTCAAGGAGAAGGTTCTATTTGATGTTCGAATACGATTGAACAATGACAGATGATCAGGGAACGATGTCATTGACTCATGACTGAGGGAGTGTGTCAATGACACGTGACTGGACTGAGGGAGTGTGTCAGTGACTCATGACTGAAGATGTCTGTGCTACGTAAAAGTCCTTTCAGTCTTGTCTGACTAGTCTGACTGGAATCGATTTTGATTCCCGATCAACCGAGAACCCCCCCCCCCCAACCAAGAACGCTTTGTATTCTTTCATATGTATCGTAGACACACTACTTATGACAACATAACGACCTCTTCCACCGCCCTGACCCGGGTCGATCAATGCAGATTACTGTGCATCTCATTTGCTATCACTCGAATATTCTGTTGCTGGTTGTGCTGTCGACTATGACCATGGCTCCTGGACCAACTCCTCCCGTCGCGCCGGATGCTGCGGCAGCGGCGGCAGTGGCAGCGACGGCGACTTCCACTCCTGCTTCCGATGCCGCTGCATCCATCACCACCATTGCTACCGCATCGTCGACGCCGGGCACCACTACAATCAAGAAATCGAGCGGTACCAAGAGCAGTTCCAAAACAGTCGTCAAAGCCACGGGGGCTGGGACGAAAGCTAAGAAACCAATTCGCAAGAAAAAGGCTGCGTCCAAGTCGTCATCACCCTCTGGAACAAGCTCGCAGCTCTATGCGAAATCGCGAGCGGCGCAGCTTGATTTGGCGTCCCAACGAAACGCGGCTGCCGCCCGCAAATCCGATCCTCTCTGGTATCAATTGGAAGACTATGTATTGCCAGCTGTGGCGGACGAGACGCCCATGGCGGAGGGTGGCTCGGCCAAGATTCTGCCCGAGCAAGTCCAGATAGTGGAGGCAGCCCTGGAAAAGAACGGCTTGACACGCTCAGACCTTACGCCGCAAGCATTTGCCTGTCTCTTGGAACAGGCCCGACGGTACGCTATCGACATTTTGACAGATTCACAGGACTATGCCTTTGTCGCGAACCGAACCGAAATCACAAAAGCCGATTTGCATCTAGCTAACGAATTCCGACCGGATCATCCCACATCGATCACTGCGCAGCTCCCGAAACTCAATCTCCTGGCGCAAACTATAAATCGGGTTCCTCTGCCCCCCATTCCAACCCAGTGTTATTCGGGCGTCTTGCTTCCCTCCAAAAAGTTTCAACTCACGGCTCGAACATTTGATGTTGTCACAAGCGCACAAACAGCGCAAAAAATGGTTCAAGCTGTGCCGACATTCCAGCCAACAAAATCCAAATCCAGTAGCAACAGCAGCAGCACATCGAAAAAGGGGACATCGAGCTCTTTATCCAAGAAAAGCACGAAAAAAGCACCAAGTTATGGAGCGTCACGGGGACGACAAATTTCCATTAACTTGAAGGGAGATAGCAGCAGCAATAAGGACAAGGACAAAATGGACACTACCACTGTGAAATAGGAAAGAGTGTGCTTCGCATTTTCTGGAACGAAGTCACTTCAAAAGGTTATCTTCAGATTCATCCGTAGTTATTCCTGTTTCACTTCATACCTCGCACCAAGCGGGATAATTGATATCGATAAAGGTCCATTGAAATCAAAGTTAAGACTTGGGAGGTCCCCCAACTTCTTTGTATTATTATTTTTTATTATTTAAAACAGTAACTCTATGTTTCGATAACGGGTTTCCATGTGTACGGGAATCGACAACCGCCCATTAATTACTGATTTGACCAATGCCTATTTTAATAAATGTGGCTCTCATCAATTTCGAAGGAAGTAGCGAGATATTATGCGGCACACGATAAAGCCGATTCTTACAGGACCAATCACATTGTTACTTATACGAGTACCCTAAGATGTCCAACGGAATATTGTTATTTTGATTGCAATCGTTTTTCTCACCCGCGCCGAGCGCCGAGCAAGAAACCAGCTGTAAAACCACCCTGCTTCGGGCACCGAGTCTTTCAGAATTGCTTGCGATTTTTTCCACCAAATTTCGGCATCTTGTGCATCTAACTTGCCGTCAGCATTCTACTCGTCGATAATTGCAATAAAGTGAATCAATACAGTCGACGATTGTCGTCCGTTAGATATGCAATAATTTTGGAAAACAAGAAGTCGCTGCGGATTACCAATCACTACTTCCAATCTTTGAAACGTACCGCATCCAATGGCTTGATCGCCGAGTCTCTGACTTTATTCCAGTCTACATCAATATATCCAAAATTCTTCGCTGTCTGTAAACCAATGAATCCTGTGTTGTGAACGAACGCAACACGACCTGGTAAGGAAGGAAAAGGAAAGACCGAAACTCTACTAGTTTCCCATTTCGCATCACATAACGGACCAAACGTTTTTGCATTAGTGTCTTACCAATTCCAACCACGACACCCGCAGCTCTTCCGGCTTTCCTGAGGGCCATTCCTGAGCAGTATCCCATGACTTTATCAAACATCATAACATGAGGAAACAGCAGAAAACACAAAAAATGCAAGGAATTGAGTATCTGAGTCAAAAATAAAAGCTATTCAATAGACACAGAAGCACCCCCAGATCGCGTACCTCCACCGAACCCCATCTGTTCGAAAGAATCTTTGTTTTTGTTGATTAGTTGTTGGACTACGTCCAGTGGTTCATTGCCGGCCATTTTTGATAATGGTTTGGTGTCTTGCTGATGATTGGCTTCGTTTAGGGTCCGAATGGATCTTCGTGTGGATTTAGCTCGGCTAGTGTGCCTCTTCAGCTGTTCAATGTGTGTAAGGGTAAGGGTTTCACATTGCAGAACGCGGAAAAGCGGAACGGTTTCAACGACGAACGACGACTGAATTGAAAAATTTAATTTCGAATGAATGTCGTTGTTTGACCGAGTTGGTTCATTATTTCAACGACTTAATTTCTCAACGACAATTAAACAATTAAGGTTTGAGTGTACGCGGGTGAGAAGAATAAGAGGAGCCTTACAAATTGGGTGGAAAAAGTGATTAATTTATTTTCATCTGCACTGTGAAGATTACTTTTCCATAGATTATTACATCATGTTGATCTTCTATTCATCAAAGATAGAATTCATTAAAACTCTATAGGAAACTGCCATTAGTTCGCTGAGAGCACTGTGATTGGGACAACAAGAATGTTATAGTACTAGTAGTAGTACTAGTATCTTCTTGAAATGCATGAACGACGACCAAATAGTACTTCTAGTTGATAGTAGCTCAAGTAGTATTCCTTTTTCTTTGCTTCCAAATATGAACTAATGCCTCATGTTCAGCCTCCTCTTTGATATTGTTCATTCAACCATGATGGTATTTGTCATTTCTATCAATACCTGATGAAATCTTCATTCCCTATACCCTCACATTTCATGTTGATGCCAGGCAAAAAGTGCATGCCAGATATTTTCAAAAATAAAGTGGGTCCCAAAGTATCATTGGGTCCTTCGTGAAATGGAAAAGATGTTTAAGTTGAGTCTCAAAGGAGATTTGTTTTGGGGTTTTGTACCTAAAAACTGATTGTCAATGACAACAACCACCAAGAATGACCAGTATTTAGGTACAAGAAGACATCTCATTCCCTTGGAATTATGGACTGAAAACTTTTCATCCGCCTTACGTGCCCGCTTAGTTGTTTCTTATCCTTAGATATCAAAATTAATGGTAGGTATGGACAAATTCCACTTTCTATTTTTGCATCAAATTACATCTGGAGAGTCACTTCTTCCGGTTATGAAGCACCATTCTGATAATGTCAAACATACTCCTCAATCTTCTTGACACTGCTGCCTCTACCTCTGTACTGACAAGAACATTTATTTCTTTGATTACAAAGCTCAAATGTCTTGTCACCTCTCCAACTAAGGCCACTTATTTCTGATCAAACACCAATTGTTGTCAGCAGAACACTTTCTCACTTTCACACTCTACATTCATACACATGATACATACATAGATACATACGCATCATATGCATCATCAATATGACTGGTTCCTTCTCAAGATGGGACACTTCTTTCCTTGATGAATCACAATTAACATAGTTGATGAACATCAGTGAGATGGTCCTCCATTGTCTCACTTTCTATTTTAGCCCCAGATTACATCTTAGAGAGTCACTCCCACAGGTTAACACCTCACCTCACCTGACCCCTTCCTCTCCCTCCCCTGATGACCACGTATCCAATGTTGACCCTGAGGTTGAAGTCTTCAGCCCCACACAACAGGATTTTTGCCACAGCGGATTCTAAAACTGTTAAATCCCTGCCGATTACCACCAACTTCCCTAGAAATTCCACGTATCAATGACCACGCTACCCTGGATGTCCCTCCATCTCCATTTGCTGTGCTCATCAAACATATGCCCAATGCTGCATGTATTAAGACAGCTCCATTCCTCCCCTTCATTGGCCTCCTCCTGTCTTCCAATGATGCTCCTTCCCCTTCCATCCCTGCTGCTTCCCCACCCCAATCACCCACAATCCCTACCACACCACACCACATGTCAAAACCATCCTCCTCAATGATCTCCATACCACTCCTACACCTACACCAGACGTTGACCATGACATCACAACTATCCTATTCACCCGGAAGCTAACCACACTTGGGGACAGTGCTATCTCAACGCCAACAACCCAAATTGTCCTAACAGGAACAATAACAACAACAATGATGCACATGTGAATGATCTCAATTTCAACAGCAGCAACAGCAATTGATCAGGCAATTCATCCTCCTATGGCAACAACTCATATGAGCCTGAGCAACACATGTGTGTCTTCATCAATGAACCACCAGAAGAGACACCACCTCCAGCCAAACCCTGAGTAGATCTCTTCAATGTAGATGTCGAAATTGATTCCGAATACTACAATTCAGATCTTCAAAGATTTCCAAATACTTCAAATTCCCTCAACAATGATAGCAATGATGCTCCCAGCAACAGCAAGGAGGACATCAATCTTGCTCCAACCACAGTAAGTGTCTGCAACTACATCAACAGCGCATCAGGAAAATACTATCTGAAGACCCTCTTTGATTCTGGATCCACAGACAACCTAATTGTTGAATCTTCTATCCCTTCCAGAGTCACAAAACATTCTCTTGTTCAACCAATTCAAATGCAGACAACCAATGGTAGAGCCACTTGTAATCACTATGTGATCCTGGAGAATATCATGCTTCCAGAGCTATCATACTCCATGAGAGTGCTGAAGATCAAGTGTTTTGTTGTCACCTAGAATAGCAACCACCACCTCCTCATTGGCAGAAGAACCATGAGAGATCTTGGAATGAAGATGGACTTTGAAGCTTGCACCATCAAATGGTATGACAAGATGATGCAGTTCCATCCAAGGAACTACTTCAATAACAAGCCCATGCTCCACAAAGTCATGTCAGCAGAGCCACACTCTGTTGCTCAGAGCTACTCCAACCAATCTGCCCAACACGCCTACGCTGATGGCTCAACCAAGTATGAAATGACCTGACCTCCAGCGAGAAAGCGTGCGGGGTGAGCTGGAGATACAGAAGACTTGAGGGGTCTACCGTCTGGGGGTTGTGACTGCCGCTTTGTATAGTCCAAGTGAAGCATGAAACGTGTTGCAGGAATGTGGTTTCACCATCGGGGTGAGTGTCCATGGTAGTGGGGCTTGGATTAGCAACTGAGTGCTCATATGCCCGGCAACTGATGGGTTTAGTGGAGTTGGGATCAGGAGGTCTTTCAGGCAAAAGATCTGATTGGAGACAAGCCACTAGCTTTTTCTTGTTGTCTGCAGGAATAGCTCAGCCATCTGTTCATACCCTGGCTTGGAAAGGGTTTGCCAGATTGCAGTTGGGAGCCTGGTAGAGGGAATCTGGGGTGCGTCCAGCCTTGAAGACAGCATAATCTTGGAAAGCACCATCAAAGTCAATAGGGAGAGAATACGAATCTGAGTCCGTGAAGACCATGGAATATGTCTGGTCAACAGAAGATGATTCATGAGCATGGGCTTCGCACAGATGAGCGGCTGCTTGGCTGAGATAACGAGACTTGTGAATCCAATCTTGTGGCTTCTAGGCGTAGGGATAGTTTTGAGCTCATTGGTTGCCTTTGCCTCATTCAAACAGAATGTGACAAGATTATCTGTCACGGGCGGGTCTTCAATCTTGCAGAACTGCTCACTGAGATGGAAGCTGGCAATGCAAGCTTGACACAGTTGAGTTTTGACTGTGTCATACTCAAGGGGTCTGATGTGGTGGCCGTAGGTTTGTTGAGGCTTTCTAGCTGGGAAAACCACTGGGTGATGAACTTGACTTTGGTAGCCCTTCCAAGTGAAGAGACTTGTGTTGATGAGCTGCTGCATTGACGTAGAGGTGTCATACACCTTCAACTTGGATTTGTTGTGGATGGCAACAAAATCAAAGTATGCTTGCCTCCCATTGCGATTGTTGGTAGTGGCTTAGCACACAGGATGAAGAGAGGTCACTTTTGAAGACATGCAGGATGAGCGTCCAGAAGAAAGTGCATTGCTTGGCATGTAATTCCTTCTGGTATCCCAATAATGGTAGTACTTGAGGTCATGCTGGATTGAGGAATGTTTGGGTGTCAATGTCACTTGTTTCCAGTTTTGCCCTTGAACAGATATGAGCCAATGTTTGAATTGTAGATCATTTTGGAGAGGATCGAAGGTGGTCTCATCCCTGCTCGTCTTCCTGGTCCAGAGTTTCGAATTTTAGCTGGTCTGGGGATTTAGAGGGTGAGGCTTGGGGTGTAAGTCGGCTGATGTTATTGATGGCTGTATCTCTCATTGTAGATATACTGGGAGCGCGATATGCATTATATGCTTCCCTGGAGTAAAGTACGGGGTTCTTCCAGTCGACACCTTGTGTTTCAAGATGTACGCTGAATCGCACAAAAGCACATAGGTCTCTTTGGCTTCATTTTCCAAGGGGTCTGTCATTGTTACCATCTTTGTAGGTGAGTTCAGCAATTACTTTTGGTGTTAGTTGCAGAATTTCTTCCCATGTGGTGTATTTGTCCTCAATGAACGCCTCACATAGAGGATCTCGGGATTCCCTGTCGATGTTGAGAATATCCCGTAGAATATGCATTGTTGCATCCTCAAACGAAGAAAAAGGGTCCTTCACCTTCACTATCCGGCGTGTCGGTATTGGCCGTCATGATGTCTTGGAATAAGGATAGTTGCGCTGCGCTGTGAGGATTGAGCGTTTGGAATCCCTCTGTTGGTGTGATTGATTCTCCTTGTGCCAATGTGTTCCGGAGGGATAATCGGCTGCGTGTTCTCCCAGCAACAGGAGCGGCAGGAGGAGCCCCCAGTGGGCATTCACTTGGGCTACTAGTCGAGTGAGTGTGCAATTGGATCAGGGAACTATCGATTGTTGTCAACTGGTCGTTCGTTTGATGGTCTCTGTCGGATTGTCTTGTCCTATTGTTGTCTTCCTTGCAAGCTTCAACTAGCTTGCGACTGCTAATCTATTATTTTCCTTTCAAAACTGGCTGTTGAGCTGATTTGATCCAAGGGCTGGGAAGACTGTTGACAGGAATTGTTGTTGCAGGCCGGTCAAGCTTCCGGTCTGTTGTTCTAATATTTCTCTGATGACCACTACGATTGGCTATTACTACAGCGTGTGTGCAATAGTCAATCGGATCTATTCTAACTACCAATGTGTTGGCACAGTCAGTTAGATCCCAGGTTTGTAGTTCTATGCAGGTCCCATGGCGACCATTGAAGGTTTAAGGTTGGTTAATCAAATAATCTAAAAGTATAAGCGTGTTGGCTTGCTGGAGGGCAAGTTACCGCTTTAGAGAGTGCTGCCGCTTAATACAGCACGCTATATATTACCGAATATTTTATATGCACTGCCGCTAATACAGCACGTATATTGTTAGTACACAGCAGAAATAGATTCGTGAGCAGCGCTTCGAACCTCTGCTGTCTTTTCTTGAAAACAGCACAAGGTCGCATATGCTAACCTCTGGTGTGTGTTCTTTGTTTGATCACTAAGTATCGAACTCGAGTGACGATCGATTCTCCATCTGCCGTTAAGTATTATCTTTAGTTGTAAGAATGAGTTCGCTGTGATCGTAAGAATGAGTCCCTTCGATCGTAAAGATGAGCCTTGTATCATATGTACGAATAATACATAACCTGTTAGGGTCTCATTATTTTCGGTTCGTACGCTTGCTATCAAACACGAAAAGAATTTAATAATTACTAGTATTTCCTAATTTGTAATTGCAAATTAGTGTGTATTTGTCCTCCAGATCCACAACACAAATTCACTCCTAAGCTGGTGACACAGAAACTATCACTGACAACTCTCTTCTATTTCTTTCATCATAAATCTTATGCATAATAGGGTCCATGTTCATGAACAAATCACACCAACTGTCTTTATTTTATACTCCTATTTGTTATTACACATTAGTGTGTATTTTTCCTCCAAATCAACATCACAAATGCACCCAATATGTGGTGACACACTAGCTATCAAAGAGGGATAACTCACTTTTTGTTCCTTTCATGATTCATCTTATCCATGTTAACATGAAAAATATGCATGGTCAAATCACACAATATGTCTTATTTTCTGAATTTTTAATTGCAATTTATTGTGTATTCTTGCTTTTCCCAATCCATGACCCGAAATCACTCATTGTGTGGTGGCACACGACCAACTATCAAAGATAAATCACTTCTGTTTCTTTTATGATTCATCTTATCCATAATAGGAACAATATTCATGGACTAATCTCAACAAATATCTGATTTTCTATTTTCTAATTGCAAATTAGTGTGTATTTTTCCTCCAAATCCAGGACCCCAAATGCACTCATAAGGTTGCGAAACACAAAGTATCAGAGATACTCACTTCTGTTTCTTTCCTCATTCATCATATCCATAACAGGAACAATATTCATGGACTAATCACCAAAAATATCTGATTTTCTAATTTTTAATTGCAAATTAGTGTGTATTTTTCCTCCAAATCCAGTACCCCAAATGCACTCATTAGGTTGTGACACACAAACCATCACACATAACTCACTTCTGTTTCTTTCCTCATTCACCATATCCATAACAGGAACAATATTCATGGACTAATCACCAAAAATGTCTGATTTTCTAATTTTTAATTGCAGATTAGTGTGTATTTTCCCTTCAAATCCAGTACCCAAATGCACTCATTCATTAGTGTGTATTTTTCCTCCATATCCAGTACCCCAATGCACTCATTAGGTTGCAACACACAAACCATCACACATAACTCACTTCTGTTTCTTTCCTCATCCCTCATATCCATAACAGGAACATTATTCATGGACTAATCACCAAAAATATATGATTTTCTAATTTCCAATTGCAAATTAGTGTGTATTTTTCCTCCAAATCCAGTACCCAAATGCACTCATTAGTTTGTGACACACAAATTATCAAAGATAAATAACTTCTGTTTCTTTGCCTCATTCATCGTATGCATAACAGGAACAATATGCATGGACTAATCACCAAAAATATCTGATTTTCTAATTTTTAATTGCAAATTAGTGTGTATTTTTCCTCCAAATCCAGTACCCAAATGCACTCATACTAAGGTGGTTACTCACAAACTATCAAAGATAACTCAATTCTGATTCTTCTATGATTCAATTTATGCATGAAAAGGAAAAATATCATCTACAACTCACTGCAAATGTCTTGATTTAAAATTTCAAATGTCCAATTAGTGTGTACTTGAATCACTTGCCGAATTTCCTTATAGTCTCGCCTATGCGAATAATTTGACCATTTGCACAATTGTTTCATCAACGGGTACGTTCAGGTCATATGACAGTTAATAACGATGAAATTGTGTTTGGAACAAAGAGAGCAATGGATGTCCGATGGAAGAATGTGTTAGATGTCTCATCCTTTCCATGTTAAGTACATGGGAATGGTAATTCCTCCACGATATCCTCCACAATTACCTACACTATATCCTCCAGGATATCAGCCAATATATACTGAACGATATAAACCACGATATCATCCACGATACGTTGTGCCCTGTTTTAAGAAAGACCAACGTGGGAATGAATTCGGTTGGATAGCTATTAACAAAATAACTCCTTGGCTTACTGCCAATAACACTATAATGTACGACACACAATTTTTTCTGAAGAAATTCAAAGCAACTAGCTAGCCCTTCCTCATAACTTTGGTGTTCATCACAATTTACATTTCTTAGATCTACTCTGGAAACTAAATGGCAATTATCTTCTATTGAACAGTCACCATGGAGATTCCGGTGTACTATATGTACCAGGCTCTCGAAGGGACGCCTTCCATGAGTCTGGCTCTTCAAAGGGACGCCTTTGTTGAGCACAGGTTGAGCCGTGGGTAATGATGCAACTAATTGCTAGTTGCATGCGCAATCATTCACCACTGCCGATTGATGGTGAGAACCTTCAGTGACTTCAGTGGTTCCTTTGGGAATAGTAGTTAAAGATGGATATTCAATTGGTTTCGTTTGGCAAGTGGTGATTCGTTTTGGTTTCACTTGGCAAGTTATGATTCAATAGAGTGCATGTTCCGAGTGGCAGTTTCTGTCAAATTGATTGTCGAATGAACGGCTTTTGCAGTCCTACGTTGCCCGTTTGAAGATTCTTTTCCATTTTATTTCTTCCTTCGCAGGCAAGATTGTCTGGGCCTCTGTTTCAATTTGTTGGTCGCAGTGTCTACTTTAGGTTGCATTTACTTTTGGTTGCCGAATCTACGTTGGTTGCAGTGTCTACGTTGGCGAGGAGTGTCTACATTGGGTTGCAGTGTCTACGTTGTGTTCCATCTAGGCTGGGTTGCTGTGTCTACGTTGGGTTGCAGTGTCTATGTTGGTGGCCAGTGTCTATGTCAGTGACAGTGTCTACGTTGGGCTGTGACAAGTAGGGCAAGTATAAGGGCAAGTCGGTGGGTTTTGGCGTGTTGATTTGGCTTCTACGTTGGCTTCTACGTTGGCTTCTACGTTGGCTTCTACGTTGGCTTCTACGATCGCTACTTGTCACGGATAACTTTGTTTGTGACCGGAGATGGTTCAGGATGCACCAAACCCTGTTTTTCTAAACAGGCACTGGATAATCCCATCGAAAGGACAGGCTGGCTGACAGACTACTGATAGGGTTCGTTGGCTCCTTAACAACTGGGTGGTGTCCCTTTTGCATAATCTGATTTGTTTGTCGGATGAACAATAAAAACTAGGTGTGGTTTGTACCTGCATTTGCTTAAGAACCTGGTGTCATTGGTGCCCTTGACTACTGTACTTGTAAGGTACGGTCATGAAACCATTTTTGTTGGGTACCTCCCCGAGACTCAACAATCAGCCATTAGGAGTTATTTTGGTTGAATATGATTGGTGGATATTATTTTTTGTGTTACATCTTCTATTTACTACTATGGGTGGGAATGAGTGGACGAGCAGATAGTTGATAGGATATCAATACGGTGGATGCTACGTATCAATATTCCTGATTCAATTCTATTTAGTCGAATTCCTGTAGAAGCAACACGACCTGTTTGATCGACCGAAAACACACGACTCATTCGATCGACCGCAAACATACTAAAATAGTGTAGGAAACTACTTGTGAAGTCAGTACTAAAAATTAATGTAGTACGAAAATAGTGTAGAAAACATGTAGGTAGATTTTGTACTGCTATATTTTGCAAATAATTCAGCGAGCCGGCCGCTAACCCGCTACTTAAAAAAAATCAAACGGACGTGCCCTACTTAAAAAAAATTGAACAGACATGCCGCCAGCCGCTAACTTGCTACTTAAAAAAATCAAACGGACATGCCCCTACTTAGAGAAATTCAAATGGAGGTGCCGCCGGCCGCTAACCCGCTACTTAAAAAAATTCAAACGGACGTGCCCCTACTTAAAAAAATTCAAACGGACATTAACGAAAACAGAGATTGATTTTACAGTTTGATTTTACAGTTTGATTTTACAGTGTGATTCTACAGTGTCCTCCCGGTCCAAAAATAATACAAAGTACACTTTTCATCATTAATCAATTTGGAAGACCTCCAACCCCAACCACAACTTATCTGAGTAGAGTTGCTTTAGACACTCCGTCTGAGAACGTGGGATTCCACTTAATCCAATGATCCCTTGATTGTTGATTAGCATTAGGCAGGTAATCCGTGCTCAAATATTTTAGTCAGAAATAACAGCCTTGTACTGCAAAAGAAGTAGACATCATTGGACGAGAGGTGGTTTGCTGGTTTGTCGGTGTTGGAGTTGATTTAAACTTGGTCACTACTGCATAAATGCCTTCATCTGCAATTTGGTATTCAGAAACAAATGAGTACGGCTCCTTCAAATTGTAGAGTTCAAGGAAACACAAAATTTGGCAGGGTATTTCACATGTGTCAACATCGAACAATGCCCAATCATACCAAACAGAGTACAGTTGCCCACTGTTGGAACGATATGAAGGGTGGCTCCAAAACAAGTAATTTTGCTGTGTGCAGGGGTCAAACCTGTTATGTTCAGTAAATCCTTTGACAGAGGAAGAGTCCTGCAAAAGTGGAAGAACCTTGTGACATACAATAGTCAACATGATGGGAGACAAATAGGGTTTTGTTTTGTTTGATGACCTAACCCATCTCATAGTACTTGCCCCATCATCATTAATGAACACATGAAATTTTGAGCCAGAAACTTCAGTAGGGATTTGATTACCAGAAACATCTTCTGTTGTCACTAAATTGAACTTTGAAGTAGCTACTTGTAGCAACATTTTTTCTTCCTGTCTCTTTGCCGTTTGCATAATCAATGTGGCAGCATTCTGTTGAGTGTTCTTTGACGGTGCTTTGATTTCAGTTTTGTGGTGTGATTCCGAATACAAATAATCCCATCCGCATGGAAGTCCCCAAAACTTCATGTACTCAACCAGGTGAAAGTAAAGATGGTTTTTGATCAGTTTTTTACCCATTTCATCTCTGAGGCAGGTGGAATTAATACAATTGATAAAATGAATAATCATCTTGGGGAGATTTTCCAATCCAGAAATGGTTATATTTCCATGCTTCAAGAATTCTTCCATGGATAGGATCAGTTCAATGACCTCTACCTGTTTCTGAATTAATGTCCTGTCTTAGATGATATTTATTGCCACACCGGAGACAAGGGTGATCAGAATGGAAATGAGCATTCCGGAATAATCATGACCCTCCTTTTTGGTGATGGAGAGAAGCTGACTTGAAAACTTTGTTCTAGGGAAATCTTGGTCCGGTTGCCTTGACAAAAGGGCTCTGTATAACTGAGCAACTGAGCCAATAGTACCTGATGTGCCATTGGTGTTTAAATCAGGTGCATACCAACACTTAGGACTGCCTTTTAACAAAGAATCAAGTGATTCTACTGCCCTCAGTGCTACACCCAGTTGATGCATATGCAAACACTCACCGGGAGTAGCAAAGTGAATGTTGTTGATATTACAACCAAAATTGAGGCTGTGAAAAGCATTTTTTAATGAAATGGTGGGAAATACTTTTGAAGTAATCCTTGTACTCCCTTGCAGACATGTTTGGGGGGGGGGTTGAAATCATCTGAAACCCAGAGCCGGGTCTGTTCCTCCACTTGGGATTTTGGTTTATGGATGACGTGCGTCAGACATGTACAGTGCCAGCACAATTTCTTCACCTTTTCCGTGTATGATCCATACCTTCCATATAGTTTGTCATGAAGTTCTGTATCCCCAACAACATATGCAATCACAAATTTCATTTTCACTTTGAACACTTTTGCTGCGTACGGAAGATACTCTCACTCCAACTTGCCCTGCATTTCACATACTTGCTTGAAAGATTGCAAAGCCGATGCCAGCGCAGTGTGTAGATTTTGAATATTATCTTTTGCCGTGTTTTTTGTGTGTGTCTTATGCTCTTAATTTCAGTGTCAGGATGAAAATAAATTGTGGTCCAAGCGTCTGGTCTTTTTCTTGCTTCGACATTGAAAATACCAAGAGTCATGTTGTGAGGAGTGAGTGAAAGACGGCCATGCACATCCAAGCTGATTCCATCCATGTAGAAAATGATCAGAACGAGGATTTCCCCATTTTCTTTGCAGATCTGCTTCCACGATTCCGTCCACCAAGAGCCGTGGTGTAGTTCTATTATGTACGTTTTGTTAGTGATTGGTGGGTTGTTTTCAGGTGAAAGAGGAATCTCGACATTGGGAAAAGAATTTTTTTTTCTTGCATCAATTCCTTATTGGTCAGAAGGGAATGAAGTGCATCTGGGAAGGATTGAACAAATATTTGGGTTGGTAAATTGCCAGGTAATCAGTTAATTATGTGTGGCTTGAAGTTGGTCTCAGAAATGCCCAAATTTGACTTGATTTCACTAAATATGGCTTCTCGATGGCGGGGGTAGGTAGAGCTAAAGTCAACACCATGAATAGTTTGACATTCGTTTGCCCATTGAAAAATAGATTTGAATGTGTTTAGAGGTAACTTGTGTTTCGTCATTAGATTCATGAGCTTTATTTGAGCAATGAGCCTATTGGTACTAGGTGAAAAAGAAAGATGAGATTGGATCAATTGCTCTTTTTCATTGATGTTTGGTTGGGATGCGGTGGGTTCCGCAGCATCCATACCATTATCGTTCTGAATAGGAAGGCAAATTTCTTCATGAATAACCATGTCATCATTGTTGCTGTTGTCTTCTGAAGGAAACAACTGTGATTCCATTACATTTCTATCCATTGGTGGAACAAATAAGTTGTGTACTACCTGACTGTTTAGAACAGAGTTGAACGTTTTGTTAGAGGATGCCTTGTTAGTGTGAGTGGCAGCAACAGAAGCAGAAGGAACAATTGGACCATTCTCCGTCAATGTCAGGCCATATTGTGAAGGGGTATGACAAACTGCAGTAGTGGATTCTTCTTTGGCAGATGATGAAAATTCCATTAGGTTGTGGTTTAAATAGAAAGCACGGCAAACAGGTCTTGAATCAAGGTGACGTGACAGCCCTCGTGATACATATCGGTATGATTTGTGTGTAGACGAATCAATGGCGGGGGAAAGTAGTGCTGAAGTCAACACATTGAATATTTTGACATTCATTTGCCCATTGAAAAATAGATTTGAATGTGTTTAGAGGTAACTTGTGTTTTGTCATTAGATTCATGAGCTTTATTCAAGCAATGAGCCTATTTGGAGGTGAAAATAAACATGGGATTGGATCAATTGCTCTCTTTCATTGATGTGTGGTTGGGATGCAGTGGGCTCTGCAGCATCCATATCATTATCGTTGTGAATATGAAGGCAAATTCCTTCATTAATAACCATGACATCGTTGTTGCTGTTGTCTTCTGAAGGAAACAACTGTGATTCTGGTGGAACAAATAAATTGTGTACTACCGGACTGTCTAGTACTGATTTGAAGTTTTCATTAGAGAATGGATTGTTATTGTGAGCAGCAGCAACAGCGGCAGAGGGTGGAATTGAACCATTCTCGGTCAATGTCAGGCCATATTGTGAAGGGGAATGGCAAACTGTAGTGGATTCTTCTTTTGCAGATGACAAAAATTCCATTAGATTATGGTTTACATAGAAAGCACGGCAAATAGCTACTGAATCAAGGTGAAATGGCAGGCCTCAAGATACATATCGGTATGAATTGTGTGAAGAGGAATCTTGTCTGCTTCCGATGAATGTCTTGGACTTGCCCTTATGGGAAATGCAGCAACGACAGAGGAATGATTTGGTTATTTTGGTATAACAACCCTTCTTGAAATGACGGGGATTTCTACTAGGTTCTGACATTTATTGGCAAAAGGGAGGGGAAGAAAGGGTTTTGATGGTGGTGTTAAATGACCATGAGGAAAATGAGCATGATGCTATCGGAGCGATCATGAAAAGGCATGATGGTATGAAAAAAGACATGATGTGACATAGACACAATGCAGCAACATAGCAAACAAACACTTCTTAAAATAATTTTATTTCATATCTTGGGTTAAGGTAAAGGAAGTTTGGTAGCGAGAATTAGATTTTTTAAATCAAGTGAATCAAAAATGAGAGATCAAGGGACATTTTGAGTCCTTGGGGAGAGTTTTTGTCGCAACCTGAGGGAGGTTGAAACTCTTCACCACAAAACATTGTGAATTTTTAAAAATTGCCCTTGCGCATAACAAAAGCAGGGTCAATTTTATCAAAATATGGCTTGCGAGGGGTTGCATTGGGTTGAGTGACAGTTATCGGACGTACCGCTACGTAGGGAATATTATGTACGAGTACTCGCATTGGCAAGTTCTACCACACCGGTAGAGTAATGGGCGAATTCCCGAAAAAGTCTGGGTAGGGGCCCAGATTTTTGTATTTCGGGAATGAAAATCACCCTACCCAGATTTTGGCGGGCCAGTGTGCAACATCTCATTTTTGGAATAAGGAATTTTAAATAAGAAATTACATAACCAAGCACATACACAAAACACGTACTTCGTTAAATATTAACATGTGCTTGGATTCCTAAGGAAATCGGGGCAAGATCTGGGTAGGGACCCTAGATACTGGTCGACGTGAGCTCACCTCGACCAGTATCTGGGTCAAAATGTTACAGAATTAAATCTAGGGCCCCTACCCAGACTATTTCGGGAATCACCCAATTGAACCAAATTGAACTTAAAAGGGGTGCGGGAATTCTTCCTCATTTTCGATTTTTATTTATTCGTTCTCGGAAAACAGTGGGATACTGAATGTCGCCAAACTCACGCAACGACAGTCAATCCAGACACAAGCCAAATTGGTACAAAGAATTACTTTCACGCGACTGGAGGTGGAACCAATGGAATGAAATACAAAAAAGTCTGATACAACGGTAGTTCAGAGGCAAACGTCGGTTATTGCTATGGAAAGGTTGGCGAGGGTATCTTCAGTCAATGCCTCGTGGCTACTCTACAGCTTCCTCTTACTTTTTCGCGTCATTCTTTGCCCCTTCCTGGTTGGATACGTCCATCCCGATGAGTTTTTCCAAGGAGGGCAAGAGCTGTTTTTTGGTTGCCCACCAACCATTCCCTGGGAGTTTGAGCCATCCAATGCTCTTCGATCGATAATACCCCCGGCTTTTACAACATGGCTTCCATTAAAAATTTACAACTGGTTTCGCAACTTCTTCAATGCAGGATTCGGTTATGACAAAATGATGATTCAAACGGGAAGCTTGTCGGGCATCGAGGTATTGGTTGTTCCCAGGATAGCCTGCGCTTTGCTGTCATTTTTGGCAATGGACTGCAGCGTGTGGTCTATTTGCAAAACTGTTGATAGACGAAAAGCAGTAAAAACGAAAGGTGGGGTTCCAACACCCGTGTTGCTCCTTGCGAGTGCTTGGCCTACCATGGTCATGTTGACTAGGCCGTTCTCCAATTCCGTAGAGTCTTACGTTCTTGCATTGTTGATGGCAACTATTTTGACCAATGATTCTGATGGAATACAAAGAGTTTTATCGGAGTCATCTATCGACTTTTTCTTCTGCTGCAAGGTTGGAACGATCTGTGCTCTCGGAATTTTCACCAGATTCACTTTCGTCTTCTTCGCGTTTCCAATCCTTTTGTTCCTGTTGAGAAACATGGTACGAAGTTTTGGGATTATGAAAGGTACTCTGTGGACGAAACTTTGGTGGATGGCAATATCGTTTGCTTGTGTTGCCCTGGGGATTGTATGGGCAGATACCATCTTTTATTCGTCAAGACCGAAACGTATTGAACATGGAATCGTCCGACCGCAGTGATGTTCCGATGCCATCTCTTTTAAATTATTCGTCTTTTGTTTTGACACCATTCAATGCATTGGCTTATAATAGCAAGACATCAAACTTGAAGGATCATGGTCTTCATCCGAGATGGACTCACGCAGTGGTGAACATGCTAATCATGTACGGACCTTCAGCATTAGCTACATACCATATGATAGCCACAAAATCAATGAACCGTACCGGAAGCACAACGACAAGTACACACCAAAGTCGGAAAACTGAAGAGGACGACGGTTACTTGCTGGTATCTGGTGCTGTTGTCATATTTGGTCTTGGATTCCTTTCCCTCGCCCCTCATCAGGAACCTCGATTTTTATTGCCTCTTCTGCTTCCACTGGTACTGCTCGGTGAGAAACCTTTTCAGAGTTATCCTCGTGCAGGACCATTTATTTGGGTGCTTTTCAATTCAATATTATTCATATTATTTGGTGTTTTGCACCAAGGAGGCGTGACGCAATCATTGCTATCGATTGGATCGACTCAAACATGGCCCACCCAGAACCAGCCTACATCATGGATCTACATGAGAACCTACATGCCTCCAACTTTCTTGTCAAGGTTGTCGTATGATATGGTATACGATAAGCCGAGAAGCTGCGATAGGCATCAAGAGAACGGGGTTTGCCGCAGTATCTCACTTGACGCGTCTAGTAGATATGATGAGAGTGCCTGCCAGGAAGAAAAAGTCCATATTGTGGACTTGAAGGGCTCTGGTTTAGACAAGCTATGGGATACGTTACAATCAGAACTACCATGTTCCGAACTCGGGGATGACTCGGAATCAAATTCTTTTCTTTATATTGTCGTACCCTTTTTGGCAGAAAACGACAGTAACGATGACTATGGCTTCACATTTTCCTCTCGTTGCCAACTTCCAAACGGAGTATACGACTGCTATCATGTTCAGAGTTTTGGCCCACACTTGACCACTGAAGACTTCCCACCGTTTAATGGTTCTGCGTTGAGGTTCTATAATTCAATGACTCTGAACGTATATAACATATCATGCGCTAGATAATATAAACAACAATTGCTACATATTGAACGGAATTCATTTATTGTTATGATGTTTTGCTAAAGGTTCATTCTTTATGTACAAGTTTTCAGTCTAGCCTAACCTTACAGTAGCATGTTGACCCGTGGTGTCCTGAAAGAGGAGTTTGAAGTGAACCACAGCGCGATAATTGCGAAACATTTCGCATATGAAGCAATCTTAGACATCTTCGTTGTAGGATTGCGTCGTACATGACTAAAAGCTGCTCCGCACTGCCATTTAGTACGATACTGATTGTGATCATGAATGAAGAATGTGTTTTCTGGTTGCGTCGCAGGTTTTCTCTTGAATACGTACGCTGGAAAACTGATAGCCGATGAGCAACAAATATGCGTCGGTTCCCCTAATCCAATTCCCATTTTTCAACGCCGTAGCCAACAAACTTTTCGTTTGTTCGCTTGAATCCTGCTCCATCAAACCCGAAACCTAGCTTATCCGCTTCCAATTCCAACATTTTGATTTCTGTTGGCGAAAGCCTCCAACCCATTGCACCTATATTATCCTCGAGCTGCTGTACGGTGCGACAACCAGGGATCGGGATCGCTCCTTTGCTAATGATATAGTTGAGGGAAACTTGCGCCAAGGTTTTGCTTCGCCTCTTGGCAATGGTTGCCATTGTCTTCAGCAACGGTTGAATGCCACCCTCAGGAATCGTCACACCGTCACCATATGCGTAGCGCTCTAAATCTGCAAGCTCCAAATTCGATTTTTCCTTGAGACTGAGAGAAAGGTTTGTTGGACTTGAATCATTCTCGTTCAACAATTCGTTCGAATACTTTCCCGTCAGTAATCCCATGGCAAATGGATAATATGCGAGAACTTTTACACCTAGTTTGTTACACTTGTCGATAGTCTCTTGCGATCCGTTATGTCTCCCTATCAAAGAAAACGAAATCTGATTGGAGGCCAAAGGAACGCCCTTTCTTGCAAGTGCGTCGTGACACTGTTCAACGAGAGTGGGTCCATAATTACTAATGAAACAAAAAAATGGAAGTGATCAGAACCAGTTTTCATTTTGGGCCGATTGACCCACACAGGATACTCTGTCGATTGTTCGACATAGTTTGTTTGCTGAATACGTACCACACACCAACGTTTTTCACAAGCCCCCTATTGTAGCATTCGGCCAATCCTTCCCAGTAAATACTATCTTTCGTTTCCACTTTTCCGAATGCTCTCAATGGTTGAACGACTGAAACGAGTTAATTTTGAGAAATGAAATGAAAAGATGGTTGAGATACACCATAGTGGCGACAAATTATCGTCTACCCGCAAGATGGTCGGAGAAAACAAAGACATATCTCGGTGAACGACTTACTATCTGGCATATGGATTTGATACAAATCTAATTGCTCGACACCAAGATTTTTGCAGGATTGTTCGCATGCATCTACAACGCTCTGCACAGTGGTTCTCCATGGTACAGGCGTGAATTTGGTAGCTACCACAGGCTTCAGCAGATTCGGACCCTCGATTTGCTCCGCTTTCACCAAGTACTTGCTGGTCATTCGCTCCGTCTCTCCGTAGCCCATTCCGAAGGCTGTTTTAAAATGCGACCCATAACGCTCCGCTGTATCGAAAAATGCAGCATTTGAAGTGTATGCCTCTCTTACCACCTCTTCCAGCTCTTTGTTCTCCGTAGAGAACATGTTGTCGGACGACCATGATATAGTTCCTGCGCCCACAGTGGGAACTGTTAGAGTTCCAATCTTCGTCGTATCGAGAGGTTTGGAAAACTGTTTCCTTATTGGTGCTTTCGGTTTGATCTTCGAGAACCCCACGTATGCCTCTGAAAAGTGAGAAGCAATGAGTATGTAGACTCCAGCCACTGCGGGAACCAAACTTGAGAATGCCATGGTTTTGTTGTTAGAATGCAACGAATTCGTTACTGCGGATTACGAAGTATATGCAATCTCTCGATGCCTTGATGTTCGAGTTGAAATAATACGTTTTGTGCAATGAGCAAGGTGCCTGTTTCGAGTTGACCGTTTGAATGGTCAGATCTTACGCGTTGCGTTTCTCTATCGAAATGCATAATACGACTCGTACGTTACTTGTTCGATCTTCTTCAGCTTTCCAGAACCTTCACGGTAGAATTGCGAATTGAAATATAATTCCGTGAATGAATCAATCAGCAGCAAGTCGTCGATGATGATGATGATGTTTTGACGCATAGCTGAGTGTTCCATTTGACGTGTTTTTGTTCTTCATTCTTTTGTGTGACTGAAGGGGTGTGACATAAATTTTTGGCTGAAGTTGAGAGAGATTAATGCGTATTATTTTCAATTCGTGACTCACTGATGGATGGGGAAATGACGTGTTTTCGTGCCTCCAAACGTGTCAATATCCTCACTGATCACATCACTGGGTTCCGGTAACCTATCGTACCGTATCGTATCGTATCGTATCGTGAGGAATTCGATACACAGTTAAAAAGTTAAAAATAAGCAATAATTAATTATTGAACGAAAGATCGAATTTATTTTTTGAAATTGTGCAGAAGAACGTGCAGCAATAATGGCATCAATCGCAGATTATCGTGAGATTTGCTTATTCTTCCTTTTTTAAAATTGAGAGGGTCTCATTGAAAAAATGAGTGAGGGTTTCTTCACAACGTAAGCCCTCTCGGAAATTCAACCTCACAGTCTTCACCTGCCCAACAGCAAGCAGCAGATCAACGAAGTTTAGTAGGCACACCAGTGATCAACAATGGAAGACATGATGCATTGTTTGTTGCTCTCCCGCAGAGCAGGGTTAATTTTAATCAGGAGGACGCACAATCCTTGACATGATTTTGGAATTCAGGACGTACGACTACTAGTACTAGCTAGTACTATTAGTACTAGTACTAGTAGCAGGATCCTCCTCTTGTTTGTTGCTACTAGTACTACCGTAGTAGTACCTAGTTCCAGCCAGCAGCACCACTGTGTACACTACTACTAGTCTATGCCATGTTGAATACAAAATAATGATTGAGGACGGCTAAACATATTTTCATGGAAAAATCATTGTTGAATGGTCAGCAATTATTTTTGTCATGGGCATTCTTCTTGAACTGTCATGAATGGTGGTTCATGCCATTCGTACCGGTATGAATAGAAGGAAGAAGAAGATTGTAATGATTACGACGCGAGACACCCCCATAAACAATGATCACGAGCACGCGCTGGCCTGCCCCTCGTTCCTGTATTATCCTTTTTTTTAATACGGTATGAGTACGTATGAGTATGGTATCGTATTAGGAGTCGTACGAATAGTATCCCTCATTTCAATGCTAATTTTTTACCGGAGCCGTACGAGTAATTATGTACGGTACGGTACGTACGTATTACCGTAAACGAATGAAATTTGAAATTTGACTCCACATCCAAAAAAAGATCTCACCGCATTCATCATGTGACAAGAACGAAGCAGGGAAATCTCTTTTTCAATCAAAACCATTTTGATTGTTCTGTTGACAGTACTATCTATCTGATTTCTTTTCTCTTTGATGTTTCGGATATACCAGCGTTGGAAAGTATCTCTCCCGATCCTATTGATTCGGTTCCATCTATTTTCTGGGCAGTCTCAACCGTTCACCGTGGTCGCGCTGCAATCAACATTGAAGGGACCAGAACATTTCAAGCCATACAGACTCCTGACCCATCGGTTTCCGACGCAATTTTATTTGTCGGCGAGCAAGAAGGTTCCCACAGAAAGCACGAATAATAAGATTACCGAAGATAGCAACATGATCGTGCGAGTTCGTTCCAACCTCGGAACGACAAAGCTCACGATAGAGGACGAGGACAGAGCGACCGAGTCCACCGTTCGAGCTGCTTTAATAGAAGAACAACAAAGAAAAACAGGCAAGATTTTTAGATTAACGCAAGATCTGAGTTTTGACCCCTCTGGATTGCGTCGAATCAACCCATCGCAGACTTTGCACGAACAAGGACTTCGGCACGGAAGTATGGTGTACTGTCGACTAGAAGAAGAGAACTCGAAGGATGAATCCACAGACCATGCCTGGTAAAAAGTCTGATGAGGAAAAGAACCCAACGCAAGCTAGGGAAAAATCGCAATTGAATCCAAAAAATGATAATGATGTTATTGACTTGATTGATAGCAGCGACGACGAGGACGCAACTTCTGTCAACCTACTTTTAAGTGACGACGACGACGACGTTCGAGTGATCAGTCCTAGAAAGATAGAAGCTAGTCGGGACAAAACGAAAAGTAGCAAAATGGAATCGCAACCCCAAAAACGTCAACGATTGGAGATGGACGCCAAACCAAGATCAGCGAAATCTAGCACTACTACACGTAGCGATACTTCGAACAATAACAAGAATCCTTCAAACTTTCAGATCGCATCGTACAATGTATGGTTTGGTCCACCCGATCCAGAAGCAAATCAAGTATTCCCGGCAGAACGGATGAAAGGAATCGTGAAAAATCTTGAGATGGCTTCGAAAATGAAGGAAATCGAGTTGGGGAAGAGCTGTCCCCCTTCTACTCATCGGCCTCCAAGAACTTACGCCTTCTTTAGTTCAATACTTGACACCTCATTTACAAAATGTTGGTTACCGCATGTGCACGCAGCCGCTTGGAGGTTTGGGACCTTCGTATGGCATAGGAATTGCGGTACCTATAGACTTGGAGGTAGTTGAACGCCGATTTGTACCATATTCCGACTCGATTCAGGGCCGAGGATTCTTGTTCGTACAAACCCAAAACATAGTGTTTGCTACAACGCATCTCGAAAGCTGGTGTGGGACACAGTACACTGGGAGTAAACAAAGGGAAGCACAATTAATCGAAGTAGCTCAATTTTGCCGAGACCAACTCAAGTCAGTACCTGGATTAGAGCTGGCTGTTATTACTGGGGATTTTAACTGGGACGATGAGCGCAAACAAAAGAAAAGTGAAGCGCCAAACCGGAAATTGCTAACGATATTGCCAGAAGGGTGGAACGATACCGGAGTTCCATTTGACTATACATATGATGCAAAAGAAAATCCTATGTTGGGCGGGAATTTGAGACGACGCTTCGATCGCTGCATATACACCACAAAACAGGGCAAGACCCGAGGCTTGGAAGAACGAAGGCAGAATTACAGGAGTATAAGCTTTCAAAAAATTGGAAGGGAAAGCATTCCCAACCTCGTTTGGAACAAAAAGAATCCTTACAACGGGAGCGTCAAGAAAATGCCAGTGAGTCCTAGTGATCATTTTGGAATAGTTGTATCCTTCTCGAATGAAGTGTGAAGTAAAATACTGTGATTTAGAAACATGGGGAGTAATAGAGTTCTGCATTTTATCACATGGGTTTAAATTAGAAAATAAGAGTTGTGTTGAATCGTCTCCGTTAGTCTTCGGCATAATTCACGTTCCGTCGAGTAGATCTCACGGACCCTAATCTAGGTTGTTCCCATTCTGCTTCTTGCCCTTGCGCTTGCTGCCAGGCATTCATCCGACGCGTAGTTCTCATCGGACGGGGAGCATATTGTTCATAACCGCTTTGGTTAGAAGCAGACGCGGTGCTCGTCCCTTTGACTCCATTCGCACTCAAATAGCTTCTCGTATTACGACACATCAGTTCTAAAGCCAAAGTTAGGAACCCAACAGATTTAGAATCTATTCACAGGGGGGAAAAAGTCATAGCAAGTTTGATCGTTAGAAGAAACTACAATGACTCCATCTTGCTGAAATGCATAGTCGAGACGAAATGCATGAATACTTACTAGAGACGATTTCGATAAAGACACTTCGACTACCTTTTGAACTCCAAAGACCAGAAACGTTTGTTTCGATCGACTCTAGCTCAATATGCTCTCTTTTGCTTGGATTGTTCAGAAGCTCTTTTCCTGACAGCGTGGAATCGTTCCCTTTCTCTTCGAATTCACCACCAATGAGCTCGAAAAATGCATTTTCAAGCGTCAAAAGACCCTCTCTTGCCGTGTCGAACTCAAAGCTATACTCTCTCATTGACGTGATCCAGGCATTTCGTGAACCATTCTTTCCACCCCAATTGTTGTCGTAGGTCAAAACCTTAAGTTTTTGATAAAGGTCAGCTTCGACTTTGACCATATATTGACCAAAACGAAGGGGAGTCATCGCATGAGGGGCATCGGCAGCTTTGCCACAGTGACGCCCTAAATTGTTCCTGAAAGCTAGAAAGGCAGCATCTTGCTCGAAATAGTCGACATCCTTTCGTTTCCACCGGTGATATCGGCCTATGCTTTCAATAAGTTCGATTCCAGTGAGCCAGACCTCGCTCCCTTTTTCGGTCCATACAAGCCACACAGGTGTAGAAACAGTGTGCAATTCTGGTTCAAATTCAGTTTCATCTTTTTCAATCGGGACTTGGTCCTTTCGTGTTTTCCAACCAATTACTGATGCTAGTTCATATCTACAAATACTCCCCTCTTTGTTCGAGTCGACAACATTTCTGACTCTCACTTTCTCTCCGATTGCAGATGGTTTGAGATTTTGAACAATTTCGATCGAAACTGAATCAGGCGGATTGTCTATTGCTGCGTTTTTCACGCCCTCGAACGCGGTTTCATCCCCTGCGATTTGATGGCTTCTGTCTTTCCCTTCGTGTTCTTGGTCTTCTTCGTCATCTCCCTCGCGCGCCTTCCCATTTTCTTCAATCTGATCCTTGTTCTCAGTCACCCCTTCACCACCTGTTGTCTTTTCTTCCAGAGCTTCTTTCAAACTTTTCTTCAAGTTGCCCTCTCTAGTACCTCGGCTATCAAGACCTTTCATTAATGCTCGAATCGATGATTCGTTTACATGACATCCCCATTCTCGCCTTGCAAGAGAACCAGTTGTACCAGAATCGTGGTATTCTTGTCTGCCAAAGAGCTGGAACTCTGTTTTAGATTGTATTTCATCATCAGGGGGGAAGTCTTCCTCAAAATCTGATGGACCGATGAACACCTTTGAGGCATCTGAGATCACATTGATGAATCCTTCCTGATTTGAAAGCGATGAACCAGAGCTTTCCAGTACAAGGTTGACTTCTGTCCAGACTTGTGATTGGTCACTACTTTCAAATCGCCAAAATCGATTTCTGAACCTGTCATATCCAAGCGGTTCAGTTCTAATGAAACATTTGTTTAGTTTCGAAATGAGATCTTTCTGGGCATCTGCCACCCTCTTCAAGTGCTTGGCATTCTCGAGTTCCATATGAGCATCACGGACGATATCTAACGACCAAACTCCATTTGTTTCGTCATCATGACCAAAGAGCCTCGCGGTCTTTGCTGTTCGGATTGCACTCCTTAAACTTTTCATTGTGCCATCAAGCATTGCCTCTTTCAAATTTTCAATGGCTTGATTTCGTAGTTCAGGAAGTTCCTCGGCTGCTTCTTTAGCCTTGCGAATGTCACGTCGTATCTTTTCGATTCGTCTGACGGTGCTTCTCTCCAAATTCGAGTCCAGAAGAGCATCTTCACCACCTAATTCTTCAAGGTCTTCCTCCATCGTGGTGAGCATCCTTTCTTCTCTCTCGATGAGCTCTTCCATTGTCAATACGATTAGTAGCTCTGTCTCGAATGCAGCTGCTTCCTGTAACTTTGCCACCCGTTCAACTACTTCGGCTTTCTTAAAACTCTCAGGAGTGGGAAGTGCGTCAAACTCAGCTTTGATGTCGTCGTCAAAATCAAGTATATCCTGTTCCGTCAGTGTATCAATGTCTTCCGCAGTAAGTTCTTGGTTGTTTTCGTTCAACTTCCTAATTTCTTCTCTCTTTTCTTCGAGAAAATTGTGTCGAGCCTCCATGGCAAGATCTTTCCTTGCAATATTTATGTCGGAGGAAGCCTTCTCCTTAGCTTCGCGTTTTGCTCTACGTTGTTCCACATCTAGAGCTTTCACAGCATTTGTTCTTTGATTGTGGTTTGAAGAGACTACTTCGTACACTCTGTTGGTGTCATATGCTGCCTCGATAAGGATACGAAGTACGGCGAGACGCTCAAAGGGAGTTAGTTCTAGATAGTTGCCTCCGGTGCAAAGGATCTCTAGAGCGTGCTCAACGGACCCATCGTCTGTTCCTCCGGACATGAATTCTGAAAATACCCTGCCAGAAGATATGGATTCACGTTCTCGACGTAATTTCACTGTCAACTGCGAAAGCTCGCGAGAGTGGCGAAGGCCGTCGTCTACTTCGTTTCGAATTCTCTTGTAACGATGAACAATTCGGCAGGCAGCGGCACCAACCATGTAAGGCCAGCTGCTAGGACTGAAAAGCTGGACGTTCTGGGAAGGAGAAGGCTTTCCTGGTGGCAGAAGAAAATCCACAAGAGTCGGTTGAGGTTTCTTTGGAATGTACGAAGCTGGTTGATCTTCCCCTCTCTGTTCTTCCATAGCTTTATTGATATGCTCTAAATTGTGATTTTCGGCATGGCTTTCGTCATCAGAATCGTCCTCATCTTCTTCTACGTCGGAAGCTAGATCCTCCTCGTGTACAGTCAACGTAGCAGAACTTAACTTCTCCATTTGTTGTTCCACTTCCTCGACAACTTTTGCTCGTGTCTTCAATATGTCGGCTGTCTTACTGGCTCTCGACAATTCAGGTTTGGCTTCGGTGACTTTGTCTAGCAACCAGAGAACTGCTTGCTTCATGAAGCTCGGGCCACTCGTCTTGCCCAGTTTGATAGCTTTTCGGAAAAACGCAAGAACCCATCTATTTGCAACCAAGGCGGTACCATCGTCTAGTAACTTCTTCATGGAGACCACATCGGTAGAATCCATGTTTCGGATCGGCTGCAATGCTCGAAGCCAACTGTTGGTTATTAAGGGATCTTCGGGATCAGATAGCAGTGCCGCAAAGTTTATTCGAATAAGGGGCAGATCACTTTCTTCCTCTTTGATATGTGCATCCTCGGAAGGGTCGTTTTTGGCAAGCACGGCATTTTCCGATTGTTCTGTCTCCAGAATCGACCACCACCACTCATCACTGCTAGGGTCTCCTAGTATGAGTTTCAGAAGTCCTAGGTGTGCTTCTCCCAGATACACTGGAGGAGCCTTGTGCGTGTCACTGTCAATGGCTTTGGGAGGAGGAACGTAATTTATGCACTGCAAAAAGTCGTCGAATGGGATGGGCTGAACGCTCAGGGCTCGGGAGAACGTACAAATGAAATCCCATGCTTGCAAGGCCTCTACCATGCAATGCTTTGGAAGCCCGTGGAAGGAGTCGATGTCGGGAATTCGCGTCGCTGGACAATTAGTAGGGAGGAGCGCCAAGCCGTATGTACCTGTACCCACAACGGGCGAGCCGGATGCCTTCGCTTCCGCAGCCGCCGCCGCTGCTGCTTCCTCTTCTTGCAAAACAGAATCGTCTACGGGGTACTGGGCATCCTTATCGTCTTCTAAAAAGGCATCCAATGATTTCGTCGCTCTGCCGTATTGTTTTCTCAACTTGTCGAGCTCTCTTCGCAACCGTTTCTTTTCCGCTTCGATTTGTTTCGCACTGCTTGCGGTGCCGGAACCACCCCCTCTCTTGCGTTTCTTTTTCAGATTGCCGATTCCGGCCGCGGCTGCGGATCGCCTGCTAGACGAGGGACCTGTTTTGTCGTCTACCAGATTCAAAAACCTTGCAACCTCGATCATGGAACGAAATCGCTTCCCAGATTCATTGAAAAAATTCACGTCGTACCGCCCGTCCGATGGCTTGATAGTAACCCGGCACCGGTACTTTTGTACCATGCTACGATCGCCCCCCTCTTTCTCGATAAACGTAACCAGGTTCTCCATCCCTCGCTCTTCCCGATCCGCCAGATCCGCCTTGCCTTTGCCGTTGTTGCCCGTCGCAGCCGAGGAAGAACCCTCATCGGTGTAATCGTCCCTGGACGACGACGCCCGCCGCTTGCCACCGGATCCGTCTCCGGAAGAGGATGCACCGTGAGAGCCAGAGGCAGAGGCCGAGCCCGAGCCCGCCGATGTTGTTGCCTTGCGCTTCTTGCTGGCCGAGTTGTTTCCCGAAGAGGATCCCGACCGGCGCTTCTCTATCTTCGGAACGGGTGCATTGCGGGCAGTCTGTGCAAGGGAGTCGTCCTTTTCGGACAACATCTTGCAGACGCGTTCCAGGTGATTCTCGGCGAGTTTGGCATGCCTCGTTTTTCTTCGAGTACGGGACGGGACAAATCACGGGAAAAAACGAATCGTTTGAGAACGAAGTTGTATACAGCCATTGCAGTATCGCTCTGGAGTTATAGCAGAGCAGAGTAGAACACAACAACACAACACAACGCAACACAACGCAACACAAATGCCGCCGCCAATCTCGGAAACAAAATCGCAAACACAGCACGTACCGTTTCAGATGCAATGCGTAAATACCCCCAAAGTCTCTGGCAAAGTCTTCCCACCCGTGCCTTCCGTAACCGTAACCATCCTCGTCTACCTTTATTCCCAGTGATGTTAGACAGAGAATGTTCCCCTTTTTGCTGTCGTCGTCGGCGTGGTATTGGTACGTCTGAAAGGGCTTCGGCGTCTGGCAATTCCCAGGCTTTCGTCAATAGTTTTCCCATCCTTCGGATAGCCTTTTTGCGTTTCTTTTCTCGATCGGCGTCGTGTTTTTGTTTGGCGGGAGAAACGTCTTCCATGGTGAAGTGATGCGAAGTGAAGTGAAGCCTTTCAAAGTAATCAAAGTCAAAGTCAAAGGAAAGGGGTCGGTATGGTATCGTATCGTATCGTATCGTATGGTATCGTATCGTATCGTATCGTATCTACCGGTATCTTACGATCAATCGAGCTACCGTATGTGTCTTCCGATAGAAGCCGTTTCAATTCAAGTTACCACAACAACAACTGTTTGTTGATTCAATCTGAAGTTGTTACTGATCTGAGATTGGCGGTGATAGCGGTACCGGTAGTATTTTTGTTGATTGATTCCAGTACAATACCGGTAGATGTCCTACCGGTACAAGGTCAAAGGCGACGCACGAAAAATTTAGATGTATTTCTGGTAGAAATCGCACGAAGGATTTTTCGCCCACAAAGCACTAACTATGACTACGAATACTCTACTACCGTACTTGTACCCGTAACAGTCTCTACTGTGATCACATAACCGAAAGAACGACTACTATTTGCGCTATCAATATTCTGATAGATCTATTTTGGGGTACAAATTGATATAACCAATTGTTTGTCACCCGTCGATTACCGGTACGATGCCCTTCTTTTTTAATTCCGTCAATCATGTTGTTGTGTGTCCTTTTAGCAATTCAATAATGCATATCGGGTGTTGAACACTATGGGATTTTCCATAAAAACATCCACGAAATCTACTGCTACTCGTGTAGTCGTGGGTTCGATCTTTCGACTGTCCACACTGACCGACACGACATCTATTTTGTCTTCCATCTGCCCTGGCGGAATTCCTTGTAATCATTGTTTCTGAAGCAATCAATCCATTATAAACTTCAACCGAATGCAATGATGTTCATGGAAAAAGGTAGTTGGACGATTCAAGATGATTGTTGTGGAGGCAAAAAATATCGAAATCTGCTCAGAGAAAGTCGTCGTCTTTCGCATCGCGACGCATGCATTGCCGTATTCATCCGAGAAAGTGTAGGAACTCCATCAAAGGTATTGCACGGAGCGACACGCACGGACTCTTTCCCCATTGATTGAACGCCGTTTCGCAGGTTGCACCGGCAACCCAAACCTCGATATTCTCGTGCCGTCTCGAACTGTTCACAGCCCAGGTGGAATTGCATTGATGCATCTCCCAAACGGGCTGCGGCTGCGATTTCTCTTTCTTCTAAATCGAAAACGATGAGCAACACGAAATTAAGAACAGTTTGCTTCCTCCCCTCACCAATGTGTTTGAGGAAAGTAAAGCAGTAATTGAAAAAACAACAAAAGTCGGAATCTCACCCAACAAACGGTCACCATACGTCTGTCGTCGACTCGTTCGATCCAATCGTGTTCCAGTATAAGCCATCCACACAAACTTCCGTTCTATGTGTCAAACGAAAGTTCTGTAATGAATGATCTTGTGATTGACTCGATGAAGACGGTGATATCGTGTCAACTGATGGCATTGGATCATGCACTCCGGCATCGACAACGGAATTCCTTCGAGAAATCCAGTCTTCCAAGATTTTACAGTCATCGCACGCGATTTTGTGCTCATTTTGCGTCAACCAATAGGGTGACTCATATCAAATCATGCGGAGTTTTCCCCAAAGAGGTCCTTGATCGAACGTGAAGATGTCGATTGGGAGGGAGTAACAGTCAATAGCGATAATCTCGTGGAGGTCTGACAGAAGATGCGTCGTCTTTGTTGCCATTCAGACAGAGTCATTCTTGAGTGTATGGAATGACCTATCCTCTCTATGCAAAAGGAACACTCGTTGACCGCACGTAAGACACTACAAGAGATCGAATCGACGTGGTACGACTTCACCTTAGAGATTTCGGAAATGCGCCATAGTGTCCGTACCGAAATGGATCCTTGACACGGGCTAAATTCTCTCGGATGTTTGAATCACCAAAGCTCATCAGTGTGCCTTCTGTGGGGATGATTCAACGAACCCCAGTACATGTCTTGTTAATAAAAGTTTCGTCCGCTTTTTGTGCAAGACACATGGGTATGTCTCATCTGTTCCAGGTAAACTTCGTGAATTGAAGGAGAAGTGTCTTGAACTGGACGTAATCTTAGCCACACAACTCTTGAAATGTTGCCATCGTACAAGCAACGATTGTTTGGTGGTGAGGTACCGGTACAGTAATGATTCATGGAGTGTTGATGATGTTCCTTCTGCACAAGTCAACAGCGAAGTTTTTTGGTTCGAGGGAAGAAACGCTCAACGCACTCGTACCGGTATTACCGGTATTTCGTGACTACGAGTTAAACTCGTACCAATATGAACGTACAAAAAATTGAAGTAAGAACTACCGGTACGTACCGTACCGTACGAGTAACGGTACTTGTACTCGTACACGATACCGGTACGAACGACGGGTAGAAACAATGTTGCCACACGGTAGATTACCGGTAATCTTACCTGGTACGAGTACGTACTCGTAATCTTACGTACCGTACGACACCTTACACTGTGAGTAAAATCTTTCTATCGTATGACACTCCTTAGTTCTGACATTGTTCAACGCCCAGGTATCGTACCGTACGTGTACAAATCACGAACCACCGACACAGAAGTTCTTTTTTTATCACGAATCATCTCGAAACCGAAACGAAGGACAGAAAAGGTGCGATATGAAACATTGCAGAAGATCCCCCCAAATAATAGCGTATACCCCCCAAAGAGAATGAATCCGTTTTGTTTCGCACAACGGCTCTCGGCATCGAAAAGTTTGATTGAAAACAAGCTGCGTTAGTTTGGCAACTACGGTCATTTTTATCTCCCGGTAATCGATCGCACCCACTCTAGTTGTTGTCCCAATTCAACCGATTTTGTGGCAGGGCAACAAACAAATGCGCTGAGATCCCGATCAAACCATGATATCCAATTTTTTCGTATTATCTCCGCGAGGAGACACTATTATTGCCAAACGATACAGGACGGAGGGAGATGCGAGTTTCCACGAACGAAGTCACACCGAAGCCTTTTTCCGAAAGATCAAATTCTGGGACGACAACACCGGTGGAATGGGGAGTTCGACCCTGGACGGAGGATCCAGCGATAATAATACTGCCACAGAGGAAGGTCCGACTTCCTCTGTTACGACCGGTGACGCACCTCCCGTCTTTCTCATGCCCGATGGATTGACCTACATGCACGTGAAACGCAATGGCCTCATCTTTGCATGCTCCACGGCCCGAAACGTTTCGGCTGTTACCGTCATCGAGGTGAGATTTTGAAATCGAGCGCACGATTTGCGCGTAAATTTCTTTTGTCGTCGGATATACGGTCGTACGGTATCGGTATTTGTATCTCACGTTTCCTTCCGAAATCTAATTCTCATTCTCATCGCACCCACCCCTCTCGGATTCCGTTTCGATCGATTGCAAAAACGAAAATGAAACAATGACGACTTCACCCAACGGATGATGCACTCTTGATTTATCTCATGCGTGCGCCACAGCTCCTAAATACTATTGCTCGGGTCTTTAAGGATTACTGCTGGCACCCTATCGGAAGAAGCGATACGAAAGAATTTCATTTTGCTTTACGAACTTTTAGACGAAATGCTGGATTACGGATATCCACAAGTCACACGCACTCTTAACCTCAAATCATGCGTGTATAACGAAGCAATCCTTGTTGATCCAATCGGAAACACATCGAAAATGGTCAATCCAAAGACGGCATCGGCTAGTGCCGTGCACAAACCAGTCATTTCTTCGGTGAACGTGAATGGCAGAAAATCAGATGCATCCGGTCAACAAAAGAACGAGATTTTTGTAGATATTTTAGAACGATTGAATGTTCTATTTTCCGCCAATGGATATGTTCTCAACAGTACCATCGATGGCTGCATTCAGATGAAATCCTACCTGGCGGGAAGTCCTCAACTCAGACTGGCTCTCAACGAAGATCTGGCCATTGGAAAGACCAACTCTCACTATGGAGCCCCTACAGTGGATGATATCAACTTCAATGAGATTGTCAACCTATCCGAATTCGAGAGTGCCCGCACGCTTTCCTTCGTCCCTCCCGACGGAGAATTCGTCGTTCTGAACTACAGAGTTACCGGCGATTTTACCACGCCGTTCCGAATCATCCCATCCATCGAAGAAGTTGAGCCCAAAAAACTAGAAATCACGGTCTTGATACGAGCCGACATGCCCGCTAATCATTTTGGTGCGAATGTGACAGTTGAAATTCCACTGCCGAAATGTACAGCAGTTGCTTCTTGTGCGGTGATTGCGAGTCCCGGAACTGGTCACACAAATGCCGAGTTCGTCCGAGCAGATGGAAAGATTCTCTGGACGCTCAAGAAAATACCGGGAGGTAGCGAGCAAACGATGCGGGCAAAGGTCACATTATCTCAATCCTGCACTACTCAGATCCGACGAGAGATTGGCCCGATCAACATGAACTTTGAGATTCCCATGTTCAACGTCTCCCAGTTGCAAGTGCGCTATTTGCGAATCGCCGAAAACATGGTTGGATACACGCCTTACCGCTGGGTGCGATACGTCACACAAAGTAGTTCTTATGTGTGCAGGCTGTGATAAATAATATTGTTTTCTTAATGAGCGAGGTTGGCTTGTTTCATGCCAAAAGGTCCATACGAAGAGGTAGATTCTTGCCAATGTAAAGGGAGGAATCAGTCGATGCACACATCGTTTTGTCACAATGACACAAACAGAAAACGCGCCACAGATGAATTGGAAACGAACATTTTTTTCCTAGAAAACGATGGCGTTGATCTATGACAACGTAGCGGTTGAGCATATTAACCTCTAGTAAAGCTTTGTATACTGACCCATGTATCGCACACAAGCGTTACTGTAGTGCTCTACACCTAGTCCTGTCTTTAAATGAATAGCCAACATCTAATTTGAACACTAGCGGTAAGGAATGACTCGCGAATGATTTCCAGATACCTGAGGTACGTATTGTCGCTCTGAAATTGCCGAAATCAAGCGATTGATCGTCAACTTACAATGACTAGAACATCAATAAAGAAGTAGGGGTGGCGGAAACGATAGAAGAGAATTGGATTTCTGAAGTGTTTTTCGACTCGACACAGCGATTCCCTTTCACAAATTGTTCACAGGCTCAGAATATTTTTTCTTATAGTTGCTTGCTACACGTGTCGCTGTATGAGCAAAGTGCACCGTTCAATTTGAAATCGCTATTTTTGCAATGATTCTCTGCAAGGGTTACATGGCGTTGAACGGGAGTGGTTGCATCCCAAACAATATTCAATCGAGACAGAATTCCGTCAAAAAGTCACGGCGTTCGGTTTCGAATAGCACCTGGTATTCCGATGCTTCTCATGTAGTGTGCCGAAAACCCTCGACGAAACCCTTCCAGAAGACATAGATGTAAAGCAACGACACGGTAAACGAGAACCAACCTACCAAGTGGAAAACGAATCGTTCGTATGGATTCAGCATGTACAGCCCTGTCCACAAATTGAATCGATACATCCATTTGCTCAGAATCGATCCATTGTGACAAAGTGCATCGGTGTTGGTATTGGTAAGCGGACGCTTCCGTCGACGTCTCGTTCCGGTCGCCGGTGTTGACGTTGACGTTGAACCATTTTCTCCGGAAGACGTGTCGGACGACAAACTCCCGGATGTCATTTTTCTTAGTCCTTTCGATGGGGGGGGGGGGAGAGAGAGGACTTGTGGTATGAATGCGTGACTTATTTCTTGGCCGCGGAAAAGATATTCTCGACAGCTTCTTTATCAGCAGTACAACTTCTTTCTCTCAAATAAGGTTTGTTTGCATTGGCGTCATATACCGGTAGCGAAGATATAGCCCGGGTGTTGCACTCTTATCGACCTTGGGTTCTGGATTGAATTTCTCTCAGCTGTTCTTTTTGGATAATGTCGCGCTAATTGTGTTGGATCACCGATAACTAATGCGGGACGCGGGATTGATTGATTCGACTACGGTATGATGATTTTTTGGGAAAACAAGGGTTCAATTTTTTGCTGACTCGTGACTTCACGCAGTACGTACGATACCGGTACAATCACAATCACCAACAAAATGAGAACTCTGAACGCTGAACATCCTGATATTTCATGCGTAGGTACAGAATTAGTTCTGGCTACATTACGTGTAAGACTCATGCCATTCGTTAAATACTTCCTGATAGTTACTGCACTGGTATGGAAAATACGTTACAGCCATTGTGATCTTTCTCAATTGATTTACAAAAATTGGCTTATCCGTATTTCATTTTCAGCGCACAATCAGAATTATGAACTGTTGGCATTTTGTGCTTTCGCGGGAGAGGCTTTGCGGGTTTGTTTCTTCTTAGTTCCCGGTTGAGATGAAGCTTGACGCTTCGGTTTCGCTGGAGCCCCTCGGACTTTACTTTTAGATCGCGGGGATCCGTTTGCTTGTGTCTTGTTACCTTTCGCTTTGTTGCCATTCACTTTGTTACCGTTCACTTTGTCGCCATCTCCGGAGGGCTTAAAATAGTGTATCTTACCTGGTCTGTTTCGTCTTCTCTCAGACGGAGTCAAGATACTACTGTCTTCACCATCCTTGTCTAGGATTTGCTGAACTGTGTTGAGCAAAATCTCACCATCAATGAAAGGAATTTCAACAATCGCCTCCCATGCTTGACGCTTTCCATTTGGGTCAGAGGTAAAATCAGATGGGTAGTACTCAATAATGGGAGAAGAGGGATGGAGCATTAATTCTCCCAAGGCTGGTGGTAGCAAATTAGAACTTTGTGGTGGAAGAACTGAGAGGAGCTGCGCTAGACTAGGGAAAGGAGTTCCCAAGTCAAATCGGAAGCTTTTGAATTCAGCATCTTCATCGTCGTCTTGATAGAACTCATCCAAATTGACCATATCAGTTGCCAGAGGGCTGTATAGGTGAGGAAAGTACCAATCCCAATCGCAACAACCGTTGTGGTAATAATTTAAATTCCAGTGCAGACCTTCTAAGTAGTCTCTAGCGTGGGCTCGGCGTTGAAAGAGGGTTCTTTCACGGTCCTCGGTTGGCCATCCAAGCTTCGACTCGTAGTAAAAGTCCCGATACGAGCGTGCCTGACTTTCTGGATGTCTTCGTCGGAACGCACGGTTTCCCTGCGGTCCCACCACATGAGGATATTCATTATCTTCGTCGACCACTCTCGCTTCGTCTTCACTCACGGTCTCCACATTCTTTTGGGATATTTTTTTGGTCTTTCTAGAAGGTGGAGGTTCACTGCCCTTCACGTTTGCTGGCGCAGCGCAGGCTGGAGTGGGATTGCCCGAATAAAAAATGCCGTAAAAGTCGTTCTCATCATGCTCATTGTCTGACTCGAGTTTCCAGCCCGGTTCATTTTCTTCGTAGCCGCGCTTTTTGAAGTGCTCCTCTTCGTATACTGACAAATGATAGATGAACTCTTCGAAACGTTCAGGAGCGATCTTTTCACGATCCGTCAGGTATCCACCCCAATCAGGCAACAAATCAATGTATGTTGTCATCATAAGTGAAATGGCACCACCGTTGATTTCTAAGTGTGGGCAGTGGCTAAGGAAATCATTACCGACCAGCATGCACATGAAGACAAAATCGTCGACGATGCGGTCTAGGGAATAATCACCCTCCAATTGATCAGAGAACTTGCGGAATTGAATCGCTAACAGTTTTCGCAAACTTGCCAATTCCAACAATTCAAAGTCATGTCGTGTGTATTCCATCATATCCTTCTTTTTACGATATTTGTTGCGTCCACGGCCAGCCATAACGACCGACATTTTTTCTCGCAAAAGCATAAAATTGCTTTCGTGGGTGACCAGCCCAAGCTAGTTCATGAAATCAAATATTGAAGTTTGTTCCGAATGGCAATGTAAGATGTGTTAGATGTGTCAGACGTGTTGTTGTAAATGTGACAAATGAAAGGAGAACAGAGTAATCCGCCTTGCTCTTACCATGATAAGATCCGCATCGAGACCATACAAAACATGTGTCCAGCCAGGACCGTAGAGGTCGGTCGATTCACCTGTTTTCTTGTATTCTTGTTGTGACTCTCGAATAAAATCCATCACTTTGTGTTCCCCTTCTCCAGGAACATCTGGACCACTAACGATGACGGTCGCGCCGTTCATCCAAAAAGGATCCGTTTTGAGTTTGTAATCGACCCATTTTTGCAAGGCCAGAGACAATTTCAGCATGAAATCGGTTCCGGGAGTGATGCAGTTGGAATCGAATCGCTGCTTGTTCTCGTCGATTTTCAATTCTTTTCCTTTGAAATTTTCTCGAGCCGCCAAATCAGCAGCCAATTGTTCGGCTTCCTTTGCAGACCGGAAACGACGCGACCGCTGCTGGTTCATTTTCGCTCGCGGCGCAGTTCCGTCAACAGCCAAGTAGAGAACTTGGTTGGGTTGAACCATTTTGTACAATCGATCGACGTAAAGGAAAATCTTTTTGAACATCGCTGTCTCGTCCAGATACACCAATTCACTATCATTATTTCCATGCGTGCAGGGATGAATGATTCCGTTCATGTCCAGGTAGAAATTATCCACTTCAATATCTTCCGCCAATCCTTCATCAAGACGATTATTGATGATGTCAGGATACTGGTCGGTCAACCAACGAAACATTTTGGGGATACCAAAGAGAGCTGTAGACTTCGATGCCGAATGGGACGGTGAAATCGGGAGCAACTGATCCCGCTCTTTTCGGCCTGCCTGTGTACTGATTCCAGTCGGTAGCGATGAAGATGGGGGTGCAAATGCATTGCTAGTCGTGCTCAGAGCACAAAGGAGGAAAGCTGTGACTAAGAAATAATTTGACATTTTTCAAGGTAAAATCCAGGATCGTGTTGAACGACAGACAGTGACAGCAGCGAGGTTGACAGTCCTTCTGTTTTGACCTTCTGCAAGGAAATAATCTGTGAGTGTTATACGCTGTTAGTGATTCTTCTCACCACTCGTATTCTCTATTTGATGATGCTCTGAACTCTATCTACGATGTATCTCATGAGCCTTATCCGACCAGGGAGATGTTAAGATGTCCTGTCAACAGCAACAAGAATTGTGATATTTCTATCGCAATCGGAGGAAAGAATAGTGTGAAAAAGAGAAAAGAAAACGAAAATGAGTGATGGGGTGGCAATCTGTGATGTGGCTAGGACTATATCATTATTATGTATCATACATATTATTTGTATCGTTATATCGTAGATGTATACACTGTTGACACAACGGTCGATTTTGCAGTTTTCAGGAGCCTCTGTTTTGTTTTTGTTTCGAAATCTGACTAAAAAAGATGGTGAGGATTCTCATGATTGATTCGCCACAATGCCAACCGCGTCTTAGAGCAAGAGCAATAAAACAGTGTTATCACGACAAAGGAATATCGAATCACCATGTCCTTGCCTCTATCAAGAACAGCGCCTTTCGCGATCTTCGGTTGCGTCTTGTCCCTATATGCTCTCTACGTAGAGCACAAAGTTGCACACAAAAGTCCAGACGAAGAATTCACTGCTCTGTGCGACATAGAACAAATTGGTGCATCGTGCAGGTGCGAAAGATCGGGTTTTTTAAAACGACTTGGTTGTATCATATTTTGCGTTGCTGTGGTTGTAACTTCTCGAGTACAGTGTAGAGTAGAATATGCGCGAGGTGTAACGTCCGAATTGGAAATGCGAAACGAATCTTCTTCGACCCATTTCACTGTGCCAATCGAATCGACCTCATTTTCTTTCTCAAAATCATTGTAACGCATTGTGTTTTCATCACGTCATTTATTTGTTCTACAGCAATGTTTTTCAGCTTCCAGAGGGTCGCATGTTATCATATTTTGGAGTGGTCCCCGAGGGCAGTATATTGGATGTGCCGAATGCGGCATTAGGTATGTATCTCTGCTGTTTCTTGTTCTTTGTGTGTGAAGTGGTTTTTTGTTTTCGATTTCTTTCTCTTATAAAGCTCTATTGTCTATGTTTTACATGCTTTCAACAAAACACTAGGATTCCTCTATTATTCATACTGGTTGTTTCTTGGGCCATTGCTACCCAGCGCTTTGACAGTTGGTGTTTCCGCCATGGCAATGTCTAGTTCCCTTTTTTTAGCCATCAAACTGGTCATACTAAAGGAGTTATGCATTCTATGCTGGTCAACCCATGTCATTAATTCCCGACTATTTTGGAGTGTGATGGCCAATTTGGTGTTGGGAAGAAGTGATCGTGGGAGAAGAAAGAAAGAAAAGGTTATCAAGCGAGTATGAGGAAAACCAGAATAGGTGTATCAGAAGCGATAGCTCGTTGTACGGAACGATGATTCGATGAAGACTTGTTCTTCGGCATTTGAACTTCTACAGATCAAGCTTGTGTTGCAGAACTAATAGCTGGAGACAAATTAAAAGCGATGCATTTAATTCCAGCTTAAACGTTGGTCCAATGGTAATTTGAAAGTATTAAAGTAATATTCTTAGTTCAAGGTCTCGTACGTGTAAGCGTAGCAAAATCCATTAGATGAGTGCATTGCTGCATCGCTCAAAATCAAGGAATTATCCTTAAAGAGTGCTGAAAAATATTACTTGATTCTGAATTCTTGGCTATTACGGAGTATTTAATAACCTTCTGTATTTTCTGTCGGTGGGAGCGAATCTTGGTCAGCTTCCTCTTCTTCTTCAAACCAAGGGGCAATGCCTGCTTCATCCTTGTCCACACCAAGGCGTTTGGCCTGCCATTGACCTACGACCGAAGCGGGCGAAAAAAAGTTCCAACCGCGGACCGTCCCCCTGCAAAAGTAGTAATCATCGACCACACCGGCCCAAATCTTCTTTCCAATGACAGAGTTTTTAGACATACTCAGAAATTGGTTGGCTGTATCAAAATTCCAGTTTCCCTCGGAGTTGTCACCCCAAATTGCTACATTCTTTCCGTCCTTGTCAGTTGCTAATCGGACCCAGGTTTCTCCAATTTTATCTTTACTGTCCATCACTGTGCCAACCAACCACTCGCTACCCATGAATTCGGATTCTGTTAGAATATCATACTCGACGTATTCATATTCGTCGTCGTCGTCGTCGGAAGCAACGGAAAGACTTTCTGCGGAAGACGTCGAGGAAGAGAGAATGGTCCGGGGTCGTCCTTGCAGAGAATGAGACGGAAAGGATTTTGAATCCAGCGACCTCGTTGTACAACTCTGTGAAGAAACAGGAGGCAACGAAGTTGCCGTTTGACTGACCCAAGCTTGACAGGCGATGGGTGATCTGAGAAAGTTGATGACCAACTGGAAAACTATCAGGGATGAATGAATACGATAGCATGATTTCAATCTTTTCTTAGCTCTTCTCTGTGAATAACTGCTGAAGGACGATCGGAGGTGAAGAAATTCTTGGAAACTGCTGATTGTCAATGACAATAGTTCCGCTTCGAGGCTCTGGGGTACACCGTCGTAGACTCTTAATTGCGATGCAAGCTGGACCGGTGAAAACACAAGTTGCGACTTCAAGAAAGTTTACACTTCAGAGTGAAGGTGTGCAAACATGGAACAGGTCGTCGAAAGCGTGTGTGAGTTGTATTGCAACGTAGGAAATGAAGCTCATACCGTACATCATCATCGTCATAACTCTCTCACATCGTTGCATCTGACCATACTTGAAGAACTTCTTTAGTGTTAAAAATGTCCCTCCGTCGTTCAGTAATTCAACCTGACACGGGGAGGAAAATAGAGCTTTGCCTCTCCCCGATCCCATAAAAATTTTAGTCGTACATCACCTGTGTCCAACGACTAAATGTCTGTACCTAGCGTCAAAATCTTGTTCGATGGATTTCAGTTCGTACGGTATCAGTGATTTGTGTACGGTAGATTTTTTGTCTGTCACCTTCGATCTTGCGAGAACTGACTTTTGATGATACCCCAATTCTATCCGCTCCTTATGTGATCGACGACTTTCTTAGAATGTCTCGACCCTTCTACAAATTGTACACTCCCCCCGCCTCTTTTTTCGCTTTCGCTCCTCTTATTGCGTCGGAATACGTCGGTGTTCGCGTCGAGGTAGAAAAGGCAGAATGTGTCGAACAACTGATCACGTCGAAGTCTCCGACGGGCAAGTCTCCGATTTTAGAAACGCATACTGGGGATGTGATTGTGTCCTCGCAGGCGATAGCGATATTTATCGCTAGTTTACGACTTGATTCACACCTATTGGGATCGGGTTCCGTTCGAGAGTCGTTAGCGATTGAAGACTGGATGAATTGGGCGGGACAAGAACTAGAATTACCGGCATGTGTTTGTTATTACATTACGACAGGATGCATACCCTTCAACGAAAAAGCGTTCTCGAAAGGAAAAGAGGATATGACATGTGCCCTTGGTGTTTTAGAATCGCATTTCCAGGAAGGGAGCAGCAACAGCAACGAGCGAAAGACCCAACTAACTTATCTTGTCAGTCGTGAACGTATCACACTTGCGGACATTGTCGTGGCTTGCATCCTGGTATACCCCTTTACATTAGTTTTTGATGAGACCTTCTTAAATTCATATCCGATGGTGACGCGCTGGTTCCGAAATTGTATGAACGAACCTGAATTTGTCACCGTTCTGGGGGAAATTAAATGTGGCAAGGAAATTGACTCTAAGGAGTAGTATTAAGCTTTTAAAAGAAATGCAAAATTTAGGATGAACTCTCAGATGACATTTGAGTCTGGTTATTGGATCCGGCTCTCACAAGCTTCAATGATTGATATGACTATATTGGTAATAAAGCAAAAGAAAATCGCGGACACTTTGACTCCACAGTAAATTGATCCTATTTCGTTGACTACAATCTAGCTCGATGGTTGCTGGAATAAATGCAGCCGTAGTGGAACTATTACCTCCTTTGCTTTTTGAAAATAATCAAATGGTGAAAGAGGCAACGCACTAATGCTCGATCAGCACGGATGAAGGTGTCGCTTTATCAATGATTTTTCTTTTCTCGCTGTTGTTGTTGTTTTCTCTTCACACGATCTTCCTCCGCTACTTGTTTCGTCCGACGACGATGCTTAGCCTTGTCAAACATGTGATATTCATCCGTTTGACCACTTTCTTCCCGGGCTTCCTTCAGTTCATCTGGTACTTGGCCCGGTCTTCCAACAAAAGTTTTCCATTCTTCTCGAAGCTTCACTGCTCCCAATGGAGCACCACGAGGTTTTTGGATGTGTTTTGGCTCAGCCGCGGTGACATCGGCTTTCTCTTCATTCCGTAAGTCACTGTAGAAGATGGCCAGGTCAGCACCAAATTGTAGGCATTCGTCAGTAACCGTAGGACCTCCACGGCGATTCTGAATGATGACATGAGCACCTGGACAACCTCTCGAATGCATCCAAATGTCATTGCCACGAGCAACAGTCATACTCAGATACTCGTTTCCTCTTCGATTTCTACCGACTAACACAATGCATCCGCCAGGAGACATTAGTTTGCGTACGTTAGAAGCGGGTGTACCGAGTTCTGGTTTCCGTTCTCTCCTATTTTTACTATTTTGGCCGCCCCCTTTTGCTTTCGCTTTCTTGTTGCTCTCATCTGCGGTCGGAACTTGAAACTTTGTCGTACGCGATGATCGAATCAATCTTTCCTTTACAATGGCAAGGCGACCCTCGTCGACTTCTTCATCTCCAACGAGGGCCGATTGAAGATCCAGTTCGGCTTCACTTAAAATTTCCCAAGCTGCATCGGTTTCTTTCAGCAAGTCGGCGACGATCTTAGAACCTCGCTTCAGCTTACGAACAATGTCAAAAAGGGCATCGGCCTCGGCTGAGGCGCTGGCATACTTCCCAGTTGAATCCAGCGTGAGCTCCACTTCTTTTCCGTCGTTCTCCCAGTCGTTTACGATTGCTGTTTTGACGCCGTCCTGAAATAAATATAGATTCGATACGAGAAGCTGTGCGCGCGCCACTGTTGATTCCACATTCTCGGCCTTCGTCAGTTCGGATTGAAGTGAATTTCGCTTCTTTCCAAGGGCTCTAAGAGCATTGTCAACGGCTTTCGACCATGCCTGATGATCCTGGAGTAGAATAATTGATTCGCTACTATCCATATCACTGCCCTGGTCCCCTTCGTCTTCTTCGTCGGCATCCTCGTCCCAAGTTATAGAATCGGAGACGTTCCATCCACCGGAGGATAAAGATGTTGACATGCGGAGTAGTGTGTAAGATTGCGACGCAAAATCATGTTGTTGTACAACGTCACGGTTGCTGTTTTCCCAAGTAACCTTACATCTCCCAAACGATTGCCCTGGAGATTTATGTCGCGCAAGTGATGGAATGTGGTTAAAGGTGAACCGAAAACTGGCTATCGGTGAAAATATGGTCGAAAATACCATACACGAGCACTGCCAGAAGATTATCCGATGCCACCCGATGCTTGGTGAATGAATCCGTCCGATATATTTTGGAGCAACCATTCTCTTCATTTTTCTTCTCGTGTCGGCCTTAGAAAATGGACTGGAATTTCTCTCCCTTTTGATGTGTTGTGTTCTCCGTCGTTCAGCGTGATCCCAGAACAGTCTACTGTGTTCTGTGATGTACTATGGAGGTAGTGCGAGGTAAATTGTCCCCGACCAACATTACATACCGGTACGTGCGGTGTGGCTTCAAAGATCGAAAGGTTAAAGATCTACCGGTACTACCGGTATGAGTACTCGTACTGGTACCGTACGATTACATCTACCGTATCAGTCACCTTGAGTTGCTTTGAGCTGTTTTCAGTTTCTGAGATTCGTATTCGTCTACTTCGTAATACAGTGTACAGTACCGTACTTGTACTGTACGGCACGATACTCGTAGTTGTTTCGTTGACAAATTTGAAATTGGTGTGATCTCATGACATCGTGGTTCGATTCGGAGCTCGAGAACTAGTACCGGTATGGTCGTAGTCGTACGTAATTAGTACGAGTACCGTACGGTAGTTACTTCGTACAACATATTTTACGTACGGAGTACTTGGCAAAGTAGTCACCGCGCTAGAATTGGCAAGAAGCGTCCAATAAGTGTCACACGACCCAACTCAACCCCTCGCAAGCTATTTTGATAAAATCGACCCTGGTTTTGTGATGCACAATGGCAATTTTTTAAATTCACAAGACTTTGTGGTGAAGAGTTTCAACCCCCCTCAGGTTGCGACAAAAACTCTCCCTGACGACTCAAAATGTCCCTTGATCTCTCAATTTTGACTAACTTGATTTAAAAAATCTAATTCTTGCTACCAAACTTCCTAACCTTAACCCAAGATATGAAATAAAATTATTTTAAGAAGTGTTTATTTGCTCCGTTGCCGCGTTCCACACTGTGTACAAATACCACAATAAATACACAGTACAAAAACCATGTACAAGTCTACAGGTAATGAACATGTGTGTGCTCCGTACACTGAAATCTCTTCAAAAAAAGAACAAGTGAAAAGACCCTGCAAACACAGCAGAAAAACCCTCAAAGACATAATTTATTTTTGATAGGAATTCCGATCATCAAAATTGCCAATGTCATTAACTTCCATTTTGACAACCCTGCAACGACCCTTCTGTTTCTCCTTCACTAGAACAGACCATGAAGGTTCACCACCATACAAATAGTACAAAATGACACCAATTCAAATACCTAGTACATGTTACTCTACTTCATTTTTGATCAGGAAGGGTATTCAAAAGGCAAAGACAATGACCACTATGGGCCCTACTCTAACCCATCTCTTTCCCCTTGGATAAAGGTGAGAATGGAGGCAGACATGTACAACCCCTACCAGGTTTGAAGGCCAGCATGTTACTCTACTGATTTGCTGACCAGGAATGGCAATCAAAGGGCTATCCAATGGCTATTTGGATGGCTATTCAGATGGGAGGGCCAAGCATAAACTCCAAATCCGTTTTTTCAACACCACAGAAAACACACACACCCTCCAAATAACAGTGACAGCCAATATCTCCATACTGAACACCGACGATGGCAGCAATATTGCAGGGATTCCTTCATTATATCAAGAAGGACGAGGCCTGCAAGTTTCAAATTGATTGATTGAGTGGATTGGAAGTATCTAACTGGCAAAGCTTTGGACACACGAGTTCCATTTTGAAGGGAAACAAGGAAAAAAACAGTGAATAGTAATATCTCCATACTGAAGGCAATGAGGGCAATGATATTGCAGGGATCAGTTCATTATATCACGAAAGACGAGGCCTACAAGTTTTGTATTGGTGATCCATTGAGCAGATTAGAAGGAACCGACTCAACATAGCAGAGTGACAAATTTGGTTGTATTTCAAGGAAGCAATCCAAATAACGGCAACAGCAGAAATCTCTGAAACTACGGCACTAGCAGCAACAATATTGCAGCGGGCCTCTTCATTACATGTATGAGGAGACGCCAACCAAGTTTCATATTGATCCATTGAGCTGATTAGAAGGAACGGACTCAGCATAGCAGAGTGACAAATTTGGTTGTATTTCAACAAAACACCCCAAATAACAGCGAGGCAGATATCTCTGGAACGACGGTACCAAGGGCAACGATATTGCAGGGTCCTCTTTATTACATCTATGAGGAGACGCCTGCCAAGTTTCGTATTGATCCATTCAGCGGATTAGAAGGAACCGATTCAACATAGCAGAGTGACAAATTTGGTTGTATTTCAATGAAGCAATCCAAATAACAGTGAGGGCAGATATCTCTGGAACGATGACACCAAGGGCAACTATATTGCAGGGGCATCTTCATTAAGTCTATGAGGAGACGCCCGCCAAGTTCCGTATTGAACCATTGAGCAGATTAGAAGGAACGGACGCCATATCCTTGCACCAACACGCAACAATAAACCAAAATAGTAATGATGACAGTGACTTGTTACTACTTCTATTTGGAGTTGGGGGGGTGGGGGGAGGACAGAGGAGTAAGGATGACGAATACAGTTTGCAAAGGGTGTGTATAAAATCATAGGAAGTATTACTTTAGGTTCCAAGCCGTTGTTTGGAGGTCGCTTGCTGTTCGCTATTGCTTGCCGTTGCCTTCGATTCGGTGTTGCCTTTGATTCAGTGTTCTGACGATTGTTTTTCTGACAATTGTCATTGTGACAATCTTTTTTTGGACAATCATTGTCATGATCCATTGTTCCAATCTGTTGTTCTGATCTGCGACGATTGTTGTTTGGACGTTAGTATTTGTTCCAATCCATTGTTCCGATCCTGTTGTTCGGATTCGTTGTTCCAATCCGTTGTTCCAATTCGTTGTTCCAATTTGTTGTTCCGATCCGGTCCTATGAAAATGAGAAGAATAACAGAAGGGAGGAAATACATTATCAGCAATGCCGGAGGCAGTATCATTGTCTATCTGTCTCATGTTGCTGCTCTCATTCGTACCGTTGCTTGTTCTGATTTGTTGTACCATTGTTCCAATCCGTTGTTCCAATCCGATTCGTTATTTGTTGTCGTTGTTCTTGCTGCTGCCGTAAATTTGAAGAATTCTTACTCCTATGTCACGAAAAACTGGATCTTGTTCCTGTTGATATATAGGCAATGGATGCAGATTTATTGCTTTCAAGACGTATATGTTTGGGGGCCAATTCAAACAATGTCTATCCAGCAAACCACCTCTAGTCCAATGCTTTCTAATTCTTTTTTCAGCCAAGGCAGTTATTTTGGACTAAAATATCTCAAGCCTGAATTCCCTGCCTACTAGTGATCATTGCTAATCAGTTCAGTGGGATCTGCGATCTCGGATGTAGTGCCAATCGTACAAGTACGGTAAAGCAACTCTGCTCAAAATAAGTCCGGTAAGCTTATGAAGGTGAAGTCTTTCAAATTTATGAATGGAAAAAGTTCCTTTTTTTTTGGCCTGCGACAGCAACAATACCATGCAACCATGCACAGTGAAAATCAAACTTTTAAGATTGATTTTTATCCCCGTAAGACACATAAGTATCTTTCAAACTAGTGGCCAGGGTGAAGGTCTGTCTGTCTGTCTTCTGCAAGAGAATGAGTGGCTTATATATGGTCTGTCTCTCATCCGCGTTTTGCAGCTGCAGGGTAAAACAAATTCCCATGGACTTGACCCCAAGACCTCACCACAGTATGCTGAGCATCACCACTGATCTATGACAGTACAAAGAAAACTGAAGCAAAGCAGGGTATAAGTACTACTTATTCAAAAAATGCACTTTTCGTACTTCTGGGGTGGTACTGGATTTGGAGGAAAAATATACACTAATTTGCAATTGAAAATTAGAAAATCAGATATTTTTGGTGATTAGTCCATGAATATTGTTCCTGTTATGGATAAGATGAATCATGAAAGAAACAGAAGTGAGTTGTCTGTCATAGTTTGTGTGACACAAACTAATGAGTGTATTTGGGTACTGGATTTGGAGAAAAAAATACACACTAGTAGTTGGCATTTAAAAATTAGAAAATCAGATATTTTTTGTGATTAATCCATAAATATTGTTTCCGTTATGAATAAGATGAATTATGAAAGAAACAGAAGTGAGTTCTGTGTGATAGCTTGTGTGACACAAACTAATGAGTGCATTTGGGTACTGGATTTGGAGGAAAAATATTGGGTAATGACTCCCAAAGTTTTTGGTGCCTGTCCATGAATATATTTCTCATGACTCATCAAATGCATAATGGGAACAACATTGCCCCACATAATGCAGAAAATGTTGTGGTTTGTCTCTCCAAATGGCACACAATAGAATAATTTTGTTGCAATTCCAGGGCACAAACTGACTTATTGGGTAATGACTTCCAAAGTATCAGGTAAATTACATGAATAATTTTTTCATGACTCATCTGATGCCTATTGGGAACAACATTTCCCCACAAATTGCTGGAAATATTGTGGTTTGTCTCTCTAAATGGCACGCAAGAGAATATTTTTGGTGCAACAAATACAGGGCAAAAGCTGACTTATTGGGTAATGACTTCCAAAATATCCGGTCCAGGCCATGAATACTTTTTTCGTCACTGATCTGATGCATATTGGGAATAACATTGCTACACACAATGAAGAAAATGTTGTGGTTTGTCTCTCTAAATGGCACACAAGAGAATATTTTTGGTGCAACAAATACAGGGCAAAAATGAACTTGTTGGGTAATGACTTCCAAAGTATTGGGTCCAGGCCATGAATAGTTTTTTCATCACTCCTATGATGCATATTCGGTAACAACATTGCCGCACGCAATGATGAAAATGTTGTGGTTTGTCTCTCCAAATGGCACGCAAGAGAATATTTTTGGTGCAACAAATACAGGGCACAAACTGACTTATTGGGTAATGACTTCCGGTCCAGGCCATGAATAATTTTTTCATCACTGATCTGATGCATATTGGGAACAACATTGCCCCACAAATTGCTGGAAATGTTGTGGTTTGTCTCTCCAAATGGCACGCAAGAGAATAATTTTTGGTGCAACAAATACAGGGCAAAAACTGACTTATTGGGTAATGACTTCCAAAGTATTGGGTCCAGGCCATGAATAGTTTTTTCATCACTCCTATGATGCATATCGGTAACAACATTGCCGCACACAATGATGAAAATGTTGTGGTTTGTCTCTCCAAATGGCACGCAAGAGAATAATTTTGGTGCAAATCCAGGGCAAAAACTGACTTATTGAGTAATGACTTCCAAAGTATCCGGTCCAGGCCATGAATAATTTTTTCATCACTGATCTGATGCATATTGGGAACAACATTGCCACACACAATGATGAAAATGTTGTGGTTTGTCTCTCCAAATGGCACACAAGAGCATATTTTTGGTGCAACAAATACAGGGCAAAAACTGACTTATTGGGTAATGACTTCCAAAGTATTGGGTCCAGGCCATGAATAGTTTTTTCATCACTCCTATGATGCATATCGGTAACAACATTGCCACACACAATGATGAAAATGTTGTGGTTTGTCTCTCCAAAAGGGACACAAGAGAGAATTTTTGGTGCAAATCCAGGGCAAAAACTGACTTATTGGGTAATGACTTCCAAAGTATCTGGTCCAGGCCATGAATATTTTTTTCATCACCGATCTGACGCATATTGGGAACAACATGATTGCCCCACACAATGATGAAAATGTTGTGGTTTTTCTCTCCAAATGGCACGCAAGAGAATATTTTTGGTGCAACAAATAAAGGGCAAAAACTGACTTATTGGGTAATGACTTCCCAAAGTATCCGGTCCAGGCCATGAATAATTGTTTCATCACTCCTATGATGCATATTGGGAACAACATTGTTGCCACACACAATGATGAAAATGTTGTGGTTTGTCTCTCCAAAAATGGCACACAAGAGAATATTTTTGGTGCAACAAATACAGGGCAAAAACTGACTTATTGGGTAATGACTCCCAAAGTATTGGGTCCAGGCCATGAATAGTTTTTTCATCACTCCTATGATGCATATTGGGAACAACATTGCCACACACAATGATGAAAATGTTGTGGTTTTTCTCTCCAAATGGCACGCAAGAGAATAATTTTGGTGCAAATCCAGGGCAAAAACTGACTTATTGGGTAATGACTTCCAAAGTATCCGGTCCAGGCCATGAATAATTTTTTCATCACTGATCTGATGCATATTGGGAACAACATTGCCCCACAGATTGCTGGAAATGTTGTGGTTTGTCTCTCTAAATGGCACGCAAGAGAATATTTTTGGTGCAACAAATACAGGGCAAAAATGAACTTGTTGGGTAATGACTTCCAAAGTATCCGGTCCAGGCCATGAATAATTTTTTCATCACTGATCTGATGCATATTGGTAACAACATTGCCACACACAATGATGAAAATGTTGTGGTTTGTCTCTCCAAATGGCACACAAGAGAGAATTTTTGGTGCAACAAATACAGGGCACAAACTGACTTATTGAGTAATGACTTCCAAAGTATCCGGTCCAGGCCATGAATAATTTTTTCATCACTGATCTGATGCATATTGGGAACAACATGGCTACACATAATGATGAAAATGTTGTGGTTTGTCTCTCTAAATGGCACACAAGAGAATATTTTTGGTGCAACAAATACAGGGCAAAAATGAACTTGTTGGGTAATGACTTCCAAAGTATCCGGTCCAGGCCATGAATAATTTTTTCATCACTGATCTGATGCATATTGGTAACAACATGGCTACACATAATGATGAAAATGTTGTGGTTTGTCTCTCTAAATGGCACAAAAGAGAATATTTTTGGTGCAACAAATACAGGGCAAAAACTGACTTATTGGGTAATGACTTCCAAAGTATCTGGTCCAGGCCATGAATAATTTTTTCATCACTCCTATGATGCATATTGGGAACAACATTGCCCCACAGATTGCTGGAAATGTTGTGGTTTGTCTCTCTAAATGGCACACAAGAGAATATTTTTGGTGCAACAAATACAGGGCACAAACTGACTTATTGGGTAATGACAGGCAAAGTATGAGGTCAAGTCCTTAACAGGAAGAACATTTAGTTTGTATAATCCAATCACCAAAAACGTACTTTAATGAGTGTCAAATGAAAACAATTCATAAGTTGTTGAATTGAAATGGAGGTGCTGTGTTTTGATTATTCTCAGACAAAAAAAGGGTGCGGATATGACTACTAGTTGTATCTAATATTGCATGCAAAAAGGTACATAGTTGGGCACTGTGCAAAAAGTCTACGTAGATAGGTACCATACTGACACAAGGGAGTTTCGAACCACTGACTGGCTACCAGATTCTACAGATGGGTCGGGGATTTCAATACATAACCTTTGTGTAATCACAATTTCCTCTTTGAAAAAATTATGTTGCGGGAGGGGTGGCGTGCACTCGTACATGCTTTACTTATATAGAAAATAAAGGCGGTGCACAAGCCAGGCACATCGAAGAAGTCAGTGTGCATAGCACACACAACACACACAAAACCACACACACATGAAAAACTGTATACACACGAAACCACACAAAACGCAACACATGCTTCTTGGTTGGCACAGTTTTTTTTTTTGAAGCAGGGAAAATGAATGTTGTCCAACAGTCACGAACAACCGAACAACCGAACAACCGAACAACCGAACAACCGAACAACGAAGTAGAAACACTAGTCAGTGACAATAACAGCAATTCGTTGAAGATTCTATTTGTTTCTGATCTTTATTTCTTTTATTTTTATTTTTATTGAAATGGAACAACAATCAAACAAACCAACGAGGGAAAGAACGGCACTCAAAATGGAACAACAAATTTAAAAAAAGGAATAATAGAATGGAACAACAGAACAACAGAACAACAGCAGTGAGTGACAATGACGGCAATTTGTTTGAGATACTATTTGTTTCTGATCTTTCTTTCTTTTCTTTTTCTTTTTATTGAAAAAGAACAACAATCAAACGAACCAATGAAGAAAAGGAGGGCACTTGAAACAGAACAACAATGAAACAGAACGGAACAATGGAACAATGGAACGGAACAATGGGACAGAACGACAGAATGGAACAAAAGAAAAGTTCACAAAAAAAAACTGTACACACACGGAAAACTGTACATACCCCAAATCAAAACCACACAAAAAGCAACACATCCTTCTTGGTTGGCACGGTATTTGAAAAAAATGAAAAGCACGGAAACAATGGATCGGCAATGAAAGAAAACAATGAGAAACACTTGTGAGTAACAATGACAGCAATTTGTTGGAGATTTTATTTGCTTCTGATGTTTCTTTCTCTTTCTCTTATTTTTATTTTTCAGGAACAACAAACCAACAAAAGGACATAAGAAGGACAAATGGATGAAATGGAACGACAAAACGGAACGATCAAACGAAACAGAACAGCGGAGCAAAACAACAGTAACAAGAATCCTTTCTGCCATCAATCCAGTGGGGACCAACTTTAAGCAGAGGAAGGAAACAGAGCTGATAAGTGAAATATTTTCTGTTACTAATGAGGCTTTTGCCCTGATGATCATTGACAATGAGTTTGGCAATTGGGAAAAACAGAAGAAAAGGAAACTTGATGCTACCGGCACCACACCAACAAATGGGAGATTCATGGGGTAAAAGATACATATCTTACATACATTGCGTACCGTTGCAAATAGTAGTTTCTATGACACAAATGATTAAAATGTACTGAAAGGAGTACCTATCATACATATATTGCATATAATACTACTAGTACAATTCTTGACCCACATAATTCAATTGTAGTGGTAGGTGGTGGTTGCAAGCCCTAGTGTTAAATTTTAAGGGTTGTGTGTTGCAAGCCCAACTGTTAAATTATAAGGGAAGTGTGTTGCAAGCAAAGGAGATTGCCCGGAAGGCAAGTATCTCTTTTAATACAGTGAAATACAGTGTTGCCGCTGAAGCGCAACAAGGATTTCATCAAGTTCAAATTTAAGCATGCTGATGACAAAGTGGATGATATCATAGCCTACAGTGATGTCATTAATTATATTCACCAAGATTCCACCCAAGAAGACGGCAAGCTATGGTCATTCAGGAAAATTCTTGGACACCAAGGACCTCTCAACAACAAGCATCCACAATACAAAGGCTCCAAGTATAACCTTTGGGTTGAATGGGAAAACATGGAAAGAACCTATGAACCATTGGCAAACATTGCTGCTGCTGATCCAGTTACTGCCGCCAAGTATACCAAGGACAATGACATGCTTGACAAACCAGGTTGGACAAGGCTCAAATGCATTATCAACCTTGCCAAAAGAACCAAGAAGCTTGATAGGCTTATCCATCAAGCAAAACTCCGATCATTCCGTACTGCTCCTCACTACAGTGCGGCCGCTAATACAGCACTGTAGAATCACTTGCTTTGATATTATGTATATGTATTGTGATCATGCATATATATTTCCTGATTGCTCACCGTTGAAATGCAATGGGGTTCAAAAAGCGGTGGGGTATGTTTAGAACATAAGACTTGATCGGCCACATGGATTATTTGAACCTTGTCAGCTCCTTTGAGTACTAGATCACATCGCTATTGTAACACTGACATGAATGGACACGAAAGGAACTGAATAGTACCCCCCCCCCCCCCCCCCCCCCGCGCGCCCACCCGCCCTAGTACAGTGTAATTCAATTACTAGTTTAATGTTAATTTGGTATTCATTGCTGTTAAAGTAGTTGCAATTAGATGGATAAGGGAGGAAAGAAGTGATGACAACAAGAGCACTCCTACCATACCGGTACTAGAGGTGTTGTCGGTCAAAAAAATACACGTATCATACTTACGTACGTTCTACGGTAGTTACATCCATTCTACACTTGAAAAGTTACTTATACTCCTCCAGAGATAACAACGACTTCAAGTATCAAGATATTTAGGTCACACCATGTGTTCTCTGTCTTATGACAAGTTGCATATGATCTATGACCGGTTTAGACATCCCTACCTACAACTCGAATATTACAGGGATACCGGTCCACTACATGAAATAGTACAATAACAGAGCAATCTCACAATATGCTCACATTCTCTTTAAATTTTAACATCATATACCTTTTGGTCAATTTTTAGAGTACGGTAATAACAAGAGGTTCGTTTGAATTTGAAATAAAATACTTTGTACGGTAGGTACCGTATGTAAGATTACCGGTACAAAAAGAGAGAAATAAACGGATACAGAGAGAAAAAAAGTCGTCCGAAAAAGTTGCGAATCAGTCATGAGACCAATTTAGATCATGAGTATTATGTTTGTGGTATTCCAATGCTCACGATTGAAATTACCCACGATTCAAGAAAATCTGAAATCTGACATCAGCATCAATGCCACACCAGCTGGTCTTCAATATTGAAGACTGGATGAAGAACATATCCAAATCTTCTATGTAAACTGTACGTTGAATTTTGATTCAACGGCTGTTTACTGTTACAAGCCTTTTAACCGCTCCTCGGAGTAGTTGACAGAGCTAGCTCACAATCTTAGTTTTTAACCACTCCATAAACCTTATTTTAGTACCTTTTTCTAGAGGCATACGACACTGTTTAAACAGTCGAATAACTGCTTCGACCTTATTACTACCGGTAAAGACTACTTCAACTACTCGAGTCAACACTACTACAACAACTATAAACAACCACCAATTGATCCTGAAGATTGTCCAGTAAGAACAAGAGAAATAATGTCTTACTCCATCATCCCTTTCAAGTTTGACTTTGATCAAGAGTCTAGTATCAACAAAGTGGAGTTCTGTTGTACCGTAACTCTAAAAATCGACCGGATAGGTATAACGAATATTTTAAATTTAAAGAGATGTGAGCTCAGAGAGATGCTCTTAATTTCACTATGTATTTTCACTGTATCGGGTCTCTCTGATGTATTTTACTTGGTAGAGATCTTCCCCGGTTATCTGTTACTGTCATCTCCTCCATCGTACCGATACTGCTGTTGCTGTTGCTGTATTAGCGTCGTGTCGGTCTTACTGTATCGGTCATTAGATGGTATTGGTCTTTCGAGGTTAAGTGTTTTATCCGATGGGGCATATGCTTGTTCGTGGTATTTGAGATAGATGAGGAGGCCCATTTGGAGTCAGTAGTATTGATTTTCTTGATTGCAATAAGTAATTTCCTCGCAGGATAACAAGTATATTCTTTTGAATCTATTTATGGATTCCAAGTGTTTACTTACTGGTCAGGTCTTTGGATATATCTTATTCTAACCAATTATCCTCTTTCGTTTGCAGCCTTAGGTGATATCGTTTTTACCACTTAAGGATTCAAAGTAGTGGAGGTGCGTTTGATTCTAATGCTTGATCAGCGGAATATTTGTATCTCGTACTCCGCACCTCGGTCGTCGTTTCATTTTGTTGGCTTTTTCGATCGAATTTGATGCCGACAAAGTCCGTATTTTTTGCCGACAACACACCCCTTGATCCAATACTACTCTACTCACGTGGTATTGGATTACTGTCGGATTATATTGTCTTGAATCGATCTGGAGATCGATCGATCATACTTATTTAACCTGGATCAGATCGACGTAAATGTAAAATGAGATCCAGCAGTCGATCAATGGGGTCGAATGGTTCAATCCGGCTATCGGTCCAAGTGATTGAATGATTTAACCTGGGTAGTGTCCCATGATGTATCTTGCGTGTCAAGCGTGCAAGATCCATCCTAATGGTTTGGTTAGATCATCAGCCGGGTTGATAACTCCAGGAATATGAATCATCTTGATTTCACCATTTTCTTTCCATGCTTGAATAGCAAAGAACCTGATTTCGATATGCCTGGTCCTTTCAGTTGGCTTCTGGGCATTTATGATTTCAATTGCTGATGCATTGTCTTCATAGATCGGAGTTGGACCAACTTGGACAAATCCTAGTTCCTTGAGTATGGACCTAAGATATCTGGCTGTTTTGGCTGCTGTGACTGCAGCGATGAATTCAGCTTCTGTGGAGCTCTGCGCAGTGAGTGACTGAGCTTTGGATCTGTAAACAATTGCTCCACCAGCATAAGTGAAGACATACCCTGTGGTAGACCTGCGATGTTTCGGATCATTCCCATACGCTGCATCAACAAAACACATCAGTTTGTTATGCTTGATATCTTCAGGGTAATTGGGGACTGATGCATCTTGGACTGTGTCATCGTATGGTACCCCCGGAGGCAGAGATGGTTCAGCATTACGTATGTAGAACCGAATACCCCAAGATCGGGTTGTTCTGAGGTATCAAGCTACGTTCTTCAGACTGGAATAGTGAAAAGCAGTGGGATTGGAGCTGTATTTTGACATCAGGGTCACTGCATACCCAATGTCTGGCCGACAGCTGACGTATGCAAACATCATTTCACCCAGGAGCGTCCTGTAGGAGAAGCCAGATGTGGATTATAATTCTGCATGTTCCTTGGTGCCTTCTAATGGTCCACCAGTATGTGATTGGAGTTGGCTTAGCACTTCAGTTGATAATGGTGCTGAAGGCTTGGAGTGGGGTTTCATCTTAGAATCAGTTTCCCAACCATGGGATGTCATAATTCTATCAATGTAATTTTCACAGGACAGTTCAATGTAATCAGCTGTCTGTTTGACATCAATCCCATTGAAGTCTTCAAGTAATCCCATTTTTGTGAAGGGGATTACGTCTTCTTTAGGTAGCTTCAGTTTTGCTCCAACAATGTCATAGATCTTGTCAGATATAGATTCTGATGTGCAAGCCAGTGCGAAATCATCAACTTGTCTCAGCATGTAGACTGTTTCACCCTCAAAAACTGTCGTGTATATTGTTCTGTCATGCATGGTGGTCTTGAAGTTGAGATCAGGACCTTTCAAGATCTTGTTGATGTGCATCTCCCATAGTCTTCCGGACTCTGGATGGCCTTGGAGTGCTCGAAGGACAGGAAGCACCAATCTTCTGTCTATGTCTGTGCCATGCTTGTGTTTGTACCAGTCTGCATATGTGTCATCTATAGTCATGAAGGTTGGGATCTCAGGTCCAGGACTGTGGCCGAAGGCGTCTTGGGCATCTGCCCCATACACTTTGAGATTGAGGCTGGCTGCAATAGCGAAGAACAATCGTTGGATGGGATGTTCAACACATGATGAGTGTGACATGGCAATGGCATGCAGGGTTGGAGCTGCATATTTGCTTCCATTGCAGCACTGTCTTGCGCGGTGGACACCATTCCTCTTGACACTGTATTGCCAATGGGGTCTGAGAATAATGGATCCTGGATCCTTCGGATATGGAATTGGTGATCCAAACATTTCTAAGTCTTCAAACTGATCAAGTTGTTTGCGTTCTCCAGCTTCCCATTCAGTCCATGTGGATAATGACTTGAGGTTTCTGCAAGTGAAGTGCCCTAGTGCTTGTTCTTTGGGTGTAGTTGCTTTTGAATTGATAGCCTTGATTAAGAGTTCAATTTGTTCAGTTGGTAGTGAATCTGCATCTGGTGGTAGTTCATGGTTGCCTGCCTTATGGAGCTTGGTGATGGCTCGGAGTGAAGCAATATCAATAGTGGGTATTGTGACATCCATGTCATCTTCAGTTGGTGCCAAGTGTTTCTGGATGGATACATGGAGGGTTGCAGTGCTATCAACTTGGTTGATTCTGGATTGGATGATATTCTTGTATTTGGTGCCAATTCGCTTGATGGTCTTGATGGATGAAATCCGGTCCAAAAAAGGTGGATCTTCTTCATCAGTGGGTTCATTCCAAGAAGTGTTGGGGGCAAATAAACCATATTCATTTGAGTGTTGCCTGACTTATTTCATAGACAATTTCTCTTCAAGGGCAAAGGTAATGGGTGTATCTATTGAAGAATCCCTCACCCCTTGAGCGTGTGATTCATGCAAGGCGATGGTAACATCAGCAGCAGTAAACACACGGTTGTGATTGATAGATACAATGTAGGCGCCTCGGAGCTTGGAGAGAGATTTCTTATGGGAGGAGAAAAGCTGGGAGGCAGGACTTCGTGGAAGTATATCTGTTACGTAGGCTCTGCCAAGTAGTGAATCATTCGCATATTGGAGGCCAAAGGCGTGGTCAGCACAGGAACGTGAAACAGTGAGCCTGAGGTTGGTGAGATCTGCAAAAGGTGAGATGGAGAATTGAAAATCACTGGATGACACCTCATTTGGTTCCGCGGGAAGTTGAATGTTGTCATCAGTCCGGAGCAAGTGCTTGACATTTGTAGGAAGGTCAGTAAGTGGTAAGTCATTCATGCCTTCCTCAAACCTGACATGGGTGGCTATCTTAACTCTGTGCGTCTCAGTATCATACCAAAGAATGTTTCTGGTAGTGTATGGGACAAAACCCAGGAATATGCCCTTGCGCGCATTGGGTTTGAGCTTGATTGATCTTTTGCCTGGAGGTCTAACCCAAACTCTGCAGCCAAATGTTCGGAAGTCAGCAAGATTTTCCTTATGTCCAGTGGCTAATTCCAATGGTGAATGCTGCTGGGTGCCTTCAGGGAATGCATTTGACAACCGAAGGGCATGATAGAATGCAAAAGGCCAGAACTTGATGGGCAAGTTTGCACCAGTGAGCATGGTCCTCATTGAGTTAGCTAGAGTTCGGTGGGATCTTTCAACTGTACCATTCTGGTGAGAAGCATCAGCACCAGTTGGAAAATGGAGTATCCAAACGCAGAAAATAGATTTCTGATATCAGGGTTGTGATAGAGTTCTCCACCTTGATCAACTGAAATATACTTGTTGGCACAAGCTGGGTTGTGCTGGGAGAAGAAATGTTTGAGCCAGTGGAGTGGTGCTGCTTTAGAAATTCTGGTATCACCATATTTCATACCAGTGTAGTGATCTGTGATGAGGATCCAAGCTGTCTCCCCATGAATGCCTTTGTAGTCACGCTTTCGTTTGTTGTTGGAGGATCTGGCGCCGGAGAAAGCAAAGTCAATGGATAAGCCCTGAAAGGGCTGGGTAGCCTTTCGTGTGGATGGGATCCAGCAGGATATTTTGTTTGTTTACACTGGATACAAGTTGGGCATTGGTCAAGAATACTGGTTTGCCGTTGGAACTTTGGTACGCCCAGAATGTGCTTGTGTGCGTTGTATAGGAAGTCATCACATGGGTGTCCGAGTCGCTGATGCCAGAGAAGTTTTGATGTCCTGGCTTTGATGGCTTGAATGGGGATACGTTTATCAACGATCTTGGTAAAATAGGATTTTGCATCAAACAGAGGAGTGTTGCTGGTAGCAGGTTGCGTTCTGGCGGCTTCAGTGCATTTTTGTAGTGTAACAAGATTTGTGTAGGTATCATACCTGAAGTTGCTAATGGCTGCTTTAGAGGCTAGATCACAAGCTGTTTTGAACTCTGAGTCAGTGGCTAAAGCATATGCTGAGGAAGTCGCACAATTCGCATATGGGGATGCAAGGTCAAGGTCTGGAATCAGTACTGGGTGTGTGAAGCACTGACCATCAATGATACTTCCATGTAGGACAATGCTTTTGGCAGTGTTCTGCTTGTGGTGACAAATTATCGTGAGGTTGCCATTTTGTTGAACAGATGAGTCAAGGTTGTCAGTGAAGGCTTTGTGTATGGACTGCCCACTGAACTGATGTCTCATTCGAGATGTCATGCCACAAAGGTCATTCTCACTCAACAATGTGGTCGAAAGGGAGGGAGAATAATAGAAGAAGACTTTTAGATAGCCAATGTGATTGGGTGCCGGAATATGCAAGTAGCCAGATCCTTCTGGAATGCAGGTGGCTGCCTTTCCGCCTATTGCTGCTGTGAGCCTGACCGGACATTTTCTCAGCTTGGTGTAAGGTTTGTAACCATGCAGGATATGCTTTAGGTTTGTGCAGGAAACTTTGGCACCTGTATCAATCTGCGCTCTGACACCTTGTTGGAAATATGTTGCAGCCGCAATAGGATCTGAAGGGACAAGATTCTTAACATAGTTGGTATCAACTGGGATAGGATTGTCTCTGTCAAAGTTGGGATCTCCATTGATCTCCAGATGTGATTCTAATACAGGGGCTGTAACCTCAGGTGATTCTGTATCACAGTAGACGTCAATTGGAATTGAGGGTTGTAAGCTATCCCTAGGGAGAAGATTGACAGCACCAATCTGAAAAGATTCGTAGGAGCTGACACTGCTGGAGTCCAAGGAGGGACACAAGCTGTCCACTTGTGGGGCTGCGGCATTGTCAAATCCTTGAGGTTCATCTTGAGGTGTTGTCTTGTGGCTGCTAAAAAGACTGTCTATTCTCAGCCTTGGCAAAATTTTTGACCCTCTGTTACCTCATCTGGGGGGACCTCATCTTGATCTTCATCTTCAATGTCGATCTGGGAGATTTGTTGGGTAGAATCTAAGAGCTGTTGGGTTTCTCTATTGCATTTGTTCAGAAAACAGCCGCGGCAATCCTATGTTTCTTGAAGGACTCAACATCTTGTAAGGCAGGACAATTATCAAAATTATGACCGGAGGTGTGGCAAACAATGCATTTTCTGGATGTGTCAAAGAGACTGGGTTGCTTATCAAATGCAGTGATGGCATTGCAATATGCTTGATGGAGGAAGGGATTGTCAGATTCTTCATCCATCTCAGGGTATCCAAGTGATTCAATCAGGCTGATTGAGTGAGAAGTCAGAGTAGAAGGTGTTCTAACAGTATTGTTGCCAGCGCGCTTTTGGAACCTATCATTTTGGCGAGGACCTGGTCTGGTTCCTGTGACGGGCAATTGCTTGGACAGACTTGGTTTGGAGGTTTTGTCCTTGTACTTCTTTTCAGCCTTTATCTCTTATTCATATGTTTGCAGGGTTTGTAGGAGCCTACCTGCTTTGTATTTGTCTTGTTTGAATTGGTCATCTGAGTCACGTTCATCTTCTGTTTTCTCAAATAGTTCATGTGAGAGAGTGGTTCCTGCAATGAGGTTGCTGACTTCTTCTGTCGAACTGATGGTGCCGGGTTGATTCTGGAGGAAAACTCTAAGTTGCAAGTAATCCTTGTACCGGAAGTAGTATTCTTCAAGTGATTCATTCGCATCTTGATTTGGAGGATTCCAGACCATTCTACCTGCATTGGATGGCCTTTTTGAGTTGGGATGTGTCTGAGCAATGACTGTGTACAGAGCTTCATAACCTTGTCCCCCTTCAAAGCTTTGAATGGTGGACTTCATTCTTCCACATGAGTCAGGGATGATCTTATCAGTTCTGAGTGCAGTGTAGATGAGATTACCCCATTCGTGAATTGCCAATTTATATTTTGCAGGTAGATCATGTGGGAGGCTATCTCCAATGGTAAATCCTCTGAGATGGTCAGCTTTGCAAGGGTGGATGTAGATGTGATGTTGCTGTGCATGAGCAGTGATTTCTCTGTACCATTTTCTAACTTGAGGGTGGGTTGAATCCTTTAGTTGTGGAAATCCTGAGAGAAAGAGTTTGTCTCTAGCTGCTTCCTTTGACTTGTCAGAGGCTCTGGTTAGATCAAGAAAGCAGTCACCACTTCTAGTGATTAGGCGCTGGTCATTTCTACCACTGCCTAGGTTGTGTAGGTAGTAGTTTTGCCTGACAATTGTTTCATTTCCGGATGAGTCTGTGTAGGTGATTGGGAAGTCTTTCATATCATCTCTGGTGAGGAATTCATCTCTCCTATAGTATCGCTCCTTAACTGGTGGTGGTAAGGTTGCTGGATTCCATGGTAAGCTGAGTGTCGCTTGGTGGTTGGCACCAGCATAGTTGTGGTTGTTGTTGCCATTGTTGACCAATTGTTGTAGTAGGGTCGTCAATTGTCCCATGTTGGTAGGAGGAACAGTATCCGCAACGACGGCATCCTCATCATCGGATGGTGAATCTCCGGTGTAGGCTTCCATGAATAGATCAGGGCGCCATTTCTTCTTAAACTTCCAGTGTGTAATAGTGAGTTCAATTACAACAGTAGGTTCGTCATCGGTGTTTGTCCGAATGGCATGCTTTGCAGCGGCATCAAAGTCTGTTTTGTATCTCATGCGCTTTGTAGATCCACCATTTCTGACATGTTTGATGACACATTTGTCGAGGAGATGGGCAATGTGGCCTTTGGTAACCTCGTCCGGGTCCATTCAATTGATCGCGATTGTTTTGGCAATACAATTTAGGATGTGGAGTTGTGGATCCGGTGCTATTTCTAGTGGGCCTTCTTCTGCTTCTTCTTCGCCTTCACGCATCAGGAAGAATTCTGAGAGTTCATCTTTGCCAATTATTTCAGAGTAGGCTTTGTTAAGGGAAGTGGCCGCAGTTGGGTTGCTTGCGCTTGAAAATCGAAATTCGATTCCAAAGATTGGAGTTCAGTCAAATGGAGTTGGCATGGTTTCGGTATCTCGAGATGAGTGTTTTTTGGGATGTAATTAAGGAGTCGGCGCCTGTTGTCGCCTTCAGTCGGCGGCGTTTCGGTTTGGTGTTGGAATCAGTGTCTTCAATATGAATTAATTTGACGTCGCGATGTAGTGTAGTGGTATGAATCTGTTGTACAATCATCGTCGATGGAGAAACAATCGATGCTGTCGGCGCCGTCAATGTTAATCCGATTAATTGTCCGCGTCGGACCGTTAGTTGTAGAAGAGAATTAACCTTGGAACGTTCGTTGGATCGTGGATTACAAAGAGAAGATTCTTGTAGATGGATCTGTATCACACCCCTTGATTCACGAGCAGGGAGAAAGAGAGAGAAAGAATGAGACGGGGGGAGGCCGAGAATGTGCCGCACATGGAGCTAAGCACAGAATTTCCTCTGGATGTAACCGACAGTGGAGGTGCTGAACGGCCGGAGATAGGTAGCTTAAGGTAAACACTGGTGCTCTTTTGGGACACAAGTGTAAGTTATAAGGGCTCTATAACCTGTTGTAACTCTAAAAATTGACCGGATAGGTATAACGAATATTTTCAAATTTAAAGAGATGTGAGCTCAGAGAGATGCTCTTAATTTCACTATGTATTTTCACTGTATCGGGTCTCTCTGATGTATTTTACTTGGTAGAGATCTTCCCCGGTTATCTGTTACTGTCATCTCCATCATACCGATACTGCTGTTGCTGTTGCTGTTGCTGTATTAGCGTCGTGTCGGTCTTACTGTATCGGTCATTAGATGGTATTGGTCTTTCGAGGTTAAGTGTTTTATCCGATGGGGCATATGCTTGTTCGTGGTATTTGAGATAGATGAGGAGGCCCATTTGGAGCCGGTATTGATTTTCTTGATTGCAATAAGTAATTTCCTCACAGGATAACAAGTATATTCTTTTGAATCTATTTATGGATTCCAAGTGTTTACTTACTGGTCAGGTCTTTGGATATATCTTATTCTAACCAATTATCCTCTTTTGTTTGCAGCCTGCTTAGGTGATATCGTTTTTACCACTTAAGGATTCAAAGTAGTGGAGGTGCGTTTGATTCTAATGCTTGATCAGCGGAATATTTGTATCTCGTACTCCACACCTCGGTCAGCGTTGGCTTTTTCGATCGAATTTGATGCCGACAAAGTCCGTATTTTTTTGCCGACAACAAGTTCAAGAGTAAACAAGAGTTCAATGGAATGCCTGAAACAACCAAGCTCAAGATTCCCTTGATTGCTGCAGGATCAACCAAATTACAAATCCTTTTCACCATCAATGAATTCATGCTCTCCAAGAAGACACTCAACCTAACCACAGGTCCAAGACTTTCGCTCGAGTACAAATTCTACGTAGACCTACTTTGCCTCTTCGTCATTAACACACATATTCGTACTCGTACCGTACGTTGTACTGGTTAATAGGGTTCGCACATCATGATTCCGAGAAGACAGCTTTTTCGGCTGCACGGATAATTGATGACGGTACGATAATATGGTTTAATAGGGTTCGCACATGATCCCGAGAAGATAGCTTTTTCCGTTGCATGCATAATTAACACCCGCACGGTACGGTACATACCGTAAGATTCTCTTATCATGCACTTCTACTACGGTACCGAGTACAGTACGAATCGATTTTAATACTTTCCTGCTTCGTATTTTCGTACCGTACATACTTCGTAATTTTCTACCGTACCGTACGATGTACTCGTAATTGTACCTACGGTATTTTATCACTTTCTAAAAATACATCTCCATAGTTGAGACCGTACTGTACCGTACGTGTACGTACTCGTATCGAGGGATTGAATGCCACACCTCATGACCGGGAAGAGAATGTTCCAGTGAACGGGAGAAGATAATGATGACCGGGAAGAGGATGTTCCGATGGGTGTGTTCAAGCTGCGCACACTGAAAAAAGATCCCTATGCGTTGCACAAATACCGTACGGTACCGTAGGTAGAAGGCACACAAACACTATTAACTATTGTACGAAGTAATACTTTCCGGCTGGAAACTGACACCTACAAAAGTAATACCCCGGAGTAGTATCTTCTCGTCTTCATATCAAAACACATAAGATTCACACGACCGCACTGTTAGATTCCACTGCTGTTTCAATCGTCAGGACGCTCTTTCCGTTCTAAGACTTAGTTGTTCAACAAGCACAAACAACACGATGAGTCTTTTTGCTTCGGAAATCACCCAGCTCACGGACGCTCGCGAAGATCTCGAGGAGGTCTCCGATTATTGCAAGACAATCGAAGAAGAACCGCCGGTTGGATTCATTGGCAATCTTATCGAAGACGGTGCGTCTGTTGGATTTATCGCTCCTATTTTGAACTCGGACATGTCCGATGAGGAGCTTGCCGATATAGAAGATGCTACCGACATCATTCCGAATTTTTCAGAGAACGACACGGTACCCGAATTCTGCCTGAAGGTGAACCAGGCGTTGTTCTCCCTCAACGCCTTCGTCAATGTCTGTCCAACCGTCAGTAACTTCAAGTACAATCCCAAGCATTGCGATCCTGGCTTCTGGTGCGGTTGCTCCGATCCTAGGTAAGATTTTTTGGGAGTCGTGCATCGATCTCACACAACGAACGAACGAAACGAACGAACGAACGAACGAACGGAGACAAAACGCTAACAACTTTTCCTTCTTTTGGATTGTTTTTGAAATACCAAGTCTTGAAAAGTGTCAGCCATCAAACGATCTGAAGGAAACTTTTTGGGCCGGCCACTACACGGACTACACAAACGAAATCCAACCAATCGTCTACACTGGGTGGGCGTCTCGCTACCCGGACGACTACTTTCGATGCAACTCGACATTATATTGTCCGGGAAAGGACGGAAATGTTACGTACTGTCCCCAGCTCTGCAAGAAAGGATTTTATTGCCCAACTCCCGCCGAACAAATTGTTTGTCCCGAAGGTCACTACTGCAGGACCGGGAGCATCGAGCCAACAGAGTGTCGCTCATTGGACAGGATGTGTCGGAACAGGCCTTGTTGATCCAACCGGAGATTGGTATCTTCTTTTAGTTGCTTGTGCTACGATCTTGGCGGTCGGATTCGTGATCTTGGCGTTTCTTTTTTTGAACGGGAAATATCCGTTCCGCAAGAAGACAGAAGAACCCGATTCTATCGAAGATGAAGAGCAGACTCGACCTCCACCTCGGACTCGACGTGGACCTGGACCTGGAGGAATGAGGCGTACGTCTTCTGTCACGACCCCAAAACCCAAGTTTACCGTCGATCTCAAATTTTCCAACTTGCAACTCACGCTGCCGAACGGAAATTGCATTATGCAAGGAGTTACGGGAGAATTGAAAGCTCGTCAATTTACAGGTAAGCACTGTGTCCACATAAGGCAAGAATCGTATTGCCATCGTAATGAATTGTTTGTCGACCGTTGTGCGCAAAAAAACAGGGCAGAGACGTTTTCTAGATTACTTTGGTTGTATTGCCGTGCAATCATTCTTCCATTGCGTCCGCAAGATAAGATTTTCGTGTGAAATTCACCCTCACTGTTGAGTTTTCGATGCTCTGCTGCTGCTGCCTGCGTGTTGCTCGTTCAGCAATTATGGGGCCCTCGGGTGCGGGAAAGTCGACATTTCTGTCTCTGCTCTCTGGAAAAACAGAGCACACGGGAGGAACACTCGAAGTGAATGGAAAGACTGCCTCTCTGAAGAACTATCGAAGCGCTGTAGGTTTTGTACCGCAGGAGGACATTATGCTTCGTGAGTTGTCTGTGGAGGAAAATATCCAGCATTCTGCATTTATGCGTCTTCCAGCTAGTATGTCTCGAGAAAAGAAATTGGAAAGAGTTTACCAGGTGATGGAAAGTTTGGATCTCTTACGGATCAGAAATAGTGTAATAGGTGATGAAATCGTTCGGGGTATATCCGGAGGTCAACGGAAACGAGTCAATGTCGCTATGGAGCTAGTCGCCGATCCTAGCTTGTTGGCACTTGACGAACCAACATCTGGGTACGTTGCGATGTATCGTTTGTGTATGATGCTCATATTGTATTGATGATCAAGTTACTTCTACCCTCTATAATCTTACCTATTGGGCTTAGATTGGATTCCACAACTTCAGCAAGTCTGTGCGAGGTTCTAAGTGATCTTGCGTTGACGGGTGTGAATGTAGCGGCGGTTATCCATCAACCAAAAATTGAAATACTCGAACAGTTTTCGAACGTTCTCCTTCTGGGAAGAGGTGGTAGGACAGTCTACATGGGACCGACTGAAAACATGGAGCTGTACTTCGAGAACATCGGATTTCCAGTGCCTTCTCAGACGAATCCAGCTGACTTTTACATGGACGTCATCGCGGGGTTGATTCCTTGCAAGAACGATCCAAATTTCAAGAAAGAAGATCTTTTAGATCATTGGGATAAACACCTCGAGAACTCCGCAGAAGAAGAAAGGGAGTCCAATACCATTGCAGTTGCTACTGGAAACCAAGTTGGTCTCAATGGATCTGTCAAAGCGCCGGAACGTCGAATAGCTGCAGGGTTTGTCACGCAAACTGTCCTTCTTTTCAAACGCTGTGTCGTACAACGATTTCGTGTGCCCCAGAATACCATCATTCCTGTACTGCTTTCCGCTGCTAACGGGATGCTGATAGGGTACTTCATTCATACATTTGCCGACCTTTACTACGGAATTCCCCTCGTTATGGACCTGGAAAATCCCACAAGCAACGCAGCGACTCAATTCGTGGCCAACTATCCGGTTATTCCGACAACTGCGTTCGGCTCGATCTGGCTTTTCACAGCTTTGGCAATAATCCTAATTTCCATTGATTCGCTAAATACGTTCGGTGACGAGAAAGCGATTTTCAGGAGAGAATGTTTTAGTGGTACAAAGGCTTTGTCGTATTGGTGCGCTAAAACATTTGAATCGGGGCTTTGGCTTCCTCTTTATGCCGCTGTCTTCGTAAGTTTGGCATGCATGACATAGTTTGATCCCATTTCTTGTGATCGCATTTTTCTCACTACTAATTTTGATGCACTTGTATGGTTGCAAATGCTTGTCTTTTCGACTTTTACCGTTATGTGAACCACTTTTAAAATAGGTGACGGTTTGTGTCATTCTCCAACCTCAGCCGATTCCAGTGACAAATTACTTCTTAATTATTTGGATATCAATGATAGGAGACAGCGGGGTTGCTCACTATTGTTTCGCTTTACGCAGGACCTTCCAATCGTGGTATTGTCCATTTGGTTTGCTGCTTGTTTTTGATTATGGTATTCAGTGGTGTCATGATCAAATACAAAGGGAAAAACAAAATCTTCCAGGCATTCTTCACATTTTGGGTATCTCAAGGGTATGTGAAGGGTTCTGTAACTCCATATGAAGAAGTATTCAACGTTCCTGCACTTAACGAGGCCTGGCAAGGATACGACCTTCATTATCCATTTTCGTTTGATATTATGTGCGGTATTCTGACTGCTTCTTTGTGGCATCTGGTTGCATTGGTGATTTTGATGTTGCGGGCAAGATGAAGAAAAGCCATGGCAGCAACCATATATATTTTTAACAGTAAATGAACAACAGTAACTTTTCTCACAAAAGATGGAAACACTAAGCGTAACTTAAATTGTTTTCTCTACGGATATCTTGGTCGCTATCACTGGTAGGGTGTTGAAGTATCTTTTGCTAAATGGCTGTCTTGAAGCAAATCTGTCCAAGCTTCTTGGACAGTCATCATCATGAATCTTGTGTCCGTCTCGGAGCGAATTACGTGCATGTTACTTGTGTCATCAATGGCCAAATCCTTTTATCTTTTGCCTTCTAAGCTGCGACTTTTGCCAACTCCATTTCAAGGGTACTACGGTATTAGAGGTTGAACAGCTGACCTAAAGTTGACATCATGATTAATTATCTTACCAGTTCGAACGCAACAGTTCTTTGTCGTAAGATTACTACCAGGTACGAGTAGGTAAGATTTACGAGTGCATTCTAGCTGGAGGTAAAAATTAGACGAAGTTGCATCAACTATTGAGTGATTCCCAGCAGTTCTAAACTAATAAAAGACCAAAGTAATAAAAATATATTCACGAGTGAATAGATTGAATAGCACCCAACAGATGAATATTTTTTATTAACTATTCACTCCGAGTGAATATGGAATTCGGAATCTCTAAATAAGAAACAGCCAGTAACTGTCTGTTTAATCACTACCCGCGCCACCTACCTACCTCTTTTGGCAAGCAAGGCTGGCCGGCGAGGTTAAGTATTTTATTCTATGGGCCTTTTGCTTGATCGTGATATATGGAATAAATGAGGCCCATTTCATATGTACTCTTTTGAATGCACATATGGGTTCCAAGTGTTTACTTATCAATCCGGTCTTTAATGATGCCTTGGTTCGAATAGTTTAACCTGTTTCTGTTGTAGGCCTAAGTGGAATAGTTTTTACCATGCGTTGGGTGACTGAAATATTTGATTTTACTGATTCTGTTGGAGTTTATTCTGTTTTTATTCAGTTAATAAAAATCTGGCAGCCGAGGCAGCCTCGACTGCCAAATTATATTCAACGATTAATATATCTATGTAGAAAGTGAACAAATTTATTTGTTTGGTTGCAGACTTTAATTAGTTCAGAACTGCCGGGAATCACTCATTGAGACGTTTTTAGTATGTTGTGATAAAAATTTACAGTATTAGTATGTATGATTAACGGATTGGTATAATGAAGCATCAAATGATAAAAATGTGAGGTTCTCTTGATCATGCAATGGAAGAACTATTCTTTATATTCTCCCAGAACATTCATTGTGCTCCCTCAGAATGTTCTCTAGTATCTTCTCCTGAGAAATACTCTGGTTCTCCTGGAGTACTAATAATATTCCGGTCCCCTGGACACAATCGATCGGTTGGTCACGAGGATTATTGTTATACTATCCCCCACAGTCATTGAGGAACCAATTACTGTTGTTGTTGTTGCTTGCTGCTGCTGCTGCATTGCTAATGGGCCTCGACAGGGAAGAATCTTCCTGGATATTGTAAGTCTCCTCTATCATTTGTTCAGATTTCTTCACCTTTACCGTACCATTTGCAAAGACTTGAACAATTGGATATAGGCCCTATGAAATCTTTCCTGCCACTTAGTTGGATCGTACGTCCTCAGCATTTTTTCATGCCCGATCTGATAGTTGTGGTTGCTTGATCCTGCTCTTATTCAGTCTAATTAGATTCTGATCAATGAGTTGCTGTCACCAATTCCGCATCGCTTCCAAGTTGGCTATCAAAGCTACATCCATCCATCCATCCATCATCATGTCCCTACTGAATACTAATGCTCCTGATGATGTCTGCAATATGTGATTGACTGCGCATCTGGTAGGATGCATGCAAGTTGCCAAGAAGGGGTTATCCATTATTTGTTCTGCTTTCTGTTCATCATTTGCATGCATTCTTTGTTAATTTCCTTCTGAAATGGATGCAAGCTGATGCTGATCCAAAGGCTTGGAAGAACAGCAGGAGCTTTATATGGAGGGAGAGTCACTACGGTGCCAATCTGTTTACTTAGTAACTGATGATCCACTATGGCGAAGCTAGGGAATCACCAGATCTCTTCTCACTACTGATTGTCACGGCACAGTCAGATAGATCTTATGTGTGTAGTTTTACAGGTAAAGACTCTTACCGTTTGCGAGCCTCTGCTGTCTTTTCTTGAAAACACACAGCTTAATAAATGATTGCATATGCGAAGCTCTACTGTGTTTGTCTATAACCATGAAAGATATGCCTTAAGCGCGTCACGCGCAAGGAACTTGGTTGTTCATCGTGTATCAACTACTGATACTGTTTTTAGAATGAAGAATATAGAGATTATAAGTGGTTACTAAAAGTCGATGTAAATGTAATTTGATCTGTGGAGGAGTCATTGATCTCCGCTTCTTCCGGAAGTATAATCTTCTTCTCCCGGTCATTATGAATCTTCCTTTGGTCATTAGGATTCTCTTCAACCTCAAATCACGACTCGGTTCGTCAGTCACGAGGATTATTGTTACACTACCCCCCACAGTGACTGGCTGACCAACCAACGCAATAGTTACTGCAGTGGTTGCTGGATTGGTCCCCGGTAGGGCACCACCTTCCGAATATTGTAGATCTCCGTGACCGCTTCTGATCGTTGCACCTTGATTCTTGTTCTGATGGTAAATACTTGGATGATTGGGTATGGTCCATGGAATCTTTCTTGTAGTTTGGCTGGGTCGTACACTCGAACCATTACTTGCTCTCATATTTGATAGTTATGGTTTATCCTGCCATTGTTTGTTCTCATTAGATTTTGATCAATGAGTTGTTGCCTCCTATTTCGAATTGCTTCCAGGTTGGCTATCAAGGGCGCGTCCATCATTTTTGGCAGGAGAATCTTCATCTTCACCATCGTCATGGGGTATCATACAGAATATGGAAATGAACTCAAGTGCCATAGTGGAAGGTTTAAGAGGGAACAAATCAGTATCATGATGCTTAAGAGGGTGACCATTGGAAAGGAAGGAAAATTACCAACAAAAATTTCAAATTACACGGCGCACGGATGACAAAATTATGAAAGAGAAAGATAACTTTTTTAGTTGGAGGGTACCTTATTTAGTCGGAGAAAGAGGGAGATACCAGTTTTTCATTGTTTATATCATAGGTGTGGCCAAATTCCTTACTCCAAAAATGAACATGCATATGGGAAGAGTTTTTAGGGCACATAAATCTGTGTTGGTTGGTTTTCATTCTTGAAAACACACATCTATGCGTATCTGTGCATTATTACACAGAGATACGTCACTGTGTGTTTTCGGGAATGGCCCATTAGTCGCCTCCTAGAAAATACCGTGCGTACGTACGAGTACTGTACTTCGTACTTCCTAACAATTACAGCATTCGAAAATGTTTTTATCAAAGATTGAATTTTTTCATTTTCGTTTTTGAAAAAGGGGGCGTGCCACCATTCTTTCGCGAGTCCCATCTCCCCGGAATCGTGCGAAAAACAATGACAACCACCAGGCACGAATGGCCCAAGCTATTTTTTTGCCAGTACAATTTATGACGGCCCTGACTCAACCATAAAAGTATCGCTCAGCTTACGATTACAAAAACTAAGAATTTAGAATTCTCTGACAAATCGTGAGTCATCGTAGGGAGACACGCGTCAAAATTTGAAAATACTACCTGCCTGTAACTCTTACCGTACAGTACGTACCGGGTTTCAGAGAAAAACCAGAAAATCGACCTCTCGCGAAATTTCTCTCTGAACAAGTGGAGTCAGAACGCATTCGTAGTCGTGGAATGAATCTCGTCGCTTGAGAGGTCGATTCTCACTTGGAAAAGGTATCTCGAAAACATCATCATCATCATCATCATTATCATCATTGGTGCACGCGACGGAAAGAGGATAAAAATCGTCTCTCTCGATCTCCACCAAGAATTTTTTTTCTGACAGGAATCAACATTCCGTTCATCTCACTTTCGCAAAACACACCTCAAACCAAACCGAAAACCAAAACTAAAAGCAAAGACTGTTGCCGAACATAAACAATCGACCATGGACGCCTCAGACATTATCAAGCCAAACTCTGTTGATGACATCACTGACTCCACAACAGTCACGTCTTCGATCGGAGGGTCATTTCCATCGTCACCAGCTTCATCTGTCTCCTCTGAATCGGAGAGCTCCTGGATGGACGTCGAGCTTGTCCAACCTCATGTTGGATACAAGAAGGTACTTGTGACCGGTGGTGCGGGCTTCATTGGAAGTCACGTGGCAGAATATCTTCTCGCTCGTGGAGATGATGTCGTTATTATTGATGAATTGAACCAATACTACGACGTGTCCATCAAAGAATCAAATCTTAGACTTCTTCAAGATTCATACCCCGAAAAGGGACGGGTGAAGATCTATCGTGGTGATATCTGCGACAAAAAGCTGCTCGAGTCAATTTTTGAAACAGAAAACATTAAGTGGGTGTGCCACATGGCTGCGCGAGCCGGGTGTTCGTCCCTCAATTCAGGACCCATTCGTCTACATCCACTCCAACATCAATGCCACGACTCACTTGATGGAATTGTCACACAAACACGGTATAGAAAACTTTGTCTTCGCCTCCTCTTCATCAGTTTATGGAGGATCCAAGTCTACCTTCTTCTCCGAAGACGAAGTCGTGGACCACCCTGTAAGCCCTTATGCTGCAACCAAGAAAACATGCGAGCTACTGGCTTACACTTACCATCACCTTTATAAACTGAAGGTGACTGGATTGCGATTCTTTACCGTTTATGGACCACGAGGACGTCCTGACATGGCGCCCTTCAAGTTCACAGACCGCATTTATCGTGGTGTAGAGATGCAACAATTCGGAGACGGTTCTTCGAGCCGCGACTACACAGTACATCTCGGATATCGTTGACGGCGTCGTCCGTGCCATCGACCGCCCTTACGACTACCAGATCTTTAATCTCGGGAAGGGTGCAGGAACATCTCTGAAAAATTTCATCGGATTGGTCCAAAAATACGTTGGGAAAAAGGCTATCATCAAGGTGCTTCCCGACCAACCGGGTGATGTTCCATACACATGTGCCGACGTTGCGAAGGCTAAATATCTCCTTGGATACAAATCGAAGGTCGCGTTCGAAGACGGAATCAAAAGAACTGTCGAGTGGTATAAAAACAGCTATGCCAAAGAGGAACAAGTATCGAAGAATGATACACCCGAAAGAATACCCATCATGCAGTCGGCACCAGTTGCTGCGTAGGAACAATGAAATCCTCAAGAGTGAGAAAATAGTTGTAGATTACTGTAATCAAATAATATTCCACCCACGATATACACAATACGGAGTAGGTACGAAGTGTGTATTCAGAATAAATAGTTCTACTCGGTAATAGTGAAGATAGAACCACAGGTGTGAGATATTGACCTGATGGTTATTTGAGTGACCATCAATGTAATTGTCATACGAAGTAATCGTACGGGTACATAGTGTACCGTATGTAATCTTACCCGAATACAGTAAGAACAATCATGATTGAATTACGAAACGTACGTACGTACCCGGTCATTTTGAACCAACATCAATAATCATCGACGATCTGGCTAAAATATTTTTCAGTCATTCTTTCTCCCGAAATCGGAACGCATTCTCAGTCGTGCATAAAGATTCCACCAAATCAAAGTGAACGATGACCACACAATTCATCGGTTCCAGCATAGAATTTCTACCAACGTATTGGAGACGGAGACGGTAAGGTTCGTATACGGTGCTCCTACGAGTACGAGTACGAGCTCGTTCAGCATATCATTATTTTTTGGCAACGTACCGGTATTAGCGGTATCTTGAGTGTCGAAAGTCGAGAAGATATGAAAGTTCACTGATCACGGTTTCTCGTGACTAATATCCTTCTTGACTCTACCCGGTACGGTACGTTGCAACAAAGTTTCACACGCGGATTGCACGGCCGCTGCTGCTAATACTATGATGTAAGAGGTTACCTGCGTCGGCGGGTTGTTTTCCTGGAGACGCCACGAAGGTCCCAACTTACACAGAACATCAATCATCACAGAGGTACTTGTAATCACGTTTTCTCTGCTGCCCATTCCCCTCATTCTATTTTATCCCTGAACTAAAAATACGACAATCATGAGATTCACTTCCTCTATCGTCTGTGCCGTCGCCGCTTTTGCTGCATCCGCAACTGCTTTCGCCCCTCAAGTGCGACAGGGTGTTAGCACTGCGCGATTTTCCACTGCCGAAGATGTCACCACTTCCCAGGTCGAGCGAAACGAAAACTTCGCCAAGTTGGCCGGTGGTTACCTTTTCCCTGAGATCGGGCGTCGCCGAAATGCTTACCTCGAGGAAAACCCTGAAATGGCTGACCGTATCATTTCTCTAGGAATTGGCGACACCACGAAGCCCATTCCCCCTCATATTTTGAACGGCTTGGTCGAAGGAGCTAAGAAACTTGGTACTGCCGAAGGTTACAGTGGATATGGTGCAGAACAAGGGCAGGCTCTCTTACGAGAAAAGATCGCCAAGGTTCTTTACAACGACCTTATTGATGCCTCAGAAGTTTTCGTGAGCGATGGTGCCAAATGCGATATCATGCGTGTTCAACAAATGTTTGGACCCAAGGTTGTCAGTGCCGTACAGGATCCTTCTTACCCTGTCTACGTTGACACTTCCGTCATGATGGGACAAACCGGAACTCAAAACGCGGAGACCATGCAATACGACAACATTGTCTACATGAAGTGCGGTCCCGAAAATGGATTCTTCCCTGACTACGCCAACCTTCCCAGAGCTGATGTTGTGTACTTGTGTTCTCCCAAGTAAGTTGTTGTGGTGTTTTTAACCTATCGAGTTGGAAACATTAGTATTTCATGTCTTGGAAGAAACGAAAATTCAATGCCGTGTACTCACCACTTTACTTCTTTCCTATGTTATCAACAGCAACCCCACTGGTGCTGCGGCAACCAAGGAACAGTTGACAGATATTGTCAACTTGTGTAGGGAGCGAGGATCTATTCTTGTCTTCGACGCCGCTTATGCTCCATTCATTCGATCTGAAAATGTTCCGAAGTCTATTTTCGAAATTGAGGGAGCCAAGGATGTTGCAATTGAAGTCAACTCCTTCTCCAAATATGCAGGTTTCACCGGTGTTCGTCTTGGATGGACTGTCGTTCCTTCCGGCTTGAAATTCAAGGATGGCAGCTTGGTCCGTGATGATTTCAACCGTGTCATGACCACTGCTTTCAACGGAGCTTCCAATATTGTCCAAGCTGGAGGACTTGCATGCTTGGACGAAGAAGGACAAAAGGAAATCAATGAACTCATTGATTATTACTTGGAAAATGCAAAGATTCTGAGAGAGACCTTTGAGGAAATTGGATACGTTGTCCACGGGGGAACTGATGCCCCTTATGTCTTCGTTGAATTGCCAGAAGAGATTGGTGGTTCTTGGGCTGCCTTCAGCATGATCTTGGAGAAGGCACAAGTTGTTACCATTCCAGGAGCTGGATTCGGACCTGGAGGAGAAGGCTTCTTGCGTCTGAGTGCCTTCGCACCAAGAGATTCCGTCATCGAGGCCTGCGAACGATTGAAGGATGTTATGAAGAAGGATTAAACTAAAATCATTTTCTATTTTTTTTTAAAGAGACTTGTGATGGCCCGGTGTTATTTGTATCTCATGACACATACATTGACACTTCTGGTGTTTTCTATACGTCTGTGGGTATTCCAGTTTAGGTTTGATTCCAATCAGCTCAAAATAATAAATTAGTGCAAGTGTAAAGTAATACAAATAATACTACTATGTTTGTTAATCAATAACCATGACGTCACTGAGAATCCGGTAGGAAGGAATGTAACCACGACGTTACAGGTGACAATGTGTATATTTGTCTGTGTGTGGTGTTTTCGAACGATCTACTCGGATCGAAACATAAACTCATTCTATAACGCGCTTCCCGCGTTTGGGGCATCGACAGTATTTTTTGTAGCATCTCTGTAATCGTTTTTCAATGCAGTCAGAGTGGAATGTAAGCTGCCATAAGTTGAACTTTCTCGACCTAGACGATTAACTTCAAACTTCATGACGTTCTTCATAACTGGGTAATAATCAACCCATCCTCTCCGGGTTGCTTCGAACAACTCAACCGAGACTTGTTTAGCCTTCCTCTCGTAAAGTGCATCTATGTCAACCAGCCTTTTCTCATTGCGATCCAATTGATCCGCCAGTTTCTTTGGCGCAAACTTTTTCCCTTTGCGTTCAATTTTGTTTACTTTTTCACGCAAGCATGTCCACCTTGTTGATGTAATATTCTCTTCGCTTGGCAAGTTCGCGCACAGACTTCACTTCAGAATCCAATTTCGATGTTACCACTTCATCCCACTCGTCGATGTAGTTCACAATGTGATTCTTGTATTCCCTCTGGCTTAGCTCATCTTGCATCGTCGCTAGTTGCTGATGCGCCATCAAAGTTCCGGGTCCAATTTCCTCGGCAACTTTCGTGATTGCCTCAGTTCGCAATTCAAGACCTTCCAGAGTTTCCAAATCTCCAGTTGCTTCAATCTCTGTTACTTGCTCCTCCGTCAAAGGTTTTCCAATATGGTTCCACAAGGGAGTTTCTTCGCTCAGGAGTGCGTATTGTTGAACCAACTTGTGTTTTGTCGTATTAGAAAACGGCACACAAAATAAAGGACATTGAGACAAAAGTAAAGATGCAGCAGCAGATCAATCACAGCATGAGTGCACGTTTGGAAAACTACATTCAATACAGAGCATGAACAACGACAGTTGAACACTTTACCTGATTCCTCTTTTCGGAAACTTCCTTCAACGCGACCTGATACTCTTCCAAGTATCGGTTCAAAATACCCATCTTCTTACGCCAGGCTTGATAATCTCTTGCAAGAGGTACCAAATCTGGACTAGATGCGACCCCTGTTTCCTTGGCTTTGTTCTTTGCCCTCCAGAGACGTTCCGCTACGTTCGTGGTGTATCTAGAAAAGTCTGGTTGTTCTCCCACTGAGCCGTTCGAACTTGGCGGTGGTCTTGCTTCGTATGTTTCTTGCAGTTCATATTCTGCGTCATCTGGACTTCCGTCATCTATTTTTTCCTCGCCTTCAGGGACTGGAGCTGATGGAACAATATCGTTATCTTCATTCGGGGGAGGCTGAACGCTTTCCCATTCTTCTTCTTGATCGTCCGCGACATCTTCTGTATCGGCTTCGGCCGTAGGTGGCTCCTCGCTTTCGACTGCTGGTGTCTCCTCGGTTTCGGCCACTGACACATCCTCGGTTTCGACCGCGGGTGCCTCCTCGGATTCCGCCTGGGGGGTATTGTTGTCTTCGACGGGAGGGGTCGCTGCCTCAGTTGTTTCCGATGCCATGGTTAGCTCTTATTTGTCTTCTTTCATGAACTAGAAGATTGTGACACTTTCTTTGTTGTGCGGCAATGTTGAATGTATACGGTACGAACCGTGTTCTAAAATCGTATGCAAGATGCAAGGATCGATTATTATTTCTTTCTACTTCGTGTTTTTTTGGAAGTACTCCGGTATTTTTTTTTTTTTCCGTATGAAAAACTGGGCCTGTAATCAAGACTCGAATTATTGTGAGATCCTTGGATCCTAAGTATTTTTGGCATCCTACACGAAGGAGGGCCAAAAATAGACAACGAAATTGGAGGCCATAATAATTACCAATCCGGCCCTGTTGTTATACTCGTACGGTACGGTACCGTACCCAGACCATACCTGTGTTCTGTTTTTCAGGTCACAGGGTATGAGTACTCGTACCGGTACGATACTCGTACCGCAACCGGTACGAGTACGGCCCAGCTCGTCCTTTATTCTTACTCGTAGTACTGTATGTAGCTACCTAGCATATTCTGAATAAGTACAGTACCGTACCAATTTCCAATAATCATTATTTTTACCAGAATCGAGCAGTTGTCAGACTCTCTGACAGACCTTCGCCCGCGCGGTTTTAGAAAGTAGTATATAATAACACAGTTATTTTATACTAAAAATAAATAATAACCCTAGTTATTATTTTTTCAGTCAGCGTAGGTTTTGTACCATACATGCGGGTTTCGACCATACATCCGGGTTTTGTTGGTCCCGTTCTGTATATCCATAGTTGTCCGTGTAGGTTTTGTACTAGTGTACATTCTACGTAGTTGTTTTACCACAGTAGGATTTGTACTACGATCACTCGTAGGGCCGTATATCTGGGTTTGTTTGTTGTAGTTTCTACTTAGGTTGAGTACCGCAGTAGGTTTTCTACTACCATCACTCTATGACCGTATATCCAGGTTTCTTTCTTGTAGTCTCTACGCAGATTTTGTACTACCGTAGATGTTACATAGGCTGTGTACCACAGTAGGTTTTGTACTACCATCACTCGTAGGGCCGTATATCCGGGTTTCTTCATACCAATATGGTTGAATTTCATTGGTTCGATCCAATCGTGCGCGCGCATGCGCATACATTATAAAAGGTTGAATCTGATTGGATGGATTGACTGTAAAGTGGTTATCTTAGAGTGTCAGAGATTTCGACCGTTACAGTTAAATCATGCACATTTTGCTAAGAGAGGTGTCGGACACTGCTCTGACATGCCAATAATAATCTCTCATTACTATTACTGTAATCCTATGGCTTCGGCGGACGAGCACGTGTACTCACTCCTAAGTACCAAGAAAAATGAGCAAAAAATGAGCGTTTAAAACTCGCTCAACGGTTGGAGGAGGGAGTGGTACTCTGGTAGCAGAATGTGGTACTCCGGTGCCAAAAAGTGGTACTCTGGTACCACAATTTTTCTGGTACTATTTTCTACGTGATTTCTTGTTGTAACTCTAAAAATCGACCAAAGGTATATGATGTTAAAATTTAAAGAGAAGTGAGCTCAGAGAGAGGCTCTTATTTTTACTGTGTATCTTACTGTATTCGACCGGTATCCCTGTGTTATTCGTGTTGTATGTAGGGATGTCTAAACCGGTCATAGATCATGTGTAATTCGTCATAAGACAGAGAACACATGATATGACCTAAATGTCTGGATACTTGAAGTCATTTTTATCTCTGGAGGAGTATAAGTAACTTTTCAAGTGTAGAATGGATATAACCGCTGTAGAATGTACGTCAGTACGGTACGTGTATTTTTGACCGACAACACACCCCTTGATTCAACACTTAGTGAAGGAGTGTTGAATTACAAGTCGGTTCTCCATCTCGTAGAACTCTAAAAACTTAAGTATGGGCTTGGATATCGAATCGGATGATTGTAATCGTAGAATCAGGACCAATCATAAATCAATGAGAGAGGAGAGGTGCTTGAGTATGTAGTGGTTGTGCGAAAGTCATATCGCCTTGGAATCGATTGGATGGGTAACGAGTCATCAACTCGTAAGAGACAGTAGGAATCGATATGATTGGAGAATCCAACCGTATAAGTGGAGAGATTGAAAGTAATCGTAGTGCTGATTAGATTGGAGTTTGAGATCGTCTGCAGAGAGAGTTGATTGATTGTGGAAGAGTTACCAATCATAATTGAGGGATTGGAGTATCTACTGGGGATGGACAAGAAGAATCGTAGAGATCGATGGACTCGTATCTTTCAAGAGGAGATTGGAGAATCAGAATCAACGCATGGAAACTTGATTGTAGATAGTCGTTGAATAGGATTGATCCGTATAGAGGAATCAACTGTATCAATTGAACGGGAACAGAAGGCTCCATTGAAGATTTCAACGGATTCGAACCGGATACTTGGAAGTGAGATCTATCAGTATCGAGTCTTGGGATAATCGGAATCAATTGTAGAAATTGATTGTGAAACGAATCGTAGAGTTCATCCCATATCAAGCGTAGGAAAGAATTCAATTCAATCGTCGAATAGAATCAAACGAGTTGATTAGCGATGAGACGTATTGATTGATGATCTCAACGGAGGGGAAACAAAATTGATTGATGATCTCAACGGAGGGGAAACAAAGAATCAGATTGATAAGGAAAGTCAGGATCGAATCTTAGAAGAAGCGTAGAGAGGAAGTGGAGACTTGTAGAATAAAGTCGAACGTCAAGGATTGATTATTGCTTGAAGTCGAAGATAAGACAAAGGGGATCCTCAAATGTCTGAGTATTGATCCACTCGTAGGATTGATGTGTTTTGGATCGTAACTCTGTCAAAGAATCAAACGCCGGCGGAGGGGACGGATGTTGATGGAGAGGAGATTCATATCTTGGAAGATGAGATTGGGCAATCTGAATCGACTCATAGAAACTCGATCAGTAGAGATTGAATAACTCTGTCAAAGAGATCGGTGAAGAGAGGACCGATCGACTGTAGTCTTAGGTTCAATTCAATCGTCAAATAGAATCAAATGAATTGATTCCTGATGGGGTGGATTGATTGAACTGGAGAGGAAGGATCAATTGTGGATCTCAACAGATGGGAGTCATATTTGCAAAGATGAGATTGGCTTATCGTAGAATCTCAAAGATACGTGTCAAAGAAACGAATGGAATCGGAGGGGATTCATTTCTGACTTAGTAGGAAGAAGATCTATCAATTCCAGAATCAAATATCAAATGCTGACCAAGGGATTGAATCATAGGAATCGGTTGAGTGTGGAATACGATTGAGAGATCGTAGAAAGCAATTTGATCATAGAATTGAATCGTAAGCATTGGATTTGTTTGGATGTTTCAGAAGCGATTGCAACTGCTTGAATGATTCAAAGGGATGATCAAAGAACAGAGTCATGATCACACCATCCAATTATTTGATGCCTATAGGAGAGGATTGGTCTGAAGGAATGTAAGGAGGATATCAAGTCAAGGATTGAAGAACGGGGTCCAAAGCCGACTAGTAGATTCCTTCTGTATTAGATCTCATCTAGCTCGTATGTTAATTAAGCTTTGAATCATCTCTTTGTCTTAAGTAAGTTCCGTGAATTCGTCGGAACCGGCAACACACCCCTTGATTCGGCGCTGAGTGGAGGAGTGGTGAATTATCAGTCGGTTCGGTGATTTGTTTTCAGTGGGGTCTTTATCTCGTGCTTGTGATGGTAAGTAAATTTCTTTAAGTGTATCAAGAATAAATTCTGGAATTTGTGCACGTGCACTTCCAAATTGAGCGCCATGCAGTCATCCAATGCAATCCCTGGATTCGGATGCACACCCCTCGATTCAGGTACACACCCCTTGATTCACACTTAAGGAAGATAATTCCATGGTTCAATAGAATTCCATGGATGTCAATGATACAAAACTGTAGGGCAAATTTTATGGGTCTATCGAATTCCATGGTTGTAGAAACAAAAGAAGGATGCGAAAGCTGGACTGAGTCAGAATCAAAGACGGCAGGTAATGTGGTGGGGTAAAGCAACTGCCTTTGGATGGGGAAGCTGCAGTCGGTTGCAATGTTCAGTAAACAAAGTCGTAAAACCAATTCATCGACAAGAGGTTAGCATACAAGTGACACATCTGTATCTTCAGGGCATCGCGATGTCGTTTGGTGATGCAGAAGACAGTTTGATTTGAAATCTCATAACAAAGGTGAGATGAATGTGTGCTGTGTTCTGCAAATGTAAGAATGCCGCTGGGAAGGATAGTGCCCGCGTGAAGTGCCTTGGGCAATGCGAGTTGCATGTATGGCTTGAGAGGGACGGAGGCCGGTTGCGGCAAGCGATGGAACACCACAGTTTCGCTCGGAGGGTTAAATGTCCATCGAAAATTGGCAGATTTATAAGGCGGAGCAGAATGATGACCAAATCTAGTCGGTGCAGATGGCGATACAGATGGTGCGGTCACAATGGAAGACTTCTCCTGACGTTGAACAGGAGGACTTGAAGATGTGACACATAGGAGGGAGTCAGAGCGGACGCGTCGGAATGAGACCAATTCACTTTGGGGAGAATAGGTCCAGGTCCAGGTGTAATGGGGAGCTTTGACGGAGGGAGCAGGTGTACCAATTATGGAGTTGTTTGCGTGTGCAGGAAATTGGATAGCCATATGTGCCTCGGATGCGATGGGTTTTTGTGGTAGAGGAACGGACTTTGGTTTGATGTATTTTTGCTGTGGTAAATTGGCAAATCTGGCCCTGGATGCATTGGGAGTTTTATCTGCTAACGGCGTAGCTTTGCGGGTGTTGCTTTTTTTAGGGGAACTGTAGATGTTGGTGTCATAGACCTCGGCAAAATGTATTGCATCCCAATTTGGTTTGAATCCCCAGTGTGTTGCTCTGATTTCTATGAGGATGGTGGCTTGTCCATTTTTGATGGCTAGTTCTCCTGCCTTGTCCATCGAGTGTTTGTTTTGGAGGCTCTTTGTGGATTGGTTTGGAGCAACATACCAGAAAGTGGCATCAGCAAAAAGCCTGGATATGTGTCCTTTGTTGACTGCAGTTCGTTCTTTGTAGGGGAGGATATCCATGATTGCGGTGGCAATGATTTTCCTGAGCATGGTGACCGGATCCGGAGCCAGTGTTTTGGGTCCTTCTGCATCATCATCTGTGATGAATAGTCCGACCGTGTACTCTAGATTGTGGGCGAATGAATTGTTGAAGTCTTCATGTTTGTGGGCATTGCCCTTCGTATTGAATGGTCCAAATTGAATTGCAATGTCCTGGATCTGATTCCAGTCAAATGCAGTTGCAGGCGGCATTGTCGTCGTCGTCAATGTATCAATCGTTCGATCGTTCGTTCTGTTCCGGCGTTCGGTCTTGGGATGGAATTGACCGGCGATGTGTATTACAGAAGGAGATGTAATCGTAATCGTAATCGTTCGAGCGATCGTCGTCCTTAGATGTATTCCGGCGGAGGAAGACTTATATTCAATTAGATTAACCGGTGCTGTTGAAACGACGATGTCGGTGTTGTCGAACGGTTAATCGTAATCGTAATCGTAATCGTAATCGTTCGATCGTAGTCGTAGAAACCGGACGATGTTTGGTGGTGCGGAGCGTCGTGATCGTAGGAACAAAAACGAATTAACCTTGGTAATCGTCGATGATGCGATGATTGGATTAGTCGGCGTTTGCGTTGTCTGGAGCATTCGTCGGAGAAATAATCGCAGTATTGGTTTGTGCTTGTTGTCGTTCACAGATGTCCGGAATGGCGTTTGCAGGAAGGGAGACCAGGGAAAAGACCGAGTGCGGAATAGCCGAGGAAGGGAATTGCTCGGCGCTGTGCAAAGCAAGTGATGGATTATCGCGGAACGATCCTCGGAGGTGCAGAAATAACCGAAGGAATGTTCCGAAGAAGGAAGAAGAAGGAGCCGGCAGAACCAACGAAATGACCAAGCGAAGGTGCGACGGATGACCAAAAGAATGTTAACAGATTGTGATCGCTGCTGAGCAGAAGGAAGAACGAATCGGTTGCAATGTCTATGTTGTAGGCCGTGGATTATCATGGTCGTAGATCGTTCTTTGAGGAGCAGTTATCGAATTGTCGATGTCGGCCTTGGATGTGTATTACAGAAGGAGATTCTTGGTAGAAGAATCTGTAGACACAGTGGGTCGGGGATTGAAATATTGAAGTATCGAGTGATCCTCGGAAAGATCCAATAACCGAAAAGACTGTCAGAATGTTTGTACGGGAAGAAATAACCGGAGGAAGATCAACCGGTCTTATATATGAACAAATGACTGAGCGAAAGTGTGCGAAGTGACGGAGGGACGACTGAAGGAATTAACCAAAGAGATATCGACCGTAGGAGAAGATCGTTGGAACGATCCTCGGAGGTGCAGAAATGACTGAAAAGACCGTCGGAGTGACCGGAGAGGACGTTCGTCGGAGGAACCAAAGAACGGTCGAGGGGAGTTAAAGCAACTATCGAAGGATGAGTTGCAGTCTGTTTTATTGTTGCATAAAGAAGTGCTTAGCACAATCAAATGGGCGTCAATGGTCCTTTATGAGGATGATGGACGCGGAAGGGTAAATATGGAGTAATGCAATCGGCTTGTCCGGTGCAATGGGCTTGTATTAACGTAATCGTAATCGTAATCGTAATTATTTGATTGTCGTCCTTGGAAGTGTATCTTGGTAGAATTGTTCGATAGTAACCGGCGATATCAGAATCGTTTGATCGTAGAGGTAGAAACGGTGTTATCGAGCGGCGTCTATGTTATCGAATCGTCTATGTGTATTACAGAAGGAGATTCTTGGTAGAATGTTCTGTAGATACACCCCTTGATACGTATGCTTGGTCGTGTATTACAGAAGAAGATTCTTGGTAGAAGGATCTGCATACACCCCTTAATACGCGAGTAAGGAGGAGAGAGAGGCGGGGGGGAGGTCTATTGATACAGCCCGGCGTTGCGAGTCCCGTACCAAGTATACTCTGGCTGTAACCGACAGTGGAGGTGCTGTACGGGGCGGAGATAGGTAGCTTAAGGTATCCACTTGGTAGTGGAAGGTATAAGGGCTCTATAACCTGTTGTAACTCTAAAAATCGACCAAAGGTATATGATGTTAAAATTTAAAGAGAAGTGAGCTCAGAGAGAGGCTCTTATTTTTACTGTGTATCTTACTGTATTTGACCGGTATCCCTGTGTTATTCGTGTTGTATGTAAGGGATGTCTAAACCGGTCATAGATCATGTGTAATTCGTCATAAGACAGAGAACACATGATATGACCTAAATGTCTGGATACTTGAAGTCATTTTTATCTCTGGAGGAGTATAAGTAACTTTTCAAGTGTAGAATGGATATAACCGCTGTAGAATGTACGTCAGTACGGTACGTGTATTTTTGACCGACAACATTTCTAGTAGAATAGTAGAATTTTCTGTCGTGATTTCCAGTCGTATTCTGAGCACTATTTTCCTACACTATTTTTGGTACTCCCAGAACACACAAATACACAGCAGACTAGGGACCAGAGTATATGCCAAAAAAAGCGCTAGAATTAGTCTGTAGACCTATTTCTTGCCAGAGAACACACCATGATGAATGTTTAGGCTGTTGGGGCCAAAATGGTCACAAAAAAGGCAGTTTTGCACTCAAACGTAGCAGAACCCTAGAAGCAAACGTGCTGATCCCAAGCAGGTCCCTCGCAAGGATCTTGTCTTCCTGGAACGTCAAAGGTACCAATTTGGCGCACAACAGAAGTAACTTGAACTTCTGGGTCTGTGGAAGCAAAAGATGGCCTGCCAATCAAAGGAGGATAACCAAAAAACACTCCCACCGGAGATGGACCCCATGCACCATTCTGCTCATCATAGCGATGGTAATGATTTTCACCAAAAGAGACACGGCGGGGGTCTTGAGGAAGAGGACGTTCTTGAGGAGGAGGACAACGCGCGTGAGAGCCTCTTTCAGCAAGAGAGGGGTGTTGTTCCTCGTATTGCAGCTCGTACGACTGACACGATGGTGGCTTGCGTTCTTCCTTGTATCGCGGCTTGTACGACCAACGTGGTAGTGGCTTGCGTTCTTCCTCATATCTTGGCTTGTAGGACTGACGCGGTGGTGGCTTGCGTTCTTCCTTGTATCGCGGCTCATAGTAGTAGGACCGGTTTTCACCAAAAGAAACACGGCGAGAGTCTTGAGGGCATGGCTTGGGTTCTTCCTTGTATCACAGCTTGTAAGACTGAGTATGTCGGTGGTGGTGGTAACTCTCCTTTGTACAGCGGCTCACACCGGTTGTAATGCTCGTATCGTAGCCTGCTGCGATCCTCGTGTCCGTATCGGGGTTCGCGAGGACGATCCTCAGCAAATTGTCCGCAATCCTTGTAATGGGGCTCATTGCGGTACTAGTCACGACGTGAATCGTGTTCCTGCCACTGATTGGTGCGATCAGTGAATGGCATAGGGACAGGAGAAGGCTCTTCCCCTGTACCAAGAGAGATATTGGAGGGAAAGGCTGGGGGAGATTTCTTGGGGACTTCAAATTGCTGGGTCATCAACCCCAAAGCTCCAGCAGCAAAATCAGAAGAGACTGAGTCCTTGGAGAGGTCACCAAAGGAGTGTTGGATGGAGAGCAGGGGGGATTCATCCAAAAATGGGGCTGGCGCTTGGGATTCTTCTGCAGGTGAAGCTGGAGCCAGTGCTAGAGCCGGAGCAGGAGAAGGCGCGCGAGGTGCAGGCGCCGGTGCAGGAGATGGGGCGCGAGGTGCAATCTTTGATGGGGATCCATGCTTGGCGCAAACAGCAGCATCAATAGCCTGTTGATTTGGCTTGATGTACCTAGTGGTGATATCAATGCTGGCATGCCCACCCATACCCTTGATCAGGGAAGGACAGACTGATGCATTTGCAACCTTGGAGAGTGCCTCGTGTCTCTTCCCATGGGCAGTACAGTGCTCAGGATTATCGTAACCACTCCAAATAGCAATTTGAACCAGAAGTTCATTGACTTTGTGAACACCAATCACCTTGCTTGCACTGCGATTCAACCTCCAAGAACAGCCCTCCTTCTCCCATATCTGCAAAGACAGAGAAAAAAGCAGCGCAAGATGGTTAGATATGCAAAAATCAAAGACGCGACACGCAAAAAACAGAACACACTTGCCTTGATTTGTTTCTTGGACGCGGGCTTCCTGAAGATCCTGTTTGAATTCTAGCAGTCATCAGGGACCATAGAAAGCAGCTTGATGGTAGTTTGGTATGTAGAAAGAGCATCTGAACTGTAGGGGCAAGGAAGGGTTCTCTTCCGAGTGTTTTCCTTGTCAATGACGTTGTGCTTGAGAGATAAAACACAATTTTTCTGGCCGCTGTAGGTTTCCTTGAGCCAAACAAAAGGAATGCCAGCAAATTCCCCTTCCTGAATGAGTCCGGTTTCAAAATCTTCCTTGACAAGTGAAGCAGGTTCCTTGCAACCACGAGTAGCCCATTCGGTCATAATGTTCTCCATTGCACACCATACGTAGTGCTCGATGTTGTTGAACGGATCGAGTGGATTCTTTGGGTCCCGAACAGCCTCCCACCGTTTGGTGAACCACTTGGGATCAAACTGGGCCTTGTTGGGATGCTTGCCGTAGGATTTCTTGTGCTCACCAGTGATTACAAAATTCTTCTTCCAGTAAGCTTGAAACCCACCCGGGTGGTTGAAGTCGGTGGCTAGAGAGTAGTTGATTTGTTCCTTGCCAAAAATGGCAAAGAGACACTTCATCCGCTGGTTCACAGAGTTAGGATGGTACTGAGCATCTGCATACAACTTAGCGTCCTTTCATAGATCCATGTTGCGATATATCACCTTGTAGAGATTCATAGAATAGACGAGCATGCAGTAGTTGACAAGAGCAAAGCTTATTTGGAGACGGTGGAGCATGGCATTGAATGAAGAAACGGTGCTTCATTAAAGATGGTGTTTCCGGATCTGGAATCAGTTCTGCGGGTGGGGCGGCCTGTGGATGTGTAGCAAGGGATCGGAAAAACTCTGCTAGAAACCTCTTCTTTTTCTTCTCGTGTGCTGTAGTGTTGAAGGTAAGCCCCTTGATTTTCTCTGTATTTGGCCCCAAAGAAAGTTTGTTGCCCTCAAGAGCAGTGAGGATGGACGCCAATGTGAATTCCTGGGGCAACGGGGCAGGGTGTAGTAGCTTCAATATTGTTGTGAGCAAGAGCAGTTGGAACAGAAAATGTGACAGCAGGAGGTAGTTGGAGTTATTCCACTGCAATTCCCAGATCCTTGGAATAATCTTGAATTGTAGTTGCATCTGAATCCAAATCAGACAGAGTGGTGCTACTGTCGTCACTGCTGTTGTCTTGTTCAGGAGCAACCGGCGCCACAGAAGAAGGAGCAACCGGCGCCACAGAAGGAGCGACCGGCGCCACAGAAGAAGGATCAACCGGATCCAGCATCGAAGGAGGAGCCGGCCCCACCAAACGAACTGGTTGATCTGGCATCAAAGGAGCAGCCAGCGCCACAGAAGGATCAAGCAGATTTGCAGCAGCAGCAGAAGGACGAGCGACTGGCGCCAAAGAAGCAACTGCTGGTCGTGGGGCAGAAAGAGGAAGGGGCTGACGAGCCTGCTTCTTCTTCCTTTTCCCAGCGGTGGTAGCTGGAGATCCAGAAGGAGGGGGAGGGGGGTTCTTCTTCTTGTTATAGGGGTTCTTGCACAATGAAGAATTCCTGGCTGCTACAGACCGGCGTTGGGTTGTTGTTGTTGTTGTTGCTGCTGCTGTTGTTGCTGTTCTTGCAGTTGGTAGATGACGACCGAGTTCGAGACCGAAGAACGTGAGGAGCTGGAGCAGCAGACCGAGTCCGAGGAGCTGGAGCAGCCTAGTTGCTCTTCTTGGGTGGAATGGTTTGAGCCATGGTTGCTGGAAAGGGCTATTCCCATGGTCAGAGAAGCAAAAAGAAGAAGAGTGTTGTGAGTGATAGGAATGAATAAAGAAATGACGATGACGACAAATCAAATCGAAACAGCCTGAACATCTCCCCTTCCCAGCAAACAAAGGACGGGCAATGACTAACAGTGTGATAGAATGGGTTTCTTGTTGTTGTAATACTAGGAAAGGAAGCAGTGGAAAGTGTCTATTCCCATGGTCGGGGGAGCAATTTGCTTTTGAAAGTGGTTGATTTTGAATTATGAATTACAACCGGGGAAAAACAGCAAAAATCCAGTTTGTAGTAGGAATTCTACTAGATTCTACACAGGTGGTGTCAAGAAGGAATCAACCAAATCCTTCTGCTGCTGCGAATCCCGCGCATTTGCTCCCTCTTTACGCTTGAGTATACCTAAAAACAGGTGCAATGCGTTGAAAAATTATTACTTAACAAAGTGAGTGGTACTCTGGTACCACCAAAATGGTACCACTGATCCCTACCGTGCATCTTGTACTTGTTCCTACGAGTACTCCTCGGTACCACCATTCGGTACCAGTTTACCCTTCTCCCCCCCTGTAGCAGCAACAACAGCTACTACTCCCCCTGTAGCAGTATCAAAACGCTACTGCTGCCTGTAAGCAACACCAATACGGTAGCTAGCAACAAGACGACCTCCATTGTGCTCGTCCTTCCGAAGCCATAGAGATTACCATGTCAACACCCCTTTCCTCCTTTACCTCCTCGTCCTTGTATTATCAGTGGGGAGGAGGGGTGTTACTTGGTACCACTCTAGCTCTTTGTTTCCTCGGCCAGGGGCCTCGTAAACAAGGAGCTAGAGTGGTACCAAGTAACACCCCTCCTCCCCACTGATAATACTCGGAGTCAATTTGGTTGGCACGTGTCATCCCCTCTCTAAAGAAAAAAATCCCTTAAGAAAAATCCACGGGGTGTTACCTATAGTATCACAGTATGTATAGTATGTACCACACGCATCGAGTTTTGTTTCGGTTTTTGGTCCCACGTTTCAAAACTATCGACCGTGCTGCTTGTTGGTACGGTACTAGTCTAGAGAGCTCTGTCGGCAAATTCTTCAACAATCAACATCTAATTTGTACGGTACTCGTACGGTACGTGATTTGGACTAAATTCATTCCTCGACACAACCGGTAATGTACCTGGCACTACGAGTACTCGTAGTACAAACACCGCACAAATTGTACAGTAGAACATACCACATGCCATACTGCAACACAGCCATGTTTCATGACTACCAGATTAGAAAGACGCGAAGACACTACCAGGTAGCAACCGACAGAAAAAAACGCAACGAATTTGTTCCAAGGAGGGAAGAGCAATAGTAGAGAAGAATTCAGAATGGAAGTGAACGAGGAGGCTACCAACTCGTTGCGGAAGTGCGAATCGCCCCCGCTAATCCGAAAGAAAAAGCTCAAGTTGTTACCAGCCCTGCTTTGGTTCGGTCTGGCATATGCGGTATTCCAAGATACATCATCTCATGTTGGAAAATCAGTCACAGCAACAGAAATACTGGATGATGCAGCAGACGGAACGGGAGAAAATGGATTCGTTACCTTGGACGACACAGATACCGAGGAAGCCTATGACCTTCACGAACCCGCACATCGGAGTCTGGGAAATGATGCGGATGTTGATGCCGATGTCGACGTTGGCGTTGACGTTGGCGTTGACGTTGACGTTGGCATTGGCATTGGCATTGGCATTGACATCGACGTTGACGAAAATGACTACGATGAGAATATAAACTATGATAATATAGAAAGTGGCTCAGATCCCATACCGCCGAATATTATTATTGTCGCAGCAGTTGACGGAACACTAGCAGGAATCTCAAAAGAATCCGGGCGTATTTTGTGGAAACAGTCGGAGGACATGGCATCAACACCCTTTTCTTCTTCACTAATGAGGCCACCGAACGAAAATCATTTCGGCGACACTAGTCACATTTTAAAGCCTCTTGTCAGTACCACGACAACCACGAAGTCTGCATCTGATGCGTCCTATAAAGCTGTTCCATCCGTGGATGGCACCATCTATACAACAACAAATGACATGACTATTACCACCTCAGTGAGAGATCTTGTCGCAAAGTCTCCCTTTTTGGATCATCGTGGCCGTTTTCATGTTGGTTCGCGGTACGCTTCTACTGCTGCGTTAGATGGCGAGACAGGAGAGGTGCTTCGTGTTGTCTCATCGACTGGCAACAATGCTCACGACGAGGACGAAGACGATTCTTCTCTACCCACTTTGGATGACCGGAACGTAATTTGGATCGGCCGAGTGGATTACGAAATATCTGTTCAAGACGCAAAGACAGGAATGATAGATGCTCAATACTCTGTTTCCCAAATCATGAGTGTAGCAGATATGAATGGAATGATGGGAAAAGATGCTTGGAAACCAGATCAAACGATACGACCAAGCGACCAATCCTCAATGTCCAAAGCTATGGAGACGACATTGAATGAAGTTATTGAACTTCCGTCTGCCTTGGTAGCAACTCCTAACGGGAACGTCGCTTTGTGGAACTACGACGATGAAAAATTTGCATGGGTTGCCGACGAATCCTTCGATTCGCCTATTGCCTATGCCATGGATGCAGCAACCGGTTTGACCATGGGCGTAGACATCATTCCCGATGTCCCTGATCCGAGTGCGGACATACATGATCTGACACGAGAGATGGAACGTCAATCAGAAATGGCATCGGTAACAAACACTCCGGTAGTTGGTGCGATGTCCAATGGTCAGCTCTACGCGCTTCCTTTACGCCGCAAGAGAAATTTTAATCAGGCAACCAGTAGCGCCACAATAGTTGCTTCAACATCATCCGTGGCAGCCGCCGCATTGAGCGGAAACTCTGTGACGCATTCGGTTTCTCACCTTCCGGGCAGATCAAATGTTAATTTGCACCATAATGATCACAACAACAACCAGCATCAACTTCAACAACAACCCAATCCTGATCATGGTACTGTTGGGAAGAATGGTGCTTTGGTTGCGAAAAAGGCATGTGTCTCAACGTCACCAACATTTCCATCATGCCTGATCGAGAGCCATAATGATCAGAGAAAATCACCTCACGCAGCTGTTCCAATTGGCGATGGCAAAATGCAGCTCTCAAATGCAGGCCTTGTCGCCACAGGCAATCGATTTCAAATGGAAGATGGAGGTTTTATGCATCCGAAATATGGTTACGTATCTCCTCAAGATCTCGGAGGCTTTTATCATCCCGAGTTTGGCTATGTTTCACCACGAGACCTTTATGGGACCCAGAAACGTTCGAGTAAGAAGTCCTACCAAAAGCTCTTTCGTGTGTTAGGATCATGGTTGCCACCGACCATTGCACTTTTGTTCGTTGTCTCATTTGAGCTCGGTCGTCGAAAGCGTCTGAAAGACGAAAAGAAAGGGGAACACAATCCTTTTCTCGCCGTTGAGCAAAAGGGCGAGATCAACGGAGTGGTTTCTTTCAACGATAAGTTTGACGGTGAACAAAGAGCTTCCGATAAGTTACACCATCAAGAGGTGATATCAGTCAGTGAAGACGTACTTGGATATGGTGGCCATGGTACTGTCGTTTACAAAGGTGTCTTAGATGGGAGAGACGTCGCTGTCAAACGAATGCTCAAGGCCTACCACGCGAGTGCAGATCGTGAAATTTCCCTCCTCATCGAAAGTGACGGTGATCCAAATGTTGTCCGCTATTTTCTAAAGGAGGTTCGTGGTGACTTTGTTTATCTTGCATTGGAGCTTTGCGACCTTTCTTTACATGAATTGATTGGAGTTCTACGCGAAAATCAGCAAGAAAAGAATTCTTCGATGTTGTCAAATGCAAATGACGTACCAAGCGTTCTTTTGAGCGATAGTATGGATGCTACCACTCGAATTTTGTTACAAATTGCTTCGGGAGTTAAGCATCTGCATTCTCTTCGGATTGTCCATCGAGACTTGAAACCAGCAGTAAGTAAGATGAGTTTCGTGTTGCTAGCTGAATATACGAGTCGTGTGTGTTTTCTCACAAAAGGACACGCATGTGCTTGTTTTCAGAATATTTTGCTTGCAATCTCGAAACAGGGGAAGAAAAAAGTAAAAGATGAAGATCCTATCTTTGCCACTTTTCTTCACAACTACTATGATGCAAAGATATCGGACATGGGGCTCGGAAAACAACTGATTGGACAAAGTAGCATCGGGGCGAGTTTTATTGGGGAATCTTCATTCAGAGGGAGTAAATCCGGTGCAAACTCAATTGGAGTAGGGCCTGGAACTGTAGGATGGCAAGCACCCGAAGTTATGGCTATGCGTCTGACATCCGACACATCGGCTCGATCAATGGATAGTGTTAGCAATACAGGGGAGTCCAAGGAATTTCAAGCAAACGATATTCAAGCAAGCATCCGGACAAGCAGGTCTATCGATATTTTTTCGCTTGGGTGTATCTTCTATTCACTTCTGATACCCGGATTGCACCCTTTCGGTGAATGGTTTGAGAGAGAAGCAAACATAATGCACAATCGGCCAAATTTGCAGCTTTTGAGAAAGATCTCATCGGAAGCTTATCACTTGATTCGCTCGATGCTGGATCGAAATCCAAGATTGCGCCCCACAGCGACAGAAGTATGCGAGCATCCTTTCTTCTGGACTCATCAGAAAAAAATGACCTTCTTGTGCGATTTCTCAGATCGATTAGAGACAGACACAATAACACCGGCGTCGTCGAATGTATTTAGCTCCTTAGCGATTGAACGCGGTGCAGTGGACGTTGTAGGGACTTCATGGGAAGAAAAACTCGACAGTGCCCTTGTTGACAATGTCCAAAAGTTCCGTACTTATGATTATTCCTGCGTTCGAGATCTTTTGAGACTGATTCGAAACAAGCACCACCATTTCGAAGAACTGCCAGATTCATTTCGCTTGAGTAAGATCCCAAATCAAAATGCGCTGTGTGACTACTTTACGACAAAGTTTCCAGTTCTGGTCATGCATTGCTACACATTTTGCAGCCAGAATTTAACCGATGACGACCCACTAGTTTCCAAGTTCATCATACCTCCGGCGAAATTTGAAGCGAGAGATCTTTCAACTGCACCGAAATCTGTCACAGTGAAACGGAAGAAAACGACTCCAGAAGAAGGAATCATCATGACCAACCAAACCGAAACCGGTATCTCGTACGATGAGTCGAAATCGGACTCGGTCGATAACCAAGGCATTGAAACCGTTGAAGTGGTGACGGATGATTCCAACAATGAAGTGGACGAGGGTATCATTGTATGGGAAGGCAGTATTGCTGCTAGAACGTTCAATTGCCGCGGTTGGAGTCGATCGCAGGATGAATGGTCAAGACACATCGAACCGTTTTACAAGAAACGCGATCCGGCTTCTAAGCGATGCATGGAGGATCCAAAATTTCGAACAAGGCTCTGCAACCACTGGGACATGAGTCTTGGGACATTTTGTCCAATGAAGAAGAAAAACAAATGCGTTTTTGCTCACGGTCCTCCCGAGTTGCGGGTGAAAGAAGGCAAAAAGAATCGCTGGGGGAAGCTTGTTGATAAGGTAAATGATTTGCCTGTGTGTCGTGAAAAATGCAATAGATGTGCTAGTTTACAATGAGACACTATCGTTCCTGGTTGCTGTTTCTGTAAGATCATTTGCCCTGTTGTTTCTCATCACAATCATTTCCGTTTCATTCCGATCGCTACTGTTTTTCTTAGAACGGAAACAACTCTAACCCATGGCACTCTGGTGGAGAGGATACGTACGGTGCAGCCAATTCGATCGAACAGGTCAGAAAAGAAGAGGGAAAATGGAACGCTTCGAAAGACAAGAAGAAGAATCAGGGATCAACTCCTAGGAGGAAGAAATGTGGGACTAATAACCAGGGCAAGCAGAAGTCAACGCCAAAGGCACAAGGATAAAGAATACATCGTGGCCAATTCGTTTCATTGGATACATAATGACAGCACCAATTTTGAACAAATCTAACGAACCCTTCTACCGTTAGAACCTTGCGCATTGCGTCATTTGTGCAAGGCATAGTACATCTCTCGATGCAAGAATTTCAGCAATAAATTCCATTTAGGGTTAACTCGTCCGTTTTCATCCGAGCAGACAAGTGAACAATTTACGTTCTATTTCTCTTCTACCGTATACTCGTACCGAAACCATTCAACATTGTGTTCCGAAGATATCGTTCGCGCTTTCGTTTGCCGTTTGTTTTGTGTTGAAGTTTTCACTGTTAAAATTGGTTCAATGCTCAACGAATCAGTCGATTCGACCAATCCTTTCGAAGACAATGATTCGGTCCTTCAGCAATATTTGTCACTGGTCTTTTTCGATCTCATTACGAGCAGATCCCCACGGGTCGATTGCGACGACGAAGTTTGTTGCTTCTTGACCCGATACGACCCCGTTTCTGTCTTTTCCCGATACGTAAACACGTTGCCACCCTCCGCTGTGCCGTATATGTCAAATGCGCTCTTTTCGGTTTCGTTGGTCTCTTCGAGTTGCTTTTGCCGCTCCGTCCTTCGTTCTTGTTCCGTGTTTCTCGGTTTTCGAACGAACCGAAATTTCTGAGGTTCGCTGAGGTTTTGAGAAAAGGCACTCGACAAGTTCAACGAGACGTTCGACAGGCGCATGGTGACGACTCGCATTTCTTCGGCGTTGTCCGGTAGGCACACGAGTATGGCGTCGCCGACAGAAATTTCCTTTTCGAATATCGTGCCGTGGCCCGACACGACGGCTCCTGAAGAAGTGATGCGCCCCGTTCCATTCTGAATGGTAGGTGCTGCCGGGGTGGAGGGAAACTTCCGGCCAGTGGCATCCGAAGCCGCGGCACAAGTGGGTTGTCGAGCAGAATCCTTCCTCTGAGAGTCTGTTGCTGTTGCTGTTGCTGTTGCTGTTTCGTCGCGTCCCCCTTTTGCAATCTTTGTTTTTTTTTTGTTCTTCTTTTTTGGCTTCTCCCCTTTGAACAAGAGCTTTCCCTTTTTTCCCATGGTGAACGTACGTATTCTCTTCCTTTGCCTCGTTTGAACAGAGAAGATGAGAAGCACTATCAAAATCAGATCAAAATTACCACTACGGTACGAACTTTCAGTCTCAGTCTGATTCCTACTTCGTACTTCGTATCGTTCACTTCACTGTACCGGTAATAGCTGATGAACAACGCACAGACACTTCAGTCACGAGTCACTGACACACTCCTTCAGTCCAGTCACACGTCATTGACACACTCCAACAGTCAGGAGTCAATGACATCGTTCCCTATCATCTGTCCATTGTTCAAGTCGTATTCAAACATCAAATAGAACCTTCTCCTTGAAGTACTCATCCAAATTCCAATTATCAAAGAACCCAGTTCTTTTCCAATTATCCTATCACTGAGCTACTAGCTGGGAAGCTTCTCGAATTATCTCGAAGTCACAGGAGACACTAAAACTCAATAGCACACAATTTCATACACAGCGTAGTTCATATTGAATTCAATCGCAATATTGCTTTGAAATTATTGATAAAAATATCTAAAAACTAATCGTAACGTCTAACTCACCATGTCTGCTGTCAGTCAACTTCAAGCTGCGTCCGAGAACTGTTTCGCGGGGTTCGAATTAACTTATTGCGCACAAATTTTGTGCGTGAATTTAACATGGCAATATTTTCTTGGCACCCTGAAATTCGCTGACGATTGTACTGGTGGGGTATACGTAAACTCAGCACTATATCTGTGCGCATAATGCACGTTACTCTAATCATGATTAAAAATAATATATTTCAGTCTCTAGCAGAACCCAAGTCTCTAGCAGAACCCAATTATTATTCCGTACCAACAACAATTTCTTCTATTCAGGAATAAAAAAGAAATCTTTACTCAGTATTAATTCCAAAATATAAAGCTACAGAATAACAATTTGATTCCGCTCTCCTAATTTTGAATTCTTTTTCTGGACTACGATATTCCCTTTTTAAAATGTAAATTCTATTATACTTGATTTAATCCTATTGCAACGTATTATGATTCCTCCAATATTTCTAATATTCTCAATATTAAGTTCTCAATTACTAGTAATTTTTGTATTATGTATGTACTGTTATTTTCTACATTAATTGAAGGGATAAATAGGCATTCATCGATGCTGTTATTGCCGGATCAACATTCACCACTCATGGGTTGGAGTTGTGTTTATTACTCTAGCTTTTGCCGCTGTTTCTACTACTGTGCCCACACTGTTGGTCTCGTTGCTTGCTACTGCCGCTACTTTGTTTTGTTGTTCCATTTTGGCATTCCGTTTTGACCATGTTCCATTGTTGCTCCGTTTTTGCTGTTTCGTTTTTGTTGTTTCGTTTGCATTGTTCTGTTTGCGTTGCTCCGTTTGCGTTCGTCCATTTTTGTTGCTCCATTTTTGTTGCTCCATTTTTGTTGCTCTGTTTCTGTTGCTCTGTGTTTATTGTTTCATTCCATTGTGTCATTGCTTTGTTCCATTGTTCCATTGTTCCATTTTTGCTGTGAAAAATAAAAATAACAGAAAGAAACAAATAGAATCTCCAACAAATTGTTGTCGTTGTCACTCACTTGCGTTCCGTTGCTCCGTTTCATTTGCTATTCTGCTCTGTTGTTCCATTCAATAAAAATAAAAGAAAGAAAAATCAGAAACAAATAGAATCTCCAACAAATTGCCGTCATTGTTGTCACTTACTTGTGTTCCATTGTTGCTCCGTTGTTCCATTTTGTTTCTTGTTTCGCTCTGTTGTTCGGTCTGATAAAAATAAAAGAAAGAAAGATCAGAAACAAATAGAATCTCCAACAAATTGCCGTCATTGTTGTCACGCACTTGCATTCCGTTGTTGTTGTTCCGTTGTTGTTATTCCCTTGTTCCCCTGTTACACTCACTAGTGTTTCTTTGTTGTTCCATTGTTCTGTTGTCCGTGACTGTTGCACAACATTCATTTTCTGTGCTTTAAAAAAAAAATACCGAGCCGACCAAGAAGTATGTGGTTATTTTTTTTTGGTTTTGTGTGTGTGCATTTTTGTGTGTGTGCTCAGTTTTCCAGTGTTTCTTCAGTTTTTCATGTGTGTGTGGTTTTGGGTGTGTTGTGTATGCTGTGTACCCTGACTTCTTCCATGTGTCTGGCTTGTGTGTGGCCTTTATTTTCTATATAAGTAAAGCATTTACCAGTGCAAGCCACCCCTCCCGCTGCCATAATTTTTTCAAAATGGAAATTTTGATTACACAAAGGTTATGTACTTAAATTCCCTACTCATCTACTAGAATCTAATAGCCAGTTGGTGGTTCAGCACTGTCCTGGGTCAGCACAATACCTACCAGTACCTACGTACACTTTTTGCAAAGTACCCAATGGTGTACTACCTTTTTGCATGTAGTATCATCTACAACCAGTAATTCCCGCACACTTTTTTTGTCTGAGAATAATCCAAAAACAGCACTTCCATTTTGATTAAACAACTTATGAATTGATTTTATTTGACATTCATTAAACTACATGTTTGGTGATTGGATTATCAGTGTTATTCCAGTTATGGATAAGATGAAATGTGCCGAAAAAATAAATTGAATTGACCTGTTACTTTGGGAGCCATTACCCACTCAGTCAGTGTGTGCCGGATTCGTTCCAAAAATACTCTCTTGTCTGCCATTTGAAGAGACAAACCACAACATTTTCTGATTGTGAGTGTAAATGTTGTTCCCAATATGCATTTGATGAGTCCTGAAAAAATATTCATGGCCTGGACCTGATACTTTGGGAGTCATTACCAATTAAGTCAGTTTGTGCCCTGGAATTGCACCATAAATACCCTCATTTGTGCCGTTTGGAGAGATAAGCCACAACATTTCCAGCATCCTGTTCGTAAAAGTTGTTCCCAATATGCATTTGATAATTCATGAAAAATATATTCACTGGCCCAGACCAGATCATACTTTTGGAGTCATTACCCAATAAGTCAGTTTGTGCCCTGGCGGAATTGCATCAAAAACACCCTCATGTTTGCCATCTGGAGAGACAAACCACAACATTTCCAGCATTCTGTGGGGCAAAGTTGTTCCCAATATGCATTTGATGAGTAATGATAAGTGTACTCATGGCCTGAACCTTGATACTTTGGGAGCCATTACCTAACAATCAGTCATTTTATGCCCTAATCATCATAGGCGAGAATAGCCTGGAACCCGCCCAGTTAGCACTGCTTCACCCACCAACACACCAATGAGCTACAAGCATTGCATGCTCAGTATCTAAAGTATGAGTGCTGTAGTGAATTCGAAAAGACAATCATGTAAATCAAATAACGTCAGAAAATCAATTATTTTTGTGACTCGAAAAGGGGGATGTTTGACCCCTAGAAATATACTAGCCGTTATGCGCCAGCCAGCGCCGAGCGGTGTCGGCTTTGAAATACGAAAACGCGAGAATCAAGAAACCCTAACGAAAAAATACGTGCTGATTAAGAATGCACGAGTAATTACTCTCGTGAGGACAAGTAACAAGAAAATTTTGTTGATCAATGGGACCTGGTGCTGCCCCCCTTCATGAAAGCAAGAAGACAGCCTACATCTCAATAAGAGAAGTAAATAAACATGGACAATTCATTGTGGCAAGACGAGGCGCAGCTTGCTAATATGTTTCTAGAAGAAGACTCTAATAGAAGCTCGTCAGAGAGCACCAGTCCCGGGTTCAATTTCAACTCAGCGGTGAATCTCAAGAGGAATCTTACAGCGACTTTTGATAGGGAATTATCGCAAACTTCGATTATAGAGCAGATGGATATGTTGAATTCAAGCGAGCCTGCTGCCAATTCATATGCAATAGGCTATGGAGATCGATCTCGAGCGTCTCGACCACCTCTGCCTACTGGTGCCGAACGAGTCAGACCCAGAAAATCAAAGAAAAACGTTGCAGTTTATCTCCGAATTCGTCCATTACCATCGAAAATGTCCGTCGACGATGATTCGGGCTCGATTGAAAAATTAACAAGTACTATTGAAGTGCTAGAGCCCTCAGGCAAGTCGAATGGTTCATTTCCGACAACCATTCGAACTTATCCACCGAATCTTTCAAATGCATACAGAGTGAATATAAATCGTACTGCACATAATGCTTCTGCCTATGCAAAGGAGTTCCACTTTGACCGGGTTATGGGACCTGAAACATCCCAAGAAAATGTCTATTCAACTGTTGCTGAGCCTATAATTCAAGATCTGTTAGGTGCAAGAGATAAGCATACTGCATCATCAAATAGACGTCGAGAGTCAGCACTGCTCTTTTCTTATGGTATAACAAATGCAGGAAAGACACATACAGTACTTGGTGATATTAACTCTACCAATCAAGCCAAGTGGGGTATCATTCCAAGAGCGATTAGTGATATATTCCAAAGAAATAGAATTCACTCGACCCCTATTTCCACAACCACAAGCATGGATCAAAATGTGATAGACTACAAACAGAAACCAACTTCCGATTTATACATAAGTTTTTTTGAAATCTACAACGAAAATGTGTATGATCTGACGCCATCGAGCAAACAAGCAACACAAAGAGATATGAAGGATGTAGTTCCTACGTTAAAAATAAGAGAGTGCCGAGGCCAAATTTTCATTCGAGGATTGGCGAAACACAAGGTCGGCTCCGTGGAACACGGCGTTACATTGGTCAAAGAAGCACACAACAAACGGCACACTTCGTCGAACAATCTCAACTCGGATTCAAGCCGGTCTCATTTTGTTTGTCAAATGCAAATTGTTCCAGCTACACAACAAGCTGGAAGTTTCCTAGTTCGAGATTTCACGTCAAAAACAAACACGACCAACAAAATTTCTAATGCAGACTCATTGACTGGATATTCGACGGATGAAGAGGCAGTAATTCATTCTAGAACCACTGCAAGTACACTTTGGATTGTCGATTTGGCGGGGAGTGAACGCTCGAAAAGAACCCAAGTCGGAATCACACGTCAAAAGGAATCAACAAAAATCAACAACAGTCTTATGACGCTCATGAGATGCCTAAATGCTATGAACGAGAATGGAAAGCGTGGTCATGGAGTCAGTGTCATGCCTTTTCGGGAGAGCAAACTTACACATATTTTCATGGGTCATCTAACGAGTAAATCCGCAACACGAACGGCAATGATTGTTAATGTGAATCCATCAGTGGAAGACTTCGACGAAACACAGCATGTGTTGGCATATTCCAGAAAAGCGAAGTTGATTGAAATGAACATGGAAGAATACGGGGCCAAAAGAAAACAACTGTTTGAAGAATACGACCAAAACGGGAGAAAGAAAGTCAAACGCCAACATTTCGATGATCATCGTATCAACGGTCACTCAAAGAAACCAAAGAATACGCTACTCGCTCGAATGGTGAAGAAATTTTCCCCAAAGAGACCACACCAAAAGAATCTTGAAAACGACAAAATAATAGAAGAGAGTATTGCGTCCACTGAAAATTTTAATCGCAGCGAAGAGATCGATAAGTTGAAGGAGTCGTTGCGAGCAGCTGAACAACAGGTTCAAAGATTACAAAACGAAAAAATGGATTTACTGAATGAATTGGAAAGAAAAGAAGATCTTATTCGTGCTGAAGTAGCAGTCGAAATGGAGGAAAGACTACGAGAGACAAGGACCAAGCACAATGAAAAATACGAGCATTTGAGATCCGTTATGCGTCATCAAACGTCGAAAACAGACATTTCGGTTTCTATGAATCGAGCAGGAAACCAAATTGAGGAGCTCATGGATAAGATTGATGAATGTGAAACGGAAATGCTTCGAATGAGTCAAGAACACAAACATGAAGTGGCCATCCTGATGAACGCAATAAATGAGCTTAGCAAAAAGGAGGAGGTCGCTGGAAAAGAAAAAGCTGGAGACACTCTTGCAATTCCCACCTTGAAATTAGCGTCGGAAAAAAGTAATGATGAGATAATATGCATGAGGGGGGATGGAACCACCAACAACGACGGAAGGTTGGCGCGAAAAACGGAACAAGTTCATGAAGACAAATCAAAAGTCATCACTCAAGCGACGAAATTCAATAAGTCGCGTCGGCCGAGAGCAGCATTTGGAGATTCCACAAACCACAACTCTGTGGGTTCTCGTGTATTCGATCTAAGCATAAATTAAATTAAACATGGATTCGAGCGATACATTCTTCGAAATTGTTCGAATGAAAATGGTTTACAATGAGAGACAGACAGACAGACAGACAGACACACGCAGAGAGAGAGAGAGAGAGAGAGAGAGAGATTCGTGTGATCCATCTCTCATTCATGTAGATATACCGTATACCACAATCAATTTACGAAGACACAATTAGAATAGACTCAATTTATTTTTGACGCACATATAAGTCTTGGTCTACTAAGAATCGAAGGACCATCTGACAATATTTTGTATCTCTTTCATTTCCTTTGCACGTGTAGCAAGGAAAGGATGTTGACACAACTTCTCAATTTTTTGTTTTTCGAGATCTCCGGCCCACAATTGGCCGACATGTGACATTATAAATTATCTGTTAGAGATATCTTCACTGCATTACCAGTAATTGCTTCTTTTGTCTTCCAAATATCTTGATGAATCCTTTAGCCTTCCTGCTAACGGACATTTCTTCGGAAGGATCCAAAGATACTTCGTCTCTCTTTTCCTTTCCCGTTCGTTGATACGCTGCATTCCAAGGCACAGGATATCGTCCAGTGGGAGGACCCGTTCTACCATTCGTTAGCTTTTCTTCCAATTCCTGTATCTTTTTCTTTGCTTCATCAAGCTCACGTTCAGAGCCTCGTAGTTTTCCGTCCTGGGCGACTTCGTTTTTGGAGGATGAATTAGTTTTGGAGGATGAATTCATTTTGGACGATGAATTCGTTTTTTCCCTACTTGCAGAACGACTTCTTCTGTGAGCATTTTCCCAATTCTTTTTTGCCTCTGCAATCGATGTCTCCAAATAGCATTCTATAATCACACCCCTTTCTGGTTTCGAGCTATAATGCGCCATATCCAAAGGCAATCTGTCTCTCAATGCCTTCTTTTTGAGGGCTTGAGGGAATTCCTCCAATATATGTGCCAACACACTGTCCTCGCTCCCAAAACGAAAGGCATAATGGAGTGGTAGCATATCCTGATCATCAGCGCAACGAATGCTCTCAGGATATACTTCAACAAGTCTGGTGATGACATCGAACGGCGCTTGGAAAGTAATTGCTGCGTGTATAGGTAACTGGCACCAACGTACGTTGCCTATCTCATCCAAAGCTGTAACCCATGTCCTGGACTCGATGAAACGAGAATCAGGTCCCGGTCCAAAAAAAATTGATGTCAAGAAAGTAGTGTCAAAATACCATTTTCCAGTTTCCAAAAAGTAAATGATTTCTTCCCATTGCTTCCCTTCGATCATTTTGTACAGCTTTGTACATGTTGTGTCATAATCACATTCCAAAATCTTTCCCTCGTGGTCAACGGACCCTTCCGCATTGCTATCACCATCATCTCTCGTGTCGACAGGGTTGCAACATATCATGGTATCCATCGCACCACCGGCAACGTATTTCTTAGCGAAGAATCTCAATTAGGTGATTAATAACCCGACCTGATTCGAATGGATTATACTTTTGAAAATAGCACTTTTCCTTCAAATCTCATAACTGAGAATGGAACTGAGGTTGCAGAGAGTTTCGACAATGCTTGTCAACTACAAGGTTTTACGTCCCAACCTTTCCTGTATCGAGAAAAAAACATAATTAATCTTTTCTGAGCTATCGTCATACCGTATGTATCCCAATTTAACCGGCCTGTAGATCGCTGATTTAGCACTTGTATCGAACCGATCATAATAACAGAGTTTTAAGTATAATTGTAATCATGACTTCCACATGAAAATCGCTCAATTATTAAAGCCATTTTATGAAGGAAGAGAATTCTAGGATTCAAATCTGACAGTAAAATGGACCGTTAATCTTGAAGTCTTGCGCGAAGTGAAACATGATGTTCACTAAAAATAAATACGTCGTATTTCAGTACCTAAGTGCTCATACCGTACTTCGTGCATAATACAGTAGTACAGGTATCGTACGTAGTGGTATTATCTCTTTTGGTGAGAATTGAGAACATGAAAATCAATCGCAAACACAAAATGGGTTATTCCTGAAAACCCACAAACCCAAATTCTGTGTAACAATCTGGGTTTCTGGTTACAAAAGTACCCAGATAGTGGAAGCCCCCCCCCCCCCCCTCGATTTCCACTTTCTGGGTGTTTGGTTTGGAATCTATGATTAAAACTGTTTAGTCATGCCCCAGAAATTTCAGGAGACAACATGGTCACCCCAAAAATTGTTTTGAACAACCTGTACAAATGATACAGAGAAGTCATCCGAGAACTGTTTCTCTACCCCCCACAGGCTATCACATGGTACTACTTCAAAACTCCCTACCTTATTTTCAAAATTCCCTGCCTCCTGAGCTCGCGTGGTTACTAAAAAATCTTGCGTGTCGCGCGCTTCTCCTTTCCAGACAATATCTCGTTACTCCTCAAATAAAATAACAATTTCAGGGTTAAGGATATCATATTCTTTTCTTGACAAGCAATATTTTGTGTCAAACTTACGCACAAATGACTTTTTCATCTTCACAACATGCTGTTGACTGTACTGAACACTACTAAACATATTGTAGGAGGAATGTTGCAATCATCACTAAGTAGTAATGCATTTACTGTACTGACCATTGTTGCAATCAAAGTATGGTAGTAAGGAAATTTACCGTACAAGAAAACACACCACAAAAAAAATAATACATTTTTTTTCTTTCGTCAATCCATCTTTTTGACCTCTGTCCTTTTGACCACTGCTACTGATATTTTCCTTCAAACAACTCAGCAACATCATGCCTACTGTTATCAAAACCCCTCTTATATTCTACTGCCGTGGTTGCTGGGAGAAATGAAAAAATCCAAGTTTTAGGATATACATCTGGGTCAAAGAAGGGCAATACCTTGAAATATGTCTCATACGGCCTAATAAAACATCTCGGCTACAATATCAAATGCTACAACCTTTACAAAAGTGAGGGTCTAATTAGAGGAAAGATCTAGAAGTTCTCCACCTCTGTCAAAGTGCAACCTACCTTGCCGTCTGTTCAACATTCTTCATCTGATTTTGGGATGACTATGATAGCAAATGGTCCATTTGTTCCCCCTTTCCATCTCTCCCACCACATTGTCACAAGTCAATCGGCCTTGGGTTTTCATTCTGTTCTAAACAGACAGATTGTACATGATGTCTTTTTACCGCCAATGGATAGGAACGCCATTGTATCTTGTATGAATGTTCCTGCTGTTCAAGATGAATATGTATTCCTGCTGAATAATAGCAGTGAAGAAGACAACATCGATGACAATGTCAATGACGTAAATGGAAAAAATGACAACAATTCTACCAACAACATAGATTGTGGAGACAACAAAGAAGATTACACTTATGGTACTGGTGTTAAATTCGATACTCAAAAAGCCCCTCCACCACCATCTTTTCATGAAACCATCAATCTGAATGAAAGAGAGGAGGCATTTCAAAGCCACACAAAACTACCGCCGCCACCCCGTCTTCTTGCTGAATTGGAACTGCCAAACATCAATTGTCACTGAACACATTCAAATCAATTTTCCAGTGGGCAAAGAAAGTCAAAGCAGAACGGGTTTTGATTTTCGTGATGCCAAAATTTGATCTCAGAAAACCAATTTTTGACAATCTCCAATCAAATCTGGGTATCTCTGATATGAATTTCATTCTCATATACTGAATTGGCTACCTGACAATAAACCCACTCAGGTGTATGTCCATTCTTTTAAGAATGTCATTTATTCTCTACTTTCAAACCAGCAGCTAATGAGAGAAGAATATCTCTCTTTTCCGCACTATACCACCCCTCTCTCTCCTGACAATAATCCTGAGTTGAATTGTCATTCTGAAATCTCAGAATTGCATCATGGTTCGTGGTGGAAATCTTCTTGGAAATTAATTTGCAATCCAAATTCTCCAGAAATTATTGTTCCTATTATTTATTACATGGATGGCATTTCTTTGGATGCCCACAGAAGACTTGTTATGCTTACGCCGTTGAACATGACACTTGGTATCTTTAATGTGGAGACCCGCGCTCAACCTGAAGCATGGACAACTATTTACTTCCATCCTGGCCCAGAATGGGAGTCAACAAGACACTCTTGTCGTGCCAGTTTGAAGGAAAAAATACAGAATCTCCATAATGGTTTGGAAGTTGCGTTTTGTTTCTTTAAAGATAAATGTAACAAAGAGGGCGGTATCGAATGGGATTATCTTCAGTATGCAAACACACAGTGGAAGGTAAAAATGAAATTTGCCATTGCCTATGTTATTGGCGACACAGAACTTCATGATAAATTGTGTGGAAAATATGGCTCCTTCAATAAGGGTGTCATGGGGATGTGCCGTCATTGCAACTGTTATTCTCCAAACATAAACATTTCTTCTGTTCAACCTGCAACAAAGAAGTGGTTATCTGTCGATGTCCATTGTTTTTCTGGCACTGATCTAAATGAAATCAATAAGAAGAACTTCAAAAACAACTCTCATCACAACATCAGGAATGTATTTCATGATCTATGCTTTGTTCGTACCAATCAGAACAACATTCATTTTGCAACTCCCGGTGAATGTTTGCACATGCACCAGCTTGGCACTGCCAAATGGGCCGTCAAGTCAATTAATATACTTATTTAAGTAACCTTAACCACTGAAGGTGGATCGAAACTACTCAGTCTGTATCCAGACTTTAACGTTGCCTCAATCGAAGAGAGTTTAAGCCCCAAGTTGTAGAACGACAAATTTGTCAAACGAATCCTGAAAGCAAGCAGGGAGGGTACAAAGAACAAACTGACGAATGATGCCCCAAGCAGAAGCCTAACAGGAGGCAGCTGCCAACAATCATACAGTAGGAAGGGGATACACATATGAGGAGCAGCACCGCATGGCACCACTCTGGCGGGCTGGTCCTACGGTATGTGGGATGGAAGAAGACAGGGGCCATGGTCTTGGAGGAAGAAGAACAAAGCAGGCTGGAAGGGAGGGTACAAAGAACAAACTGATGAATGATGCCCTAGGCAGAAGCCTAGTAACGGGAGGCAACTCCACCAATCATACAGTAGGAAGGGGATAACTATATGGGATGGAAGAGACAGGGGCCATGGTCGGTAGGAAGGGCACGTCGGAAGGGTCGTCGTCAAGTTTTTCGATCGAATTTGCCGCCGACAACAGTAGGAAGGGTCGCCGTCGAGTTTTTCTAGGAAGGGTCGTCGTCGAGTTTTGTGATCGAATTTGCTGCCAACAACAGTAGGGAGGGATACACATAGGATGGGCATAGCACCGCACTGCTTGCTTGGTGGAAGAAGCAAGAGATCCTACGGTAAGTAAATGGAAGCCCCTAAGTGGAATTCAGTTAGTGGGGGGCACAGGGGTCATGGTCTTGGAGGAAGAAGAACAAGGCAGGCTGTACACTGGAGGGGTCCTATGTAGGATGGGAACCATAAAAGAACAACACTTAGGGGTACAGGGTATGTAGGCTGGAACTTGAAGTTCAACCTGTAAGACCTCTCTTATCTTGCAGGGAACACTTGCAGAACTGGTGGAACACTGGAAGGAGGTTCCTATGTAGAAACAGGCTCTAATCGAAACCACTTAGGAGCCAAGGGGCTATAGGTGTGAAAACAGATGCCACCAGCTGTAGGGCACACCTGATGGTATATGTAGGAAGTAAGGCCGTATGCGAAAACACTTAAGGACCAGGGGCTATAAGTAGATTCACACTTATAGGTCAGGGGAGGAACAGAAGGGAACTTGAAGTTCGACCTGTGAGATCTCTCTTATCTTGCAGGGAACACTTGAAGAACCGGTGGAACACTGGAAGGAGGCTCCTATGTAGAAACGGGCACCAATCAAAACCACTTAGGAGCCAAGAGGCTGTAGATAAGAAAACATATGGTCGTGGTAGGGCACACCTGCTTAGGGACCAGGGGCTATACGTGAATTCACACTTATAGGTCAAGGGAACAGAAGGGAACTTGAAGTTCAACCTGCAAGATCTCTCTTATCGCGCAGGGAAAGAGACTTGAAGAACCGGGTAGGACACTGGAAGGATCCTATGTAGAAATGGGCACTAATCAAAACCACATAGGAGCCAAGGGGCTGTAGGTGTGAAAACAGATGGCAGCGGTAGGGCACACCTGCTTAGGAACCAGGGGCTATAAGTGAATTCACACTTATAGGTCAGGGGAACAGAAGGGAATTTGAAGTTCAAGCCCACGAGACCTCTCTCATCTCGCAGAGAAAGAGACTTGAAGAAACGGGTGGTACACTGGAAGGATCCTACGTAGAAACGGGCACTAATCAAAACCCCGTAGGATCCAAGGGGCTGTAGGTGTGAAAACAGATGCCAGCTGTAGGGCACACCTGAAAGGTATATGTAGGAGGGAGGGCCTTATGCAGAAGACTTAGGGACCAGTGGCTCTAAGTGAATTTGCACTTATAGGTCGGGGGAGGAACTTGGGGAAACTTGAAGTTTGACCTGAGACCTCTTGTATCTCGGAGGGAGACTTGAAGAACCGGAGGGTTATATAAAGTACGTCCAAGAACTGTTTCGCGGGGTTCAAATTAACTTCTCGCGCACAAATTTTGTGTGTGATTTTAACACGGCAATATTTCTGGACACCCTGAAATTTGCGGGTAAGTGGCGGGCTATAAATTAACAGAGCACTATTTCTGTGCGCGTGATGCACATTACTCTACTCTCGAATAAAAATAATTTATTTCAGTCTCTAGCAGAACCCAATTATTATTCCGTACGAACAACACTTAATTCTTTTCACGAATAAAAAAGAAATCTTTACTCAGTATTAATTCCAAAATATTAATCTCCCAAATAACAATTCAATATTGCTCTCCTAATTGTGAATTCTATTTCTCGACTACAATATTCCCTTTTTAAAATGTAGATTCTATTATGCTTTATTTATTCCTATTGCAACATATTACGAATCCTCCATAATTTCTATTATTCTCAAAATTAAGTTCAAGATTAGTAGTAGTTTTGTATTATGTATGTACTGTTATTTTCTACATTAGTTCACCAATAGATAAACTTTCATTCATCGATGCTGTTATTTCCGGATCAATATAGACGTTTCTTTTCTTTTTCTTTTTTGGTCCACTACAATTAGTGGAGCTGTTACTAGTAATATTTGCATCGCCATGCTTATTGTTGGTGTAATCTGTTGAACTTTCGTTCCTAAATCTCTCCCTCATCATTTCTTCCAATTTCCTTCCTGTTTCTGGGTGTTTTTGCATCTCGCCAATTTTGTCGCACAAGTCACTGAACAACTCGCGTCCTTCCTCCATCCATCCATTTCTGCTTCTACCACTGTCTGAATCGCAGATTTTTTTTTTGTCGCGGAATCGTGGCATCACCCTTTCGCCGCTGCTGGTTCACCCATACATGATGCTCATTGTAGATCAGTACCAATGCAAATGCTTCATCTGCTATAGTAAATATATCACTCAGCAAGTGCCTCTCCTTCCGTTGTTTGAAATTGGAATTTGTCGGATTGATTGCCGACATGATTCTTGTAACAAAATAATAAAAATCTTCATTTTCCGCGTCTTTGTATGTTCTGTATTTATGGTTTAAAATACCTGTGTCCTCATATTCTGTGTCTTGAATAACTGCAACAGTACCAGGGAATGTGATAGGGACTCGACCTTTTCTGTAATCGTCTGTACGGAAGTATCATCAGTATCAACGGGCAGCATGTTAGTGTTGTCGGACCAAAAATAGATTCCAAAATTCCTAATTTCAACAACCAATTCTCCCACCTGTATTTACCTATCCAGTTTTTTCTCGCTAATGTTTGTGAGTTGTGCCTCAATGCAGTCAGTACTGTCCCTACTCGTTTCCTGTAAAAGGAACAGAATGACGCAAGTGGAATATTTGGTGGCTTCATAACCGCATTTGCTTTAACAGCTTTTTGTAATACATGCGCCGTTACCTTGTCATTGATAGGGAGCTTCATGTTGTGGTACCAATGATTTTTGACGTAACCCCTTAGCTGCTTGTCCAGTGTTTCAGTCATATCACTCAAAGCCTTAAGCATATCGTTGTCTGTTATAAGCCCATATTCGTCTGTAATTGTACTTACTGCTCGTTCTCTTGTGTCGCCGGCATTATAAGTCCCCTCTCCCTGCATGGTTGCCTCCGTTTGTTTAGGTACCATTACATCTTTTCCCACCCCTATATGTGGTTCCCTCTCTTGTTGCCGTAAGTGTTTTGCCAGTTCCTGTGCCAATTTGTCATATTGGATTTTTTTCATGACACGTTCCGCAACATCCTCTAAATCACAGCATTCTCCGTTAGATGTTTTCTCTACCACATTGGTTTTTGTTCCTTCTTTCTGTTGGTTCGTTACTGTAGTGGTGGTTGTGTTGGTAATGCTCAGTGCTGCTTCGTTACTCTGGTTGATGGTGTTTTGTTCTTCCATGTTTATAGTAGTAGAAATTGTGTTTTTGGTACCATTTTTTTCCTGTTGCCCTTTGATGCGTTCATAGTTGTATTAATCTACTCGCGTAGAAACCTACGCGGATTCAGTACTAGTATGTATCTTGTACAACAAGCGTGTAGTAATCTACTCGCTTAAAAACCTACGCAGATTCAGTACTAGTATGTATCTTGTACAACAAGCGTGTAGTAATCTAGTACGATTCAGTACCGGATATGTTTTTGTACAAAAACTCTACTACCGTAGAAACCTACGCGGATTCAATACTGGGAAATATCTAGTACTAAAAATGTGTAGAAATGTACGCACATAGAAACCTACATGGGTTCGATACCGAAAATTATCTAGTACTAAAAACGTGTATAATTCTACTCGTGTAGAAACATACATGGGTTCGATACCGAAAAGTATCTAGTACTAAAAACGTGTAGAATTCTACTCATGTAGAAACCTATGCGGATTCAATACCGAAAATTATCTAGTACTAAAAACGCGTAGAAATGTACGCACGTAGAAACCTACATGGGTTCGATACCGAAAATTATCTATTACTAAAAACGTGTAGAAATGTACTCGCGTAGAAAACTACGCGGATTCAATACCGAAAATTATCTAGTACTAAAATGTGTAGAAATCTACTCACGTAGAAACCTACGCGGATTCAATACCAGAAAATTATCTAGTACTAAAAACGTGTAGAAATCTACTTGCGTAGAAACCTACGTGGATTCAATACCAGAAAATTATCTACTACTAAAAACGTGTAGAAATCTACTCACGTAGAATCCTACACGGATTCAATACCGAAAATTATATAGTACTAAAAACGTGTAGAAATCTACTTGCATAGAAATCTATGCGTATTCAATACCAGAAAATATCTAGTACTAAAAACGTGTATAAATGTACTCGCGTAGAAACCTACGCGGATTCAATACCGGAAAATATCTAGCACTAAAAACGTGTAGAAATCTACTGGCGTAGAATCCTACACGGATTCAATACTGGAAATTATCTAGTACTAAAAATGTATAGAAATCTACACTAGTACAAAATCATGTAGAATTCTACATGATGTACTAGAAGTATCCTCTACTTCGATTGGATCGAAAATTGGTACACGAAAAAAAAAAAAAAAAAACTCTCTCACACAAACACACAGTAATTTTCTTTTCTACCTCGCGACAAAAAAAATCATTTTTTCTACCTCGCAACAAAAAAAAACAATCACTTCATGATCTGTTCTACCTCACAACAAAAAAAAAAACACTTCATAATCTGCCTTCTTACATCCGACTTATTTGAGTAGAGTGTTGGTTCTTGCAATCAACACTCCGTCTGGGAACGTGGGACCCGACCCTCTTTGAGCACAACCATCCGTTCTCAGATATTTTAGTCCGAAATAACAGCCTTGTACTGCATGACAATAGAAAGCATTCTTGGATAAGAGGGGGAAGGCTGGATAGATATTGTTGTTTGAATTGGCCCACAAACATATACGTCTTGAAAGCAACAAACCTCCCATTGCATCTATATCAACTAGAACAAGATACTGTTTTTCGTGACATGGAGTAAGAAGTAATCTACGGCAGCAGCAGCAACAACAACAATTTCATCGGGACGATTGTCGGAACGTCGGAACAAGCAAAGGTAAGAATGAGAGAGATAGGCATCGGCAACGGCAATGGCAATTGATTGTTCTTCCACTCCACCGGCATTACTGATAATGTATTTCCTCTCTGTTTTTCCTCTTTATTTTCATAGGACCGGATCGGAAGCAACCAATCAAAACAACGGACCGAGGTGCGACACAACAACGATTGGATTGGAACAACAGATCAAGGTGCGGCGATTCTTTCAGTGCAGATGGTGCCAGCTAATTTTCCCAGTTGGTGATAATTATGAATTGATCGGCATGTAATTACGAATCGATCGGCATGTACATTATATTACTCTGTTGTTATTATTTACTCTATTACCTACATCAATAGATACTCACCCATTTTCTTGTTCAATTATCATATCATATATTCAAATAGGAGCGTAGACAACGGCAACAACTCGTCGAACCGCAGAGAGCAACAGCGGCAAGTGGCAGCGAGAGCAACAGCGGCGCACCGGCATCTTTAATGAAAGCCCATTGCACCGGACACACTGCTGATTGCAATCACACAACCATATTTTTTCTTCCGCGTCCATCGCCCACATACCGGACCATTGACGCCCACTTGATAGTGCTAAGCACCGAACATTCCTTCGGTCGTCTACCGCACCTTCGCACGGCCTGCAACGCTTCAATCACTGATAGCGCCAACTTCGACGCCGGCGCTTATCCCCTTCCGACACGGCCGGCAGCAGCAGCAATCCGCAACAGCGAGAGCACTACAAGAGCAACAGCACTCCTCCTCCTAGTACGGCAACAACAGAAACGGCATCCGCATCGGCATCAACCGAACTCCTCCTCCTCCAACGAACATAGCAAGACCAGACCCCTTCCCCAAGAACAAGCCCACTGACACGACGAAAGACCGAGGGAGTCCGTCGTGGAGTAACTAGCGAAAGGCAAGCCCGCTGACACACCCAACACCGACGTTTGTTCCTCCTTTGGAACACCCCTTTGGTCATCCATTCAACACGGCCGCACCTTTGCTTGGTAATACACGGCCTACCAAACAACTCCTACGCCTATTGCCCTGCGCAACGCCCTGCAATTGCAATCCGACGTTTTCTTCCTCCAAATCTTTGACTGTCTTCTCCGACGCTTGATATTTCTTTGGTTAATTCCTTTGGTTATTTCTGCACCTCCGAGGATCGTTCCGACGATCACTCGATACTTCACTATTTCGATCCCCGACCTACTGTATCTATAGATCCTTCTACCAAGAATCTCCTTCTGTAATACACACAAGGTCGATTGACAGCAACAGCACCAACAGCCACCGGGAACAATCAAACAGCGAGAGCAAGAGCAAGAGCAAGAGCAACAGCCACCGGGAACAATCGGATCGAACCGCGAGAGCAACAAACGCAGCAACAGCGATAGCAACAGCGATAGCAAAAGCAAAAGCGATAGCAACAGCGGCAAGCGGCAGCGAGTGCAACAGCAACAGCAACAGCAACAGCGGCTAGCGTCAGCGAGAGCAACAAGGAGAGCAACAGCAATAGCAACAGCAACAGCGGCAAGCGGCAGCGATAGCAACAGCAATAGCAATCGGGAACGATCGAATTGGAAAGCAAGAGCAACAGCGAGAGCAACAGCCACAGCAACAGTCTTCCACTCCAACGCCGTCGTCCTCCAACGGCAAATCGAACAATCGTTTTGAAACACCAATTGATCTGCAAAACCAATCGATCCAACAGCAATCGATCCACAACAGAAATTGATCCGCAATCCGCAACAGCAACACCAATCAATCTGCAACAGCAATCGATCCAACACCAATCGATCTGCAACACCAATCGAACCGGGAACGATCGAATAGAAGCAACCGGGAACGGTCGAATACAAGCAACCTGGAACCAACACCAATTGATCTGCAACACCAATCGAACCGGGAACGATCGAATAGAAGCAACCGGGAACGGTCGAATACAAGCAACCGGGAACCATCGAATAGAAGCAACCGGGAACCATTGAAGCAAGCAGGAACCATCAAATAGAAGCAACCGGGAACCATTGAAGCAACCGGGAACAATCGAATAGAAGCAAGCGGGAACGATCAAAGCAACCAGCAACCGGGAACGATCGAATAGAAGCAAACGGGAACGATCGAATAGAAGCAAGCGGGAACGATCAAAGCAACCAGCAAGCGGGAACGATCGAATAGAAGCAAGCGGGAACGATCGAATAGAAGCAAGCGGGAACAATCAAAGCAACCAGCAACCGGGAACGATCGAATAGAAGCAAGCGGGAACAATCGAATAGAAGCAAGCGGATCCTCCAACAACAATGGGATTCAAAAGATCACCAGAGAACATTGCAGCAAGAGCCAAAAAACAAAGAGCAAAGAGACAACAGGAATATAGAAGTCAATGGAAAACGTCTTCAAATTTTCTTAAGGTTGCTGCACCGGTGTCAACAAGCCACAAAACTTATACAAATTTGTCTCTGATAAAACCGAGGAAGAAGAAAAAGAATACGCGTTCAACTTGCAAAGATGGCGTCGGTACAATAGCGCTGAAAAAAAATACCGAGCAACTGTGGTGGAAGGTAAATACATGGAGACAGATTGGGGTGGCAAGATAGGAGGAAAGAAGAAGTATCAACCGGAACAGGCTTTGTCAATCAAAAACTACAATACATTGGATAGTACAAAGGATGAGCATATTCTTGCGTTTGATCATTCTAAACCATCATTGCGAATTTTTGCCAAAGTTTCACGCCATTTTGTGGAACGACACCTCGCTTCCAAGAATAATATCGAATTGTTGAGACAGTTTGCTCCTGCTATTGATGGAGCAAAACCAACGGTTGGAAGAGGGGTGAAGCGGGGCAGTATCAATGATGATTATGCTATCATTGGAATTCGACCAGAAAGATTGGATTCAAATAATGGTGAGTATGTTTTCAAAAGTCATGTTGATCCCAGCATCAAACTAGAGCTAGTAGAGACAACAGTTGAAATTGTGAAGCATATGCATCATAGTTTAATTGACGTGGAACCGTTTGTTGAGGAGGAAATGGATGTGTTGTCACAGATTCTGTCTCGTACAAAGCTAAATGCAATTGGGCAGCAGGCATTAGCATTTTCGATCGGTCGCAACTACCATTCTAGATGCCATGTAGACGATGACATGCACTACACTCGTTTGACAGTCATTGCTCCGGCGGAAGTGTCTGCTGACGAGGTGATTTATTATTTTGTCTTCCCCACGTATGGAGTGAAAGTTCCATTGAGGTCAGGCGATACTCTATTGTTCAATCCATTAGTATTACATAGCTGTTCGAATCCCAAATTCGAAGGGTGTTATATTATGAGTGCATATGTATCTCGCAAAACTGTGCTTAGAGCTAACCCTCTATAGTAATATTAAACAATAATTTAAAGTTAGCCGTTACATTAACCCTTGCTACTCAATCGGAACTGCTGCCCGAGCTTTCGCTCTCTGAACTGGATACATAATCACTGGATTCTTTATCATTCAATGCCATCTCAAACGGCTCCAACTGGATGTCGTCCTGTAGTGTGTACCATGCGTTGTACAAACATTCATAAGACAGTGGTGTAGCAGCATTTTTGCTTTCAAAGAAATCCAGCCACGATATACGATTTGATATCACTAGCCAATCACAATTGGTTATGGAGCCATCTTTTCCTTGCTCTGGGACAACTGCCAGCTCAGAATGGATAGTGTCGACATGAAATAGGTACAGTGAATTCATGAGGCGCCCACGTTTGACAAATTCAGAAGCTGTTTTCTTAGGCACATCTTGAAACCGACAAGCCACAGCATACATTCCGCTTGTATCAATTGGATAGCCACCAATACTACTGTATGGCTGCTTCAAATTCTGTACAGTTAAAAAGCATAGCAGATGGCACGGTATGAGCTTTGGATTGTTATTCAAATCAAAGTCCAATTTCATCAAACACCAATCCATCCATACGGAGTTCAGCAGAGAACTGTCTGATCTATATGAAGGATGCAAGCAAAATATAAAATTAGACCCACAAGCAACATCGAAACGATTGTGCTCTGTAACTCCACAAATGTGCGAAGGATTCTCCAATAAAGGTAGCACAGAATCACAAACAAAGTCAAGTATGTCAGAAGGAAAAAATGGTTTGGTTTTGTTGGTAGAACAATGCCACTTCATTGTTGATCGGTTCTCATTATTTGAAAATGAGAACCGCCACCATCAGGGCGTTCAATTGGAGGAGGGCCAGGCGGATTCAAGTTGTAGTGATATGATGCCTGGCTTAGCATCATTTTCTCTGACTTTCGCTTGGCCGTTTGACCAATTAGTGATGCAGCATTACCTTGCGTGTTCTTGGAAGGAGCTTTGATCTCAGTTTTGTGGTGAGACTCATTGGGAGCACTATCCCAGCCTGCAGAGCTCCCCCATAAAGAGATATAATCTGGTAGGTGAAAGTACAGGTGATTCTTGATAAGTTTTGTTCCCATCCCTTTTCTGTGACATGTTGAGTTTATACAATTAATAAAGTGAATAATTGTTTTTGGGAGATTCATTAAGGAAGCATTTTTCATCCGACCGTGTTTAAGAAATTCTTCCATTGATAGAATGAGCTGAATTACCTCTATCTATTTCTTTACAAAACGATGGTCACCAATAATGTCAGATCCAGGTTTGGAAACCATAGCAATCAGAAGAGAAATAAGCATTCCAGAGAAATCGTGACCTTCTTTCTTCGTGGTTGATAAAAGCTGAGTCCCAAATTTGGTGCGAGGAAAATCTCTATCAGACTGGCGTGATAACAAACCACCGTACCATTGTGCTATATGGCCAATACTGTTAGCAACAGCCACACCGTGCTTCAAATTGGGGGCATAAACACATGGAACACTTGTGCGGAGCAACAATTCAATTGACTCGATGGCCCGTTTGGCAGTGCCAAGCTGGTGCATGTGCAAACATTTACCGGGAGTTGCAAAATGAATGTTGTTCTGGTTAGTACCAAAGCATAAATCATGAAATACATTCCTGATGTTATGATGAGAGTTGTTTTTGAAGTTCTTATTGATATGGTTTAGATCTGTGCCGGGAAAACAATGAAAATCAACAGGTGACCACTTCTTTGTTGCAGGTTGAACAGAAGGAATGTTTATGTTCGGAGAATAACAGTTGCAGTGATGGCACATCCGCATGACACCCTTATTGAAGGAGCCGTATTTTCCACACAATTTATCATGAAGTTCTGTGTTGCCAATAACATAGGCAATGGCAAATTTCATTTTTACCTTCCACTGTTGATTTGCATACGGAAGATAATTCCATTCGATACCACCGTCTTTGTTACACGCGGCTTTGAAGGAACGAAACGCTACTTCCAAACCATTGTGAAGATTCTGAATTTTTTCCTTCGAAGTGGCAGGACGAGAGTGTCTGGTTGACTCCCATTTGGGGTCGGGATGGAAGTAAATAGTTGTCCATGCTTCAGGTCGAGATCGGGTCTCCACATTAAAGATACCGAGTGTCATGTTCAATGGTGTTAACGTAAGTTGTCCGTGCGCATCCAAAGATATGCCGTCCATGTAAAATATAATAGGAACAAGAATTTCTTGCAAATTGGGATTGCAAATTTCTTTCCAAGAAGATTTCCACCACGAGCCGTGATGCAATTCTGAGATTGCAGAATGAGGATTCAACTCAGGATTATTGTTGGGAGATAGAGGGGTGGAATAGTCGGGAAAGGAGAGGTTTTCTTCTATCATTAGCTGCTGGTCAGAAAGAAGAGAATGAATGGCATCCTTAAAAGAACGGACATACACCTGAGTGGGCTTGTTATCAGGTAACCAATTCAGTATATGAGGATGAAATTTCATATCAGAGAGACCCAGATTGGATTGGAGATTGTCAAAAATGGTTTTCCGAGATCTAATTTTGGCATCGCAAAAATCAAAACCAGGTCTCATTTGACTTTTCTTTGCCCACTGGAAAATGGATATGAATGTGTTCAGTGGCAATTTATGTCTGGCCATTAAATTCATGAGTTCCAATTCTGCAAGAAGATGTTGGGGCGGCGGTAGTTTTGTGTGGCTTTGAAATGTATCCTCTCTTTCATTCAGATTAATGATTTCATGAAAAGATGGTGGTGGAGGGGCTGGCTGAGCAGTAGCAACGTTAACATCAGAACCATTAGTGTGATCTTCTTTGTTGTCTCCACAATCTATGTTGTTGGTAGAATTGTTGTTGTTATTTTCATTTACGTCATCATCATTGTCATCCTCATCATCGGAATTGTCGATATCATTATTCAGCGGGAATGCATCTTCATCTTGAACAGCAGAAACAGCCATGTAAGATTCAATGGCGTTCCGATCCATTGGCGGTAAAAAGACATCATGTACAATCTGTTGGTTTAGAACAGAATGAAGACCCGTGGCTGATTGACTTGTGATGGTGTGGTGCTGGGAGAGATAGGAAGGGGGAACAGATGGGCCGTTTTGTGTCATAGTCATCCCAAAATCTGACGGAGAATGTTGAACAGACGGCAAGGTAGGCTGCACTTTGATAGAGGTGGAGAAGTTATAGATCTTTCGTTTAATCAGACCCTGACTATGGTAAAAATTGCGGCACATATCTCTATGCCAGAGATGTTTTCTTAGGCCGGTGGAGACGCATTTCAAGTTACCATTTGAAATGGATTTATATCCTAAAAACTCCTTGGATTTTTTCCCTTTCTTATCCCAGCAACCACGGCAGTAGAATAGAAGAGAGGTTTTGATAACAGGAGGCATGATGTTGCTGAGTTGTCTGAAGTAAAATATCAGTAGAATGGGTCGAAAGGACGGAGGTCGAAAAGATGAATCATTGAAAGGAAAAAATTAAATGTATTATTTTGTGTGTGATGTGTTTTCTTGTACGGTAAATTTCCTTACTACCATACTTCGATTGCAAAAATGGTCCGTAAAGTAAATGCATTACTAGTTAGTGATGATTGCAACATTCCTCGTACAATATGTTTAGTAGTGCACAGCATGTACAGTCAACAGAAAAGTTGAGAAGATGAAAATAGTCATTCATCCATAAGTTGTACACAAAATAGTGCTTGTCACGAAAAGAATATGATATCCTTAACCCTAAAATAGTTATTTTATTTGAGGAGTGACGAGATATTGTCTCGAAAGTAAAGGTGTGCGATGCGCGAGGTTTTTTAGTAGACACGCGACCTAAAAAGATAGGAAATTTTAAAAATAGGGTCGAGAATTTTAAAAATACCGCGTGATAGCCCGCGGGGGGTATAGAAACAGTTCTCGGACGCTATATTACAACCTCAACTTGCAAAGACTTAAATGTCAGGACGTAGGAACCTTCGAGAAGGGAGGGTTATGTGTATGTTCAGCAACTTCAACTTGAAAAGATTTAAGGAAACCAAAAAACGTTAAATGAAAAGCACTTAAGGGCTTTGAAGCAGTTCAAAAGAACCTTGAGGAATGAAGAACGTTGAGTGTAACAGGGTAGAGCTGTTAAGTAAAGATACTTAAGAGCCTTGGGGGAGAAGCTTGAAAACAGATTGAAGTGTTAATGCTTGGCAAAAAACAGATCAAAGAAGTAGCTTGGTGGGGTTAGTACTCGTCTACAGGATGCAGCGTACGTAGAAGTGATACTGGATTCAGTGTAGGAAATTAGTGTCGGTTTGCAAGCTCAACGACCACCGAACGATGATGCAATGACAACGACCAACAATGGTGAAAAAGGAGACAAAGAGGGACCAAGAGAGGCAACAAGAGACTGAGCTGATAGCAAAATCAAAAAGGTCAGGTCTTGGTTCATATGTGTATGTCCTGGTGTCGTGTGTGGCGGTGTAGAAGTGAGCAAGATATGGCAGGGGAAATTTGTGTAGAAATCTACGTGTTTTTAGTACTGGAACATTGGAAATTTGGAACGTAGGACAAAGTTGCGCGAGCGCAAAATTGTAAAATGGACCGTCAAGTCAATTGAATTGTTGCTCTGCAGAAGTGTCCCATGTATTTATACCCCCAATTTGAAGCACCATATAGCTGTTGCTAACAGTATTGACCATTTAGCACAACAATATGGGGTTTCGTCACACATCAGTCTGATAGAGATTTTCCTTGCACTGAATTTGGGACACACCTTCTATCAACCACCAAGAAAGAAGGGCATGATTTTTCTGGAATGCTTATTTCTATTCTCATTGTTATGGCTTCCAAACATGGATCTGACATTATTGGAGACCATCGTTTCATAAAGGAACAGATAGAGGTAATTCAGCTGATTGTATCAATGGAAGAATTTCTGAAACACGGTCAGATGAAATATTCTTCCTTAAAGAATCTCCCAAGAACAATTGTGCACTTTATCAATTGTATAAACTCAACATGTCACAGAAAAGGGATGGGAACAAAACTAATCAAGAATCACCTGTACTTTCACCTAACAGGTTATATATCTTTATGGGGAAGCCCTGCTGGCTGGGATAGTGCTCCAAATGAATCTCACCATAAAACTGAGATCAAAGCTCCTTCCAAGAACACGCAAGGTAATGCTGCATCACTCATCAATCAAACGGCCCAGCGAGAGTCAGAGAAAATGATGGTAAGCCATGCAACATATCACTACAACTTGAATCCGCCTGGCCCTCCTCCAATTGAACGTCCTGATGGTGGTGGTTCTCATTTTCAAATAATAAGAACCGACAATGGGGAATCAACCATGAAGTGGCATTGTTCTACCAACAAAACAAGACCATTTGTTCCTTCTGTCATACTTGACTTTGTTTGTGATAATGTCTCCCTCTATTGGATAATCCTTCACACAATTTTGGATTTATAGAGCACAATTGACATTATGTTGCTTGGGGTTCTAATTTTCTATCTCATTGCCATCCTTCATATAGATCTGACAGTTCCCTGCTCAACGCCGTATGGATGGATTGGTGTTTGATGAAATTGGACTATGATTTGAATAACAATCCGAAGCTCATTCCGTGCCAACTGCTACGTCCGAGAACTGTTTCTCTACCCCCCGCGGGCTATCGCGCGGTATTTTTAAATTCTCGACCCTATTTTTAAAATTTCCTATCTTTTTAGGTCGCGTGTCTACTAAAAAACCTCGCGCATCGCACACCTTTACTTTCGAGACAATATCTCGTCACTCCTCAAATAAAATAACTATTTTAGGGTTAAGGATATCATATTCTTTTCGTGACAAGCACTATTTTGTGTACAACTTATGGATGAATGACTATTTTCATCTTCTCAACTTTTCTGTTGACTGTACTGGCTGTGCACTACCGTACTAAACATATTGTACGAGGAATGTTGCAATCATCACTAACTAGTAATGCATTTACTTTACGGACCTTTTTTGCAATCGAAGTATGGTAGTAAGGAAATCTACCGTACAAGAAAGCACATCACACACAAAATAATACATTTAATTTTTTCCTTTCAACGATTCATCTTTTCGACCTCCGTCCTTTTGACCCATTCTACTGATATTTTACTTCAGACAACTCAGCAACATCATGCCTCCTATTATCAAAACCTCTCTTCTATTCTACTGCCGTGGTTGCTGGGATAAGAAAGGGAAAAAATCCAAGGAGTTTTTAGGATATAAATCCATTTCAAATGGTAACTTGAAATACGTCTCCACCGGCCTAAGAAAACATCTCTGGCATAGAGATATGTGCCGCAATTTTTACCATAGTCAGGGTCTGATTAAACAAAAGATCTATAACTTCTCCACCTCTATCAAAGTGCAGCCTACCTTGCCGTCTGTTCAACATTCTCCGTCAGATTTTGGGATGACTATGACACAAAACGGCCCATCTGTTCCCCCTTCCTATCTCTCCCAGCACCACACCATCACAAGTCAATCAGCCACGGGTCTTCATTCTGTTCTAAACCAACAGATTGTACATGATGTCTTTTTACCGCCAATGGATCGGAACGCCATTGAATCTTACATGGCTGTTTCTGCTGTTCAAGATGAAGATGCATTCCCGCTGAATAATGATATCGACAATTCCGATGACAAGGATGACAATGATGATGACGTAAATGAAAATAACAACAACAATTCTACCAACAACATAGATTGTGGAGACAACAAAGAAGATCACACTAATGGTTCTGATGTTAACGTTGCTACTGCTCAGCCAGCCCCTCCACCACCATCTTTTCATGAAATCATTAATCTGAACGAAAGAGAGGATACATTTCAAAGCCACACAAAACTACCGCCGCCCCAACATCTTCTTGCAGAATTGGAACTCATGAATTTAATGGCCAGACATAAATTGCCACTGAACACATTCATATCCATTTTCCAGTGGGCAAAGAAAAGTCAAATGAGACCGGGTTTTGATTTTTGCGATGCCAAAATTAGATCTCGGAAAACCATTTTTGACAATCTCCAATCCAATCTGGGTCTCTCTGATGTGAAATTTCATCCTCATATACTGAATTGGTTACCTGATAACAAGCCCACTCAGGTGTATGTCCGTTCTTTTAAGGATGCCATTCATTCTCTTCTTTCTGACCAGCAGCTAATGATAGAAGAAAACCTCTCCTTTCCCGACTATTCCACCCCTCTATCTCCCAACAATAATCCTGAGTTGAATCCTCATTCTGTAATCTCAGAATTGCATCACGGCTCGTGGTGGAAATCTTCTTGGAAAGAAATTTGCAATCCCAATTTGCAAGAAATTCTTGTTCCTATTATATTTTACATGGACGGCATATCTTTGGATGCGCACGGACGACTTACGTTAACACCATTGAACATGACACTCGGTATCTTTAATGTGGAGACCCGATCTCGACCTGAAGCATGGACAACTATTTACTTCCATCCCGACCCCAAATGGGAGTCAACCAGACACTCTCGTCCTGCCACTTCGAAGGAAAAAATTCAGAATCTTCACAATGGTTTGGAAGTAGCGTTTCGTTCCTTCAAAGCCGCGTGTAACAAAGACGGTGGTATCGAATGGAATTATCTTCCGTATGCAAATCAACAGTGGAAGGTAAAAATGAAATTTGCCATTGCCTATGTTATTGGCAACACAGAACTTCATGATAAATTGTGTGGAAAATACGGCTCCTTCAATAAGGGTGTCATGCGGATGTGCCATCACTGCAACTGTTATTCTCCGAACATAAACATTCCTTCTGTTCAACCTGCAACAAAGAAGTGGTCACCTGTTGATTTTCATTGTTTTCCCGGCACAGATCTAAACCATATCAATAAGAACTTCAAAAACAACTCTCATCATAACATCAGGAATGTATTTCATGATTTATGCTTTGGTACTAACCAGAACAACATTCATTTTGCAACTCCCGGTAAATGTTTGCACATGCACCAGCTTGGCACTGCCAAACGGGCCATCGAGTCAATTGAATTGTTGCTCCGCACAAGTGTTCCATGTGTTTATGCCCCCAATTTGAAGCACGGTGTGGCTGTTGCTAACAATATTGGCCATATAGCACAACGGTACGGTGGTTTGTTATCACGCCAGTCTGATAGAGATTTTCCTCGCACCAAATTTGGGACTCAGCTTTTATCAACCACGAAGAAAGAAGGTCACGATTTCTCTGGAATGCTTATTTCTCTTCTGATTGCTATGGTTTCCAAACCTGGATCTGACATTATTGGTGACCATCGTTTTGTAAAGAAATAGATAGAGGTAATTCAGCTCATTCTATCAATGGAAGAATTTCTTAAACACGGTCGGATGAAAAATGCTTCCTTAAAGAATCTCCCAAGAACAATCGTTCACTTTATCAATTGTATAAACTCAACATGTCACAGAAAAGGGATGGGAACAAAACTTATCAAGAATCACCTGTACTTTCACCTACCAGATTATATCTCTTTATGGGGAAGCCCCGCAGGCTGGGATAGTGCTCCCAATGAGTCTCACCACAAAACTGAGATCAAAGCTCCTTCCAAGAACACGCAAGGTAATGCTGCATCACTAATTGGTCAAACGGCCAAGCGAAAGTCAGAGAAAATGATGCTAAGCCAGGCATCATATCACTACAACTTGAATCCGCCTGGCCCTCCTCCAATTGAACGCCCTGATGGTGGCGGTTCTCATTTTCAAATAATGAGAACCGATCAACAATGAAGTGGCATTGTTCTACCAACAAAACCAAACCATTTTTTCCTTCTGACATACTTGACTTTGTTTGTGATTCTGTGCTACCTTTATTGGAGAATCCTTCGCACATTTGTGGAGTTACAGAGCACAATCGTTTCGATGTTGCTTGTGGGTCTAATTTTATATTTTGCTTGCATCCTTCATATAGATCAGACAGTTCTCTGCTGAACTCCGTATGGATGGATTGGTGTTTGATGAAATTGGACTTTGATTTGAATAACAATCCAAAGCTCATACCGTGCCATCTGCTATGCTTTTTAACTGTACAGAATTTGAAGCAGCCATACAGTAGTATTGGTGGCTATCCAATTGATACAAACGGAATGTATGCTGTGGCTTGTCGGTTTCAAGATGTGCCTAAGAAAACAGCTTCTGAATTTGTCAAACGTGGGCGCCTCATGAATTCACTGTACCTATTTCATGTCGACACTATCCATTCTGAGCTGGCAGTTGTCCCAGAGCAAGGAAAAGATGGCTCCATAACCAATTGTGATTGGCTAGTGATATCAAATCGTATATCGTGGCTGGATTTCTTTGAAAGCAAAAATGCTGCTACACCACTGTCTTATGAATGTTTGTACAATGCATGGTGCACACTACAGGACGACATCCAGTTGGAACCGTTTGAGATGGCATTGAATGATAAAGAATCCAGTGATTATGTATCCAGTTCAGAGAGCGAAAGCTCGGACAGCAGTTCCAATTGAGTAGCGAGGGTGAATGTAACGGCTAACTTTAAATTATTGTTTAATATTACTATAGAGGATTAGCTGTTAGCACAGTTTTGCGAGATACATAGGCGCTCATAATATAACACCCTTCGAATTTGGGATTCGAACAGCTATGTAATACTAATGGATTGAACAATAGAGTATTGCCTGACCTCAATGGAACTTTCACTCCATACGTGGGGAAGACAAAATAATAAATCACCTCTTCATCACTTACATGTTTTGGAGCAATAACTGTCAGCCTTGTATAGAACATATCGGCATCGGTACGGCATTTTGAGTGATAATCCTTTCCAATAGAAAAGGCCGTTGCGTGATGGCCGATTGCATTCAGCGTTGTACGATTAACAACCTCATTCATCATAGTCGTTTCAAGGTTGACAAATTTGGACATTGGAGTTAAACAAAGCTGCATTTCCTTCACAATGTGTAGGGCTTTCTGTTCAAGGTTTTCTTTTGTTGCCGAGTCCACATTGTTTTTGAAAACGTACACACCATTTCCTGATTTCAATTGATTTGGTCTCATCCCAATAATAGCATATCCGCTGTTTACACTGTCACATTTGGTTCCTTGGCCTATTTTGGGTTTTGATTCAACAATCTGCCCAGCGAATGTTCTTGTGATTTCTATATTTTTGGGAGTACCCAAGCGTTGTTTTGCGAATTGTGTGGAAGCTTTTGCAAAGATTCTCAATGATGGTTCTGATTCTGCAAACGCTAGAACAAACTTCTCATCGGTACTATCCAATGTCTTGAAACTGTCAATAGACACAGCTTGTGCCAAAGAAATATTTCTTCTCTCCAACTGTTGTCCGGCCCCAATTTGTATCCAGGAATTTTCGTTTAAACCCATTTTTGTTAACTGTTTTCAATGCTTTTTCCTCGACATGTTTGAAAATTGCATTTGGATCTTGATTCCTGTCCCCTTTTGCTGTCTTGTTAGGTTTTATCTCCAACAAGTGTTTGTAAGTCTGGTGGATTGTTGATGATGACGGTGCTGCGTTTTGGAGAAATTTTGAAGTCATTCTCTTTCTCTCAGTCTTCCCACGTTTCCTCTTAGATTTTTGCTTGATTGCTTTTGCTGGCAATTGCTTTGTTGTTGTTTTGAATCCCATTGCACCGGGTGCCATTGTTATTTGACAATCGGCGATGGACGTGTGGGCTTTGCCGGACGATGCGTTGCTGCTGCTGCTACTGTTGGCGTCCGATTGATTCGATGCTGTAGTTGCTCTCTGCGGTTTGACGAGTCAGATAGATCTGTGTGTTACGGATCGGTTGGTGTTGCTGTTGCGGATCGATTGCTGTTGGATCGATTGGTGTTGCGGATCAATCTGTGTGTTGCGGATTGATTGGTGTTATAGGGGTAGCGCCGGTGGATGAGGAGGGATTTGGGTGGAGCGCCGGTGGAGGAGGAGGAGGAGCGATTTGATGGTGAATTGCCGGTGGAGGAGGAGGAGGAGCGAAGATGGTGAATCGCCGGTGGAGGAGGAGGAGGAGTGAAGTTGGTGGATCGCCGGTGGAGGAGGAGGAGCGGTTCGATGCCGACGATTTGTTGCGTATCAATTGGTTTTGCGGATCGATTGGTGTCAAATCGTATGGGCCGGTGGATGAGGAGCGATTAGGGTGGAGCGCTTGCCGCTGTTGCGAGGTTCCCGCTTCCTTGTTATTTGTAGTGCTTTGATGGTTCCCGGTTGCTTTGATGGTTCCCGGTTGCTTTGATGGTTCCCGGTTGCTTCAATGGTTCCCGGTTGCTTGTATTTGATGGTTCCCGGTTGCTTGTATTCGATTGTTCCCGGTTGCTTGTATTCGATGGTTCCCGGTTGAGGTTCAATGGTTCCCGGTTGCTTGTATTCGATGGTTCCCGGAGGCGGTTCGATGGTTCCCGGTTGTGCTTGTATTCGAGGGTGTGAATGGAGTGGAAGACCAATCAATTGCTGTTGCCGATACCGATAGAATTGCCAATGTTGGTGGAGCGCCGGTGGAGGAGTTCGATCGTTCACAGTTGCTTTGATCACTTTGTGGTTTGATCGTTCCCGGTTGCTTCTATTCGATCGTTCCCGGTTGCGGTTTGATGGTTCCCTGTTGCTTCTATGGTTCCCGGTTGCTTCGAATGTTCCCGGTTGATTCGATGGTTCCCGGTTGCTTCGATGGTTCCCGGTTGCTTCGATGGTTCCCGGTTGCTCGTGTTGCCTTTGCCGACAATCCTATTCAAATATATGATAATTGAATGGGTGAGTATCTATTGATGTAGTACATAGAGTAAGTAATGAAAACAGAATAATATAATCTACATGCCGATCGATTCGATGCCACAAACCAAGACTGCGCTCTTGTCCAATGCGAGCTAATTCTTTTTCCAGTACAAGGCTGTTATTTCAGACTAAAATAATCGAGCACGGATAACCTGCCTAATGCTGATCAACAATCAAGGGATCATTGAAAAGGATTAAGTGGAATCCCACGTTCACAGACGGAGTGCCAATTAGCAACTCTACTCAAATAAGCCGGGTAAGATTATGAAAGGAAAGGTAGAAAACGTGGTATCAATTGGTTTTGCGGATCGATTGGTGTCAAATCGTATGGGCCGGTGGATGAGGAGCGATTAGGGTGGAGCGCTTGCCGCTGTTGCGAGGTTCCCGCTTCCTTGTTATTTGTAGTGCTTTGATGGTTCCCGGTTGCTTTGATGGTTCCCGGTTGCTTTGATGGTTCCCGGTTGCTTCAATGGTTCCCGGTTGCTTGTATTTGATGGTTCCCGGTTGCTTGTATTCGATTGTTCCCGGTTGCTTGTATTCGATGGTTCCCGGTTGAGGTTCAATGGTTCCCGGTTGCTTGTATTCGATCGTTCCCGGTTGCTTGTATTCGATGGTTCCCGGAGGCGGTTCGATGGTTCCCGGTTGTGCTTGTATTCGAGGGTGTGAATGGAGTGGAAGACCAATCAATTGCTGTTGCCGATACCGATAGAATTGCCAATGTTGGTGGAGCGCCGGTGGAGGAGTTCGATCGTTCACAGTTGCTTTGATCACTTTGTGGTTTGATCGTTCCCGGTTGCTTCTATTCGATCATTCCCGGTTGCTTCTATTCGATCGTTCCCGGTTGCGGTTTGATGGTTCCCTGTTGCTTCTATGGTTCCCGGTTGCTTCGAATGTTCCCGGTTGATTCGATGGTTCCCGGTTGCTTCGATGGTTCCCGGTTGCTCGTGTTGCCTTTGCCGACAATCCTATTCAAATATATGATAATTGAATGGGTGAGTATCTATTGATGTAGTACATAGAGTAAGTAATGAAAACAGAATAATATAATCTACATGCCGATCGATTCGATGCCACAAACCAAGACTGCGCTCTTGTCCAATGCGAGCTAATTCTTTTTCCAGTACAAGGCTGTTATTTCAGACTAAAATAATCGAGCACGGATAACCTGCCTAATGCTGATCAACAATCAAGGGATCATTGAAAAGGATTAAGTGGAATCCCACGTTCACAGACGGAGTGCCAATTAGCAACTCTACTCAAATAAGCCGGGTAAGATTATGAAAGGAAAGGTAGAAAACGTGATTTTTTTGTCGCGAGGTAGAAAAGAAAATTACTGTGTGTTTGTGTGAGAGAGATTTTTTTGTCGCGAGGATCGAAATCATCGATATACGACGACGAGGATACTTAAACTTGTGTAGAATTCTACATGTTTTTTGTACTAGTGTAGAATTCTACATGTTTTTTGTACTAGATAATTCCTAGTATTGAATCCGCGTAGGTTTCTACGCCTGTAGATTCGTACACGCTTACTAGAAAATTCTTAGTAGTTAACCTGCGTAGGTTTCTACGCGAGTAGATTCATACACGATTTTCATACTAGATACATACTAGTATTGAATCCGCGTATGTTTCTACGCCTGTAGATTCGTACACACTTTTTGTACTAGATAATTCATAGTATTGAATCGGCATAGATTTCTACGCGAGTAGATTCCTCCATGCTTTTTGTACTAAATAAACAATAGTATTGAATCCAAGTAGGTTTCTATACAAGTAGATTTCTACACGCTTGTTATACTAGATACATACTAGTATTGAATCCGCGTAGGTTTCTACGCGAGTAGATTACTACACGCTTGTTGTACTAGATACATACTAGTAGTGAATCCGCGTAGGTTTCAACGCGAGTAGATTACTACACGCTTGTTATACTAGATACAGACTAGTATTGAATCCGCGTAGGTTTCTACGCAAGTAGATTACTACACGCTTGTTGTACAAGATACATACTAGTATTGAATCCGAGTAGGTTTCTACGCGAGTAGATTAATACACTCTTTTTATACTAGATACATACTAGTATTCAATCCGCGTAGGATTCTACGCAACTAGATTACAAGTCACTTGTTGTACTACGAGATAAAACTTATTGGGTAATGACTCCAAAAGTATCTGGTCCAAGCCATGAATACATTCATCATGACCCATCAAATGCATATTGGAAACAACTTTGTCACACAGAATGCCCAAAATGTTGTGGTTTGACTCTCCAAATGGCAAACATGAGGGTATTTTTGGTGCAATTCCTGGGCACAACCTGAGTTATTGGGTAATGACTCCAAAAGTATCTGGTCCAAGCCATGAATACATTCATCATGACTCATCAAATGCATATTGGGAACAACTTTGTCACACAGAATGCCCAAAATGTTGTGGTTTGACTCTCCAAATGGCAAACATGGGGGTATTTATGGTGCAATTCCAGGGCACAACCTGAGTTATTGGGTAATGACTCAAAAAGTATCTGATCCAAGCCATGAATACATTCATCATGACCCATCAAATGCATATTGGAAACAACTTTGTCACACAGAATGCCCAAAATGTTGTGGTTTGACTCTCCAAATGGCAAACATGGGGGTATTTTTGGTGCAATTCTAGGGCACAAACTAACTTATAGGGTAATGACTCCAAAAGTATCTGGTCCAAGCCATGAATACATTCGTCATGACTCATCAAATGCATATTGGAAACAACTTTGTCACACAGAATGCCCAAAATGTTGTGGTTTGACTCTCCAAATGGCAAACATGGGGGTATTTTTGGTGCAATTCTAGGGCACAATCTAACTTATAGGGTAATGACTCCAAAAGTATCTGGTCCAAGCCATGAATACATTCATCATGACTCATCAAATGCATATTGGGAACAACTTTGTCACACAGAATGCCCAAAATGTTGTGGTTTGACTCTCCAAATGGCAAACATGAGGGTATTTTTGGTGCAATTCTAGGGCACAATCTAACTTATTGGGTAATGACTCCAAAAGTATCTGATCCAAGCCATGAATACATTCATCATGACCCATCAAATGCATATTGGGAATTGATGTAGCAAACCGGATGAGGCGAATGGTAGTGAAGTACAGACCGGCCGGGGAACCTTACTGAGAATTCTAAGCATCGAATTCTGCAAGCGAATACTGCAAGCATCGAATTCTGCAAGCATCGAATCTGCAAGCAAATCTCTGCAAATACAGGCTAAGCGCTAACAAGCGTGTAGAGGATTCCCCTAGCAGAATACAAACCCACAGCTCACTCTTTTGCTCCTAAACCAATTAGTAGTAGAATTAAATAGGTAACGCGTCCTGGTCCAATAGTTATCGTATTGTACCCGTACGACAAGCCTATCTGTTGGTCCCTTAGCCTTGCCTAGTGTACCTGTCCGGGTCCCTAGCTGTTGGTCCCCTAGCCTTGCCTAGTGTACCTGTCCGGGTCCCCTAGTATTGCCTAGCGTACCCACACAGCAGACAGTCCCTTTGCTAACGCACTCACACTTCCACGGGTCCCCATTGTCACCTTACAAGCAATAGGCCCGGCCTTGAGAGTTACACGGCACGCACCAAGTATCCATCCGCGAATCGATTGGCTACCGATCCGCACCTCCAAGCGGATTCCCTACTAGCTTCCACTCCGACTGATCCGCGTCGCCACTCCAGTTGATTTCCACTCCGCGAGTCCAGTTGAATCGAAATTGGTCTACAGATCTGCACCTCCTCCTCGCACCTCCAGACGTTCATCCACACCTCCTCGCACGGACGTATCCGTACGGACTACTCCTCCAAGCGTCCACTCCTCCAGCCAAGCGTCCAGTCGAATTGATTCTGGTCTACAGATCCGCACCTCCTCCTCGCACCGAATCAAGATACCGGCAACTCCAACGTCTCTCTTACCGGCGACTCCAACGTCTCTCTGCACCCCCAAGCGTCCGCGAATCAAGATACCGGCGACTCCAACGTCCTTCACATCCTACAGTCCGCACCTCCAAGGTTTCTCTGCACATCCGATAGTCCGCACCTCCAAGCGTCCGCGAATCTTCCATCAAGATACCGGCAACTCCAACGTCTCTCTTACCGGCGACTCCAACGTCTCTCTGCACCCCCAAGCGTCCGCGAATCAAGATACCGGCGATTCCAACGTCCTTCACATCCTACAGTCCGCACCTCCAAGGTTTCTCTGCACATCCGATAGTCCGCACCTCCAAGCGTCCGCGAATCTTCCATCCATCTCCAAGCGCAAGCACACCATGCTGACCTACACTGAGTATTACCAGAGCACCCCCAGTCCCCTTGGAGTGGGACCTGCTCGGGACCTGGCCTACCAAACCATCTACGACTACTTTGCTGAGGAAACAGCCACCCCCATACTCCTCGGCTGGCTCTTGGACCTCTTCAAACCAGAAGCTGTGGGGGCCCTAGGAATATTCCTGACCGACACCTTTGGAAGGGCGCGCCTTCGATTGGTGCATGGCCTTCGAAAGTACCCGGGGCCCTTAACCGCGCCAAGTACCAACAAGGGCAAGGCCTTTGGCTACCTGGATGACATTGAAGGCAATGCGGGAGAGCTAGTGCTGGTGGATGCTGCCCTCCTCGAGCAGGCGCCTGAGACCTTGGTGCTGTCCCTCGACCGCCACCTCGAAGTCATCAAGCATGCTCACCATTCCCACATGATCCCCATGGTGCTAGGTGATGATCCTCACATGGAAATCATCACCCCCTTCAAGGCCTGCTTCATCCCCTTCCAATTGGTGCCCTTACTCCTAGGCAAGGGCCTTAGTCCAGTCCACGCCTTGAACATCATCTACCCCTACCTTGACACACTCAACCTGGCACTCACTTGCGCCCCCCTACTGAATACCCTCTGAGCTGCAGGTACCGACCCCACCATCGTTGATGGAGGTGTCCACTTTGCCACCCCCGGCACCCCCTTTCGAGGGGAGCCAGGCCTGACCTTGTACATGCAAAATCAGGTACTATACCGGGACCTCCCGGGCTTGAAGCAACCCTCCCATCCGGGGCAGCAGCCGGCACCCGGCCAACCAGCCGGGGTAGATCCCACGCTGGCAGCTACCCTCACCGCCCTCGCCAACCAACAGCTCAAGCTCAGTGAGGGCCTAGACCAACGTCGCCCCCCAGCCACGGTCAAGAACACCTGGGGCCCCTTGTACACCCAGCGCTTGCTGCTGCTGTGTGGCAAGATCGAGGAAGCCGACCTACCCCCCATCTACCAAGCCTGGGCACAGAAAGGCAAGCACGAGAAGACCCATATGATCTTCCAGAGCCAGGTAGCCACATGCGCCGCTGAGTTCCTCATCCAGGCACCCTTGGTCACCACGGCGGCACTAAAGAAGTTCCAAGATGGCAACTTTCATGGGACTGACCCCTTTGACGTGGCGGACGGCATCCTCCCTTTGGCTTTCACTCCCCCCGGTGGATCTGCCGCCTCCTTAAAGAGGGAACAGGAAGCTGCAGCAACTGTGGCGGCCTATGACACCATGATCTCCACCGAAGGCAACTCCCTCACCTTAAAAGACTCCCTTGAACTCCAGAAGACCAAGGCCTACCTACCCATTGACTGGACTGAAGCTACCACCCAACTGGAAAGCTATCTGGCCGTCCTGGCCACCATTCTAGGCATGCATCACCCTGTTGTGCAGGGCTACCAGAATGGACTCGCCAAGCTCAAGCTCCAGCAAATGCCCCTCCGCCGAGCTATTGCCGATAAACTGGGGGAGCTCATCACCCCCTCCATTGTTGTATACTACTTCCAAATCCGGGTGCGGGGTTGGCTCGAGGAACAATGGGGATCGACCTTCACTGTCCCCTCCCCCGACTTTGGGAAGGACTTCCAGGCCTTCCGTATCACCCAAAACCTCTACTGGCTCCCCAATGTCACCAATGTGCCGGCTCTGAGGCACCTGCGTCGCGTAGCTGCCGTGGCTGCCCCTGCTGCAACCCCAGGCACCACCAAGCCCGGCAAGACTACCCCCAGCCCCAACCAAGGCTCCGCCGGAGGTGCCCGAGTTTCCAACCCCAACCTGGATCCCCGGCTACAAACGGCGGGGGTAGCCAACAAAGTCCTACGCGTCCGACTGAGGGAAGTCATCGCTACCATGAAAGAAAAAGGTACCATTCCCTTGACTTGTCCAGATGGCAAGGAACGGTGCCATTCCTATCACCTTCGAGGAACCTGCTACACCAACTGCAGGAACATCCATGACCATGGTGCCATCACTGGCAGTGAACAGGACCAAGTCTGGACTTGGTGCCAAGCCGCCTTTGGTGTCTGACCGAATGGCAAGCGCCCCTTTGGCGCATTGACCCTGCCCTCTCACTCACCGAGGGGGGCTCTGCCTTCCTCCCGACGACTCCCTATGCCTCAATCTCCGCCCTTACGAATCACACATGAATTAGGTAAGCACAAACCGCCCGCGCGCGCATGTACTCCTCTCGCCGTGTATGTGCCTCCCAAACGTTCTACAGGTTCAAAGACCCTCCCGAGTCCCCCCTCCTCCCGACCTACTCCCGAATCCCTAGTCCCTCCTAAGGCTTCGGCATCCCCTCTCCCTGCATCCCCCTCCACTTCCACATTGTCCTTGCCTAGGCCCGAGCTCCTCGTCACTGCCAAGTTGCCTAGGCCCAAGCGCCTAGTCCTCCCCCCCCAACCATTGCCTAGGACAGAGCTCCTCATCACTGCCCCCCCGTTGCCTAGGCCCGAGCTCCCCGTCAACCCCACCAACCCGTTGCCTAGGCCGACGATCCTAGTCACCCCCACCCCCCCATTGCCTAGGCGCAAGCTCCTAGTCCACCCCCCACCGACGCCTCGGCCAGCGCCCCTCGGCCCGGCACCACTCTCATTTCCCCTGATCACTCCATCCCCCTACCCCGCCGACCAGCTGGACGTGCACATCAACCGGGCTGTCACTGCCTACAACACCAGCCCTAGCTGGGGGGACTTCATCCGGACCATCCAAGGAAAGGGTGACATCCATCCTGATGTCGCCACCATCCCCCATCCAGCGGGGAGCCTCCTTGACCGGTTTGGCACGGACGGCACCCCCGCCACCATGTCCGGACCAGCTTGGGATCCACCTCGGATTGCGGCTGCCCTCCAACGGGGTCCTCACCAATCCTCCCACCAGGGCATTGACTTCTTGCGCGAGGAGTATGCCAACATGATGGACAAGCAACAATGGCCTGTTCTCCCCGCCAGCCTCATCCAGGACCTTCCCGGACTCCGACTGAGCCCCCTGGGCTTAGTCCCCCAACGAGGCCGACGCCCACGAATGATATCCGATTACACCTACTCGGACGTCAACCAAGACACCATCCCTCTTGCCCCTGCGGACGCCATGCAGTTTGGCCGGACACTCCCGCAACTCCTCACCAAACTGCACCGCGCCAACGACAGGTTTGGTCCAGTGTATATGTCCAAGATTGACCTCGCCGATGGCTTCTACCGCGCCCGATTGCACCCGGACGACACCATGAAGCTAGGGGTTCTGTTCCCCTCTCGCCCCGGGGAAGCTCCGCTCATTGGCATCCCACTCACCAACCATATGGGGTGGAAATCCAGTCCTTCCAACTTCTGTGCCTTCACTGAAACCATTGCAGACTTGGCCAATGTCACTCTTGCCACCGGGCTTGCCGAGGCCCGGCTCACCCCCCATCGGTTGGATCTCCCCTCTGAAACCACCCCCATCGCGCCTCCCATTGAGCAACCAGCTCCGGCACCCCGGGCGCCGCCTCCTCCTCCCCCTACGGCCTCCCCGCCGCCCCTCATCCCCCCCAAGTAGCACCACTCCCAGCAAGTCGCCGGTTCGCTACTGGGATGTCTATGTGGATGACTTCTGTGGCCTTGCCCAGGGCAACCAATGGACACGCCGCGCCATCAAGCGCGTTCTCTTCCAATCCCTTGACACAGTCTTCCGGCCCCTGGATGCCACTGACACTCCCTTCCGGCAGGAGCCTGCTTCCCTCAAGAAAATGCTCCAAGGGGACGCCACTTGGACCACCAAGAAAGTCATCCTCGGCTGGCTCATCAATTCCGTCAACAAAACCATCAGCCTTCCTCCCCATCGCGTGGCCCGCCTACAGGAGATTCTCCACTCCATCTCACCCACCCAGCGCCATGTCCCCCTCAAGCAATGGCACCAAGTCCTTGGGGAACTCCGGTCAATGGCGCTAACCATTCCGGGCTCCATTGGCCTCTTCTCCATTCTCCAAGAAGCCTTCTGCCACCAGGAACCGGGCAGGCAGCGCCTACGGCTCACCAAGCGCGTCCACAGCTTCCTTTGCGACTTCCAATGGCTTGCCAATGATCTCTCCAACCGGCCTACCTCCATTGCCAAACTCGTGCCGGACACCTTCCCTGCCACCTTGGGCGCCTGCGATGCTTCGGGTCTGGGCATGGGGGGCATCCATTTTGTCCCCCTTCCCACGGGCGCCGTGCAGCCCGTCATGTGGCGGCATGCGTTCCCCACGTGGATCTCAGCCCAGCTCGTCTCCTTCGACAATCCTGAGGGCTCCATCACCAACAGTGACCTCGAGCTCGCCGGTTCCATTGCCCACAATGATATTCTGGCTCAGGCTGCTTGTGTCCACGCCCGCACCACCCACAACTGCTATGACAACACAGCAGCTGTCTATTGGCAACGCAAAGGCGCCACTACCACCACAGGCCCTGCAGCCTACCTCCTCCGGCTCCAGTCTCTGCACCAGCGCCTCTTTCACTATGTCCCCCTTCGGGATTACATCCCGGGCCCCGCTAACCACCTAGCGGACCTCCTCTCTCGATCTGAACTCTCTGACACTGCCTTGCTCCATCACTTTAACACCACCTACCCACAGGACTTGCCCTGGACCTTATGCCACCTTCGGTCGCCCATGCATTCCGCGCTGACCTTAGCGCTGTCCAGAAGACCATGCGAGCTTCAGTCACTGAGCTCTATGCCAAGCGCAAGGATGCCCATTGGGACCAATGGGTTCAATTCTGTTTGTCTCAAGGTTTTGACCCGCGCCTCCAGTCCATTCAGGATCCAATCCCCATCCTCCAAGTCTTTGCCAAACGACTCCATGATGGCCACCTCTCACGTAGCCACAAGCCCATCCCATCTTGCACAGTATCGGACACCATCCGGTCAGTGGGCCAGATGCTCGCCCGCCTGGGGTCCAAAGACCCTCGCACCGACTCCACCGGCAGTATTGACTTCCGGCTAACTGCCCAGTTCAAGGCCTATGCCAAGCTGGACCCGGCCCCCTCCCGGGTCAAGCCGGTCCCCATCACCCTTGTGATGCATGCCCTCCACTTTGCATACCACGAGTCCCCTTCCCCCACCCGACAGGCCATTGCAAACATGATCTGCATCGCCTTCTTTTTCTGTCTCCGACCTGGTGAGTACACTGGTACTACCACCACGGATGACCAAGCCTTCCACCTACAGGACGTCTCCTTCTACCTTGACTCCAAAATCGTCCCCCACGATGGCCCTGCGCATGCGCTCCAGGCTGCTACCTCTGTCACGCTCACCTTCACCACACAGAAGAATGGAGACAAAGGGGAAGTAGTGACGCATGCCAGGAGTGGTGACTCACTATGCTGCCCCGTTGCCGCCTGTGCACGCCAAGTCCTTCACCTCCGAAGCTGTTGCTCTTCCAGCTCTCCCTTCAGTCCCTCCCTCACGCTTGCCAGTTACTTCGACAATGGGGTCCTTACCCTTGTTCGTGCAGCCACTGTCACTTCCTCCCTGAGAGTCTATGCCCAGACCCTCTACCCTACCACTGGCATTGCCCCTGCAGCCATCTCTGCTCGCTCCCTTCGCGCGGGAGGGGCTATGGCCCTGGTCCAGGGCAAATGTGACTCTAATGTCATCAAGCTCCTTGCCAGATGGCACAGTGACTGCATGATGCGCTACTTACATCAGCAATCCCTCCCCATCTTCAAGAATCTTGCCTCTGTCATGTTCAACAATGGAACATACTCCTTCCTGCCCGAAGAATGGGTTCCAGCTGCGGACCCCACTCCTGCTGGCAGCTCTCTTTCAGGCACCCTGGCGCCTCTTCCCTCCCTCACTCTGCTTCAAGCTCACGCGCGCGCTCACGCTCTCGCTCACCCTCTCCACGCCGTTCCCACCCGGTGGCTTATGGCCCAATGGCAGAAAAGGCTTAACAGCCAGAGGCTTAGCCGCCCACGCTGTTAAGCCCGACTGTACGCCGGTGTGTGTGGGCAAAGCAAACTAGCCCTGCTTAACCCACCAACCCCACCAATGAACTACAAGCATTTCACATCCATTACTACAAGTAGGTTAGCTACTGAAGCTATCACAAACGTAGCGCGTGATAGCAACTTTGTCACACAGAATGCCCAAAATGTTGTGGTTTGACTCTCCAAATGGCAAACATGGGGGTATTTATGGTGCAATTCCAGAGCACAAACTAACTTATTGGGTAATGACTCAAAAAGTATCTGGTCCAAGCCATGAATACATTTATCATGACTCATCAAATGCATATTGGAAACAACTTTGTCACACAGAATGCCCAAAATATTGTGGTTTGACTCTCCAAATGGCAAACATGAGGGTATTTTGGTTAAATTCCAGGGCACAAACTAACTTATTCGGTAATGCCTCAAAAAGTATCCGGTCCAAGCCATGAATACATTCATCATGACCCATCAAATGCATATTGGAAACAACTTTGTCACACAGAATGCCCAAAATATTGTGGTTTGACTCTCCAAATGGCAAACATGGGGGTATTTTTGGTTCAATTCCTGGGCACAAACTGAGTTATTGGGTAATGACTGCAAAAGTGTCTGGTCCAAGCCATGAATACATTCGTCATGACTCATCAAATGCATATTGGGAACAACTTTGTCACACAGAATGCCCAAAATGTTGTGGTTTGACTCTCCAAATGGCAAACATGAGGGTATTTTTGGTGCAATTCCAGGGCACAAACTGAGTTATTGGGTAATGACTCCAAAAGTATCTGATCCAAGCCATGAATACATTCATCATGACCCATCAAATGCATATTGGGAACAACTTTGTCACACAGAATGCCCAAAATGTTGTGGTTTGACTCTCCAAATGGCAAACATGGGGGTATTTATGGTGCAATTCCAGGGCACAACCTGAGTTATTGGGTAATGACTCCAAAAGTATCTGATCCAAGCCATGAATACATTCATCATGACCCATCAAATGCATATTGGGAACAACTTTGTCACACAGAATGCCCAAAATGTTGTGGTTTGACTCTCCAAATGGCAAACATGAGGGTATTTTTGGTGCAATTCCAGGGCACAAACTGAGTTATTGGGTAATGACTCCAAAAGTATCTGATCCAAGCCATGAATATATTCATCATGACCCATCAAATGCATATTGGGAACAACTTTGTCACACAGAATGCCCAAAATGTTGTGGTTTGACTCTCCAAATGGCAAACATGGGGGTATTTTTGGTGCAATTCCAGGGCAAAAACTAACTTATTGGGTAATGACTCAAAAGGTATCTGATCCAAGCCATGAATACATTCATCATGACCCATCAAATGCATATTGGGAACAACTTTGTCACACAGAATGCCCAAAATGTTGTGGTTTGACTCTCCAAATGGCAAACATGGGGGTATTTATGGTGCAATTCCAGGGCACAAACTGAGTTATTGGGTAATGAATCCAAAAGTATCTGGTCCAAGCCATGAATACATTCATCATGACTCATCAAATGCATATTGGGAACAACTTTGTCACACAGAATGCCCAAAATGTTGTGGTTTGACTCTCCAAATGGCAAACATGAGGGTATTTTTGGTGCAATTCCTGGGCACAAACTGGGTTATTGGGTAATGACTCCAAAAGTATCTGGTCCAAGCCATGAATACATTTATCATGACCCATCAAATGCATATTGGGAACAACTTTGTCACACAGAATGCCCAAAATGTTGTGGTTTGACTCTCCAAATGGCAAACATGAGGGTACTTTTGGTGCAATTCCAGGGCACAAACTGAGTTATTGGGTAATGACTCCAAAAGTATCTGATCCAAGCCATGAATATATTCATCATGACCCATCAAATGCATATTGGGAACAACTTTGTCACACAGAATGCCCAAAATGTTGTGGTTTGACTCTCCAAATGGCAAACATGAGGGTATTTTTGGTGCAATTCCTGGGCACAAACTGGGTTATTGGGTAATGACTCCAAAAGTATCTGGTCCAAGCCATGAATACATTTATCATGACTCATCAAATGCATATTGGGAACAACTTTGTCACACAGAATGCCCAAAATGTTGTGGTTTGACTCTCCAAATGGCAAACATGGGGGTATTTATGGTGCAATTCCAGAGCACAAACTGAGTTATTGGGTAATGACTCCAAAAGTATCTGATCCAAGCCATGAATACATTCATCATGACCCATCAAATGCATATTGGGAACAACTTTGTCACACAGAATGCCCAAAATGTTGTGGTTTGACTCTCCAAATGGCAAACATGAGGGTATTTTTGGTGCAATTCCAGGGCCCAAACTGAGTTATTGGGTAATGACTCCAAAAGTATCTGATCCAAGCAATGAATACATTCATCATGACCCATCAAATGCATATTGGGAACAACTTTGTCACACAGAATGCCCAAAATGTTGTGGTTTGACTCTCCAAATGGCAAACATGGGGGTATTTTTGGTGCAATTCCAGGGCACAAACTAACTTATTGGGTAATGACTCCAAAAGTATCCAGTCCAAGTCATGAATACATTCTTCATGAACCATCAAATACATATTGGGAACAACTTTGTCACACAGAATGCCCAAAATGTTGTGGTTTGACTCTCCAAATGGCAAACATGAGGGTACTTTTGGTGCAATTCCAGGGCACAAACTGAGTTATTGGGTAATGACTCCAAAAGTATCTGATCCAAGCCATGAATACATTCATCATGACCCATCAAATGCATATTGGGAACAACTTTGTCACACAGAATGCCCAAAATGTTGTGGTTTGACTCTCCAAATGGCAAACATGAGGGTATTTTTGGTGCAATTCCAGGGCACAAACTGAGTTATTGGGTAATGACTCCAAAAGTATCTGATCCAAGCCATGAATATATTCATCATGACCCATCAAATGCATATTGGGAACAACTTTGTCACACAGAATGCCCAAAATGTTGTGGTTTGACTCTCCAAATGGCAAACATGGGGGTATTTTTGGTGCAATTCCAGGGCAAAAACTAACTTATTGGGTAATGACTCAAAAGGTATCTGATCCAAGCCATGAATACATTCATCATGACCCATCAAATGCATATTGGGAACAACTTTGTCACACAGAATGCCCAAAATGTTGTGGTTTGACTCTCCAAATGGCAAACATGGGGGTATTTATGGTGCAATTCCAGGGCACAAACTGAGTTATTGGGTAATGAATCCAAAAGTATCTGGTCCAAGCCATGAATACATTCATCATGACTCATCAAATGCATATTGGGAACAACTTTGTCACACAGAATGCCCAAAATGTTGTGGTTTGACTCTCCAAATGGCAAACATGAGGGTATTTTTGGTGCAATTCCTGGGCACAAACTGGGTTATTGGGTAATGACTCCAAAAGTATCTGGTCCAAGCCATGAATACATTTATCATGACCCATCAAATGCATATTGGGAACAACTTTGTCACACAGAATGCCCAAAATGTTGTGGTTTGACTCTCCAAATGGCAAACATGAGGGTACTTTTGGTGCAATTCCAGGGCACAAACTGAGTTATTGGGTAATGACTCCAAAAGTATCTGATCCAAGCCATGAATATATTCATCATGACCCATCAAATGCATATTGGGAACAACTTTGTCACACAGAATGCCCAAAATGTTGTGGTTTGACTCTCCAAATGGCAAACATGAGGGTATTTTTGGTGCAATTCCTGGGCACAAACTGGGTTATTGGGTAATGACTCCAAAAGTATCTGGTCCAAGCCATGAATACATTTATCATGACTCATCAAATGCATATTGGGAACAACTTTGTCACACAGAATGCCCAAAATGTTGTGGTTTGACTCTCCAAATGGCAAACATGGGGGTATTTATGGTGCAATTCCAGAGCACAAACTGAGTTATTGGGTAATGACTCCAAAAGTATCTGATCCAAGCCATGAATACATTCATCATGACCCATCAAATGCATATTGGGAACAACTTTGTCACACAGAATGCCCAAAATGTTGTGGTTTGACTCTCCAAATGGCAAACATGAGGGTATTTTTGGTGCAATTCCAGGGCCCAAACTGAGTTATTGGGTAATGACTCCAAAAGTATCTGATCCAAGCAATGAATACATTCATCATGACCCATCAAATGCATATTGGAAACAACTTTGTCACACAGAATGCCCAAAATGTTGTGGTTTGACTCTCCAAATGGCAAACATGGGGGTATTTATGGTGCAATTCCAGGGCACAAACTGAGTTATTGGGTAATGACTCAAAAAGTATCGGATCCAAGCCATGAATACATTCATCATGACCCATCAAATGCATATTGGGAACAACTTTGTCACACAGAATGCCCAAAATGTTGTGGTTTGACTCTCCAAATGGCAAACATGGGGGTATTTTTGGTGCAATTCCAGGGCACAAACTAACTTATTGGGTAATGACTCCAAAAGTATCGGATCCAAGCCATGAATACATTCATCATGACCCATCAAATGCATATTGGAAACAACTTTGTCACACAGAATGCCCAAAATGTTGTGGTTTGACTCTCCAAATGGCAAACATGGGGGTATTTTTGGTGCAATTCCTGGGCACAAACTGACTTATTGGATAATGACTCCAAAAGGTATCTGATCCAAGCCATGAATACATTCATCATGACTCATCAAATGCATATTGGGAATTGATGTAGCAAACCGGTTGAGGGGAATGGTAGTGAAGTACAGACCAGCTGGGGAACCACCTTGAGTATACAGCGCACGTACTTTGAGAAAGATCTCACTGTATCAGCATCAGCAACATTGGTGCGTACCATATCCCCGGAATGTTCCCTGTAGGTACAGTACAAATCTTACGCTCACGAATTCTGCAAGCATTGAATTCTGCAAGCGAATCTTGCAAGCATCGAAATCTCTGCAAATTACAGGCTAAGCGCTAACAAGCCTGTAGAGGATTCCCCCAGCAGAATACAAGCCCACAGCTCACTCTTTTGCTCCTAAACCGATTAGTAGTAGAATTAAATAGGTAACCCGTCCTGGTCCAATAGTCCTCCTATTGTACCCGTACGACAAGCCTATTTGTCCTGGTCCCCTAGCCTCTTGCCTAGTGTTCCCGTACAGCAGTCTACCTGTTGGTCCCCTAGTTTCGCCTAGTGTCCCCGTACCGCAGTCAGTCTCTAACCTTACTACTCACCATCCTTGGCTCCCTATTGTTTACAGCACGGCCTTGATTAAGATAGCCCGCACCTCCAAGCGTCCGCGAATAGATTCTGTTACTTCAGACGACCCGCTCCAATCTGGCGCCTCTGCATGCTCCTTGCACCTCCAGTTGATTCCAAGCGAACTACCACGATACGGACTACTCCGACAAACCGCACCTCCCAAGCGTCACCTCCAGCCGATCAACAAGGACTTCTCCGTCCAAGCGTCCGTGAATCGATTTGGTTACCGGTCGGCACTTCCAGTTGATTCCTTGCACCTCCAGTTGATTCCTTGCACCTCCAGTTGACTCCAAGCGAGCTACCAAGATACGGTCTAGTACTCTGCCAATCCGCAGCACCGCACCTCCAAGCGTCCGCGAATCAAATTGGTTACCGGTCGGCACCTCCAGTTGATTCCTTGTGACACATCAACGACTACGCCAACTACTCCGACAATCAGACTGGCGACTCCAACGTCTATCCGCACCTCCAAGCGGTCAAACGTATTACTAGGTTGCACCTCCAGTTGACTCCAATCGATCCCAAGATACGCCTACTCCGACAATCCTTGATATTAAGAGACCCTTTTCCCTGATAGTCCGCACCAAGCGTTCGCTAATCGTGTTGTCGACACCCCTCCTCTTAGAACTACTCCAACGATCTGCAACTCCAGTTGTTTTCTAACATGCTGACCTACACCGAGTATTACCAGAGCACCCCCAGTCCCCTTGGAGTGGGACCTGCTCGGGACCTGGCCTACCAAACCATCTATGACTACTTTGCTGAGGAAACAGCCACCCCCATACTCCTCGGCTGGCTCTTGGACCTCTTCAAACCAGAAGCTGTGGGGGCCCTAGGAATATTCCTGACCGACACCTTTGGAAGGGCGCGCCTTCGATTGGTGCATGGCCTTCGAAAGTACCCGGGGCCCTTAACCGCGCCAAGTACCAACAAGGGCAAGGCCTTTGGCTACCTGGATGACATTGAAGGCAATGCAGGAGAGCTAGTGCTGGTGGATGCTGCCCTCCTCGAGCAGGCGCCTGAGACCCTGGTGCTGTCCCTCGACCGCCACCTCGACGTCATCAAGCATGCACACCATTCCCACATGATCCCCATGGTGCTAGGTGATGATCCTCACATGGAGGTCATCACCCCCTTCAAGGCCTGCTTCATCCCCTTCCAATTGGTGCCTCTACTCCTAGGCAAGGGCCTTAGTCCAGTCCAAGCCTTGAACATCATCTACCCCTACCTCGACACACTCAACCTGGCACTCACTTGCACCCCCCTACTGAATACCCTCTGAGCTGCAGGTACCGACCCCGCCATTGTTGATGGAGGTGTCCACTTTGCCACACCCGGCACCCCCTTTCGAGGGGAGCCAGGCCTGACCTTGTACATGCAAAATCAGGTACTATACCGGGACCTCCCGGGCTTGAAGCAACCCTCCCATCCGGGGCAGCAGCCGGCACCCAGCCAACCAGCCAGGGTAGATCCCACGCTGGCAGCTACCCTCACCACCCTCACCAACCAACAGCTCAAGCTCAGTGAGGGCCTAGACCAACGTCGCCCCCCAGCCACGGTCAAGAACACCTGGGGCCCCTTGTACACCCAGCGCTTGCTGCTGCTGTGTGGCAAGATCGAGGAAGCCGACCTACCCCCCATCTACCAAGCCTGGGTACAGAAAGGCAAGCACGAGAAAACCCACATGATCTTCCAGAGCCAAGTGGCCACCTGCGCCGCCGAGTTCCTCATCCAAGCACCCTTGGTCACCACGGCTGCACTCAAGAAGTTCCAAGATGGCAACTTTCATGGGACTGACCCCTTTGACGTGGCGGACGGCATCCTCCCTTTGGCTTTCACTCCCCCCGGTGGATCCGCCGCCTCCTTGAAGAGGGAACAGGAAGCTGCAGCAACTGTGGCGGCCTATGACACCATGATCTCCACCGAAGGCAACTCCCTCACCTTGAAGGACTCCCTGGAGCTCCAGAAGACCAAGGCCTACCTACCCATTGACTGGACTGAAGCTACCACCCAACTGGAAAGCTATCTGGCCGTCCTGGCCACCATTCTAGGCATGCATCACCCAGTCGTGCAGGGCTACCAGAATGGACTCGCCAAGCTCAAGCTCCAGCAAATGCCCCTCCGCTGAGCCATTGACGATGAACTGGGAGAGCTCATCACCCCCTCCATTGTTGTATACTACTTCCAAATCCGGGTGCGAGGTTGGCTCGAGGAACAATGGGGATCAACCTTCACTGTCCCCTCCCCCGACTTTGGGAAGGACTTCCAAGCCTTCTGAATCACCCAGAACCTCTACTGGCTCCCCAATGTCACCAATGTGCCGGCTCTGAGGCACCTGCGTCGCGTAGCTGCTGTGGCTGCCCCTGCTGCAACCCCAGGCCCCACCAAGCCCGGCAAGACTACCCCCAGCCCCAACCAAGGCTCCGCCGGAGGTGCCCGAGTTTCCAACCCCAACCTGGATCCCCGGCTACAAACGGCGGGGGTAGCCAACAAAGTCCTACGCGCCCGACTGAGGGAAGTCATCGCTACCATGAAAGAAAAAGGTACCATTCCCTTGTCCCGCCCAGATGGCAGAGACAGGTGCCATTCCTATCACCTTCGAGGAACCTGCTACACCAACTGCAGGAACATCCATGACCATGGTGCCATCACTGGCAGTGAACAGGACCAAGTCTGGACTTGGTGCCAAGCCGCCTTTGGTGTCTGACCGAATGGCAAGCGCCCCTTTGGCGCATTGACCCTGCCCTCTCAATCACCAAGGGGGGCTCTGCCTTCCTCACGACGACTATCTACCCCCCCATCTATGCCTGCCTCATGACGCCTCCCTACTCCTCCATCTACGCCCTTACGAATCACAAATGAATTAGGTAAGCACAAACCGCACGCGCGCGCATGTACTCCTCTCGCCTTGTATGTTCCTCCCAAACTTTCTACAGGTTCAAAGACCCCCCCCCCCCCCCTCCCAAGTCCCCCCTCCCCACGGCCTACTTCCAAGTCCCTAGTCCCTCCTACAGCCTTGGCATCACCTATCCCTTCATCCACCTCCACTTCCACATTGTCCTTGCCTAGGCCCAAGCTCCTCGTCACTGCCAACCCATTCGTCATCCCCACCAACCCATTGCCTAGGACCGAGCTCCTCGTCACTGCCAACCCATTGCCTAGGCCCGAGCTCCTAGTCATCCCCACAAACCCATTGCCTAGGACCAAGCTCCTCGTCACTGCCCACCCGTTGCCTAGGCCCAAGCTCCTCGTCAACCCCACCAACCCATTGCCTAGGCCGACGCTCCTAGTCCACCCCCATCCGACGCCTACGCCCGAGCACATAGTCAGGGCACCACTCCCCCCTCCATCCCCCCCCATCGACCGGCTGGACGTGCACGTCACCCGGGCCATCACTGTCTACAAAAACAGCACTAGCTGGGGGGACTTCATCCGGACCATCCGAGGACGGGGTGACATCCATCCTGATGTAGCCACCACCCCCCACCCCCCACCCAGCAGGGAGCCTCCTCGACCGGTTTGGCAAGGACAGCACCCCCACCACCATGTCCGGGCCCCCTTGGAATCAACCTCGGATTGCAGCTGCCCTCCAACGGAGTCCTCACCAATCCTCCTACCAGGGCATTGACTTCCTGCGCGAGGAGTATGCCAACATGATGGACAAGCAACAATGGCCTGTTCTCCCCGCCAGCCTCATCCAGGACCTTCCCGGACTCCGACTGAGCCCCCTGGGCTTAGTCCCCCAACAAGGCCGACGCCCTTGGATGATATCCGATTACACCTACTCGGACGTCAACCATGACACCATCCCTCTTGCCCCTGCGGACGCCATGCAGTTTGGCCGGACACTCCCGCAACTCCTCACCAAACTGCACCGCGCCAACGACAGGTTTGGTCCAGTGTATATGTCCAAGATTGACCTCGCCGATGGCTTCTACCGCATCCGATTGCACCCAGACAACACCATGAAGCTAGGGGTCCTCTTCCCCTCTCGCCCCGGGGAAGCGCCGCTCATTGGCATCCCCCTCATCAACCCTATGGGGTAAAAATCCAGTCCTCCCAACTTCTGTGCCTTCACTGAAACCATTGCAGACTTGGCCAATGTCACTCTTGCCACCGGGCTCGCCGAGGCCCGGCTCACCCCCCATCGGTTGGATCTCCCATCTGAAACCACCCCCGTCGCGCCTCCCATTGAGCCACCCACTCTGGGCCTCCAGACGCCACCTCCTCCTCCCCCTACTGCCTCCAAGCCGCCCCTCATCCCCCCCAAGTAGCACCACTCCCAGCAAGTCGCCGGTTCGCTACTGGGATGTCTATGTGGATGACTTCTGTGGACTTGCCCAGGGCAACCAATGGACACGCCAAGCCATCAAGCACGTTCTCTTCCAATCCCTTGACACAGTCTTCCGGCCCCTGGATGCCACTGACACCCCCTTCTGGCAGGAGCCTGCTTCCCTCAAGAAAATGCTCCAAGGGGACGCCACTTGGACCACCAAGAAAGTTATCCTCGGCTGGCTCATCAATTCCGTCAACAAAACCATCAGCCTTCCTCCCCATCGCGTGGCCCGCCTACAGGAGATTCTCCACTCCATCTCACCCACCCAGCGCCATGTCCCCCTCAAGCAATGGCACCAAGTCCTTGGGGAACTCCGGTCAATGGCGCTGGCCATTCCTGGCTCCTCCATTGGCCTCTTCTCCATTCTCCAGGAAGCCTTCCGCCACCAGGACCCGGGCAGGCAGCGCCTACGGCTCACCAAGCGCGTCCACAGCTTCCTTTGCGACTTCCAATGGCTTGCCAATGATCTCTCCAACTGGCCTACCTCCATTGCCAAACTCGTGCCGGACACCTTCCCTGCCACCTTGGGCGCCTGCGATGCTTCGGGTCTGGGCATGGGGGGCATCCATTTTGTCCCCCTTCCCACGGGCGCCGTGCAGCCCGTCATGTGGCGGCATGCGTTCCCCAAGTGGGTCTCAGCCCAGCTCGTCTCCTTTGACAATCCTGAGGGCTCCATCACCAACAGTGACCTCAAGCTCGCCAGTTCCATTGCCCACAATGATATTCTGGCCCAGGCTGCTTGTGTCCACGCCCGCACCACCCACAACTGCTATGACAACACAGCAGCTGTCTATTGGCAACGCAAAGGCGCCACTACCACCACAGGCCCTGCAGCCTACCTCCTCCGGCTCCAGTCTCTGCACCAGCGCCTCTTTCACTATGTCCCCCTTCGGGATTACATCTCGGGCCCCGCTAACCACCTAGCGGACCTCCTCTCTCGATCTGAACTCTCTGACACTGCCTTGCTCCATCACTTTAACACCACCTACCCACAGGACTTGCCCTGGACCTTATGCCACCTTCGGTCGCCCATGCATTCCGCGCTGACCTTAGCGCTGTCCAGAAGACCATGCGAGCTTCAGTCACTGAGCTCTATGCCAAGCGCAAGGATGCCCATTGGGACCAATGGGTTCAATTCTGTTTGTCTCAAGGTTTTGACCCGCGCCTCCAGTCCATTCAGGATCCAATCCCCATCCTCCAAGTCTTTGCCAAACGACTCCATGATGGCCACCTCTCACGTAGCCACAAGCCCATCCCATCTTGCACAGTATCGGACACCATCCGGTCAGTGGGCCAGATGCTCGCCCGCCTGGGGTCCAAAGACCCTCGCACCGACTCCACCGGCAGTATTGACTTCCGGCTAACTGCCCAGTTCAAGGCCTATGCCAAGCTGGACCCGGCCCCCTCCCGGGTCAAGCCGGTCCCCATCACCCTTGTGATGCATGCCCTCCACTTTGCATACCACGAGTCCCCTTCCCCCACCCGACAGGCCATTGCAAACATGATCTGCATCGCCTTCTTTTTCTGTCTCCGACCTGGTGAGTACACTGGTACTACCACCACGGATGACCAAGCCTTCCACCTACAGGACGTCTCCTTCTACCTTGACTCCAAAATCGTCCCCCACGATGGCCCTGCGCATGAGCTCCAAGCTGCTACCTCTGTCACGCTCACCTTCACCACACAGAAGAATGGAGACAAAGGGGAAGTAGTGGCGCATGCCAGGAGTGGTGAGTCACTATGCTGCCCCGTCGCAGCCTGTGCGCGCCAAGTCCTTCACCTCCGAAGCTGTTGCTCTTCCTGCTCTCCCTTCGGTCCCTCCCTCACGCTTGCCAGTTACTTCGACAATGGGGTCCTTACCCTTGTTCGTGCAGCCACTGTCACTTCCTCCCTGAGAGTCTATGCCCAAACCCTCTACCCTACCAATGGCATTGCCCCGGCAGCCATCTTTGCTTGCTCCCTTTGCGCGGGTGGGGCTATGGCCCTGCTCCAGGGCAAATGCGACTCTAATGTCATCAAGCTCCTTGCCAGATGGCACAGTGACTGCATGATGCGCTACTTACATCAGCAATCCCTCCCCATCTTCAAGAATCTTGCCTCTGTCATGTTCAACAATGGAACATACTCCTTCCTGCCCGAGGAATGGGTTCCGGCTGCGGACCCCACTCCTGCTGGCAGCTCTCTTTCAGGCACCCTGGCGCCTCTTCCCTCCCTCACTCTGCTCCAAGCTCACGCTCAAAGCTCACGCTCGCGCTCACGCTCTCCACGCCGTTCCCACCCGGTGGCTTATGGCCCAATGGCAGAAAAGGCTTAACAGCCAGAGGCTTAACCGCCCACGCTGTTAAGTCCAACTGTACGCCGGTGTGTGTGGGCAAAGCAAACTAAGGGACCGGCCTCTGGGTAATACCACCAGAGTTCTGGATCCCCCTCTAGCCCTGCTTAACCCACCAACCCACCAATGAACTACAAGCATTCACATCCATTACTACAAGTAGGTTAGCTACTGAAGCTATCACAAACGTAGAGCGTGATAGCAACTTTGCCACACAGAATGCCAAAAATGTTGAGGTTTGACTCTCCAAATGGCAAACATGAGGGTATTTTTGGTGAAATTCCAGGGCACAAACTGACTTATTGGGTAAGGACTTCAAAAATATCCGGTCCAAGCCATGAATACATTTATCATGGCTCATCAAATGCATATTGGGAACAACTTTGTCATACAGAATGCCCAAAATGTTGTGGTTTCACTCTCCAAATAGCAAACATGAGGGTATTTTGGGTTGAATTCCAGTTCACAAACTAACTTATTGGGTAATGACTCCAAAAGTATCCGGTCCAAGCCATGAATACATTTATCATGACTCATCAAATGCATATTGGGAACAACTTTGTCACACAGAATGCTGGAAATGTTGGGGTTTCACACTCCAAATGGCAAACATGAGGGTGTTTTTGGTGAAAATACAGGGCACAAACAGTCTCATTTGGTAATGACTACCAAAGTTTGCGTACCAGGCCATGAATGCATATCACATGACTCATCAAATGCATGTTGGGAACAACTTTCAAATGCATATTGGGAACAACTTTGCCACACACAGTACAGAAAATGTTGTGGTTTGTAGATACAAATGGCACACAAGACAGTACGGTATGTAAGGTGCAGTCTACGAGATTCTACATGTGACTAGAGGATTGAAATACATAACCTTAGTGTTATCAAAAGTTCCCCTTTTGAAAAAATTATGGCGCGGGAGGGATGGCTTGCACAGATACGTGATCTCCTTCTACAAATATATAAGGGCGCGCCCAAGCCAAACAACACACAAAAAAAGTTAGGGCAAACATCATAGTACAAAACCAACGGAAAAATTCTACACACAAAACATCGTACACATACTACACGAAACACCGTACACACACACACACACACACACACACACAAAACACAAAACACCGTACACACACACACACACACACACACACACACACGAAAATTAAAAAACCCTAAACACAGGAAACACTGTACACGCACAAGAAAGAACCCAAAAAAATTATTAGTACACACACAAAACCACACAAAAAGAAACACATGATTCTTGATCGACACCGTATTCAGAAAAAAAAAAAAAAAAATATGAATGCTATCAGAAAGACACGACAAAGCAAAAAATCTGAGGGAAGGACACTTTGAAACAACAAAACCATCCGGCACGGTGATCATCAAACTACAGGGGACAACAACGGTAAGAAGAAAAGAAGAGTTAAAACAAACACGGCAATTACTAACAAAGTGTGTAACAGTAATACCACAACTATGAACGAAACAAAGGGCAACAGTGAAAAAAATGATACCAACAACACAATTTCTACTACTACAAACATGGAAGAACAAAACACCATCAACCAGAGTAACGAAGCAGCACTGAGCATTACCAACAAAACCACCATTACAGTAATGAACCAACAGAAAGAAGGAACAAAAACCAATGTGGTAGAGAAAACATCTAACGGAGAATGCTTCGATACAGAGGATGTTGTGAACCGTGTCATAAAAAAAATCATTGACATAGTGGAACAGAAAGTGGCAAAACACTTACGGCAACAAGAGAGGGAGCCACATATAGGGGTGGGAAAAGATGTAATGGTACATAAACAAACGGAGGCAACCATGCAGGGAGAGGGGAGTTACAATGCCGGCGACACAAGAGAACGAGCAGTAAGTACAATTACAGATGAATATGGGCATATGACAGACAACGATATGCTTAAGGCTTTGAGTAATATGACTGAAACACTGGACAAGCAGCTAAGAGATTACATCAAAAAACATTGGTACCATAACATGAAGTTCCCTATGGGTGATGCCGTAACGGCGCATGTAATACAAAAGGCTGTTAAATCAAATGCGGTTATGGTGCCACCAAATATTCCAATGGCGTCATTCTCTTTCTTTTATAGGAAACAAGTAGGGACAGTACTGACTGCATTGAGGCACAACTCACAAACATTAGCAAGAAAAAACTGGATAGGTAAATACAGATTGGGGAATTGGTTGTTGAAGGTAGGAATTTTGGAATCTATTTTTGGTCCGACAACACTAACATGCTGCCCGTTGATACTGATGATACTTCCGTACAGCCGATTACAGCAAAGGTCGAGTCCCTATCACCTTCCCTGGTACTGTTGCAGTTATTCAAGACACAGAAAATGAGGACACAGGTATTTTAAACCCTCAATACAGGAAATACAACAACGCGGAAAATGAAGATTTTCATTATTTTGTTACAAGAATCATGTCGGCAATCAATCCGACAAAATCCAAGTTCGAACAACAGAAGGAGAAGCACTTGCTGAGTGATATATTTTCTGTAGCGGATGAAGCATTTGCATTGACAGTGATCTACAATGAGCATCATGTATGGGTGAGCCAGCAGCAACGAAAGAGTGATGCTACGATTCCGCGAAAAAAATTCTGCAATTCAGACAGTGGAAGCAGAAATGGATGGATGGAGGAAGGACGAGAGTTGTTCAGTGTATTAAATTCCTTTTGTGACCAGAAATACCAAAGCTACCAGATGGTAGATATCCTATTCGTACGAATCAATGAGTCTCGTATCAACCAAAGTAATCCGTTCCCACGACATATCGATTCCCACGGTGCATCGATTCCCATCGCGCATCGACGGCGAGCAATCTCTGTTTTATCATATTGCCATTGTTCTTCGGTGAGCAAACTCTGATTTCATAAAATATCACACGAGCTACGGGAGCAATTCCTGATCTTAGTGATAAACAATTCATGAAGTCTTCCTAATGGAACAAGAGAAGAAAACCGTTGGCGTGTGATTCTCACACAATATATATATATATATATATATATATGCATACAGATATATACGGTCAACGACCAATGCATGTACGGAAATAATCAGCGAGTAATCTCATCACTACGCAACAGCAGTTGCAACGTATTCATCTCAATAAAAGAGATATCTTGCATTTTGGCAAGATTTCACTTTATCTCATACTTTTAACATTCAACTGATTTATATCCCAAAATTCACACTAGTTGCTATCAACTATCTGTAATCTACATTACTAAGGTCTGTCTTGCTGTATCTGAAAAAGTTCACAGTAAGAAGAGATCTGGCGTTTCCATAGTCTCGCCTGTAGTCTGATTATCCGTTGCTGAAAGTATCCAACCACAATTGTCACGCGTAGAGTACAATTGTTTGACTACTAACACGCTAACGCAGCGTTGCTGTTCTTCAGAACCCTTTGCTGTTCTTCAGAACCCTTTGAATCAGACCCTCAACAGACCGGATTCAGAAGGAAAATGATAGATTAACAGTCGCAAGCTCCAAGAAGGCTTGCAAACAAAAGGAACAGGAACGGAATTGAATACAATCCCTACGCTGGCATATGCCAATCGCACATCGTACACGAAGCAGTTCTCATTCTCATTCACCTCGCGATTTCGTCAAAGGATTGGAACCATCACAAATGCCAAACATGCCGAACATGCTCGCCAATCTATTTGGGGGCAGAAACAGCATGGGTGATGTCGAAGCCACAGCTGTCAACCTTTTTCCTAGTTTTGATGCTGATTTGAAGCTGATACTTATATCTCTATTTCGCGTAACAAAGGAAGCAAATAACACCCTGTGTTTAGCTCTCAAGGAAGGAGGATTATGCGAGTGGTCGGCATTCCTCGACGCACTTATCGAACCGAATTTTGCCCGCGAGATTACCTACACTGAAGGAGGACTACCAACACATCTCCATCGATCCATCCAACGGATCATAGAGGCACTTGCGGAGTTCTCTATCGAACTACAAAAAGACGAGAAGGACTGGAAAAATGTAAAGTCATATCTGTATGAAGAATTCAGAAAATTCCGTTTGGAACGTGCCATCCGTATGCAGACCAAATCTGCTCTAAACCCTCCACCTCCTCCGCCAGGAAGTAATAAAAAGACACCTCAGCAGGTAAAGTACGAATCTTGGTGCCAAAAAGCACGGGATGAAAAGTCCTTTACGCCCCTCACGAATGACTCAAGATTCAAACATTGGCTCGTAGGTTTCAAAGCTAAACTTGAGGCATACGACATCGACACAGAAACATTCCTTGATGAAACCTGGCCTCCAGCTGCGCTTCAAGGTTATACACGTGACCTTTTTGTTAAACAGTGTGCCTTCTTCTGGGTACTAATGTTGGAAGTCTTCAAAAGCGATCTATCTGCATTGTGTGTACACAGCTATTCTACCACACGTAATGGCCGTCAAGCATACTTTGATTCCGTAAACCTTCACAGCGAATCGAAAGCCAAGGTATATGACAATTTGACTCAACTACAAGCGTTGCTAAAGTTGAATCTCAGCAATTGGAAAGAATCCAAAGTGAAATTCATCACACATTGGTTTGATGAATTAAATCACCTCAACAAGCTCCGTCCTCCCAACAAGCCCCTTGAGTACCATACTGCAAAATCAGCATTATGTCAGGCATGCTATTCCAGCTTTCAGCTAAGTGAACAGTTTGCCAAAGTCAAGGACCCAGGTGGGACGAATAGCACCGTCACAGATGCAGTCGCTGAAGCAGCTGCTATTCACAAACTTAAAATCACACTCCTACTCGAAGCAACTCGACTCGATTCCCAGTCCGCGATGTCGGCTCCTAAGTCAACTGTACGTGCACATGTTCATGACTTCTCATCTGGACAAAGTCAAAACCATGACAACTATGCTCTCCCTATCGGATTCGAAGGTGACTGTCAAGACTATGCGGTATTCAAGGCTGGACGTGCACCTGACCCTACCACGCGCCTGCCCACAAACATATGGAAGGCCCTATCACGTCAGAACATGAAGAGTTGGCTAAACTTTTCTCCGGAAGGCAAGAAAATCGTGGTCGCATTGTTACAACACGATTTGCTCTCAAAGGATCAACCTGACCCTAACAGTGTCAAGCCCATCACCCGGAAAGCATACCAACATGGACATTCTGTCTCATTCCTAGAAGATGATACTTCAAACAAAGATGAACATGTCAATTCCGCAGCAGACCTACATCCCGCTGTAGAAAATGACCGTAGAGGTGTTTTCCATGCATCCTTAGGTGTATACAAGTCTAAAACCTCTTCCTCCAAGGACCAAAGACCCCTCAAGTCTTCTGTGTCACCCGCGCATCCCGCTTGATTCCTCTCCGACAACCCTGACATTTGGTACAAAAAGGACGGTGACACCCAAATACCTGTAGGAACATCCTCTTATTCCGCCAATTTCCATCAGTGGTATAATCCTGACGATGATCTGACCTTCTCACACAATAGTCAAGTAACATCGTACACATATCGTGCACATAAAGCTACGATCACTAATCCTGGTTTCACCATGGTCAATCGCGGTGCAAATGGTTGCATCATCGGCAATGATGCATGCCTCATCTCCAAGGATATCCCACCACGATATGTCAATGTCACAGGCATTAACAATCATCAGGTACAAAATATTCCCATTGCTACATGCGGAGCTTACTCTATATCGAATAGAGGTCCCGTCATCCTCATTTTCAATGAATGTGCATATACGGGATGACACCCTTCTATCTTGTCCTCCGGCCAGATGGAAGCATATTTTTCCACTGCCGATGACACATCCATCAAAACGGGTGGTGGACAGGTAATCACCACCTCCGATGGATATGCACTGCCCCTTAGCATCCGACATGGTCTACCATACCTTGCAATGTGAAAGTACACGACTATTGAGTTTGACACACTCCCACATGTTATCATGACATCAGATAAGCATTGGGACCCATCTGTTCTCGATACAACAATCAGTGCAAAAGATGAACAATTTCTCCAGAAATATCCTCCTCAGCCGCAGCAACTCCCATATGCCGATTACGACGAATACAAAAATCCACGTTGCCTTGAAGGATTGGATATCTCTGTATCCCCTGGCTCTTCCACGGTCACGTCTCTCAGTTCGTATTCCAGCCATTCCACTCGGTCTCCCTTTCTCCCTATTGATGATCATGGAACCAGCGATCGCTCATTCTGGCTTACTCCTACCAACTACATTCACCAGGAACGCCTCGCATGCTGCACTTCCCCTCAAATCTCTGGGACAGTCACTGCGTTTCCAATGGACTGTACTGCTAGTGATACTACACGCATTGCAGCTACGCCCCGTGAGCGATACCCCAACGAACATGACTACTTATCCCTGCAACCTTTCTTTTGTTGGGTTTCCACAGATCACATCAAAGCTACGTTTGAAAACTCAACGCAATATGGTTCGGTAGCGGTTAGTCCTGATGGAAACATTTTCAAACGTTTCCATTCCCCCCAACCGGCCATGAACGTTCGGCCATTCAATGACGACGTTATGTCCGATGCTGTCTATTCGGATGTCCTAGCAATTGATGGCGGCTCCAAGATTGCTCAGATCTTCTTCGACCGAAAGTCACATATCATACATGTTGAAGAAATGCATACCACCGGCAATTTTCTATCATGTTTCCAGAACTTTGTTCGAAAATGGGGCAGGCCCATTTGCCTCCTTTGTGACCACGGTAACTACCAATCTAGTAAGAGGGTCACTGATTATCTCAAAATGTTATGGATTGGACTCAGGCAAAGTGAACCTTACCACCAACACCAGAACCAATTTGAACGGCACTATCAAACGTTAAAACGCATCATCAATCGCGTCATGGATCGTACAGGCACACCACCACATCTATGGCTGCTGTGCATGACATACGTTGCCGGACTCCTCAATGTTATTTTTGATCCTACTCTGTCAGACAAACAACCGGTCTTCATTGCTACCGGTACACTTGGTGACATCAGCGCATACACCAGTTTCTTCTGGTTTGAACCTGTTTATTTCAAGACCAATGACTCCCCTTTCGGTACCCAGTCTACCGAACGTCTCGGTCACTTCGTCGGCATTGCCGAACATGTTGGCAATGGACTCTGTTTCCGAATATTTACCAACAAGTTACTGGACGGGTCTGGTGTACGCTCTGCTCTTATGCCTGAGTCTCGCAACAAACGCGCGGGCCTATTCACTGACGATGGTTTCATCAAATGGCGTAAAGCCAAGGATTCCTTGCCCGGATTATACGCCACTGGAGACGCTCCAACATTCAAACATGGGGAGCATATCACTACTGATAGCCCCATTGAAGATTCTACAAAACAGGGCAACTCAGTTAATCCCCCTCCTGGCGTCTCACCCGTTGATTCCGACACCGGCGATGACACCACGCCATCTGTACCCAACGAACAACCAGGTACAACACCTCCCGCATCTGGTAATCAAGCTATTCTTCAACCACCCGCCCACCCCTCGTTACCGAGCTTTCTATATAAGAAGGTCGATGACAGCCCGAGCTGGTCCCCTTCTCCACTCCCTAACAACTATGGGGAGAGTTTTGATGGTCCTCCTACGACACACATCTTCAGCAAAAAAACCCGATGGCGTTCTCCTTACTGAAGATGATTTTGATCCCCCGGAGCTAGCATACTTTGATGTTAGTGACGTCACAACTCCACACATCAACCCCGCTACTCCTTCCGTAGACCCATCTCAGGTAGTTGTTACCAACGAAGAAGGCAACACACGATTTGACGATGATGGCAAACCAATTACCATCCCTACCATCCCAATTGCCGATCTACAAGGACGATCCTTCCTTGTAACCAACCCCGATGGCACTCGGAAGCGTCTTACCATCGTCGATGTAGAAGACAGTCTTGAACGCAACAAAGACTTCATCAAGTTCAAGTGCAAACACTCTGATGACGAACTTAACGATATCATTGCATACAATGATGTCATGAATTACATCCATCGTGATTCAACCCAAGAAGACGGCAAACTTTGGTCATTTCGCCGCATCCTAGGACATCAAGGTCCGCTGGATAACAAGCACCCTCAATACAAAGGTTCCAAGTATAACCTTTGGATTAAATGGGAAAATACGGAACGAACATATGAACCTCTAGCCAACATTTCGGCTGATGACCCTGTCACCGTTGCAAAATATGGGAAAGACAACAACTTGCTTGACCTCCCGGGTTGGAAACGCCTCAAGCCAATCACCAACCTAGCACGACGAACCAAGAAACTTGACCGACTCATGCATCAAGCCAAACTTCGTTCTTTCCGTACCACTCCACAGTACCAATATGGCTTCAAAGTACCTCGTAACCACAAAGAAGCCCTCCGATTTGATCAAGCCAACGGAAACACCAAATGGGAAGACGCCACCACTCTGGAAATGGAACACCTTAATGAATACAATACATTCATTGATAAAGGCGTGTACAAGACAAGTTCCATTCCCCCCGGGTTCCAACAGATCAAGGTACACATGATATATGCTGTCAAGCACGACGGTAGGCACAAGGCTCGTCTCATTGCTAACGGTAATCTCACAGAGGCCCCTATCCACAGTGTTTATGCAGGTGTCGTATCTCTCTGCGGTCTACGTATGTGCCTATTCCTAGCTGAACTGAATGACCTAGAAGCATGGGGTACCGACATAGGTAATGCCTACCTAAAGGCAGTTACCTGCGAGAAAGCCTGCATCAAGGCAGGTCCCGAATTTGGATCGCTGGAAGGCCATCTATTGATCATTTACAAAGCCCTATATGGCCTCAGATCCTCGGGCAAGTGTTTTGGTGATTTACTCGCGGCTTGCCTCATCGAACTCGGCTTCGAAAGATCCCGCGCAGAACCGGAAATATTCCTCAAGCCTGGGATGAACAAGCATGGTGAACGTGTATATGAACTTATATGCACATATGTCGATGACCTATGTCTTTGCATGGCAGATCCCAATTCCTTCTTGAAGATATTACAGTCGTCGCCATATAACTTCAAACTGAAGGGATTTGGACCTATGAACTTTCACCTAGGTTGCGGATTTGAGCGCGACGAACATGGTGTTCTATGCATGAATCCCATAAAGTTCATCGAAAAGATGGAAGCATCTTACGAACAAATGTTCGGATGCAAACCTAACACCAGGTTCCAGTCACCCATTGCAGAAAACGACCATCCCGAATTGGACTCCTCAGCCTTTCTCGAAGAAACTGGCATACAGAAATACCAAAGTATGATCGGTTCACTCCAATGGATTATCGCTATTGGGCGTTTCGATGTACAAACAGCCGTGATGACACTCTCGAGTTTCAGAGCTCAACCATGAGATGGGCATCTTGAACGTGCCAAACGTATCTACAGATATATCTCCAAGTTTAGACATTTTAAAATCAGATTCCGCGTGGAACCCCCCGATTTTATATTGACTAAACCCGACACCATCGACTGGTCCAACACCGTCTATGGGGAGCATTCTGAAGAGCTACCCGACGACGCTCCTGCACCACTTGGGAAGACAGTAGTGTTGACACATTTCTATGATGCCAACCTCATGCATGATATTCTTAGTGGTAAGGCTGTAACCGGCATTCTTCATTTCGCGAACAAGACTCCCATGATGTGGTTCTCAAAGAAACAGTCTACTACGGAAACGGCCACCTTTGGAGCTGAATTTGTTGCAGGAAGAACTTGCATCGAACAGATCGTTCATCTACGCCACTCATTCCAATACCTCGGAACACGAGTCCATGATATCTCCTACTTAAGAAGAGATCTGGCGTTTCCATAGTCTCGCCTGTAGTCCGATTATCCGTTGCCGAAAGTATCCAACCACAATTGTCACGCGTAGAGTACAATTGTTTGACTACTAACACGCTAACGCAGCGTTGCTGTTCTTCAGAACCCTTTGAATCAGACCCTCAACAGACCGGATTCAGAAGGAAAATAATACAGTGATTTGTGCGACGAAATTGGCGAGATGCGAAAACAACCAAAAACAGGAAGGGAATTGGAAGAAATGATGCGGGAGACATTTAGGAACAAAAGTTCGACAAATTACATCAAGAAAAATAAGCATGGCGATGCAAATATTACTAGCAGCAGCTCCACTAGTTGTAGTGGACCAAAAAAGAAAAAGAAAAGGAAGTTCTATATTGATCCGGAAATAACAGCATCGATGAATGAAAGTTTATCTATTGGTGAACTAATGTAGAAAATAACAGTACATACATAATACAAAACTACTACTACTCATGAATATTCAGAATATTAGAAATAATGGAGGATTCGTAATATGTTGCAATAGGAATAAATCAAGCATAATAGAATCTACATTTTAAAAAGGGAATATTGTAGTCAAGAAATAGAATTCACAATTAGGAGAGCAGAATTGAATTGTTGTTTGGTAGATTAATATTTTGGAATTAATACTGACTCAAGATTTCTTTTTTATTCGTGAATAGAAGTCAGTGTTGTTGGTACGGAATAATAATTGGGTTCTGCTAGAGACGGAAATAAATTATTTTTATTCAAGAGTAGAGTAATGTGCATCACGTGCACAGAAATAGTGCTGAGTTAATTTATAGCCCGCCACTTGGTCGCGATGTACTCGCGAATTTCAGGGTGTCCAGAAATATTGCCGTGTTAAAATCACGCACAAAATTTGTGCGCGAGAAGTAAATTCGAACCCCGCGAAACAGTTCTTGGACGTGCAAGATCAGGAAGCAATGGCATGTATGCATCCTTCACTACCATTGTGAACTCCGTACTGCCCATCCCCACATGAGCATTGCAGTTCACTGTACTCCACCGCTCAGTAGGTTTATCAAAACTCCAAATGGCTGCTACTTTGTATTGTTCCAGCTGCTCCAAAAACGGATCTTGAATTGGATTGCTTACATCCTCTTTAGCCAGGCTTTTCAACTGAAAATGTGGTGTAATGGGATCACCCAAAGCGCAACTGCCACAGATAAGTGGTATTCATTGACTGCTCTTGTTAGCATGGTTTGCGCCAATGGGAAGCTGCTTGTTGCTTGGTCTGTACTGGGTGATAGGCTGTACACTGGATCTGCTTGTGGTTGTGTCCAGTGACAGTCCTGTTTTGTCCACATTGATTACGCGTCAAAGTTTGTAAGGGGGGAATTAGAGCTCTCCTTCATGTCCAGCAGCAATCTCCTTCCTCCAATAGCAATTGTGCAAAACCCATTTCAAGGAAGAAAGATTTCAAAGTGTTAAACCATTTATTAATATTGTTACGAGTCCCCTAGATTTCAGCCATCTGTGAATTCTGGTTAGAGACTTCAATTGCATCTGCAAACTGTGGTTGCAGGTGCTCAAACAATGAAACAGAATCAGTTAATGGTCCTGCAAGTACACCCTTGGTGGTGATGAATGCAGTGAGGCATTGAATGAATGCCTGGTGGTCAGCTTACGAGATGGACCCTTGAGTCCTTGGCAGACTCAATTTTCCATTGTACTTGGGTTAATATTTTTTGTACCATATGTTGTATTTACCCCATCACAGATTTTTTTCCAACAGTTTCTTGTTCTTCATCCTCAACGTGTGCTTCTATGGGGGCCAATTTTTGCTCTCCTCCTCTGTAAATCCTGCTACTATCATACACGCCAATGTAGTAATTTGACCAGATGAGTGAATTATAAAAGCTGTGTTCTTGTTCATGTGCAAGAGGGAAGGGAGACGTTCCTTGCCCAGAGTCAATTGTTTGTGTTGTTGTTGCTGCTGCAGGGGGAGTTTTTTTTACCTTCATTATATTGCTGTTGCTCCAGCTCATCTCTTCTAAGTGGGTTGCTGCAATGGGCTGGTTAAGCAATGGTTTGCGTGGGACCACTTGGTATTGTGAGGGTTGTGTTAATGGAAGTTTTTTTTCCTTGACTGAAAGAATCATCTTGTTTGGAGGGGTTCTGACGCGCGTAACCCCAGCAAATTGGGTATCTATGGACAGCTCTTAACATTGTCTTTTCTGGCGTGACAATTGTTTTAGTTGGGAAGCTACAGCTGCAGCTTCATACCAATAAGACTTACAGTAATGCAAATGATGCTTTTAATAAAGGTTAGGGTTGAAAAGTGGTTGCAAAATCGGCACCCCAATTAGCACCTAACTCATACCTCCAAGTTCTACCGTTACTCAAAAGATAGATTCAGCAGAAACAGCCAAGGAACAACACAACCAAGAAGCAGAACAAGAAAAAACTTGCATGAGTTGTGAAGGATTCCTATACGCGTTGAATTGAAACCTTTGCAACTAGCAACTAGTACCAATGAGGTCAATAGTACGTCTATACCATACTGCTGTACTACTATACCATATTTGTGTAACACAAGGGAGAATCACACATTCTGGATTTTTGGGGTTCTTCACTGTTACTACAGGGACCTCCGGAACCCACTCGGGCGCAGTTGTTTTTTGCGCAGAACACTGATTACCCAGGATTGCTAAACATGGGCATTCCTTCCCGAACCAATACACATGTTTGAAAATGTGGGGTACCCAGGAAAACCCACAAAAATAACCCAAAACACCATACAAAATTGCTGGACAAAGCAAGCAACTGCAAGCAAAATGAACAAGCAAGCAAGCAACCGCAACCGCAACCAAACAACTGCAACCAAATGACCGCAACCTCATTCGCTTGCTTGCTTCCGTTCGCTTGGCTGCTCTTGATTTCTTTGCTTGCTTCTGAGGTTTACCACTTATGGATTTCAATATGGTATACCATTGTCATATTTTCTGACCGACAACTATTTTTGTGGGTTTTCCTGGGTATCTTTTGTGGGTTTTCGTGGGTTTTTCTTCTCGAACCAATACCCACTGAACAACGCACAGACACTTCAGTCATGAGTCACTGACACACTCCATCAGTCCAGTCATGCATCATCATTGACACACTCCATCAGTCCAGTCACATGTCATTGACACACTCCACCAGTCATGAGTCACTGACACATTCCCGGTCATCAGGCATTGTTCAATCGTATTCAAACATCAAGAGAATCTTCTCCTTGAAGTCTCATCCGGATTCTGATTATCAAAGAACCCACTTCTTTTCCAATCATATCACAGAACTAGCTGAGAAGCATCTCAAAGTATCTCAAAGTCACCGTAGACACTAAAACCAATAGCATACAATTTCATACACAGGGTAGTAGTTCACATTGAATTCAATCGAAATATTGCTTCGATTTTTTTATCAATGAAAATATCTAAAAACTTACCACAACAGTTCCCCCACCATGTCCGCCATAGCTCAACTTCAAGTAGCAAAGCAGCCTCCAATCCCTTTCAAACCCGCAATCCTCTATCAGGATTACACTAACATTTGCCTTGTTCGCAGCGTATTTCACCACACCACAACATTCGTGGGTACCAATCATGGGTATCGCGCGCGCGAAAAAAACGCGCGTACCGTGAGTGGGTTGTGGAGGGCCCAGTAACATCATCGATTCAACAAGAAGATTATGGTGGGCAGGAAACGTGGGAAAAATGCTAATTCCATCACACGATATTAATATGGTCCGAGTATTTTTTCCACGAGGCGGCAACACTGCACCAGGTAGGAACAACAATCAATCCGATCGGCTGATTCTATCACCACTGTTGAAAAACATTTACTTTTCTTTCAGTCCGAACAACTGATTATGAGTAAGGATGAGTTAGATAATTCCCATAAAAAGGCGTTAAAGTCTTTGGAAGGTGAAAAGAGAGCGGCCATTAAGAAAGCTAAAGGAATGAAAGGGAAAAAAGGGAAAGAGGCATTGGCAGCGGCCGAGGAAGAGTTTGCAACCAGACTCAAGACACTAGAAGCGTCTTATCAGGAAAGTTTAGCGGTGTTGTCGATTAAATCGTTGAGCATCTCAGATGCTGATCCTCCTCCTGATGCAGAAAAGGTGTCCGCGTCCAATAATAGTGGTGACATTGACGATGACGACAATGACGACGAAGAGGCCATAGCGCGGGAGCGAAAACGAGCCAAGGCAAAGAAAAAGAAGGATCGTCAGAAACAAAAAGAAGCTGAGCTTGAAAAACGGATTGAAGAAGAGAATGCCAATGCTGGTCCAGGTCTAAGGAAAATTGAGTTAGAGCAGATTCAATCCGTGTTGTCGCCCCAAAAGCTCAAAGTGAGTGAGGTAGAAGCGGACGGCCACTGTCTATATCGTGCCGTAGCTGCTCAATCTGGCACAGATTATATGGCGATCCGTAAGTATATAGTGTGAAGTGTTTGGTATTTAAAGCTTGAGTTCTTAAAGTAGGAAGTAAAACTTTTGTCGACTTTCCTCTCTTATTCGTGAGACTAACAATTTTTTTCGCTTACTTTTTTCGCTGTGGGAACGAAAATAGGATCACTTTGTGCAGATACTCTGTCAAGGCACCAAGAAGACTTTGCACCATTTTGTGAATACACAGATGAAATTTCTAGTTTTGATCAGTACTTAGAGAAGGTTCGAAACAGCGCAGAATGGGGAGGGCATTTGGAGTTGCGGGCGTTGGGAATCGCATTGAATCGTCCAATATATGTGTATTCGCTTCAATCTGGAGCAAAACCCCTCGCCATTCATGAGGATACTGAGGACGAAACCAATAGTCGAGAGCCCATTCTACTCTCTTACCATTTGCATTATTATGCACTGGGTGAACATTACAATCAAGTCGTCAAAGAATAAAAATGGAGCGTACATTTTTCATATCTTCAGTGATTAGTTGAGGTCACATTGTTTAATGAGAGATTGAACATTTGAATAATCAGTATGTGTAGTTGTGGCTTTTCCCAATATATCTTTAAATCGACAAAAGTTTTGTGACGAAAATAAAGTTGATGCACAATTAATCATTCTGAACACCTGCCATCAGAAAGGATGCTATGCTTTACTGCCTCTATCATCTCAACCAGTTTGCTCATTCTTCTCTCTTGTCGTTGGATAGTAGGTCTATTTGTGGGTTTGCATCCTTGGTGGGGCTATGCTTCAACAATCTACTACGACATACGTAACTAGTCCGTAAAAGATTTTAGACCCCACGATCAAGGAATAGTAGCTCAAAAACAAAAAAGGATCATACCGACAGTAGTACCCTGTCTAGAAATGGTATTTGAAGGGGGAATTAAAAAATAGGACGTACAACTACAAGCAAGCAACCGTCACTACATGTAAATTCTATGACGTTAGTTGTATGCACTAAAACAAAGTCAATATTATTCTTATCCCTTCTTTTCAAAACCAAAGGCACTAATAGTAGATGTGTTAGGGTCTGAAGAGCCTGTAGAAAGTTTGATCCTGGTCAAAGGTTGTTGAGTACTACATCGTCCTGAGATAGTATGCTTGTTTAAATATGGGTCTCTTCTTCAGAAAGTCATTTGTGTGTAAATTAACTATGGTATTGAATAGTAGTGGCTTCAAAATTAAAAAAATGCAGGTAGTCTGATTTACGAAACAGTTGATCTCGGGTCGCACTCCTTCCACGTGGCCGCTTCGTCGTTCTGTTATAGTAAACACCAGTAGTAGGCTTCTCTTGAATGGGATACAAAGAACTCTTTATTGATTAGGGTAGAGGTACTGGAAGCCAGAGTAAGGATAGCTCTGGTTACACGTTGGGGTCATAGCCATGATCACAGCATCAGGTTTATGTCTTTTGGTGTTAGGCTGTTGTAGCCGGTATCCAAGAGCATGCAAACTCTCTCGTCCTCCTCACAATCCGGGCACGAGGGCCTATATAGATTAGTGAATTAATTTTCTAAAGTTGGAAAACTTAACCATCAAAAACAAAGGTGACAGGGGCGTAATATGCAGCGTGTGGTGGTGGTAGGTACCATGGGCATCTCCTGCTGGAATGTATCCAAGCAGGCCGTCTCCAGCAGAGAACCCCCTGTGACTTCACAGAGCAAATGTGCTTCCTGATCCACCCAGAGAGGAGCGCTAGTTGCCTGTCAGCGCCCTCCCCCCCCCCCCCCCTCCCCCTCCAACTTTATCAATCAGCTTTACAATCAAAGGAAGGGAGACAAAACCATGACAAATAATATAGCCAATTAAAAAAACCACAGTATCCTACTACCCATCAACCTTCCTTTACCTCCAGTTGATCCTGTTGGATAGCAGCCAATATACTTGTTCAATTCCAAGAAGGGCAAGGTACGGTCATGGCTGTGGGGATTTGTATGTTAATTTCCTTCTGTAACGGGTTGCTGAGCTGACTCAATGTCCAAAGGGAAAGAAGTGCAACAGGAGGAGCTGTTCTGTTGGGGGGATAGCCGGTTGAAGTGCCAGACTGTTGATACCCAAACTGATTATTCCACTATGGCAAAGCTAGGGCTAAGCCAGGTCTCTTCTAACTATAAATTATCACGGCACAGTCAGATAGACCTTAGGTTGGTAGTTCTACATGGGTTGCATTAGAGCAAGATGGGTAAGGTTCAAGGTGATTTTAATCAGATAATTCAAAAGTATGAGATAAAGAGGGTGAGCTTGCTGGGGAGCAAGATATCTCTTTTAATGCAGTGAAAGACAGTGCGGTTGCTAATGCAGCACTATAGAATCACTTGCTTTGCTATGTAATTGCAGTAGGAAAATCTTTTATTTTGTGAGAAGCTTCCGGGAAGCTTCTGAGAACCTCTACTGCATGTTCTAAAAACATGAAAGGAATCATGAGCATCGAAACACCGGTGCGGAGTATCAAAGTTGCTGTCCCAAAAACAGAAGATTAATGTTAAGTATCAAAACACATGATCGCGAACCGATACGGAGTATCTTAAGTATCGAAGCACATATTCGTGATTATTGAAACAGCTGTACCAAATATCAAAACGCCGATACGGAGTATCGAAAAGGCCTGCTGAGTCTCATTATTTCCAAACACATAAATGTGCATAGGTGCATATGACTCAATTGGTTGTATCGTATCACTCAAGCTGCAGTACTGTAAGTTATAAAGAAATGTACGTACATACTAAGTCAGAGTACTGGCCCTGTAGTTTCCTTGCATAGGTACGAAAGGAATTTAATATTGTACGTGCACCTGCCCCACCAAATGTTGTCGTAAGAATTTCAATAGGCCTCTCACGATGCCTTGTGGAAGATGAAGTGGTCCACCATCCTTCGAGTGTCTATATGGGATCATTTTGGGAGATCCCACACAACCCTTTGTCAATAGTAGGCCAGTAGGTGAAGTAACCAAGCACAAGTTTGTTGGTGTAGTCCCATATGCTACTCACTAGTCAGAGAGCATTGAAAGATGGTTGAAGCTCATTAATTGTTTCCACAAAATAACCATCTATCCTACCGGCCTGGTCCTTGCTCGTTTACCCTATCTCATACAATAACCGAGTCAAAGTGGGAATCAAGGCACCGGCAGTGCTAGCAATGAATCATATTTTTGACCCCGATCCACTGCGGCTCATTTGGGATCTCCAATGGTTGTTTGCACTGATGGTGGAGGCGGCCAACCTTGCGTTCTGAGCAACAGATGCCACGCCTCTTCTAAAGGATCTATAAGCACTGTACGTGTCCTCCACAACCACACTTGAGTCAATGAGCAATGCATGACAGCGCTGTACCACCTTCAAAATGTCATGGAAAGGCCAATCAAGATCGGCAATGGTGGCATACCAATCTTTGCTCCTTGTTCATGAACAAAGGCCAGGTACTGATATTATCTATTTCACCACAGTCCCTCATCCTCTCAAACCATTCAAAGATGTTTCTCCGCTTCTTGGTTTTTGGAATAAGGGGATGGGTGAAAAACTGCAACAATGTTTGGTTTTCGAAATTGCCTGACAATGGTCAAGGGACACAGCGAGTCCCAATCTCCTTGTTCATGTCAGTAGATTGGTCCCAGTAGTGATTGATGCCTGATGAAGACATCCTGCAAATTTCTTCCCTGCCTAGCCCACCGTAAAGCCCCAACAGGAACATGACTGCACAAGGCGCAAAGTCAAACATTTCCCAGCTTGTAGAGTCTTCCATTGCTTCCCATTTCTCCTCCATGTAATGCAAAGCGGCATCCATGATTTCCAGAGTCACCAGTGTGTCTGGTAGCCAGACGTCTCCCATACCGCAGTGGCATCTGGTGGTAAATTGATTGAACCAAAGTGAGTTGGCTACTGAGGTGGATACAAAACCACACCCTCTCCCTTGTAGGGTGAGGTAAGCCCCAACCCCCTCTGGACAAGTGTGAACGGAGTTGGTGAAGGCTGAACAACATTTCCTGGTGGTCTCAAACTGCACACATAGGGCGTTGCAACCTTGATCCTGAGACCTGAGAAGCATAGCACAAGCCACCTTCATGCCCCAAGAGTCCTCTGGTGGCATAGGACCAAGGGGTGGCAGACATGAGACTTCCGTCCCCAAATGAACTTGGTAGTCAAAGTAACGAGTCAACTCTCTGCGTTTTTTTGCCACTGTAGACCGTTCATGGCTCCAGAGGGCATCAAGAGTGGCTCACCAGATGTACTTTGCAAGTAGATTGTTGGTGGGGCAGCCAGCCATTCGAGTGCGTCCCTTAAGGTTGTAAAACCAACAGTTTTCTCATTGGAAAGGAGTCACCAAGGAATCTCCATCGCCCGGGTTCTTGAATCTTTGAGTGTCATTGTCCTCCATCAACTCATCATCAACAAGGCAGTTGTCCAAGTCACAGGCCAGCAAAATGGAGAACTGGTCCCCTGGAACCTGAGAGATGCATTCTGGGTGCCATGTACCATAGACGATAATGCTTGTGTTGCTACAGCAGCCAAAATTGGTGCATTTGACTCCACAGAATCGCAAGATCTGCTTTTTGCAACCCACACACTACACATTGCCACTTAGTCACGCGTGAAATCTGCCCCTTCCGGCTAGACAAAAGAGGAGGAGCGAACAATGCAAATGTGATTGGTTCATACATTTCATTTGGGCATATCGTGGATCCTTTAACAAAGGTAATCTGAGCATCCGCTGCCTTGGATAGTTGCTTTCTTCAAACCCCCATCATGAGAATGGAGCACACAAACACATGTCATGAGTAGGGGAAGACGTGCTGCAGTTTGCTTAGATGCTCCAAAGCTACCTTGGCAATGCGGGGGGCAGACCCAGGCCCCTTCTGGGTCGGTAAATACTACTATATGGAACCAATCGTCAAAGTAATGTTCCATTCTGACTGTCTCCTTTTGTTTGAGGTCCAACCTTTTATGATGCCTTCCAAGGGGGGTTGCCGGTCAAAGGCAGATAAGAAGTGTAGCAGGATAAACCTGAGGAATGCTTCTCCCACCATGGCACCACTTGTAAAGTCACCTCTGGATAGACCTTCTGTTCCTTGACAGATCATTTGGTTGCCAGAGATCCAGACAAAGTGTTGCCGTTCATTGCCATTTTCGAAAGCTCCAGAATCATGTTGTGCAGTAATTCAGAAGAGGAGGAACCTTTATACATGGTGCTTTCAAACCCCTCAGGATGATTCCTGATCCAACCTTGCGCTTGAGAGATTCAACCAGATTGGCTGCTTCCCTGAAGTTTGAGGATGACCCATTTTACACTTTCTCAGACCAAGCACCAAATTCCGTGTGGATCTTCCTTTCTTTGGATTTCCAAGTGGAGGACCCAAAACCTGATTCAAACGCATCACCAACCACATAGAAAGCTTCTTTGTTGCACACCCTGACTGGGATCCTGGGGGGATCATCCATACATGACAGTTCTATTAATGCCTTCATGTCAGCTTTGAATCAACTCACCATGGAGACCCAAATGGGGGGTCTCCTTTGGGTGGAATGGACTTGTCTTGTTGCAAGAGGGGGGGTGGCCCATCGCCAAGAATTCAAGGTGAGATAGAGTCCCTTGAGATAAGGAACCATGGACGTGTATGTCATTGCCACATACACTAGAAAGCCCACCCACGATTCAAGCATTTTGTGGTGGATTTTTCCAAGCAGTCAACTCCCATTATTTTCCGATTTGGCTTCTAAGTCCAGGCACCCTGCCTTGGTGTGCTTGTCATGCATATTAACCTGCAGGGCAATCAAACATATTTGGTCCTGAAGCTTGGTCCATCTATCTTTGGTGACACCCTTACAGACTCATCCATTGTTGGTGGATACCATAGCACCTGCCAATGCGCCTGGCTCCTAACTTGGATTTCTTTGTCTGGGTGCAGCATCCTGTAGACCCAGCCAACAGAGACCTTTTGCCATCTTGTTGCTGCAATTCCAAGCAAGGTCCTCTGTACGGTCCGTGATATGAACGTCATCCACGTACTGCGTGATATCTGCGGCGTGTAGTCCATCAGATTGGAGCTTGGAGATCCATGCTTTGGTAGGATCATCGGATTCCATCCCTGGAAGATTCAGACGCATCCAATCCCATGTGTATGAGTTCTTTGGATCCCAAGGGTTGCCAAGAATGATTCGATGTGCCCATAAAGATCCCTGTACAGAGTTGTAAGGGGAGGACTTGAGACCCATAGTATTGCACATCCACACCCCAGTTGCCCTGGATTCATCAGGTGCTGAATCTAGCAACTGAGAGAGATCTACTCTGCAGTATTTTCTCAGGTTGGGTGCAATGGGAAGTTCAAGAACTGCTTGCCATTATCATTATCCACCAGCCACATGCCTACAACCAACCATGGCAACATGGAGTTCACGGCAGGAAGCACAAACCATGGAGCGTACAGGGCGTCATCTGGCTCAACGCCTCTGCAATCTTCCCGTTCCATAAATGTTTGGGGACTGCAGCGTTGTCTGACTTAGTAGCCTTGTCCATGATGGCATTGGCACGGTCTTCAGCCTTAGCCTTTAGGGTTTTGGCATCAAAGCCAGCTTCAAGGTCTGATGCCTCGGCCACTCCCTGGTACAAAGAGGGAGTGGAGGACATGTTTGACCTGCTTATAACTTGTGCCAATAGGGGCAGTGAATTCTGTTGCTCTTCCCTAGTTGAGGGTGAACTGGTTTGGGTTGGGTCACTCCCCAAAAACCACACGACTCCAGCAAGGACCTTGCCCATGGTCTCATGATCAATCAATGCGTCAAGGACGCGCTCATCGCGAGTCCAGTTCACTCTTCCTGAAGGAAAGTCAAGTGTGTCTCCGAGTTCCTTCACTGTTAATTGTCTACTTACCCTCATACCCTGGCAATTCAGGTGTGGCAGGGATATCCTTCTCCTCTTTCTTGACCATTGTAGCCATCCTTTCAATGAATTTCTTTGCCGAGGCTTTGGCTCAGCAACAAAGTTGTTATTGTGAGCTCTGCTGGACAAGATTTGGTGCAGTGTTCTTTAAATAGCCGGGGGTAGAATGAAATTGATAGGTTTGTCCCCTTTTTTGTTTGGCCATTCTACCAGAAACCACCCATCCGTGATGCCTCCAAGTTTATCATGGGAGAACTGTGTAGAACCTGTTTTCCAACCCAGCTGTAATATCCCATTGTGAAGGCCGGGAGCTCATTTCCGCTTCTTTCCTCTTGAGAGTTTTCACTGGGACCCTGTGATTTTTATTACTGTGTGCAATTTATTCCATTCCCACATGTTTTTTGGATGGAATTCCACTTGCCCTGTAGTAGTATCCCTTCTACTGGAGGAAGGTCCGTGGTAGGCGCGCCTACATCCAGCTTCGTCCATGGCCAATCTTCTGGTCCATGGCCAGGGGCCTCAGATAGACTGTTGAGCCACAATGCATTCGCGCTCAACCCCACATACCACAACCAGGTGGGATAGATTTCAGAAACCACTCCAACTGAATAAATCATTAGGCTGGGCCGTACGCTTGGAGTTTTTGGCAGGTTCCGTGTGTGTGTGTGTGTGTGGGGGGGGGGGGGGGGGGGGGGGGGATGGGGGTGCACAGGCTGATTGTTTTTGATTTCTTCTTGGTGGGAGTCTACAACAGGACTGAGACCAAGAGTCATTTCTTCTGTTTCCTGCTTAGTCCCAGCAGCAGGGGTACTAGTCAAGCCTTATTGGGGACCTTGTCCACTCTACTTTTTCAAAGACCAGTGTTCCTTCTTCATGACAGCTTCTTGTTCCTTTTTCAAAGCCAATAGATGAGTATTTAATTCATCTTGCATGACAGCCCAGTGCTGCATGTGCTCATTGAGAACTGTTTGAGCCACCAAGTGATTGGAGAAGCCGTCTTGTGTGTGTTGTTACTCTAAAAATCGACCGAAAGGATAGGATAATTAAAATTTCAAGAGAAAGTGAGTTCATGGAGACACTCTTATTTTGCTACCTAATGTGTGTATTTTGCACTGTGCCGGGGCTCCCTATATTTTACACGGCAGAGACCTTCCCCGGTTATTTGTTACCATCGGACCGATTCTGTTGCTGTGTTAGTGTCGTGTCGGTCTTTCTGTATCAGTCATTCAATGATATCGGTCTTTTATGAGGTTAAGCAGTTCGTTTGATGGGTCTTATGCTTGGCCGTGATATATGGAATAAATGAGGCCCACTTGGATTTGATATTGATTTTCATGATTGCAATAAGTAGTTTCCTCACGGGCTATTATGTGTATTCATTTGAATGCACATATGGGTTCCAAGTGTTTACTTATCGGTCTGGTCTTTAAAGATGTCTTGTTCCGAATCGTTCAACCTGTTTTGTTTGTAGCCTTAAGTGGAATCGTTTTTATTACTTAAGGGTTTCCAAACAGTGGAGGTGTGTTTGATTCTAAGCCAGATTCGACGGCAAATATTCATACCTCTGTGGCCTTGTGTTAATATTGCTCTCAGTCTGTTCGTACCTCTGGTGCTTCGTTTACCGTAGCGTTTCTACGGTGTTTCTGTCGTCGTATTTTTAACCGACAACAGTGTGAACTCGAACGCCGCCTGTCGTCCCTGTAAGCGGTCCCTACATGATCACTGATTTGTCCACCCCCATTTTAGCTCCAACCTCTGGGCCTTGTGAAGGTGCTTGAATATGGCTTGGACACAGTGGGAGACATATCATCAGTTTTCCTTGGAGGAGGAAGGGTTGGATTTTTGGCGATCTTGGTAGCAGGTCTGACACATCCAATGAATGAGGAGGTCTGAGGTGAAGGTCTTGGCATCCTGAATACACATCTGGACTAGGGCCTGCCTGGCCTTCCATTGAGATATTTATGACAGCCTCTTACCTGATTGTCTCTACAACATCGTCCAAACCAGTTTTGAAGTTTGTACCTGAACCCATCCATAGACCCTTCCCCTTCAAACAAGGTCCATTAAGGAATGGCTGACAATATCATGGGATCTGCACTGATTTTGCCGCCTGTGAATACCTCCAGGACTGTGTACCGGAAGCTCTCCATGGCCAGTGCGGCCTCAGGGGAGTCATACCTGCTCTTTCTAGTGGAAGACTCAAAACTGGCATTGCTGCCGGTTCCACCCTTTGAGTTGAATGCCAGGGCTAGTAGGATGTGGGGGTCCACAGCATGCATGTAGCCTGCCAAGTTGTTTGCGTGCAAAGTGAACCAAGCTCCTGTGTCCATTCAAGATGTAAAGTAGGTGTTCACTAGGCCTACCTTTGTGTTGTCATTCTCTTCCCTGAAGGAGGTGAATTGCGCCTCCAGGGTGTTCAATTGCGCTTGAAGATCTGCCGTGTTAGCCAGTTTTGCGGGGGGAGTGAGCGATAGGGAGTTGAATCCAGACAGCCCTGCCATGTGCAAAGAGGGTGCTGCAGTGGTCAATTCAAGTCTCGAGATCCTGCCCAACAAAATTTTGCCTGGGGTTTGGGTGCTGCAAGCCTTGAAGAACTCTAAAATTCCTTCCAGGCTGGCCATAATTCCTGCGTGAAGCCTGGCAGACAGCTCGGACAGGAGGTCAGGTGAGAAGAAGAAGTAATTGAACAATTGTGTGACCTTGTTGTGCTCATCTTTTGTTAAGGCTGGTGGTTGGGCTTTGAGCTTACCATGGTCCTTGGTAAGCCTGGCGTTGGCGTCCATCAGTGTGTCCGAGTGTTACAGTACGAATATTTGACGCTAAAATCAAACACACCTCCACTACTTTGATATCATAAAGTGGTAAAAATGATTCTACCTAACACCAAAAATAAACAGGCTAAAAAGGTACAAACCAAGATATCATTAAAAACCAGTTCAATAAGTAAACACTTGAAGCCCATATGTGTATTATGGAAATGACGAAAAGCAATACTGGTTTGGAATGGGTCTCATTTTTATTCCCTTAAAACACGAAGACAAATCAAGCAAAAGGGCCATCCAATTAATTACTTAACCTCGTAAAGCAGGACCAACACGATCAATACCGGAAGACCAACACGACACTAACACGGCAATACAGCAAATGAAAGAACTGGGGAAAGATCTATACCATGTAAAGCACAGAGAGCCCCGGTACAGAAATACACACTTTAGGTAGCAAATGTAAGAGCATTGCTTTGAGCTCAATATTTTAATTTAAACATCATCATACGTACCTATCCGGCCGATTTTTGAGTCAGGTTATAGCCCTTATATACCTTACACTAACAAGTGTATACCTTAAGCTACCTCTCTCCGCCTGTACAGCACCTCCACTGTTTGGTTACAGCCAGAGTATACTTGGTGCGGGCCTCGGTAACGAGCTGCATTGATAGACCTCCCCCTCGTCACGTGCTTTGACACATATTGGTGTAGGCCTCGGCAACAACGAGCTACTTCTCTAGTCCCTTTCTTCTTCCGGCCCTCCCTACTTGTGAATCTGGGGATGTTGTAATACCGATTCCTTCTTCCCCACATACGAATCAATCATCTCCTTTTGTGATCCATGACCAGTCAAAAACACCGGAGAACACGTCGTCAAACACCCGGAAACCACCGTCGCCAGCAGTCTACTAGTAGAAATCACGCGGTTGAAGATATCATACGGACAGACTAATCGCTTTACTCGTGATAGTTGCCAAAGTAAATAACTGTTTAATAGGATCCATCTCAACGCATATACAATTCGTGAAGAGGGAATGACAGAGGTGCCGACCGATGGAGGTGCGATTCAGATATCACTTAATCCTAATGCTCACTAGTATTTTAGAATCTACTCGAATATATCACCAATCTTCTACTATCTACTACTACTAATACCACATACTTGGCGGAGGCGTACGGGGAGGCGATACGACGTAGAAATAAGACCAGACACCGATAATTAATACCAACGCGCTTGCGGAGGATACAACGACGCATCAATAACAACGGTTGAACTGATAACAACGGCCAACATGTTTCCGGGGGATACTTTTGATAACTACAGACAAAAAATTTGATACAACAACCATGCCGGACGTCTTTGACTGGAACTCCATCCGGGAGATTGAACTCCGCTTTGGCAAATTCTACTCCAAAGGAGACGCCGAGAAGCATGAAGCCCTCAACAATGTATTCTCCCACTACCTAGCAAGGAAACACCCAAAATAACAGTGAGGGCAGATATCTCTGGAACGACGACACCAAGGGCAACAATATTGCAGGTTCCTCTTTAGTACATCTATGAGGAGACGCCGACCAAGTTTCGTATTGATCCATCGCTGACCAGATTAGAAGGAACAGACTCAACATAGCAGAGTGACAAATTTGGTTGTACTTCAAGGAAGCAACCCAAATAACAGTGAGGGCAGATATCTGTGGAACGACGGCACCAACAGCAACAATATTGCAGGGTCCTCTTTATTACATCTATGAGGAGACGCCGACCAAGTTTCGTATTGATCCATTGACCGGATTAGAAGGAACGGACGCCACACGCTCGACACGCAACAATATACCAAAATAGTAATGACGACCCTGAAAAAAACGAGGTGAGTATCTATTGATGTAGAGTAAATGATGACAAACGAATAATACAATTCACATGCACACCTACAGGAACAATATTCGTTGTTCCGATCCGTTGTTCCGATCTGTATAGATGTGAAGCTGATCACCTCAGAGGATTCACAATTGGACGAGATGAATTCCCAAATGACCTACCAGCAAGACTATGAATTGGCCATCAGTGAGTGGGGAAATCTACTCTACACTGCTCTAAGAACAGATAAGGTCATCCCCGACTCCTGCAAAGGAATGAAAGCAGCCATCCAAAGTTTTGAAGGAGGCCAAGGTTACGAAGCAATCTGGAGTGTTATTGGAAAAACACACACCATCTCTGAACGCACAATTTATGCACAAAAGATGGTTTGTGATTAACCCAACCAAGAGGCAGATGAATCCTTGGAGGAATGCTATTTCTAATACAAGGACTACCTCAGGCTCCAAGTATTCCTCAAGAATGAATCAAGCTCTATCAGCATGCCCTAAGAAGTAAGCACTTTTATAGAGGGAGTCACCCTCTCATACAAGCTAGGCAAGAAAACTGAAGAGGAAAGAGAATCTGTAGATACCTACAAATGGTACAAGTACAAGACCAAGAGACTATTGCAAACCCTTCAAACCTATCAACAAGAGATCAAGGAAGAAAAGAAGAGAAAGGACAAAGCCTCCAAGCCAGTCTTCACCAGACCTCTTTTCCAAAACACCAGATCTGGACTCTGTAGAAGTGAATGCGTACAAAAACGCGCTGCCAGCACCTATACTACAAAAACTCCATCCACACTTACTTCACATTCAATCAGTATGGTTGACTCTTTGGGGTATCCAGAATGGCATGAAGAGGCAGATGACAAATTCCTATATCATGCCTATTGTAATGCAATCTCAGCTGTTGACAAAGACCCACGATTGTTTGATACTTTGCAAAAAATACATCCCATATCACAACACAGGTCACAGTTTTGATAATTGCCCAGCATCGCAAAAATTTGAGTCTTTAAAGAAACACAAGATTGTATTGGCTGTATTCATGAACAAGTTGAACAGAGACAGGCAACATCCCTTGGAATCCAACTGGCACATCTCCAAAATTTCTGCAGAAGATGAATGGCAAGATGTTGCAGCTTCTGATGATGAAGATGATGATGGTGATCCTGAAGCATTGGATTTTCACACAGGCCAAGAATAAATACACTTTCTTGCTGCCCCACCGTGACCAATGAGGCTGAGTTCAAAAATGCTGATTTTTTAGTGATCCCAGAAGAAGGCACCAAAGTTCCCTACCTGGGATCCAGCTGTGTCAGCTCATTTGACTCAGTGCCAATTGGTGCGGTCGATCTTGCTCCCATGTTTGGAATCATCCCCTCCATCTGCACAGATGTCATCTGTTAATTAGGGGGTGTACACCAAGGCGAAGCACAGGATCCAATTGCAATAGGCAATGAAGATCCAATTTTTTAACGCAATAATCCAATGATTTGCAACATCAAATCAAGCAATTCCAATCCAAATATCGATTCCATCAAATATTCGAATATCCCAATTACCGGCGTCGATTCCACAGAAGATCAGAATATTCCATATAACGGCAATTGGAATATTTCAACTAACATCTTATCAATTACTACGGGCGCCGACGCAGATTAGTGCTTTGCAGGGGCCCTGTGGAGTTGTTGTGTACGTAATTTTCTTGCATATTTGTAGTATTCTATGATTCCATTCTATGATTCCATTCAATGATTCCATTCAATGATTCAATTCCACGATTTGAATCTATGAATCAAATCAATGATTCTACCAGTAGTTGATGATTCAACTCAATGATTCAATTCTATAATTCAATTCTGCAATTCAAATCAATGATTCTAATCTATGATTCAAGTCTATAATTCAAGCCTAAGATTCTTATCTATGATTCAATTCTATGATTCAAGTCTAAGATTTAATTCTATGATCTGTGATCCAATTCTAAAATTCTAGTCTATGATTCATTCCTATAATTCAATCCTATGATTCCATTCTATTATTATATCCTATCATTCAAAACTATGAATTGAATACATGATTCTAGTCTGTGATTGAGTGATTCCCACCAATAATAAAGTAATAAAAGTTTGCGACCAAAGTAATAAATCTATTCACATAGTTAATAGATTTATTAACTATTGAATAGAATTTAGCAGTCGAGACTGCATCAACTTTCAAAACTTTATTAACTGAATCAAAACAGAATAAACTCGAACGGAATCACTAATATCAAATATTTTAGTCCCCAACGCACCAACGAATCATGTGGTGCACCTCTTGCACCTCTTTTGCTGGGCATGCTTGCATGCTACCGTACCGTATTTTTGGTGATCATTCGCTAATTACTTAGGGATTCCGAATTCCAAATCCACCCAGTGTGCATAGTTAATAAAATCTATTGATCCGTTGGGTGCACCAAAAATCTATTCAATCTATTCACTTGCAAATATTTTTTTATTACTTTGGTCTTTTATTACTTTATTATTGGTGGGAATCACTCATTCAAAATTGAGAGACAGTTCTATGATTCAACAAGGCAGAGATTCAACTCTGTGATTCAATTCTATGATTCAACTCTAACATTCAATACTATGATTCAATTCTATGATTCAGTTCTATGATTCAAGTTCTATGATTCAATTCTATGATTCAAGACTATGACTCAAGTCTAAGAAGATTAAACTCTATGCTTCAATGCAGTACTTTAAGTCTATGCTTCAATTCCTTTATTGAAGTCTGTGATTCAATTCCTATGATTCAATTTATTGATTCAATTCCATGATTCAATTCTTTGACTCAATTCAATGATACAAGTCTATGATTCAATTCTCTGATTCCATTTTCAATCAAGTCTACGTCCAAGAACTGTTTCTCTACCCCCGCGGGCTATCGCGTCGTACGTTCAAAACTCCCTACCTTATTTTCAAAATTCCCTGCTTCCTGAGCTCGTGTGTTTACTAAAAAACCTTAGTCTATGATTCAAATCCATGATTTCAATTCCATGATTCCTGATTTAAAATCATGATTCAAATCCATGATTCAATTCCATCATACAAGTCTATGATTCAATTTTATGATTCAATTCTATTATTCAATTTTGAGTCAAGTCTATGAGTCAGGTCTATGAGTCAATTATATGATTCATTTTCATGACTCAAGTCAATGATTCCATTCCATGACTCAAATTTATAATTCAAGTCTTTAATCCAAGTCTATGATTCCAATCCATGCTTCCAATCCATGCTTCCAATCCATGCTTCAAATCCATGATTCAATCCATGATTCAAATCCATGATACAAGTCTATGGTTCAATTCTATGATTCAATTTTGATTCAATTCTATGATTCACTTTCATGACTCAAGTCAATGATTCCATACCATGACTCAAATTTATGATTCAATTCAGTCAATCCAAGTCTATGATTGAAATCCATGATTGAAATCCATGATTCAATTCCATCATACAAGTCTAATGATTCAATTTTATGATTCAATTCTATTATTCAATTTTGAGTCAAGTCTATGAGTTAGGTCTATGAGTCAATTATATGATTCGTTTTCATGACTCAAGTCAATGATTCCATTCCATGACTCAAATCTATGATCCAATTCTTCAATCCAAGTCTATGATTCAATTCCATGATTCAATTTCATGAGTGAATTATATGATTAAAGTCTATGATTAAAGTCTATGATTCAATGACATGATTCAATGATATGATTCAATTCCATGATCCAAGTCTATGATTCAATTCCATCATTCAAATCCAGATTCATGATTTAAAATCATGATTCTTTGATGTATCCAAGGAGTCAGACAGCATATTATGCGAGGCGCTCAAGAACAGCAACATCCAAACATGGTCGCGTTTCCTACGGCTGCGTGATTTTGATGGCCTCACATATCGAGACCGAAATGAGCACAAGCAGCTTCCCAGATACATGCACAAAGAACTCCACTTGCTTGTCACCTTCAGCGCCCAGTTGAAGGACCAAGGAAAGGACCCGAAGGATCATTCTCTGTATACCAAGGAGGTCTTTGAAAGCTACTCAGACTCCGTTCTTGCATCTGTAGCAGACTCCACTGTCAAACGGTTCAGCTCCCAAGATAGTCAAGGCCATGCTAGTGCTAAATCCTCTGATCAGTTGAGATACGAGTCCTGGACAAGAAAATCCCAAGATGAGACTATGTTCCCCATACTCAACAATGACGCTAGATTTGAGCATTGGCTTGTCAAATTCAAAGCCAAGCTTGAGTCAACTGATATCAACACCATCACATTCCTTGATCCTAATTGGTCCCCTCAGTTCCCTTTCTGGATATGAAGCTGACCTGTACCACAAGCAATGCGTATTCTTTTGGACACTACTCTTGCATGTGTTCCAAAGTGATCTCTCATCTTCATGCGTGCTAAGCCATACCAGCAACAGCAATGGCCGGCAAGCCTACTTTGACTTTGTGAAATTACATAATCAATCCAAGTCCAAGGTGTATGACACCTCTGTTGCCATGGAGAACCTACTGAGCATGGACCTGCTCAGTTGGAAGGGATACCAAGGTAAAATTCATTACCACGTGGTTTGCCAAGCTGGAACATCTCAACAAACTCCGACCTCCGCAAAGACCCCTTCGCTATGACAGCATTCGAACCCACTTCTTGTGCAAGGCACGTAACAGTAATTACCAGCTGAGTGAGCAATTCACCAAGATTGAAGATCCTCTGGAGGCAACTGATCTACAGGACTTTCAACAAAACCAAGCCAGGGCAACTAGTGAGCTCAAGACTACTTTGTTGCTAGAAGCTACAAGGCTGAATTCCCAAGCAGCACTTTCTCAGCCCAGTAGGCCGTCCATCCATTAAAGCTCATGCACATGACTTTGCATCAACTGATCAACCAGCAGCCGATGACATGAGCTACTACCCACTGCCACTTGACTTTCATGGTGATTTCCAGGACTATGCTGTCTATCGCGCAGGCTGTGCCCCTGATCCTAGTACCAGGTTGCCAGCACCTGTTTGGCAAACACTCACTCAGCATGGTATGAAGACATGGTTGTCTATGCATGCAAAGGACAAGCAAAAGCTGGTTGCATGCCTGCGACCAGATTTGATGTCAGACCAAGCACCTGACCCCAATTCAACCAAACCCATCAGTAGGCGTGCGTATGAGCATTCTATTGTAGCTGATCAAGCCACCGCGCAATCTACATTCCCAGCACCCTCTCAGCTCACCTCTGAAGCTGAAGCTGATGCTCGCAGCGCATTCCATGCCTCTCTTGGGGTTTACAAAGTATCCTCTGAAGCCAACAACCGCCCTCTCAAGTCATCCGTCTCTCCAGCTCATCCTGCAAGATTCCTAGTTGACAACCCTTCCGTTCTCTACAAGAAAGAAGGCAATACATATATCCCTGTTGGCAATCCTTCCCTGACTGCTAAATTTCACTATTGGTTGCTACCCGAACCTTTCCTTCATGAAGTACATGCCACCAATGTATATCGCCCCAATAAAACCAATGTTTCCACCCCCGGCTTTGCCATGGTTGATCAAGGCGCCAATGGTTGTATCATGGGCAATGATGCACGCGTCCAAGAACTGTTTCGCGGGGTTCGAATTTACTTCTCGCGCACAAATTTTGTGCGTGATTTTAACACGGCAATATTTCTGGACACCCTGAAATTCGCGACGATCGTATAAGGGTATATGTAAACTCAGCACTATTTCTGTGCGCGTGATGCACATTACTCTACTCTCAAATAAAAATAATTTATTTCAGTCTCTAGCAGAACCGAATTATTATTCTGTACGAACAACACTTACTTCTATTCACGAATAAAAAAGAAATCTTGAGTCAGTATTAATTCCAAAATATTAATCTACCAAACAACAATTCGATTCTGCTCCCCTAGTTGTGAATTATATTTCTTGACTACAATATTCCCTTTTTAAAATGTAGATTCTATTATGCTTGATTTATTCCTATTGCGACGTATTACGAATCCTCCATTATTTCTAATATTCTCAAAATTAAGTTCAAGATTAGTAGTAGTTTTGTATTATGTATGTACTGTTATTTTCTACATTAGTTCACCCATAGATAAACTTTCATTCATCAATGCTGTTATTGCCGGATCAATATAGACGTTTCTTTTCTTTTTCTTTTTTGGTCCACTACAATTAGTGGAGCTGCTACTAGTAATATTTGCATCGCCCTGCTTATTGTTGGTGTAATTTGTCGAACTTTCGTTCCTAAATCTGTCCCTCATCATTTCTTCCAATTTCCTTCCTGTTTCTGGGTGTTTTCGCATCTCGCCAATTTTGTCGCACAAGTCACTGAACAACTCGCGACCTTCCTCCATCCATCCATTTCTGCTTCCACTGTCTGAATCGCAGAATTTTTTTTTTTGTCGCGGAATCGTGGCATCACCCTTTCGCCGCTGCTGGTTCACCCATACATGATGCTCATTGTAGATTAGTACCAATGCAAATGCTTCATCTGCTATAGTAAATATATCACTCAGCAAGTGCCTCTCCTTCCGTTGTTTGAAATTGGAATTTGTTGGATTGATTGCCGACATGATTCTTGTAACAAAATAATAAAAATCTTCATCTTCCGCGTCTTTGTATGTTCTGTATTGAGGGTTTAAAATACCTGTGTTTTCATATTCTGTGTCTTGAATAACTGCAACAGTACCAGGGAATGTGATAGGGACTCGACCTTTTCTGTAATCGTCTGTACGGAAGTATCATAAGTATCAACGGGCAGCATGTTAGTGTTGTCGGACCAAAAATAGATTCTCAAAATCCTAATTTCAACAACCAATTCTCCCACCTGTATTTACCTATCCAGTTTTTTCTCGCTAATGTTTGTGAGTTGTGCCTCAATGCAGTCAGTACTGTCCCTACTCGTTTCCTGTAAAAGGAACAGAATGCCGCAAGTGGAATATTTGGTGGCTTCATAACCGCACTTTCTCCAACAGCTTTATTTATTACAAGCGCCGTTACCTTGTCATTGATAGGGAACTTCATGTTGGGGTACCAATGTTTTTTGACGTAATCCCTTAGCTGCTTCTCCACTCTTTCAGTCATATCACTCAAAGCCTTAAGCATATCGTTGTCTATTATAAGTCCATATTCGTCTGTAATTGTACTTACTGCTCGTTCTCTTGTGTCGCCGGCATTGTAACTCCCCTCTCCCTGCATGGTTGCCTCCGTTTGTTTAGGTACCATTACTACCTTTCCCACCCCTATATGTGGTTCCCTCTCTTGTTTCCGTAAGTGTTTTGCCACTTCCTCTGCCAATTTGTCATATTGGATAATTTTCATGACATGTTCGGCAACATCCTCTAACTTGTAGCATTCTCCGTTAGATGTTTTCTCTACCACATTGGTTTTTGTTCCTTCTTTCTGTTGGTTCGTTACTGTAGTGGTGGTTGTGTTGGTAATGGTCAGCGCTGGTTCGTTACTCTGGTTGATGGTGTTTTGTTCTTCCGTGTTTGTAGTAGTAGAAATTGTGTTGTCGGAACCATTTTTTTTACTGTTGCCCTTTGATGCGTTCATAGTTGTGGTATTACTGTTACACACTTTGTTAGTAATTGCGGTGTTTGTTTTAACTCTTCTTTTCTTACCGTTGTTGTTCCCTGTATTTTGATGATCACCGGGCCGGATGGTTTTGTTGTTTCGAAGGGTCTTCCCCTCGGATTTTTTGCTTCGTCGTGTCTTTCCGATAGCATTCATATTTTTTTATTTTATTTTCTGAATACGGTGTCGATCAAGAATCATGTGTTTCTTTTTGTGTGGTTTTGTGTGTGTACTAATAATTTGTCGGGTTGTGTACGGTGTTTTGTGTTGTGTGTGTTGTGTGTGTCGTGTGTGTGTGTGTGTGTGTACGGTGTTTCGTGTAGTATGTGTACGATGTTTTGTGTGTAGAATTTTTCCGTGGGTTCTGTACTATGTTGTTTGCCCAAACATCTTCTGTGTGTTGTCTGGTTTTGGGCGCGCTGTTATATTTGTAGCAGTAGATCACGTACCTGTGCCAGCCACCCCTCCCGCGCCATAATTTTTTCAGAAGGGAAACTTTTGATAACACTAAGGTTATGTATTTCAATCCTCTAGTCACACGTAGAATCTCGTAGACTGCACCTAACATACCGTACTGTCTTGTGTGCCATTTGTATCTACAAACCACAACATTGTCTGTACTGTGTGTGGCAAAGTTGTTCCCAATATGCATTTAAAAGTTGTTCCCAACATGCATTTGATGAGTCATGTGATATGCATTCATGGCCTGGTACTCAAACTTTGGTAGTCATTACCAAATGAGACTGTTTGTGCCCTGTATATGCACCAAAAATACACTCATGTTTGCCCTTTGTAGAGTCAAACCACAACATTTCCAGCATTCTGTGTGACAAAGTTGTTCCCAATATGCATTTGATGAGTCTTGATAAATGTATTCATGGCTTGGACCAGATACTTTTGGAGTCCTTACCCAATAAGTTAGTTTGTGCCCTGTAATTGCACCAAAAATACCTTCATTTTTGCCATTTGGATAGTCAAACCACAACATTTTGGGCATTCTGTGTGACAAAGTTGTTCCCATTATGAATTTGATGAGTCATGATGAATGTATTCATGGCTTGGACCAGATACTTTTTGAGTCATTACCCAATAAGTTAGTTTGTGCCCTGGAATTGAACCAAAAATACCCCCATGATTGCCATTTGGAGAGTCAAACCACAACATTTTGGGCATTCTGTGTGACAAAGTTGTTCCCAATATGCATTTGATGAGTCATGATGAATGTATTCAGGGCTTGGACCCGATACTTTTTGAGTCCTTACCCAATAAGTTAGTTTTTGCCCTAGAATTGCACCAAAAATACCCCCATGATTGCCATTTGTAGAGTCAAACCTTAAGATTTAGGGCATTGTATGTGACAAAGTAGTTCCCAATATGCATTTGATGAGTCATGATGAATGTATTCATTGCTTGGACCAGATACTTTTTGAGTCCTTACCCAATAAGTTAGTTTGTGCCCTGTAATTGCACCAAAAATACCCCCATGTTTAGCCATTTGTAGAGTCCAACCAAAACATTTAGGGCATGGTATGTGACAAAGTAGTTCCCAATATGCATTTGATGAGTCATGATGAATGTATTCATTGCTTGGACCAGATACTTTTTGAGTCCTTACCCAATAAGTTAGTTTGTGCCCTGGAATTGCACCAAAAATACCCCCATGTTTGCCATTTGTAGAGTCAAACCACAACATTTTGGGCATTATATGTAACAAAGTGGTTTCCAATATGCATTTGATGAGTCATGATGAATGTATTCATTGCTTGGACCGGATACTTTTTGAGTCATTACCCAATAAGTTAGTTTGTGCCCTGTAATTGCACCAAAAATACCCCCATGTTTGCCATTTGTAGAGTCAAACCACAACATTTAGGGCATTCTGTGTGACAAAGTTGTTCCCAATATGCATTTGATGAGTCATGATGAATGTATTCATGGCTTGGACCATATACTTTTTGAGTCCTTATCCAATAAGTTAGTTTGTGCCCTGGAATTGCACCAAAAATACCCCCATGTTTGCCATTTGTAGAGTCAAACCTTAAGATTTTGGGCATTGTATGTGAAAAAGTTGTTTCCAATATGCATTTGATGAGTCACGATGAATGTATTCATGTCTTTGACCCGATATTTTTTTAGTCATTACCCAATAAGTTAGTTTGTGCCCTGTAATTGCACCAAAAATACCCCCATGATTGCCATTTGTAGAGTCCAACCTTAAGATTTTGGGCATTCTGTGTGACAATGTTGTTCTCAATATGCATTTGATGAGTCATGATGAATGTATTCATGGCTGGGACCAGATACTTTTTGAGTCCTTACCCAATAAGTTAGTTTGTGCCCTGGAATTGCACCAAAAATACCCTTATTTTTGCCATTTGGAGAGTCAAACCACAACATTTTGGGCATTCTGTGTGACAAAGTTGTTCCCATTATGCATTTGATGAGTCATGATGAATGTATTCAGGGCTTGGACCCGATACTTTTTGAGTCCTTACCCAATAAGTTAGTTTTTGCCCTAGAATTGCACCAAAAATACCCCCATGATTGCCATTTGTAGAGTCAAACCTTAAGATTTAGGGCATTGTATGTGACAAAGTAGTTCCCAATATGCATTTGATGAGTCATGATGAATGTATTCATTGCTTGGACCGGATACTTTTTGAGTCATTACCCAATAAGTTAGTTTGTGCCCTGTAATTGCACCAAAAATACCACCATGTTTACCATTTGTAGAGTCAAACCACAACATTTTGGGCATTATATGTAACAAAGTGGTTTCCAATATGCATTTGATGAGTCATGATGAATGTATTCATTGCTTGGACCGGATACTTTTTGAGTCCTTACCCAATAAGTTAGTTTGTGCCCTGGAATTGCACCAAAAATACCCTTATTTTTGCCATTCGGAGAGTCAAACCACAACATTTTGGGCATTCTGTGTGACAAAGTTGTTCCCATTATGCATTTGATGAGTCATGATGAATGTATTCAGGGCTTGGACCCGATACTTTTTGAGTCCTTACCCAATAAGTTAGTTTTTGCCCTAGAATTGCACCAAAAATACCCCCATGATTGCCATTTGTAGAGTCCAACCTTAAGATTTAGGGCATTGTATGTGACAAAGTAGTTCCCAATATGCATTTGATGAGTCATGATGAATGTATTCATTGCTTGGACCAGATACTTTTTGAGTCCTTACCCAATAAGTTAGTTTGTGCCCTGTAATTGCACCAAAAATACCCCCATGTTTAGCCATTTGTAGAGTCCAACCAAAACATTTAGGGCATGGTATGTGACAAAGTAGTTCCCAATATGCATTTGATGAGTCATGATGAATGTATTCATTGCTTGGACCAGATACTTTTTGAGTCCTTACCCAATAAGTTAGTTTGTGCCCTGGAATTGCACCAAAAATACCCCCATGTTTACCATTTGTAGAGTCAAACCACAACATTTTGGGCATTATATGTAACAAAGTGGTTTCCAATATGCATTTGATGAGTCATGATGAATGTATTCATTGCTTGGACCGGATACTTTTTGAGTCATTACCCAATAAGTTAGTTTGTGCCCTGGAATTGCACCAAAAATACCCTTATTTTTGCCATTTGGAGAGTCAAACCACAACAGTTTGGGCATTCTGTGTGACAAAGTTGTTCCCATTATGCATTTGATGAGTCATGATGAATGTATTCAGGGCTTGGACCCGATACTTTTTGAGTCCTTACCCAATAAGTTAGTTTTTGCCCTAGAATTGCACCAAAAATACCCCCATGATTGCCATTTGTAGAGTCCAACCTTAAGATTTAGGGCATTGTATGTGACAAAGTAGTTCCCAATATGCATTTGATGAGTCATGATGAATGTATTCATTGCTTGGACCAGATACTTTTTGAGTCCTTACCCAATAAGTTAGTTTGTGCCCTGTAATTGCACCAAAAATACCCCCATGTTTAGCCATTTGTAGAGTCCAACCAAAACATTTAGGGCATGGTATGTGACAAAGTAGTTCCCAATATGCATTTGATGAGTCATGATGAATGTATTCATTGCTTGGACCAGATACTTTTTGAGTCATTACCCAATAAGTTAGTTTGTGCCCTGGAATTGCACCAAAAATACCCCCATGTTTGCCATTTGTAGAGTCAAACCACAACATTTTGGGCATTATATGTAACAAAGTGGTTTCCAATATGCATTTGATGAGTCATGATGAATGTATTCATTGCTTGGACCGGATACTTTTTGAGTCATTACCCAATAAGTTAGTTTGTGCCCTGTAATTGCACCAAAAATACCCCCATGTTTGCCATTTGTAGAGTCAAACCACAACATTTAGGGCATTCTGTGTGACAAAGTTGTTCCCAATATGCATTTGATGAGTCATGGTGAATGTATTCATGGCTTGGACCATATACTTTTTGAGTCCTTATCCAATAAGTTAGTTTGTGCCCTGGAATTGCACCAAAAATACCCCCATGTTTGCCATTTGTAGAGTCAAACCTTAAGATTTTGGGCATTGTATGTGAAAAAGTTGTTTCCAATCTGCATTTGATGAGCCGTGATGAATGTATTCATGTCTTTGACCAGATACTTTTTGAGTCTTTACCCAATAAGTTAGTTTGTGCCCTGTAATTGCACCAAAAATACCCTCATGTTTAGCCATTTGTAGAGTCAAACCACAACATTTTGGGCATTCTGTGTGACAAAGTTGTTTCCAATATGCATTTGATGAGTCATGATGAATGTGTTCATTGCTTGGACCGGATACTTTTGTAGTCATTACTATCCAATAAGTTAGTTTGTGCCCGGTAATTGCACCAAAAATACCCTCATGTTTGCCATTTGGAGAGTCAAACCACATCATTTTGGGCATTCTGTGTGGCAAAGTTTTTCCCAATATGGTTAGGGTTACATCCGGTTCGCAAATTCAGTAATTATTTGTTCTTTTATGTGGACTTCTCGCAAATTCTTTACCCCCCTGTACCATGTTGATACACTACTAGTGTGAATCTTGTACAACAATTGTACAACAAGCGTGTATTAATCATCTCGCGTCAAATCCCACATCCTAACCATAATCCATAACCCTAAACCATATCCCAAACCCTAAGGAATTCAATATCCCAAAATATCTAGTACTTAAAACACGTAGAAACGTACACGTGTAGAAACCTACGTGGATTGAGTAACGAAAATTATGAAGTACTAAAAACGTGTAGAAATCTACTCGCGTAGAAACCTACACGGATTCAATACCAAAAATTATGTAGTAAGAAGTAAACATCTTTTCGTGTAGAAACCTACGCGGATTCAGTACTGAGAATTTATCTAGTACTAAAAACGTGTAGGATTCATGTAGAATTCTACATGATGTACTAGATACATTGATCGAAAATCGTACGCGACGCGACGCGAAAAAAAAAATAAAAAAATCTCTCTCACACAAACACACAGTAATGTTATTTTCTACCTCGCGACAAAAAAAATCACTTTTTCTACCTCGCAACAAAAAAAACAATCTACCTCGCAACAAAAAATAAATACACTTCATAATCTGCCTTCTTACATCCGACTTATTTGAGTAGAGTGTTGGTTCTTGCAATCAACACTCCGTCCGAGAACGTGGGATCCGACCCTCTTTGAGCACAACGATCCGTTCTCATTTATTTTAGTCCGAAATAACAGCCTTGTACTGCATGACAATAGAAAGCATTGGACGAGAGGGAAATTGATGGATAGATATTGTTTGGACTGCAGCCTTACATATACGTCTTGAAATCAATGAACCTGCATCCCTTGCCTCTATATCAACTGGAACAAGATACTGTTTTTCGTGACATGGAGTAAGAAGTATTCTACGGCAGCAACTACAATTTCATCGGGTCGATTGTCGGAACGACGGTAAGTGAACAACGATGCTCTGCTGTACCAACCAAATTACAGATGATGTATTTTCTAACTTTGGCTTTTCTTCTTACTGTTTCAGGGACGACAACGAGGCAATTTTCGAATT